>CM077080.1:166173349-167373349 GCA_039513925.1 Platanthera zijinensis
CTTAGGAGCCGAGCAAGTACTTCCAAAGCCATGTCATTACTTTGAAAGGCAAAGGCTCAAGAAGAAGCACAGAAGAAGGCTGATCAAAAAGGCAAGAAGCCAGCTGAAGTTGCTGAAGCTCTTATGAAGCTCAAATCCAATCTGGCAAAGGGATTGTCATAAGAGAGCCTGATCAGTCTTAATTTTAAGTTCTTTCAAAAGTATTTTGTAAGTTTTTCATTAAATCATTCAATGTAAAAAATCTTTAATCAAACATTACTAAGTTATAAACAAAGTATTGTTTGGAATCATATAATGTTCACTCTGATGGATTATTCATATTTTCTTTTTTATTAAGTATTCCTGTATGTCATATATCATCATATTATACTTTTTATAAATGGTGTATATCATTGGCTTTAAGGTTTATGACTTCTCCAAATAGGGGAGATTGTTGGGTACATTGAAAATGTGTACCTGATTTGAAGAAGTCCAACTTACTCATGATATACATCAAGGTATATTTGATGTTGTTTAAAATTGACATGTGCAGGTGAAGAAGTATTAAAGAATGCAGAAAAATATTCTAAGTCCATGTGTCGACACCTGAAGAAACAGTGTCGACACTTCATAATATTTGTGTTGACACTTGACGGAAGCTGTGTCGACACAGAGAAAGATAGTCGACACAGAGAAAGATAGACACAGAGAAAGATAGTCGACTCGACACAGAAGGAGATAGTCAACCACATCTGTGTCGACACAGAGAAAGATAGTTGACACAGAGAAAGATAGTCGACCTTGACACATAAGGAGATAGTCGACCACATTAATGTCGACACTGAGAAGCAGCTCGACTCATAGAAAGATAGTCGACCACATTTGTGTCGACACTAGGAGGCTGTGTCGACACAATGAGACAGAGTCGACACACATTGGAAAGTCGACAATACTTGTGTCGACACCAGAAGACTAAGTCGACACATTTTGGCAAAGTCGACAATTGCTGTGTCGACACCTGAAGGCTGTGTCGACACATACTAATTCTGAATCTACAACAACTGTGTCGACACACAGGACTTGTGTCGACACACTGCAGAGTCAAGACCAAGTTATTTTCTGAAGAAGCTGTGTCGACTTAATGGCAAACTTGTCGACATCTTCAAAGACTGTGTCGACACCAAAGTCACTTGTGTCGACACATATAGACAGTTGGTCTCGACACTTTCTGACAGGCTGTCTCGACACTTTGCTGTCCAAGACTAAGCACATGATTTGTTTGAAGACTTGACAGTTGTGGGTTGCCACCGGTTAACTGATGCTGCAGACTTGTCAAAAAAACAGTTAGAAACTTGATCAGCCAGTTACCATGAAGAAGGTCTATAAATAGACAGATTCAAAGGAAGTAAAAAAAAGATATAAAAAGTGAAGAAGGATTACAATCCAATTAAAAAAGTATCAATTCAAGAAAGTGCTAGGCACTAAAGAAGATCTTCATCAGAAGATCTAAGAAGGCGATCTCAGGATCGATCTAAGAAGAGTTCTAACAAGAATTCAGAAGTATCATCAAAGGTGTTTATAGAGAGGGATCCACCCATTTGAAGAAGAAAAGGAAGCCGTCAGTGGTTTCTCAAGAAGCTATTTGGAAATCAACTCAGCTAAGTTCAGATTCAAGAAGCTTTGAAGAAAGCTCAGTTTCAGTTGATTTCATCAGCTGATCAAGAATTATCTTGTCCTCTTCTCTCTCAACAAAGGCAAGACATTAAAACTCTTTTCTAAATTTCTATAGGATCTATTTTACACAGATCTGAGTTGTAAGCCTGTGATATAAAGCTGAGTGGGAGAGTTGATCTCTGAGTGGTAGGGCTGTTTTGCCTGAGTGTAGGAGAAGGTTCTTCTCTGAGTTAAAGGCCTTATGGCAAGGCTGAGGTAGGGCTGTTGTGCCTGAAGTGTAGGAACCATTCTGGTTCTGAGTTGTAGGAACCTATCCAGGTTCTGAGCTGTAGGATTTGTAGATCTGAGAATAGTGGAAGTTTGGCCGAATCTAGCATACTGCTAGATAGGTGAAGGGGGAAAGTGGATGAACCAAACCTTGGGGAACCACTATAAAACATTGTGCAATCTGTGATGATTAAATTTCTGTATTACTGTGCTGGATGTTTTATTCTGTAATTGAATTCTGCCTAAAAGTATAAACAAGCAATTAGAACCTATTCACCCCCCCTCTAGGTGTTTAGGTTGTCTTGAAAGTAAAACTATCAAGTGGTATCAGAGGGAGGTTCCTCAAAAAGACTTAACAGTCTGAGGTAGATCTGAAAGGCAGAATCAAGATTCAAGAAGATGGTTCTGGAGAAAATCATAAGGAGTTAGGGTCAATGAAGTTACCCATCTGCAGAAGGAAATCTTTGGAATTGAAAGAAAGAGTCAGATTGTTCATGGAAGCATCTGACCAAGAATATACATCACAGTTCACGAAGGACCCTTCATTCCAATGAAGGTATCAGTTCTTGATGCTAATATTCAAACTCCAAAGATTATTCTGAAATGACCAAGGATGAAATAATAAGGTTTTGAAAATAATTTTGACTTATAAGGTTGTGTTTCAAACCCTTCACATAGGCCACTTGAGTGATAGTAATCTGGTTACTAGAAATGTTTCTAAATCCTTTGATGATGCCTTTTTCAGAGCCATCAAAGATTATTTTAGGCCAATTTAAGATAGGCAAGTACTCCTTCAGCAATCCCTTTGTTCCAGTCATATGCCTGGAACATCCACTGTCCAAGTACCACATAGGGGTATGGTGACTTTGACTCATCGTCAATACAGAATTACTTTACCTTAGAACCCAAGTAAGTCTTGGGTCCTTGGTTCAAATTAGCTTCATTCTTACCAAATCTACCTGCTGCTCTTCTAACATAGACTGCTGTTCTTCCTGACACTAGTGTTGTGCCAGCAATCTATAGCATAATGACTTGTCTTGCCACAGCACCAACATTAATACTTGTTATATCTATTTTTAGATACATCAACTCTTTTGTATTATGCTGGTACTGCTCCAGCTACACCCATTATTTTCTTAAAAACATGGGGTTTATGACATAGGATGCCTTATTGACATAAGAACCCTTGTCATTCAGAACTTCAGTCTTACCATGACCTTGAGTATTCTCAAAATCATACTTATTAGAAGGCTCATGCACCTTTCTAAAAACTACAGGGACTTTAAAATTCAGTGGCTGGACTGAGGCTTTGCCTTTTCTCTTGAATTTGACAGCCCTGGTGTTATCCTTAAAGCCTATTCCAGCCTTACCCTTTTGAGCAACAAACTCATCTATTAAAGGTAAAACTAATTTTGGCTTGGAATAACTAGCCACCAAATCTTTCTCCTTTTAAAGTTTGACTTCCAGACTTTTAATCAGATAATTTTTGTATGTGATTGTGCCCATCTGAATAACAGTTATAGTTTTCAGTTTGAAATCTCATTCAATTTTTGATCTAACTCTTTCTCTAAATTAGAAGCAGCCATCTTAAGATCTGCAATATCCTTAGCCTGAGTTTTGCCATGTTCTTGCTTTTCTTTAGAGCCTGCAACAAGTCCCCATATTCATCTATCAGCTGATGAATATCTCGCAAAGAGCCCAACTTCATTGACCCCACTTCTTGCCGAAGTCGAGAATATACATCCTTAGCCTATCTTCCAAAGTACGGTTCGTTCTCTCAGTTTGCCCATCGTTTTGAGGATGAAAAGCCGTACTGAACTTGAGTTTTGTGCCCAAGCTCTCTGCACCAACCGCCAATCCTTGGACGTGAAACGTCCATCCCGGTCGCTGATTATACTCTTCGAATCCCATGAAGTCATACAATATTGCGGACGTACAACTCCACCAACTTTTCCACACTGTCCTCCTTCCGTTTGGGATGAAATGTGCCACTTTGGTCAAGCGGTCCACAATCACCCAAATGGCATCATTACCCTACCGCTGCGATCTAGGCAACCCATGCAAAAAAACCATGGAGATGTCATCAAATTTCCATTCGGGGATTGGAAGAGGCTTCAAGAAGCCCCCGCTTCTGACACTCGCCCTTCACCAAGGCACATGTTTGGCACCGACTCACACATAAAGCTACATCCCGCTTCATCCCAGACCACCAATAGGACTTCTTCAAATCCAAGTACATCTTTTTACTACCCGGGTGAATGGAGTACTAGTGAAGTGGGCCTCAAACATCAACTCCTCTCAGAGCTTGCCGAACTGTGGTACACAAATCCTTCCGCCCTTCCTCAAAATCCCATCAACCATCTCCCAGGCGCTACCCTCGCCCTTTAGAGCTTCCTCCACGAAAGGTTGGAACTCCGCATCTACACGGTCGCTTCCCGAATATGATCGCATAAGTCACTCTGCATCTCAATCCAATTTAGTCGAGCCACGCTAAACTCGCCTCTTGCCACACATTCCAAACCAAGGGACTCCCAGTCCCCTTAACCGCTCATCGTGAGCTTCAATCCAATTTCCTAGCCCCTAGTATTTCCTACTCAAAGCATCTGCCACCACATTGGCTTTCCCTGGCGTGTACAAATCTCCACCTCGTAGTCCCCAAGGAACTCGACCCACCTACGCTGCCGCATATTTAGGTCCTTCTGATCTAGGAGATACTTCAGACTCTTGTGGTCCGTGAAGATCTCCACCTTTGCACCATAAACGTAGTGCCTCCACAACTTCAAAGCAAAAATTACCGCCGCCAACTCCAAATCATGGACGGGGTAATTTCTCATGAGGCTTCAGCTGCCTCGACCTAAACGCTATCACACTACCATGCTGCACCAACACGCACCCTAAACCGCATCCGATGCGTCGCTGAAAATCTGAACCCTTCGGTCCCCTTTAGTAGACTTAGGATTGGCGCCGTCATTAGCCTTTCCTTCAGGGTTTCAAACGCCTGATTGCACTCTTGAGTCCATAAAACTTCTGATCCTTGCGAGTTAGTGAAGTGAGGGTAAGCTATCCGCGAAAAGTTTTCCACAAACCTTTGGTAGTACCTACCGCTAGTCCAAGAAAACTTCGGACTTCCGCCACGGTCCTCAAAACTGGCCACTCTCTGATGGCTTCTACTTTCGTTGTGTAACGCCCCGTTTTTTTTGTTCAGCGATTATTTTTATTCTCGGTTGGCGTTACGATGACGCGTTTCCGTGGCTTGTGCCATGTGTGGAGTATGGTTTAGCTCCTTAGAACTGAGTGCCCTGTTTGGTAGCCTGTTGGCAAGATCTCCCTAGCAAACCGAGTCGTTTTGGTGACCGGTGAGGCCTCTCGGGGGATGTTTGTGTTTGGCTTCGTTTGGGTGTAACCCGAGTTTTGTTCGTCGAAAGTTAATTTCGACTTCGCCGTTGTGTTCGTAGCGTGGGTATTTAGCTACGGTGCGAATTTCGTCGAATTCCGAGGTAGTTCGGTTTTCGCGTCGATTTAGTGCTTTAGGTAATTTTGTAATTAATTATATAATTATATAATATATATATTATATATATATATATATATATGAATAGGGCCGATCATTCATCTTCTTCACGAAAAACCGCTGGTCCTATACGAGAGAAACGAGTAACCGCCGAGCCTTCCCTCGGACGCCGATTCCCGGAGCGTTTGTGGACGGAATTCGATTCCGAGAGTGGATACGGATTGCTCTCGTCGAGACCTTCATTCCTGCGGTAAGAAATTCGATTTTCGTGGAGTTTTGGAAGGATTGAAATTTTCGGTTTGGAAGTTTTCCGCCATTAATGGCAAAATCTTTGTTCTAGGTGTTGCGGCCATTTTGATCCGTGCGAAGAGAAGAAAGCAGTCCAAAGCTTCGCTGAGATTTGAGGCAAGTGGTATTCTTGCCCTTGCCAAGTGTTTCTCTGAATTTATTTGCTGAAATTGAAATCCCGGTTAGCCCAGGTTAAGGCCTTGTTGTTCTCATTTTCTTGCTAACTATAGGGCTTAGTTCTTCCTACTGAAACCCCCCCCTATGTTGTGATGTTTGGAATCCAATTTGTCGGCGTGAAGCCGTTGTTCCCTTGCTCTTATGGTTGCTCTGGTTCGGGCGTAGCCGAGAGGGAGTGTTAGGAGGGGGGTGGTTGCCAATTTCCTTCGTTAAGATATTATTCGAATGGTTAGACATAGTTTGAATGGTTAGCGTGCGACGTTGAAGTTGTCTACTGCTACTGCAGTGGCGTGAGTCGTGTGCGCGTTCCGGTGTCGTTCGGGAAATTCCAAACGGTACAGGTTTGCCGCGCACGGTCATCAACCTTTAGGGCGCACGACCACTGTGTCGTGTGCCTCTGTTCGTGGCGCTTATAAATTTCAGTTTCCAAAGTTCTGTCTCGGCAATCGCACGAAGCGCTGACATCAGTGCGCACGACCACTGATCGTGCGACACTGATCGTGCGCAGTTGCTAGGTTTTCTGTCAGTTTTTCCAGGTTCGTTTCGCACGATCATCAGCCGATGAGTGCGCACGACCACTGATCGTGCGTCACTGATCGTGCGCTTTGTATATTTTCTTTTGATAAGCGAATTTAGATGGTTTCGAGTGCGGGAGTTTAGATACTCAAGTGACAAGCAACTACTCGAGTTCTGGATCTTCTGCCTTGGTCGTTCGACTGTCGTCGAGCTCCGCATTCTTTAGTGGCTTGTGGTAGTGGTATAATTTTGGCGGTGAGTGAGGCTAGCTCACTCAACGCCAAAGTTTAGGTAGGCGCTGAGTGCGTTTCACTCAACGCCTAGTCGTGTTGGTTTATTTCAACACACTCTTCCTTTACCTTGTATTTTCGTTTCCGAGTGGATTTTCCAGTTGTATTTCTGGGTTTTCCTTGTCGGCCGTTTTCTTTATTTTTCCTAAAGGCCGAATCGTGGGTCGAATAGTAGTGGTGTTGTAGCTCTTTATGGGGCGGAGTTGTGTGATATAGCCAAGGCCACCCATGGATTTCTTGCTCCAGGTACGGGCTGGGCATGTCGGGTGGAAGGTCCCTTGTGTTTTCACGTGTTGACCCCGAGCTTTTGACTTGGACATGGTGGATTGGGGACTGCGTTTGCCTTCGATCCGGTTCCTCGTTGTTGTTTGCTACTATCACTTCCCGCAGATTAGGGTGTTAGAAGTTTCTTCTTTGGTAGTTTTGCAGCATTTGGCTCTTGGCACCTAGTAGGCCCTGCAGGATTGGTTCCTGGGCTGGGTCGTTGCTGTTTCTTTGCACGTTGTGCATTTCTTGTTGTCCTATTTTTGGACAGTTGTGACTCTTTCTACTGCATGTTTTCTGTTATTTTGTCTTTGGTTGACTCTTTCATGCAGTTTTAACCTTGATTTTTGCTTGCTGAGGTATTCTGTTTTCTTTTGGAATACCCCAGTTCTGAGCTGTAGCCAGTCTGGTGGCTAGTTGGAGGTGGTGTTGTTGGTGGACTTCCGGACCTTTGGAGTTCTGTTTACCTTGTTTGTGAGGTTGTTTTCAGTACTTTCTTACAGACATATATGTGTGCTGGTGGGTTCGTGTCAGGTTGTTGGCGCCCACTAGTAGTTTTTTTACCTTGTACTAGATATATACTATTGCTGCTACCATTTATTTTCTGGAGATAGTCTACTTGCTTTGAGAAGGTTTTATGCTAGGTTGCTAGTTATTTTTTAAACTAAATACTATTATAAATGAAGCTCATGATCAGCATGTTTTGTAAACTTAATCACTACTTTCCAAATCACGTACGAAAACCGTTTTCTTATATATATTATATAAACTAAGTGTAGTGTCTTGCATAGTATGAGTGGTTCTCTTGGGACCCTTATGCGCTCTTTAGGGTGTAAAACCTAATCAAAGTATTTTTTTCCGCAGCGTTTAAATATAGTTTTCTTTTGTGGACTAGATGATCCACTGAGCCGAGGGATACGGACTCTAAACATAACTGATTTTCTATTCATTAAGCACATGATTTTCTTGCATAAAGATTGTAGTTGGATTTGCCTGAGCGTCAGCAGTTATCCCCTGCTTGACGTGCATCATGACGCGTGTTTTCTCTTACTCTGATAATTCTTAATTCGGAGAAAATGCGGGTTGTGACAGTTTGTATCAGAGGGAGGTTGCTTGACAAGTTAGTTGGCAACCTTCCTTGGATGCTTTTAGTAGTTCAGCATCATATCATTCACACACCGATATGTCATCAGCACGTCTTGGCAAAAGCACGAACACTACACTCATAGCATAACATGAAGTATACGGGGCATATTTGTAGTATGGGATGCATAATATGTTTCGTATATGGATCCACCATAGGGGCTACAGTGAGGGTTATGTAGTATGGGATGCATAACCTCACCACATGACTGCGCACTAGCGCGTTTCTTTTTCGTTGCATGGAAATGTTATGTAGTATGGGATGCATAACATTTTCATGTGTACGCCGCTCATACCATGCATTAGGGCCTTTTTAGAATGCATAGCACAATCATGCATATCATAACATTGCATAAGCACAACGCGCCGAGCTAAAGATTTGCAGGATGACATATGTACACACATAAATTTTCAAACTAACATAAGTTCATGCATCCGATCTAGGCACAAGAGTTGGTGAGGTGGTGGTTAACCATCCTAGGTTAGGGCATATCGTCTAATTATTGTGAAGAAGATAACTCTCAGAGCAAGTTTGGCAGCTTTAAGTCTATATCTACATATGTATTGTCTGTACTGTAGTCGGTTCTCGTCGTGGGATTTGGATCTGATTTGCGTTGTATTGATTTTTTTTAGGATGGCTAGGCGTCCTGCGACTCGATCGACTCCCCTGTCTGAGGGTGAATCTTCTGGAGCTCAGAACGATGCGTGATCGAGGGTCTGCGTCAGAGTAGCGAAGCTATGGGTAGGCAGTTGGAGGAGGTGCAAGCCCAGATTCAGTCTTTGGTGGCAGTTGTGGCAGGGCAGGCTCAGGGTGCGCAAGTTCCTGCAGGGGGGTTAGCTGTTCCTCCTCCTCCTGCACCCTTGAGGCCTCCAGTGGTGGTGCCAGTAGAGATGGCCTTCATCTCGCAGTTTCAGAGGCTGAGCCCTCCCACTTATGATGGGAAGGCAGATTTTCATGGTGATAGACGACTGGCTGATCTCCATGAGGAATGTTCTCGTACTCAGGGATTTCAGATGATCAGAGTGATGATAGCCGCCTATCAGCTTAAAGGTTTGGCTAAGAGTTGGTGGCTGAGAGAGAAGGAGAGCCTGGTACCGATGCTCTTGGGAAGTGTTCAAGGAGATGCTGTTGAGGAAGTTCTTACCCTCGGTCGAGCGTGACCGCCTCATGAATGATTTCCTCTATCTGAAGCAAAGGCAGCTCACGGTGGGTGAGTATGAGATAGAGTTTAGTAAGTTGAGCCGTTTTGCCCCTGGATTGGTCAGCGTTGAGGCTGATCGAGTTAAGCGATTCCTCGGTGGTTTGAGAGTGAGGTGCATAGTGGCCAGTGCTTATGGGACAGTGACTTATGCTGGAGTTGTAGAGCTGCTCTTAAGGTTGAGGCCATTGAGACGGCGAAGAGCAGAGGCCAGCAGTTGAGGAGGATAAGAAAGTTGGTAGAGGAGAAAAACCCCTGGTACCCGATGCTGTTCCGGAAAGAGGAGCAGGGTGGTGTGCAGTTTTTGTGCCGGTCAGGCCATCCTGTGAGAGGTGTTTCAAGAAGGCGGCAGCTCAGAAGAAGGAGCAGGTTCATGCTATTCAGGTGCTCCTGGGAGAGATGTCTCCTGTTCAGTTTGCAAGCGATCCGGGCATGATGCAGCCCAGTGTTGGTCCAGGGATAGAGTCTGCTATCAGTGTGGGCAGAAGGGTCACGTTAAGTCGAGTGTCCTCAGTCCAGTCAGCTCTTCCTGCAGTTCCATTGCAGGCATTACCTCCACCTCAGCGTGTGGACAAGGGAAAAGGGAAGCTGAACGTGATTTCTTCCGAGGAGGCTCAGACTTCGCCCAGGTGATCTCAGGTAGTAGTTTGTTGTTTTCTTTCTAGCCTGGTAGTTTAGTTGCTAGATTATTTGCGGTACTGTTGTGCTAGTTCCTTAGCTTTGTGCGTTCCTATAGGAAATTTAAGGTGAAGAACCGCTGGGCGCGTGTTCTGTTTGACTCCGGCGCTACCCACTCGTTCGTGGCTAGAGCCTTTGTGGACGTCATCGGTTGTCTCTAGATCGTGTTCGGATTCCTTCCGTGTCAAGTTTCCCTCTGGTGAATCTGTGTTGTCAGATTTGGGTATTTTGGATTACCCGGTTTTGTTGGGGATTTTCTTGCGAAGGCGGATCTGAAGATGATTGATCTAGAGGACTTCGATGTCATTTTGGGCATGGACTGGCTCTCTCGTATGATGCGGTCATTCAGTGCAAAGGAAAGCGCTTGGACTTCATCAGGGACGACGGTCAGCCCGGCAGCGTGTATGCTGATCCGTGTCAGGATTCTCCTGTTCTCTCTGCGGTATGTGTTCAGAGATTGTTTCTTTCTGATTGTTGTGTTTGTTTAGTCTCGGCGGTTGGAACCGTTGTTAGCGTGCCACGCTTGGAGGAGATTCTTATTGTTCGTGGTTTCGCCGATGTTTTTCCTGATGATCTTCCTGGTATCCCTCCTGAGCGGATGTGGAGTTTGTTATTGATTTGGAGCCGGGTACGCGTCCTATTGCCAAGGCGCCGTACCGGATGGCCCCTCGTGAGTTAGAGGAGTTGCGAATCAGTTAGATGAGTTGTTGGCTAAAGGTTTTATCAGGCAGAGTTCGTCACCTTGGGGTGCTCCTGTTTTGTTCGTAAAGAAGAAAGATGGGTCGATGCGGCTTTGCATCGACTATAGAGAGTTGAACAAGGTCACTATCAAGAACAGGTACCCTCTGCCGAGGATCGATGATTTATTTGACCAGTTGCGTGGTAGCACGGTGTTCTCCAAGATCGATCTTCGTTCGGGCTATCATCAGCTCAGGATCCGTGAGGCAGATATTCCACGGACTGCGTTTAGGTCGAGGCAAGGGCACTTTGAGTTTTTGGTGATGTCGTTTGGTCTGACCAACGCACCATCAGCCTTCATGGATATGATGAACAGGGTGTTCAAGGATTTCCTAGACAAGTTCGTTGTGGTCTTCATTGATGACGTGTTGGTTTATTCTCGCAGTGCTGAGAGCACGAGCACATTTGCGTTTGGTCCTATCAGAGTTGAGGAGCCACAAGTTATTCGCCAAGTTGAGCAAGTGCGAATTTTGGTTGCCTCAGGTTTCTTTTCTAGGCCACTGTGAAAAGGATGGGATCTCGGTTGACCCAAAAAGATTGCAGCAGTGACGGATTGGAGTAGGCCGAATACTCCTAAGGAGATCAGAAGTTTCTTAGGGTTGGCTGGCTATTACAGGAGATTCGTGGAGGGTTTCTCTCTCTAGCCGCACCGTTGACCAAGCTGACTCAGAAGAATGTGGCATTTGTTTGGAGCGAGAAGTGCGAAGAAGCTTTTCAGGAGTTAAAGAGGAGATTGTGTACTGCTCCCGTTCTGACCCTTCCTACGAGGGCATGGATTATGATGTGTATGTGGATGCTTCGCATATAGGTCTGGATGCGTATTAATGCAGGATGGAAAAGTAATTGCTTATGGGTCAAGGCAGTTGAAAACTTATGAGCGGAATTATCCTACGCATGACCTTGAGTTTGCAGCGGTTATCTATGCGTTAAAGTTGTGGAGGCACTTACTTTATGGGCTCAGTGCAAGATTTTTACTGACCATAAGAGCCTGAATACTTGTTCACGCAAAGGAGTTGAATCTGCGTCAGCGGCGGTGGCTTGAGTATGTGGCGGATTATGATGTGGAAATCCAGTATCATCCGGCAAGGCCAATGTGGTGGCCGACGCCCTGAGCCGAAAGACGGGAAAGATCTTTAACCTCTCCGCCGATCGATTAATTGAGGAGTTCCTCCTTATGGATATTTCAGTGGGATGCTGTAGTTTGCAGAGTAGCTTATCAGTGGAAGACCGTCCTGGATTTCTTTGACTAGACTGCATCAGAAGGACGATCCGGATCTGTTGCACCTTTTTACCAGGACAGAGAAGGGAGAGTTGCCAGATTTTTCTATTGATGATGCGGGTACTTTGAAGTACCGCGGCAGGTTTTGCGTTCCCGCTGTTGGGACATTAAGAGTATGATTTGCAGTGAGGCTCATGGTTCCAGCGATGCCTACCATCCAGGATCTACGAAGATGTACCGTGACTTAAGGCAAATTGCTTGGTGGAATGGTATGAAAGGAGATATAGCCCGATATGTTGCTAAGTGTCACACTTGCAAGCGTGTGAAGCCGATCATGGAAGGCCCGTGGTAAGTTGACTCCGCTAGATATCCCGACTTGAAGTGGGAGAGTATATCAATGGACTTCATTACGGGTTTGCCCAAAATCCCCGAGAGGATTTGATTCTGTTTGGGTTATAGTGGATAGATTGACGAAGTGTGCTCACTTCGTGCCTTATAAGATTGATTACCCCGATGAAGAAGATAGCGGAGTTGTACTTGAATGAAGTCATCCGACTCCACGTGTGCCGGTTAGCATCATTTCTGATCGAGACTCCCGTTTACTTCTCTTTTTGGCAGAGTCTGCAGGAGGGTTTGGGTACGGATCTGAGGTATTCTACTGCGTACCACCCTCAGACCAATGGCAGACGGAGCGGGTCAATCAGATTGTTGAGGATATGATCCGGTGCTATATTTTAGACCACGGTGGAGCGTGGGATGAGCGTCTGCGACTCATGGAATTTGCTTACAATAACAGTTATCAGGAAAGCTTGCAGATGGCTCCGTTCGAAGCTTTGTATGGAGGCGCTGTAGGGCTCCATTGTTTTGGGCTGAGGCTGGTGAGAAGCCTTTGTTGGGTCCTGATGCTCTGGAAGAGATGGAAGTCGCCGCGAAGCTTATTCGGGAGAAGCTTCGTTTAGCCCAGGAGAGTATGAAAAGAACGCCAATCGGCGTAGTCTGCCTTGGAGTTTTTAGTAGGGGATCATGTATACCTCAAGGTTTCTCCAATGTTGGTGTAAAGAGATTTGGTAAAAACCCGAAATTGGACCCAAGGTATTGGCCCGTTTGAGGTTTTGGAGCGGATTGGTGTGTCGCTTATAGACTGGATTTGCCAGCGAACTTCCCTGTGTTCATAATGTTTTTCACGTTAGCCAATTGCGGAAGTGTGTGCGCAGCAGTCGGCAACTCTTATGTTGTGCCCCAGTTAGAGCCCAACCTCTCTTTCGTTGAGGTGCCAGTTGTATTTTGGATACTCAGGAGCGTGTGCTGCGAAAGAAGTCCATACCGATGGTAAAAATTCTATGGAAAAATCAGGATTTGAGAGCGCGACTTGGGAGCTAGAGTCGGCCATGAGAGGGCGTACCCTCACCTGTTTTCTTGATTTGATCGGTATGTTTCCCTTTGTAACTTCTGTTTGTTACTTTTCCTTCTTTTGTAGGAGGGTTGTGCGTAAAGTTTCGGACGAAACTTTCTTTTAGGGGAGTGACTGTAACGCCCGTTTTTTTTTGTTCAGCGATTTTTTTATTCTCGGTTGGCGTTACGATGACGCGTTTCCGTGGCTTGTGCCATGTGTGGAGTATGGTTTAGCTCCTTAGAACTGAGTGCCCTGTTTTACCTGTTGGCAAGATCTCCCTAGCAAACCGAGTCGTTTTGGTGACCGTGAGGCCTCTCGGGGGATGTTGTGTTTGGCTTCGTTTGGGTGTAACCCGAGTTCTGTTCGTCGAAAGTTAATTTCGACTTCGCCGTTGTGTTTGTAGCGTGGGTATTTAGCTACGGTGCGAATTTCGTCGAATTCCGAGGTAGTTCTTTTCGCGTCGATTTAGTGCTTTAGGTAATTTGTAATTAATTATATAATTATATAATTATATATATTATATATATAAATATAGAATAATTAGGCCGATCATTCATCTTCTTCACGTAAGAAACCGCCGTCCTGTACGAGAGAAACGAGTAACCGCCGAGCCTTCCCTTCGGACGCCGATTCCCGGAGCGTTTGGACGGAATTCGATTCCGAGAGTGGATACGGATTGCTCTCGTCGAGACCTTCATTCCTGCTAAAAAAAATTCGATTTTCGTGAGTTTTGGAAGGATTGGAATTTTTCGGTTTTGGAAGTTTTCCGCCATTAATGCCAAATCTTTGTTCTAGGTGTTGCGGCCATTTTGATCCGTTCGAAGAGAAGGAAAGCAGTCCAAAGCTTCGCTGAGATTTGAGGCAAGTGGTATTCTTGCCCTTGCCAAGTGTTTTCTCTGAATTTATTTGCTGAAATTGAAATCCCTTTAGCCCAGGTTAGAGGCCTTGTTGTTCTCATTTTCTTGCTAACTATAGGGCTTAGTTCTTCCTACTGAAACCCCCCCTATGTTGTGATGTTTGGAATCCAATTTGTCGGCGTGAAGCCGTTGTTTCCCTTGCTCTTATGGTTGCTCTGTTCGGGCGTAGCCGAGAGGGAGTGTTAGGAGGGGGGTTGGTTGCCAATTTCCTTCGTTAAGATATTATTCGAATGGTTAGACATAGTTTGAATGGTAGTAGCGTGCGACGTTGATATTTGTCTACTGCTACTGCAGTGGCGTGAGTCGTGTGCGCGTTCCGGTGTCGTTCGGGAAATTCCAAACGGTACAGGTTTGCCGCGCACGGTCATCAACCTTTAGGCGCACGACCACATGGTCGGGTGCCTCTGTTCGTGCGCGTATAAATTTCAGTTTCCAAAGTTCTGTCTCGGGCAATCGCACGAGCGCTGACATCAGTGCGCACGACCACTGATTGTGCGACACTGATCGTGCGCAGTTGCTAGGTTTTCTGTCAGGTTTCCAGGTTCGTTTCGCACGATCATCACCGATGAGTGCGCACGACCACTGATCGTGCGTCACTGATCGTGCGCTTTGTATATTTTCTTTTGATAAGCGAATTTAGATGGTTTCGAGTGCGGGAGTTTAGATACTCAAGTGACAAGCAACTACTCGAGTTCTGATCTTCTGCCTTGGTCGTTCGACTGTCGTCGAGCTCCGCATTCTTTAGTGGGCTTGTGGGTAGTGGTATAATTTTGCGGTGAGTGAGGCTAGCTCACTCAACGCCAAAGTTTAGGTAGGCGCTGAGTGCGTTTCACTCAACGCTAGTCGTGTTGGTTTATTTCAACACTCTTCCTTTACCTTGTATTTCGTTTCCGAGTGGATTTTCCAGTTGTATTTCTGGTTTTCCTTGTCGGCCGTTTTCTTTATTTTTTCCTAAAGGCCGAATCGTGGGTCGTGAATAGTAGTGGTGTTGTAGCTCTTTATGGGGGTGGAGTTTTGTGATATAGCCAAGGCCACCCATGGATTTCTTGCTCCAGTACGGGCTGGGCATGTCGGGTGGAAGGTCCCTTGTGTTTTCACGTGTTGACCCTCAAGCTTTTGACTTGGACATGGTGGATTGGGGACTGCGTTTGCCTTCGATCCGGTTCCTCGTTGTTGTTTTGCTACTATCACTTCCCGCAGATTAGGTGTTAGAAGTTTCTTCTTTGGTAGTTTTGCAGCATTTTGCCTCTTGGCAGCCTATAGGCCCTGCAGGATGTGGTTCCTGGCTGGGTCGTTGCTGTTTCTTTGCACGTTGTGCATTTCTTGTTGTCCTATTTTGGGCAGTTGTGACTCTTTCTACTGCATGTTTTCTGTTATTTTGTCCTTTGGTTGACTCTTTCATGCAGTTTTACCTTATTTTTGCTTGCTGAGGTATTCTGTTTTCTTTTGGAATACCCCAGGTTCTGAGCTGTAGCCAGTCTGTGGCTAGTTGGAGTGGTGTTGTTGGTGGACTTTCCGGACCTTTGGAGTTCTGTTTACCTTGTTTGTGAGGTTGTTTTCAGTACTTTCTTACAGACATATATGTGTGCTGGTGGGTTCGTGTCAGGTTGTTGGCGCCCACTAGTAGTTTTTTTTACCTTGTACTAGATATATACTATTGCTGCTACCATTTATTTTCTGGAGATAGTCTACTTGCTTTGAGAAGGTTTTATGCTAGGTTGCTAGTTATTTTTAACTATAATTACTATTATAAATGAAGCTCATGATCAGCATGTTTTGTAAACTTAATCACTACTTTCCAAATCACGTACAAAACCGTTTTCTTATATATATTATATAAACTAAGTGTATGTCTTGCATAGTATGATGTTCTCTTGGGACCCTTATGCGCTCTTTAGGGTGTAAAACCTAATCAAAGTAGTTTTTTCCGCAGCGTTTAAATATAGTTTTTCTTTTGTGGACTAGAAATCCACTGAGCCGAGGGATACGGACTCTAAACATAACTGATTTTCCTATTCATTAAGCACATGATTTTCTTGCATAAAGATTGTAGTTGGATTTGCCTGAGCGTCAGCATTATCCCCTGCTTGACGTGGCATCATGACGCGTGTTTTCTCTTACTCTGATAATTCTTAATTCGAGAAAATGCGGTTGTGACACGTTGGATCTACCGCCACCCCCATCCCCACTAATCACATGGCCTAGAAATGCCACTTTCTCCAACCAGAACTCGCACTTGAGAACTTCGCATAAAGCTGTTTCTCTCTCAATACTTGCAACACTGTCCGCAAGTGCGACTCGTGCTCCGCTTCCGACTTGGTACACCAATATGTCATCGATAATGACGGACTACGAACCAGTCCAATATTCGCGAAACACTCGGTTCATCAAGTCCATGAACAAGGACGGCGCATTCGTCAGCCCGAACGGCAATCACCGAGAACTCAAATGACCATACCTCGTACCAAACGCGGTCTTGGGTATGTCTTCGTCACGAATCCGCAACTGATAATATCCGGACTTCAAGTCCAACTTGGAGTACACCACCGATCCACCAACTGGTCAAAGAGATCGTCTATCCGAGGAATCAGATACTTATTCTTGACAGTCAATTTGTTCAACTCTCGGTAGTCTATGCACAGACGCATACTACAGTCCTTCTTCTTTACAAATAACACCAGCGCACTCCACGGTGAAGATCTGGGCCTGATATACCCTTGCTCCAAAAGCTCCTGCAACTGAACCTTGAGCTCGGCCAACTCCTTTGGTGCCATCCTAAAGGGTGGTCGTGACACCGGTCTAGCCTCGGGCACTAACTCGATGGAGAAATCAATCTCCCGCCGAGGAGGTGCTCCTGGTAGCTCCTCAGGAAAAACATCTCCAAACTCCGCCACCACGGGCACTTCTCCAAGAGACACCCTGGAAAGGCTAACCTCCAACAATGCTACTAGAGCTCACCCCTGGTAAACAGCTCGCACTAGTTGAAGTGCCGAAACTAGGGAACAGGCCACTCCATGCAGGCCCTCAAACTTGACTTCTGCTTGCCCCACGCCCCTCAGGGTTACCACCTTGGACAAACAGTCGATACTGGCATGCTGCTCCGCTAGCCAATCCATCCCCAAAATCACATCGAACTCGGACAACGGCAAGATCGCCGCTACCAATATGAAGTCGACTCCCTCAAGACTCCAACAAATCCGCCCTTTAGCCCTGGTTGTCATAGACGACCATTGGGCATGCGCACTTTCAACTCTGAGTCCGTTGCGAAGGACTCAACTCCAATCCTCCGGGTGAAACTATCCGCAAGGAAGGAGTGCGACGCTCCCGTATCAAAAAGTACTCTAGCGGGGTACCCAGATACTACTACAAAGCCTACACACATGCAACAAACATAAAAAGGCTTGAAAGGAAGAAATCTACGGTGCAGGTTAAACTCGCATACCTGTCACCAAATCGATTTGGCGGATTGCTTCCTGCTGCCCAAGGTTGTAGGCCCTTGGCTACACTGGTTGAAACCGGGAAGCACTCGACTCCGCCATCTTCCCTTCTCTGCTGCACTGGGTCCGGAGCGTACGGTCTGCTCCTGCCTTGGCTCTTGCTCAGTGCCCCCTTGGGTACAAAATCTTGCTATGTGGCCTGGCTTGCCACAACTGTAACATGTCTGCGGTCCCTTAGAGCGTGACCCTTCGGACGTCCAATTACTTTTCTCGCCCGACTTATATGGGGAAGGCTTCTTCTTCCATCGGCTCCCTTCCGCCTTTCCATGGGACTGAGCAGGCTTCTTCTCCTCCCCCGTTTGGGTGTGAAACCCTTGCGATGTTGGGATCGCTCCATGTCACTCTCCAAAATTCGGGCCGCCTCCACCAATTCGTTGAAAACCCGCAGGTTTCATCGATATGAGGGGTTGTCTTAGATTCTCCCTCAATCCATGATAGAAGAGATTTTCCCTCTCTTCATCGTCTGCCATGGTCGTCCCTGCATAACGACCCAAGCGAGTAAATTCCTGAACATACTCATCCACTGACTTATCTCGCTGCACCAGATGTAGAAACTGCCTCTGGAGGGCTAACCTCGTTGAGGTGGGAATGTACTTCTTCAGGAAGGCATTCCCAACTCCTCGATGGACGGTGTGCGTCTAGAAACTGCCGGCCACTGTGGCTCACCCACCATAACTTAGCATCTCCCTCCAACATAAAGGCTGCGAACTCTGCCTTTTTCTCATCTGGTGCCTCTGCCGCCCTCAGAAGCTCCTGAATTCTAGCCCACCAATCCTCTGCATCTGTGGGCGTGCCGATTCCCTTGAAGGTTGGAGGGTGGAAACTCAGAAAGTAATTCATTTGCCGGTCCCCATGCCCGACAACCACTCTCTCGGCCTGCGGCTCCGCCGGCCTGGTTCCTCAACCGGCACGGTCGCTGCCGTGCCCCGGGGTAGCAGGAGTTGCTACTTGAGCAACGGGAGCTGCTACCTGTGCTGTCGCTACAGCTTGGGCCTCCACCATCGCTTCTGCAAGCATACGACAGAAGTCGACCGGTGTGACCCCCATCCCTAGCGGACCTTGCGCAGTCGCACTACTTGCCAAGAGCTCTTCTCTTGGCCTCGAGGTCCCAGCCTCGTTGCTTGCTCTCTAAACACAAGCAAGAAAACGCAAATCAGTCTCTAATCGCAAGACTCGAACACAAGGACACTCATGGTCCCGCGATACTCCTATGTGGATAACTTCTTATACGCGACTCGACTTATACTTTCAACCGCGAAACTTCTCATTGGAACCCCAACCTCCCTCTGATAACAAAATGTAACACCTCCCCTGTAAAGACCATATAATATGGGTCCGGCCGGGGCCCCACAACATGCGGACGCCACAGCTTTAGTATTAAAAGATGATATAAAACTACCCCATCTCAAAATTCCAGACAAACACAGCGGAAACAGAACACTAATAGACAGAAGTTATCCACTAACAGAAGAGTATCAAATGGCCTTAAGGCCTTACACAATATAAGTCCAAATATAAAAGTGCCAAGCACCCTAGGTTACCTCGGCATGCAAGCCGGACATAGTCAAACAACAGCAGCAAAACAAGGAAGAGAAAATAGTCAAGCATAGCAACACTTCATGAGGCTTAGGCTTTTCGCCGGCGCGCTAGCTCCTGCATGCGATCCTTTCCCTGTAAGGATTTGAAGTAACGTGGGTCAGCAAAGGCTGACCTCTACTGTGTAACAAACACATCTCCTCCCGGCCGTCCCTAACGGACCCCGGGGTACCACTCCACCTGCAAGTTAGCACTTCGTATACCAAAAAAGTATATATAATAAAGCGATAAAACGGGCTTGGATGTCCCATACATCATACATGTTCTCTATGTTTTGTACAAAGTGAAAGGGGCCTACTATGCAACATGAATGCAACCCGGGTTTCACCCAAGGCACCCTAGCTCGTATGCATCTAGCACAACATCAAACACTGGGTACTTCCGTTTCCCATTGGCTTAAAGCCGCAAACACAAGGGAACCACCATGTCCCTAACGGCCACACATGCCGTCCCACGGAACCTCGCAAAGACCCCACCCGCACAAGGGTCATATAACCCCGAGCTTGCCCGCACATTCTGACTTCGCACGTCAGGGTTCCGTCTCACACTGACCGATTCTAAGAAGCTTGCTGGACCCTACCCGCTCATGGACACATTTCCGAGCTTGCCCTCCGCTCGACATTCTCATCAGTCCCCACACAAGGGGCTAGTCTCGCCGGGACACTTTCCCCACGTGACTTGTGCGTCACGGGATAGCCAGCCGACCACGGAGACATTGTCGCGCCTTTGTACAGCACAAACAAAGGTTTCCCCACCCAATCACCATTCGTACCGTATCTTTCCCGTGCTCCAAGGAACCATCTACAGCAAGAAGCGGAGCTAGCCTTGTCCGGTTCCGACTACGAGTACTCACTCAATTAAATGGGGGAACACGCATACACACAACGACGTATTGCCGCAACGGATTTCTAGCGAATCCTCATATCTCGCTATGCAACATCACGGGTCGAACTAACGGTCGCGACCACGGCTTCACCCACAATGCCTAATCCGCTAACGGAGCGGATCTCTAATGCAAAGCATCTGCCGGGATGACATACTCAACCCGGAGGTTCCTTTTGAACCTAGGCTACACGAATCCCTCTCATTTGAGAGATTCGGTGCTCAAAATATGAAAGGAAGGTGAAAGTGAAGGGATAGATACTACTCTAGAGGGGGGGTGAATAGAGTTATCAAATTTTGCACAGACAAAACTTAATATTCTACCCAACTCCCTTGGAGTGAAGTGCGGAATGAAAAGATTATAGATATTGATTTAACCTTAAAGCCTATCACAAGTGATGTGTACAAACACAAGCTAACTGTAATTACAGTTAAGCTTGGAAAACCTAATCAGCAACTAGCAACCTAGTTATATCTAATCACAGCCACAATGCAGGAATTAAACAGTGGAATCCAGACGACACAAGGAAATTTATAGTGGTTCCCCAAACAACTTGGGTACGTCCACTCTTCTACCCAAACGGTAGGAATCCACTCAGGTTTTTGATCAGGTGCCCTGCCACCAACAGAATCTGATTCAGGTAGATTCAGAAACCCTTTAGACTTTTGATCAGGTGTCTAAAAACCAAGCACAGGTTTTTGATCAGGTGCCCTGCCACCAAGGGATACTTTTGAAGGGAGTAATAACCCTGTACAGGAGGGGGAAGAAGGTTAAGATGTCTTCTCTATTTTACAATAGATTAGAGAAGCACAAAAAGCTTGCACTGAGCTAGAATGCTCTAAAGAATCAAGGCTCCCCTGGCTCAAGAATGTCCAGGTGAAGTCTTGCTTCAGTGCAGAGAAACTCTTCAGAAAGTTCTGAAGGAAAAAGCTACAGGAAGAAAAGAAATAATAAAATCAAAGTTCTTCAAGCAGCTATCTTCTTCTTCTTCTTCAAAGGAACTCTGAGTTGAACTTCCTGAAAGCAGGAGAACTCAGGTGAAGAAGAGATGAAGATCTTAACACTTCTCAGTTAGATGGAGATTGCTGAGAGCAGGAAGCTTGAGCTTGATGAAGGCTTGAGTGCTTAAGAATATGTGTGTAACACTAGCTTTAATCCTTCTTCAAAAGGGTCCTTTTAAATATTATCAGCATCAAGCAACGGCTCTCTTCCATTTGAATTATTTGTCTTCTTCTAAGCCTTGAGACCTGGGCTGTAAATATCAAGAAGACAGAAATATCTCTGCAGCAAAACATTCTATAAAGGGAATAAATCACTTTCTAAGAAGCTGCAGGCTTAAATCAGATAACAGAAGGACTAAATAAAGTCACATCAGAAACATCTCTTTATAGCAAAAGAAGACTTTTCAGTCTAACGGCTATAAAGGGCTGACAATAGATAAAGTAAATTAAAATGACAGCTAATAAGACAAACAACTTTATCTTAAAAGATTTGAACTCAGGCAAAAAGAATAGAGCAAATAATGCCTGGAAACTTTATCATACAGCTTAAAATACTGTGCCAGAAAATGTATTAATTAATTAATTATAATAAATAAATACAAAATACAAAGGCAGACAGAAAACGTCGAACGACCTTCGAAGATCGTCGAACGACGCCAGGAGATCGTCGAACTATCGGGCAGATAGTCGAACGATCCAGATAGTCGAGCTATCAAACAGATAGTCGAGCTACCGCAGCAGATAGTCGAACTATCAGGACAGATAGTCGAACTATCAGATAGTCGATCTATCTAGGACAGATAGTCGAGCTATCAAGCGCACAGAGATAGTCGAACTATCAAGCAGATAGTCGACCTACCTCAGAAAACAGATAGTCGATCTATCAAAAGATAGTCGAACTATCAAAACAAACCAGATAGTCGATCTATCAACAGATAGTCGAACTACCAGCGCAGAACAGATAGTCGACCTATCAACCGATAGTCGAACTACCAGCGCAGAACAGATAGTCGACCTATCAACAGATAGTCGAACTACCAGGCAGAACAGATAGTCGAGCTATCAACAGATAGTCGAACTATCAGCGCAGAACAGATAGTCGAGCTATCAACAGATAGTCGAACTATGAGCGCAGAACAGATAGTCGAACTATCAACAGATAGTCGAACTATCAGCGCAGACAAAGCGTCGACCAACTGATAGACGATCGTCGATCAGCGATAGACGATAGTCGAACGGCGTTCGACTATAGTCGAACGAAAAACCTACTTAACCAAATTCTCAATTTGGAAAAGCGAGGACTCTACAGCTAGACTCCTAACCATTGACCATAGATATTTCTTGGGTCAAGGGCACAAAGGAGAGGACTAAACTCAAATCAAACTAGGGTACCAACAATCTCCCCCTATTTGAGTTAAGTCTCTCAAAAACTAAAAACAGCTAGCAATAAAACAAACAAAATAAATTCAGCAAATAGTTAACAATAAACTGGCAGATTATCAATCAGATAAACAAATAATCAAATATATCACAGCAGTTTAATCAAACTATTAAGAATCTTTAGGGTCAGGTAATGGATCAGAAGAACTAGAGACAAAAGAAATTTTTCGAAGAGGGTCATCTGATTCCTTCTTTGACATCTTTAAATCCTGCACCAATGATCTTTAGTTCTGTAGCTCTGGGGACAACAGCTTCAGGATGTTTTTCCATGTACTTTGCTGGATCAAAAATCTCAGGATTGACTTGGAATTTCTCAAATTCTTTCTTTCTATAAGCTGACATGGTAGTAAAACCAGTTGTATCTTTACCTTCGGCTCTTGCTTTTCTTATTTGGGCTGCTCCTACAAGCTCTTGAAAGCGAGCCATCCTAAAATTAGGATCGAGCTCAGGATTTTCATATACGGGCTCAGGAGAAGCAGCATCAGCTATTTTATCTTTCGAAACACTTTTCTCAGATTGAACTGGAGAAGGAGGTGGGGAAAAAGTTGGTCTTTGGGCCACAACCTCCTTCATTTGTCTTTGAGAACCATAAGATGATTTGCTTTGTGAACTTTGATGACCTTGTCTTGGCTGGGGCTGAACAGACGCAGATTTTCCATAGGCGGCAGATTGATTAGCAGGTAGATTCCCAGAGGCTCCTGCACCTGGAGGTGGAGGAGGACCTTTGGGAGTCCATCTGGAGACTGGACTGTCATACCTCTTAGTTCTCTTCCTTTCTTTTTGCTGATTTTTCGAAAACCACATCCAATGCTTAAAATCCTTGGATTTGGGGTCAATGCCCTTCAAAATATAATAGGGAATGTCATTATCCTTATTTGGAGGTGGAGGAGGAGCAGCTTTTCTTTTCTTTGCAGCAGATTTCTTTTTCTTTGACTTTTCAGAAATATCAGAATCATCATCATCATCAGAATGGGATGATGGAGGGTTCTCATAAGGATCATAGGCTTCTGAGACAGCCTTTTCTTTAAGCTTTGAAGCAGATTTCTCCCTTTCCTCTTCCATGGCATCCAGAGCCAGAAGGGAGTCTAAATCTAAACCTGGAGAGTCATCCCAGATGGATGACTTTTCAAATTGCAAATCTTTCTCTTTCTCTTTTAAAGATTGAACTCTTAAATTCCATGCTGCTCTTGCTTGAGTTTCTTCCAAACTCAGAACAGGAGAGTCAACTTTGACTTCCTCTTTCTCAGACTCATCTTCTTTATTATCTAAGAAGGATTCCAACTCAGGGTCTACTTGAGTAGCAGGAATACTTGGGTCAGCCTCAGAAACTACTGCTATGATTTGAGCAGTTAAATCTTCTTTAATAATATCTGTAAAATTATGAATACATATCTGCTAAATAAGCTTGAATCATTCCTTCAAGGTATTCACAAACTATCAAATTAATCGACTCATCAACAAAACGAATGAAAGAGTTACCTTCATATTTAACCATTTCCCATGATTCATTCAGATAAGAAGTTATGATTCCTTCCAGGAATCTAGCAATCATAGGAGTGGAAAGATCTTCTAAGCAAACCTTAACTGCAATTTCTGATAGCAGGATTCCATCTGCTATTTCCTTCTCAGTCAAAACTGGAGCTACAACTTGCTCAACTGGAGCAATCTCTTCCTCAGCTGGAGTTACACTTCCTCAGTTGGAGCTGTCTCTTCCTGAACAGTCATAACAACATCTGGAACTTCTTCTGGCTCAACTTGAGCAGATTCTGGCTGGGCAGACAAGACTGAATCTTTCACAACTGGAGGAGAGGCAGGAAGGCCTGAGACATCTTCATTGAACATCTCCCCCTGCCTGATTTCAGTGGGTACTGAAACCAGGCCCTAGAGGAAGATGGCTCAGCAGATTTGGAGAGGGATTTGATGGAGGCAGATAAGAGATCAATGGAGGCAGCAAGGGGAGCGATTGCCTCTTCAATCATGGTTTTGATTGATGGGGTAATCAGCTCCACAATGCGCGAGATGAAATCAGGAGTGATTTCAAAAGATGATGGATGAGAGGTGGATGGAGCTGCAGCAGATATGGTAGATGTGCTGGGATGGAGGATGGTGTGAACAGGGGATCGAGCAGGAGATGGAGCAGGTGATGGAGCAGGAGAATTTATTGGGGAATGAATTGGAGATACAGGAGGAGTAAGAATCTCTCTGATCCTAACAAATCAAAGCTAGGAGCAGATATCCTAGCCAGATGAGCAGGTAGAGGAGAGGCTGGAGGAGACAGAGGAACAACCATAGTTGTTTCAGGTGCAGCAGAAGAAGAAGGTCGTACCTCAGCTGAAGTTGATGGTACTTCAACTGAGGCAGACGGCAATGCAGAGGAGGAGGAAGGAGAGCTGAGCCAGCTTCAACAGGTTGAGGAGCGACTGATGCAGTCCTTGTGTCCTCAGATGTTGCTGGAGCAGATTTCACAAACGTCCTCTTCCACTTAGAGAACAGTGGGGATCCATCTTCTTGCTGGCGTTGATTGTAGTTGCGGCAGAACTCAGCAGCTGGGGGAATTTCTCCTTAAGGAAAATTCCAATAACCCTTCCAGGGTGACTTCCTTCTTTCCTGTCTTCTTCCTGATTAAATCAAACAGAACAGCTGCCCAATCGATCCTTTTTCGATTAACAATTGCACACATAAGTGCGAATTGCTGCCTTGTTATATTGTCATGGGCAGAGTGCTTCCCAGGAGCACTTTTCCGACTACCTCAGCGAGGAACTTGATCTTGAAGGGGAAGTTTACTTTGAGCAGCTTGGTGGGAATGCCCTCAGCATGTCCCAGCTCAACCAGCATTCTTCCAAACTCCTGAGCGTCTTGCTCATAATCCTCATCACCAATAACTAAACCAAAAACATCAGAAAGAACGGCCGGAGTCAGGATAACTTCTACTCCGCCGATGGTACCGATCATCGATTCGTCTGTGGAAGACGACGTGAAAGCCCATTCTTTTATTTCTGGAATGTTGATCTTGATCCTTTCAGACATCAGCTTCTCTAAACCTTGATCCCTGCAGAGCTGGAGAACTTCCACGATTCCGGCATCGCAACTGCTGAAAGCTTCGAAATCCACACTGAATCCTGCATCAAACTTTACTACGGCTAGAACAGCTGGGGAAATCGCCATGGATTCGCCGGAGAAAGCACGAGAAAGCTGGAGAGAGAACGAGAAAGACGAAGCGCCAGAAAATCGCAAGCGGGAACGCAGAATGCAAAAGGGCACGCTCCGTCGACGATAAAGCACACGATCTTTTAACCTAGGTCGACTATCGGCTTTATATTGGACCGGATATAGTCGATCTATTAAAAAGATACTTGACCCGATAGTCGAACGGCCGTTCGACGATCGGCTCAGAAGCAGAGTAGTCGAACCATCGTTCGGCTATTTCTGGCTTCACACGCAACAAGCTGTCGTCGTTCAGAGATCGACGATGAGCTCAACCTGTTCGACGATGGTCGAACGTCGATCGACGATCTTCAAACAGATAAGCTATCATTAACCAGAGGTCGACGATAGGCTCAATCCGTTCGACGATCTTCGATCATCGTTCGACGATCTTCAAGCAGATTTCAACATAGGCAGATATAGTCACACTTAGTCTCGTCCATTAATCATGCCTAGTTGAACTAAAAAGAACAGATGCTTCTGTTCATCTAAAGGCTTGGTGAATATATCACCTCTCTGAAACTCAGTGGATATGAACTCAAGACAGATCTTGTTCTTTTCCACACAATCTCTCAGGAAATGGTGCCTAATCTCAATGTGCTTCGTTCTAGAGTGGTGCACTGGATTTTGTGCAATTGAAATAGCACTGGTACTATCACACATGATCTTGGTGTTCTTGTGTGAGTAACCATAATCCACAAGCTGGTTTTGAATCCACAGGATCTGTGAACAACAACTGGCAGCTGCTATATATTCAGCCTCTGCAGTTGAAGTTGAGACAGAAGCCTGCTTCTTACAGAACCAAGAGACCAATCTCTCTCCCAGGAACTGGCAAGTTCCTGAGGTGCTCTTCCTGTCAACTCTGCAACCAGCATAGTCAGAATCAGAATATCCAATTAATTCAAACTCTGACTCAGCTGGGTACCAAAGTCCTAGATTTGGACATCCTTTCAGGTATCTCAGGATTCTCTTTAGAAGAATCAGATGAGATTCCTTGGGGTTGACCTGGAATCTAGCACAAAGGCATGTAGCAAACATTATATCTGGCCTACTTGCAGTTAGATATAATAGGGAACCAACAATGGCCCTATAATTCTTTTGATCAACTGGCTTGCCGTGATCATCAGAATCAATAACTACATTAGTAGCCATGGGTGTAGGCATTGCTGAAGCATCAGCCATCCAAAATTTCTTTACCAATTCCTTGGCATATTTGGATTGGGAGATGAAGATACCATCAGCATCTTGCTTAACTTGGAGACCAAGAAAGTAAGACAGCACACCCATACTACTCATCTCAAACTTAGATGCATCAAGTTGGAAAACTTTTTGCACAGTTTGGGATCAGTGGAGCCAAGATAATATCATCTACATACACCTGAACTAACAGGATTGTGTCCTTGTGATGCTTGACGAAAAGGGTTCTATCAACTACTCCCCTAGTGAAGTTGTGCTCTAACAGGAAACTAGCTAAGGTCTCATACCAGGCCCTAGGAGCTTGCTTTAGTCCATAAAGAGCTTTCTGCAACTTAAAAACATGAGAAGGCTGAGTTGAAGAAACAAACCCTGGTGGTTGTTCAACAAACACCTCTTCCTTAAGCTCACCATTTAGGAATGCACTTTTGACATCCATTTGGAACACCTTAAACTTCATGTAGGCTGCATAGGCCAAGAAGATCCTTATTGCTTCTAGCCTTGCAACAGGAGCAAAGGTTTGGTCATAGTCTATACCTTCCTCCTGTCTGTAGCCCTGAGCTACAAGCCTAGCTTTATTCCTTACTATTATTCCATTTGCATCTAACTTGTTTCTATACACCCACTTGGTGCCTATGATCAGTTGGCCTTTAGGTCTTGGAACCAAAGTCCAAACTTTACATCTCTCAAACTGATTGAGTCCTCTTGCATTGCAATGATCCAGTGGGGATCTAGCTCTGCATCTTTAAAGGTGAGGGGCTCAACCTGTGAGAGGAAACAAGCATGCATCACATCCTGTCTTAATTGATGTCTTGTTTGCACACCAGCTGATATGTCTCCAATCACTTGAGATGTGGGGTGATCTCTAAGTGTGACAATATCAGCAGGTGGGATGTGATCTTCAGCAACAGTTGGGATTAATTCCTCAGGAGGAATTTGATCTACTGTTGGTGGTACAAGCAACAGCTTCAACAGCTTCAGCAATGTCTTCATCACTGTCTGATTCAGTGATCTGAAGAGTTGATAGTTGAAGAATTTCTTTAGGGAGCATCATGTACCTGCAAATGAACTAGATGAAGGAGAATTTTCCTTCTCCTTGTAAAACATCTGAGACTCATCAAAAGATACATGCACAGATTCTTCTATCTTACAGGTTGATTTGTTATAACACCCTATAAGCTTTGCTTACTTGGGAATATCCAAGCATGATTCCCATTGAAGCTTTTGCTTCAAATTTTCTAATATATTCTTTATTATTGTTATGAATATAAACAGTACAGCCAAAAATTCTAAAGTAATTAATTTTTGGTTTCTTTCCTTTAAGCAACTCATAAGGAGTTTTACACTTAAGTTTGTGTATCAAACTTCTATTCAAGACATAGTTGGCTGTACTAACAGCTTCTGCCCAAAAGGATAGAGGCATGTTAGCATCTGCCAACAATGTGCTAGCAGCTTCAATTAGTGTTCTATTCTTCCTTTCAACTACCCCATTTTGTTGGGGAGTTCTAGGAGCTGAGAAGCTATGTTTGATACCTTCTCTCTCACAGAATTCTTGCATGAGAAGAGAGTCAAACTCAGTACCATGATCACTTCTGATCAAGGCCACATGAGTAGAGTACTCAGTCTGCACACAAAGTAGAAAGTCTGTAAGGGCTTTGAAGTTATCAGACTTAGTTCTCAAAAAGAAAACCCAACTGAACCTAGAGAAGTCATCTACAATTCACTAATGTGTAATACTTCCCTCCTAAACTCTGTACATTTATTGGGCCAAAAAGGTCCAAATGTAATAAATATCAGGATTCTAGGAAATCACTTTTATTTACAGATTTAAATGAATTCTTGGTTTGCTTGCCTAGCTGACAAGCCTTGCATAGACTCTCCTTCTTGTAGGGGCAAGAAGGTAAACCTCTAACAAGGTTGTGCTTAGATAACCTAGATATATTCTTAAGGTTTACATGACTAAGCCTTTTATGCCATAAAGAATTATTATTAAGGGTTAATTCATTAAACAGGCAGATTTCAGAGTGAGATGAATTAAAATCTACTAAATATATATTGCCTATTCTATTACCTATTAAAACAACATTATTATTTAAAGTAATATTGCAAGAGGAGTTAGAAAAAAGAAACCTGGTAGCCAGCATCACATAGCTGGCTAACTGAAATCAGATTATGCTTCAGTCCATTGACATAAGCAACTCTCTTGAATGTAACAGCTCCAATCGTGATCTTGCCATAGCCTTCTGTCTGACCACAGCTGGAGTCTCCAAAGATAACCTTTGGGCCGAGCTTAGCTTTGAATTTTGACAGTAGATCTTTATTTCCTGTCATATGCTTAGAGCATCCACTATCCAAATACCACTTATTTTGAGTGATTGGATAGGCCTTCACCTGCAAAACAATTATTTAGACAGAGTGGACCCAGGTAACCTTGGGTCCCTTGTTTTTCACATAAGAAAAACTGGAAATATAAGAGAATGCAGGCTGAGGGTGATAACCTAGTGGGTGAGATCTCCTAGGTGGGATTCTCCATGCAGATGATGGGTCAACAAACCTAGGGTTTCTATTTTCATTTAGGTTTCTATGATACTGATTATGATTTTGAAAATCATGTTGAAATCGTCGATCGACGTTCGACGATGGGCGCTCAGATCGTCGAGCTTCGTTCGACCATGGAGCATCCGATCGTCGAGCGGCGTTCGACGCTCTTTGCATTTCTTTGAAAAACTTCTTTCT
The DNA here is from genome assembly GCA_039513925.1 of Platanthera zijinensis. NCBI lineage: Eukaryota > Viridiplantae > Streptophyta > Magnoliopsida > Asparagales > Orchidaceae > Platanthera > Platanthera zijinensis. The sequence goes on from CM077080.1 coordinate 166,203,154, forward strand.
CTTTCTCTCTTAGCTTTATTTAGGGTTTTATTTACAAGGTTTACTTGCTCAGTGTTCTTCTTTCCACTAGCTGAAATGAAGTTCACTGGAGTTGAAAGGTTATTTTTAAGGAGGACTGGGGGTTCACTGGGAGAAGCTCCTAAGCCTAATTTATCATTACCTGACCTAGTGTTAGTCATGCTGGTAATTTCTAACAGCTTAAGCTTCTACCATTAAGGGATTCTTCTAATCTCTTAGACTTAGCTAATTCTATTTTAAGAAATTTAATTTCTTCACTACAAGTAGTGAGATCTTCCTTTAACCTAATGTTTTCAGAGGCTATTGATTCTGAGTCAGCTAACCTATTTCTAAGTTCTTTTATTTCTTTTTCTGAACTAATTAAATCTAAACACAAAGATTTAAATTCTAACTTAAACTCTTCTGAAGTAAAATCATAAGATGAAAGTACCTCATCTTCAGTAGGCATCTCTTCATCAGAATCAGAACTCTCTGCAGTAGAGTGATTGCTGCAGGCATCTATTGCCATTAGGCAAATTTCTTTGGCCTTCTTCTCTTCCTCATCTTCACTGGAGCTTGATGAGGATGATTCTTCATCAGAATCACTCCAGGTTTCAGCAATGAAACTTCTCTCCTTCTTCTTGTTTTTGTAGGAGGATGGCTTGGAGTGCTTCCTGTGTTGTTCTTTGTCTTTTCTCTTTTCCTTGTTCTTCTCCTCTGGACACTCTGGCAAAATGTGTCCAGGCTTCCTGCAACCATAGCAAATGATTTCTTTAGCAGGAGATCGATCATACCTTGGTTTGTCTTCATAGCGTGAAGACTTCTTTCTGAACTCCTTTCTCCCCATCTTGAGAAACCTCTTGGCAAACAGTGCCATAAGTTCCTCATTGGATTGGCTGCCTTCAGAAACATCTGCAGCCTTAAGAGCTAGAGATTGCTCTTTTCTTGTTGTAGTGGGGGTCTTGGCTTCAGCTTCTGCTTCTCTGGTCTTCAGCACTTGCTCAAAAGACTTGAGCTTGCCGAGGAGAGCTTTAGTTGAGATCTCATTGGTACTTCTGGCTTCTTTGATGGGCCAGATTCTTAGATCCCATGTGCTAGGGAAGCACATAAGAATCTTATCATTGACCTCTGTCAATGATATGTCCTTGTCCAGGGTCCTCAGCTCATTGATGATTGAGCTGAGCCTGGTGTACATAGCTTCAACTGATTCAGCATCAGTCTTCTTGAAGTTCTCATACTGTGAGATAAGGTTGGACCTCCTGTCCTTCCTTTCATCAGCTGAACCAGCTACAATCTGGTTCAGTGTGTCCCACATGGCCTTAGCTGAGGAGCAGTCAGCCACCTTCTGGAACACCTCATCAGACATTGTCTGAGCCAGTATGTTCATTGCCTTGGCATCAGCAATTTTGGCCTTCTTGTATTCATCATTATAGTCTGGAGGAGGCACTGCACTCATATCAGATGATGAGGCAGTGGCTGCAGCAGGTGCTCTTGGGGGACCTGACAAAATAGAAGCAAAAATACTCTCATCAATAGAGTTCATATATAATTTAATCCTTGCCTTCCAGATGCCAAACTTTGCTAAGTTGCATGCTGGAGGTCTGGTGCTAGAATAATCCTTAGACTGGGCCATGATAGTGAATATCTATAAGCTCTTGGTATCTATCAGGATCTTGTGACTTAGGTGTTAGCCTATACAGTCAGTCAACCTCCCTCTGATACCAATTGAAAGTGAAGGGATAGATACTACTCTAGAGGGGGGGTGAATAGAGTTATCAAATTTTGCACAGACAAAACTTAATATTCTACCCAACTCCCTTGGAGTGAAGTGCGGAATGAAAAGATTATAGATATTGATTTAACCTTAAAGCCTATCACAAGTGATGTGTACAAACACAAGCTAACTGTAATTACAGTTAAGCTTGGAAAACCTAATCAGCAACTAGCAACCTAGTTATATCTAATCACAGCCACAATGCAGGAATTAAACAGTGGAATCCAGACGACACAAGGAAATTTATAGTGGTTCCCCAAACAACTTGGGTACGTCCATTCTTCTACCCAAACGGTAGGAATCCACTCAGGTTTTTGATCAGGTGCCCTGCCACCAACAGAATCTGATTCAGGTAGATTCAGAAACCCTTTAGACTTTTGATCAGGTGTCTAAAAACCAAGCACAGGTTTTTGATCAGGTGCCCTGCCACCAAGGGATACTTTTGAAGGGAGTAATAACCCTGTACAGGAGGGGGAAGAAGGTTGAGATGTCTTCTCTATTTTACAATAGATTAGAGAAGCACAAAAAGCTTGCACTGAGCTAGAATGCTCTAAAGAATCAAGGCTCCCCCTGGCTCAAGAATGTCCAGGTGAAGTCTTGCTTCAGTGCAGAGAAACTCTTCAGAAAGTTCTGAAGGAAAAAGCTACAGGAAGAAAAGAAATAATAAAATCAAAGTTCTTCAAGCAGCTATCTTCTTCTTCTTCTTCTTCAAAGGAACTCTGAGTTGAACTTCCTAAAAGCAGGAGAACTCAGGTGAAGAAGAGATGAAGATCTTAACACTTCTCAGTTAGATGGAGATTGCTGAGAGCAGGAAGCTTGAGCTTGATGAAGGCTTGAGTGCTTAAGAATATGTGTGTAACACTAGCTTTAATCCTTCTTCAAAAGGTCCTTTAAATATTATCAGCAAGCAACGGCTCTCTTCCATTTGAATTATTTGTCTTCTTCTAAGCCTTGAGACCTGGGCTGTAAATATCAAGAAGACAGAAATATCTCTGCAGCAAAACATTCTATAAAGGGAATAAATCACTTTCTAAGAAGCTGCAGGCTTAAATCAGATAACAGAAGGACTAAATAAAGTCACATCAGAAACAATCTCTTTATAGCAAAAGAAGACTTTTCAGTCTAACGGCTATAAAGGGCTGACAATAGATAAAGTAAATTAAAATGACAGCTAATGAGACAAACTACTTTATCTTAAAAGATTTGAACTCAGGCAAAAAGAATAGAGCAAATAATGCCTGGAAACTTTATCATACAGCTTAAAATACTGTGCCAGAAAATGTATTAATTAATTAAATATAATAAATAAATACAAAATACAAAGGCAGACAGAAAACGTCGAACGACCTTCGAAGATCGTCGAACGACGCCAGGAGATCGTTGAACTATCGGGCAGATAGTCGAACGATCCAGATAGTCGAGCTATCAAACAGATAGTCGAGCTACCGCAGCAGATAGTCGAACTATCAGGACAGATAGTTGAACTATCAGATAGTCGATCTATCTAGGACAGATAGTCGAGCTATCAAGCGCACAGAGATAGTCGAACTATCAAGCAGATAGTCGACCTACCTCAGAAAAACAGATAGTCGATCTATCAAAAGATAGTCGAACTATCAAAACAAACCAGATAGTCGATCTATCAACAGATAGTCGAACTACCAGCGCAGAACAGATAGTCGACCTATCAACCGATAGTCGAACTACCAGCGCAGAACAGATAGTCGACCTATCAACAGATAGTCGAACTACCAGCGCAGAACAGATAGTCGAGCTATCAACAGATAGTCGAACTATCAGCGCAAAACAGATAGTCGAGCTATCAACAGATAGTCGAGCTATGAGCGCAGAACAGATAGTCGAACTATCAACAGATAGTCGAACTATCAGCGCAGACAAAGCGTCGACCAACTGATAGACGATCGTCGATCAGCCGATAGACGATAGTCGAACGGCGTTCGACTATAGTCGAACGAAAAACCTACTTAACCAAATTCTCAATTTGGAAAAGCGAGGACTCTACAGCTAGACTCCTAACCATTGACCATAGATATTTCTTGGGTCAAGGGCACAAAGAAGAGGACTAAACTCAAATCAAACTAGGGTACCAACAGAAGGGGATGTTATTCATGCATCCTAAATCCTAAAAACCGAGAGGAGAAGTGTCGTTACCTTCCGTCCCCTCTTCCTAGCCATGGAGAAGATTTGCTCGGTTGAAAACCACCGCAACGCTCCCACCTTCGCGGATCTGAACTCCGCTCGCGAAACGGACCTCCGAAGCTTCGCCGGCGGCCGGATCTTGGCCTTCTTCCTCCTCCTTACTCTCCCTTCTCTCTAGAATCAAGAGAGATAAAGATAGGAGAAAAGTGAGGGTTTCAAACCCTATTCCCGAGTTTAATCCCTCAGATCTAGCCCCTTGCCGTTGGATCTCATACCAAAGAAACGGACGGCCACGATTCGGCCTAAAATCACAAAAACTGGGCCGAACACGGGTTGCAACACGGCTGTGTGCTAGGCCGTGTTACCCATTCGCCGTCTCGACCGATTCGAAAACCAGCACATGGCCTTTGACACGGCCTTTGACACGCCCGTGTTGCCATTGACACGCCCGTGTCGAGACCCGTGTCACGCCCCCCACCGACCAATTTTTCCAGTCAGAGAAGGACACGGCCAAAGACACGGCCAAAAACACGGCCTTCGACACGCACGTGTCAAACCCGACACGGCCGTGTCGTGACCCGTGTCACGCCTAGCAGAATAAATCCTGCAAATAGCCCGAGAAGGACACGGCCAGGGACACGCCCGTGTCCCAGGCCGTGTTCCTGAGCTCGACGAACGCCGACCCTCAAAACGTCGACCACAAGCTCCGCGGTCGACCACGCCCTGACACGCCCGTGTCACGCCCTTGACACGCCCGTGTCACGCCCTTGACACGCCCGTGTTGCCTGCTCCAAAACCCAAACTTGGCTAAAACGACGCCGTCGATTCCCCTTCCAAGTTTTGGGGGGTTACACTTGCTCACTTCCACTCTCTCCTGCTGACATTTTCCTTCCTTGGAGCTCTTCTTAATTTCCTTAAGGTACTCCCTTTCGCTCTCTCTCTCTCTAATCTCTAATATTTTAGATTTTAGATCTATTGTTTTTGACTTCACTCATTTTTGAACACGATCCGCGACAATTTGTGGGCTGAAGGTGCATTTTAAAAAAAATTCCCACTGATCATCGCCGTTTTTCATGGATCTGGCTTGTGTAGGCTCGGATTTCGTGTCTGGTATTTTCTAATGGCCGATTCACTCTAAAAATCCCGATTTTTGGTAAGATCCGGAGCTGGAATTTCATCCGTGTAGCTTTCCATGATTTTCCATGTTGGATGAGTTTTTTCGGATCTTGGCTACTATCTCTGATATACACTTCATAAACATGGATCTGTGATTTCTAACGCATTTGATAGAGGTTTTAAGCCAAAAAAGGGGTTTTGGAACTTGTCCGGTGGAAGAAGATGAAGACGGTCTATCACGCAACCGCAGAGCGGTAACAAATTACCGCCCAGCGCTAGGAGCAAGAGAACGTTTTTTTTTTCAATTTCTGTTTTGTTATGTTTTTGGTTAACCCCCTTATAATAGATTTTTCTAACCAATTTCACGGTTTATTTTTCAGGATATGGCTTCGTCAAGTTCCCAGTCTGCACGCCGCAGCTTTTCCAGAAGGTCCTAGGGGCCAGTCTCCACCTACCCTGCCATAGATGATGCAACTGTGTGCATTCTGATGATCGTAGATATCTATGATCGATATGCTCATATCAATGAGTACTTGGAGGGATCTGGTGTTCTTACAGTGATCTCATCTGCTACCCCATTCTCCTCTTCCCTCACCCCGAGAGTTTTACAATAACCTCTGGGATCCCGCTCAGATGTGCCTAGGTGGGGGTGTCCAATCCTGCATTGGCATGGAGATAGTAATAATAACCCATGTAGATCTTGATAGTAAGTATGTCTGGACCCCCAACTGTCCAGTCCTCGACATTTTGGAGTCTTTTAGAACTACTTGGGAATGGAGGGAGATGAACGAGGTACTTCACGGTGTGGAGGGGAATTCAGATCTCTTCACCTCGGTAAATAATCTTGCTCCTGATGCCCGCATCATCCAGGATATCCTACATCACTCCCTTATGTTCAAGGTTAGGGACACAAGGAAGTTCACGGCCCAGCTGTCAATGGTGACGTACTATATCCTAGCCGAGAAGTCCTTCAGTGTCTCAGATCTCATTCTATCCATGATACGCTACACTTTTCGCATGAAATCTCCTGACCGCCAGTGGGTGAACACACAGCCTCTAGGTGGTGTGATCCATAGCATCCTGACAGAGAAGTACCCGGCCATCGACTAGTCAGCCTGCCCCATAGACAACTTCCCGCAGGTCTACAGGGTGGGTAAGATTCCATCTTACTCACGAGTATGGGCACCTTCACCGCAGCCACCGATACACCGTACAGGGTCCCTCAGGGAAACCAGCCTGTGCATATACGGCCTAGTGGAGGAGTAAGGTCGGTAGATCAAACATACAGTGAAGGAGGTGAAGGGGATAAAAAAGATGCTCAAAAAGATCATGGGCAAGCTCAATATTTCTCTCACCTCTTCGGAGGAGTAGCATCTTATATGTATTATTCATGTTTTATCAGTTGTAGTTTGTTAAGAAATAAATAGGTGAGCACCAGACTGAGTAAATAATGGTTTATCATATAATATTTTTTATGGTATCGCTACCTCTATACTCATTGTGATTTTTTGATTCCATTCTTTAATTAGTTTTGACATTGTCATCCCATCGTGCTAACTCACAACAAACACCCACAGAGGGAAAATACACTACGTGCTAAACTAAAGCAAATTTACATAAAAAAAAAATTAATGTGCATATCGTGAAGTACAAACTTTGAAAAACAATAACAATAAAAATAACAGGAATAGACAGAACATTGAGCATATCGTGATGTAGATTATTGAGTAATATTGGTTTGCTTAGTTTCTACATCACGCAATCTATGAATACTAATGGATAAAAGATATAGGTATCCAAAAGGGACCATGGGTGGCGGTTGCTTTGGGTACCCAAACATAACGTGGTACACCTTATATGCAGATTTCCTTATAGACTTCTATGAGTCTTTATGTGATGATCTTTAATTGAATAATATTGCGTTGGAAGGTTAACTATATTGAAGTTGTTCTTTAAGTCAAGATTATTTCGCTTAACATTAGGGCTCATAGTATGGTAGTTGTTGACCGGAAATCTACATTCATTTATTTTTGAGTTGGAAGTAATTCGTTTTTCAAAGTGAGAGTTATTTCTATAATTAAGAGTTTTACTTGCACAAGCTTGCGATTTTCTACTCCCTTTGATTAACTCATCCTGTAGATGGTGATTCATATTCAACATGCTTTTGGGTTTTACATGCAGCTTAGGAGTTGGGCTTTGCGAGTTTTTAAGTAGTGTTTCCTTAAGAATGTTGATTTTCATAGTAAGCTCTTTGCTCTTCAGTTTGAGGTTATGTCTAGCTTCATTGTATGCATTTGTGCTGTTTTTGAAAGTGGTGATAATAGATTCGATATAAGCTTTATACATACTCCTAATTACATCGAATGCCATGTTCATATCTTCGATTTCAACTTTAGAATTTTGGCATTCAGCACGGTCACTTTTTATTGATGAGTTCTCTAGACATAATTTATCGATTTGCTCTTTTGTAAAACAAAGCTCTCATTCAAGAACCTTATATTTTCCTTTTAATTCATTATAAGTTATACAAGGTGTAGAAATGTTATCTAAAAGTAGTTGGGAACAAAGGTCACATCAACGGTAGATTCTACATTAACATTTTCTTTTAAAAGGTTATTTTCTGAACGTAGTTTTGAATTAATACTTTCCAGTTTCATAATTCTACGTTTAACTGTATCTAGTATATTCAATGTAGAAATAGAATTGCATACAGGAAGGGAATTTGTTTTTCTTACAGCGTTCTTGGAGAAGGCATGATTTGAACACAAGGTTCCTCTATCATCTTCCTCTTGGCTTTCCTCGTCCAACGATATGTCTTCATCTTCGCTTCCGCTTGATGTGTTTGTCCCATCTTCCTCTAGGAGCAAGTCTCCATTTGATTCTTCACTTGGATCCATGAGAAATTGCTCGGATTCAACATCTATAGAGGAAGAACTATAAGTATATTCAAGAAATTCCCATATATCATAGGCAGTAGTGAACGTATAGATGAGTTTAAAATTTTCTTGATCAAGCCCACAAAACAAACTATTCATAGCTTTGGCATTTATATGACACTCGTGCTTAGTTAAGTTATTTGGGGGCTTGGTACAAGTTATGTTCCAAATTTCTATATCTAATAACATAAGAAATTTATTCATTAATGTTCTCCATTCATTGTAGTTCACTCCTATAAATAAAGGAGGGCTAACGAGTTTTCAGTGTATAATTTTTCATCCCTACTAGTCGATTCAAGATCAGGGTTAGCCATTATTCCTTGTAGTGAGACCGATTTAAAATAACCTCCCTCTGATACCACTTGTTGGATCTAGTGGCCAACCTTAGAGGGAGGTGAATAAGGTTGTAACGTTACATAGAATTTAAAATATTTAGTTTTAGAAAATCGAGTTCTGGAAGCTACTGCGGGGCGTTAGGTATCTAACGCACGGTAGTAAGTAATAGAGCTTGTTTTCTTGTGTAGATCCGAGTTCCAACCCCATAAATACACGCACTCGCTAAACAATCACAGCACACACCCAGAAGTAATTAACACAGAAAGAATAGATTTCATTGTATGAATTCAAAAACAATAATAGTTTTTGATGAGTACAAAGTGGTGATCTCCGTGACATCAGAGATCTAAGTCGGTGAGTAGAAACGATCTTTTGGTTTCTATTCCGATCTGCTCCACGGACCAGTTGGCTCTCTCCTTTTCCCTCTAGGAAAAGTCTTCGATTCGGCTCTTCACCTCCTCACAAGGATGGGTCTTAGAGCCCCGTTAGATCCTCCAATCTAGACGTCCCTATCCCTAGGATGATTTCCTACGGAATCCTACCCAAATTCCGACGATCCTTTCCGGTCAATTTTCCTCACCACAAGATTTAGAAAAAGAAAAAATTACAAGAATAAAATATGCAAATATTTCAAAGATGAAGTTCTCCCTTTTAACGACTTCTCCAATGAGCGATCTGTAGCTGGTGCTTGAGATCTTTGTTTGTAAGCAACAGGTCAGCACTTCATAGTCTATGTAGATCTTGGATCGTCGGAGTCTTTCAATAACGAACGTGAGGGAGATGATTCTCTTCTTCTTAGATGAAGATGATTGGAACGGATGCAAGGAAGGCGATCGAACCCTAGAGTGCAAGAACTTCTATCTATTTTCGTATGGATTCTCTTCTTGGTATAAGGCACGGAAACCAAGGCGGACTTTTATACGTCTTCGTGAAAATAGGCTATCACCGGCGGAAAGTCTAAAGCCCGGAGGTAGGTTTGGGCGCTTGTTGCGCCAGCTGTCATCCAAATCTGGAATAGTATTCAAAGAGAATATTTACCATTTTATCGTTTCTAGCGTCGCGCGGTTACAGCTACAGTTGTGCGATAATATAGGACACCATGATTCTGAATAGTCGTGTCGATACTCGTCGAGAGGCTAGTGCGGTGTAGTAACTGCTATCGCCTGTGGTAGTTTGATTTCTCGAGAAATCCTTCTCATCATTCGTTGAGAGGTTAGTGTGGCACAATAAGCACTACCGCCTGCGGTAATTTGGTTTCGTGAGAAGTCCTTCTCGACATTCATCGAGAGGCTAGCTCGGCGCGGTAAGCACTACCTCCTGCGGTTGTTTTCCGAGAAACTGGTCAAGATAATTCCTTTAGTTAGCGCGGGCAGTAGGACTAGCACGGCGCAGTAGTTTCCCGAGACCTCTGTCCAATTAATTCATGGCTATCACCCGGCGGTAACTTCTACCGCTCGGCGTTAGTTTCCATAGGAGTCTTCTTCTTCTCTTACATCTATAAACCTGCACACTCTATCAATATAAGATGTGATCAAATACAACCTAGGAGTTGATATTCTCAAACATAGGGAATGTGAAACATCGGTTCCAACAAACTCCCCCTTTTGATAATATTAAATCTCGTTCATGAGAAAATAATAATGAGATAGAGTGCATATAAAGAATGAGAGTTATAAGCTAACATTAGGTTGCAGGTTCTTTATGGCTCCCCTACACGCATGCTCCCCCTATCTACATGTTTGACTTGCTCCCCCTATTTATGTGAACATATTATGAAACATCAGTTCCAACAGAGATGAGTCCAAGCAGCTTTAACTATCTCATTATGGAGAATGATTGGTAGGCACTCATCAGATTGACTTTTAGCATGCCATGTCCTGATCAAAGCATCACTTCTATTCCAGTCATCAAAGGCAGCAGACCCTTGAACTAGAGGGTCATCGGTAAGATGATGGTGTTTGTGTTGAGATCACACCAAGAAGACAAATGAAACACTCTAGTCTTGATAGTTTGGGCCAATAAGCTTGGAAGCAGTTCCAAGACTGCCGAAAGGAGTGGAAACAACAGGAGAGGTTTGAGAAGAGGATGCTGACAAATTCGAAGAAAATAATTTTGTAGTCTCCATAGAGAAAGCAGACAAAAAATGAAACCACACGGCATGATTGAGTCAGCAATATAGAGACATCCCAAAACACAGAGCAAAGATCTCAATAGATGGTTAGAAAACCGGAGTCCATAGAGACCATAGAAGAGCTTAGGAGCGGTTAGAAACCAGATTCTGTAGAGACCGCAGAAGAGCTTAGCAATTTGTTAGAAAACTGGAGACCGCAAGGATCGGGTTCCTCTGATACCATGTGAGAAAATCTAAATAATAGAATTTCCATTTCCCAAAAAGTTAAATTATATAGGTATGACCCCCTATTTATAGAGGAGAGGATATAGAGAGAATAAAATAGATAATGTTGGAAAAGACTTCAACAGTCGAATTTGGCAAATAGATATACACAGGTCGCAGTGAGCTGGGCGATTAGACAAGTTATCCTCCAAACTATAAGAATTTTTCGGTCTTAGATCCACAGACCGCAGCTGACCACCAAAAGCATAAGATGTGGTTAGATAACTCTAATCGCCAGACTGTAGTAGCTTCAGCATCCTGACCGCCAATCCAATGTGGCTTCAGGCTTCTAATTGTCAGACCGTAATAGTGATAAGATCACTAGGCATCTCTTGCTCTATCAAAATACACTATCATAGTGATCCTCAAGATAACTAGATTGTCAAAACTATCTGTAAAAGCTGTCTACCAAACTACCAGATCCAGAACGCCAAGTCGCTAGAACCAGACTGCCAAAGAAATATGCTAGAAGTCTGTCAAATCGCCAAATGACCAGACCGTCATGCTAGATAGCCAGACAACTAGACCACTAAGACCATTAAGGCCTCCAGACTGCCAAGGTTGCCAGACTACCAAGGTCACTAGACCTCCAAGGTCGTAGACCGCCAAGGTCGCCAAACTGCCAAGGTCGCCAAAACCATACCGCCAAGGTCACCAAAACAACACCGCCAAGGTTGCCAAAACTAGACCGCCAAGGTCGCCAAAACCAAACCGCTATTTCCAACACCTATACAATTCGAACTCATCACACCCCCAAACTTAAATGTTTGTTCTTCCCAAGCAAACCATTCCCCATGCAGACGATAAAAGCAGTAGCTGTCATAGAAAGTTAAATGTGGAATTCCATGCAAATTTGCATACTTGTGTGCATAAAAATATGACAAAAAGAATTTTTAATTATGCAAAATAGTTTATAATTTTCTAGAAGTGTATCTACATATAATTATTACTCATATTTGGAATCATGGTGAATCTTCTGGTCATGCGAAGGGAGAAAGCAGACTGATCGCTAAGATATGCATTGCTAAAGACCGGGGTTCGGGACAACCACCAAAGAAATCTATCAATGTCAGTGATCATAATCTCATGCAACGCCCCTGAATTTTCTATAATTATTTTAATCTCTTTAGTGGCATAATAATGACGTAAGGGCGTTACGTTGGCGCGTAATTAACGGTGTGTGACGCGTTGGTGCATGGTTGGGTCCATTGGGCCGAGTTGGCTAGATTTTAGACTCATCGGAATTGGGGTTTTATGCTTTAGAAAATTAAAGTATTTGATTTTATTCATGCATGTAAAGTTTTGTGGTGATCCGGACCAATTTGAAGTCTCAGTGAATTTTATAAGGATTATTAGTGTTTTAACTTTGATAAAATTTAACCCGAGTTTGGTTTGTCGGATCCTGATTTCAACTTCGTCGTTGGATTCGTAGCACCGAGATTTAGCTTTGGGGCGAATTTCATCGAAAACCGAGGTAATTTGGTCACTCTCGTCGTTCGAGTTTCTCCAGTTAATTATATTAATAATATAATATTATATATTTATATATACTTATAAAACCCTATTCATCCATCTTCTCGAAAAAGTGTCTAATCGAGAGCTTCGTGAGAGAGGAGGTGAGTTTTTCATTGTGAACCTTTCGACAGCCATTTCGGGAGCTCCGGTAGAGGAAATCTTCAGCAGTGCATTGATCTGGAAAGCTCTCGCCGAGATCTACGCGTCGGTGGTAGGTATTTTTGTTTTTTTTTACTTTTGGCGTTGGGGTTTTTGGCCCTAAACTTACGTTTTGTCTGAATCTCTCCACATTTCGTTGTCGTGCTTTCTTTTTCGGCCGATCTGTGTCGTAGAGTGTTTAGAAGGTTGAGATAGGGAGGTTTAAGGCAAGTGGTGGTTTGCTCCCATGCCTAACCTCTTACAGATTCCTCATGTTTCATTTTTTATTTTTCGTCAATCCTACTATTAGTTCTCATATTTTCATGTCACTTCTATTGTCTACTCCTAGCTTTACCTTATGTAGAATAGCAGTAAATTTCACTTTCTTCTTGATGTGTTATTGTGAGGTTCTTTTATCTATGTTTGGACTCCTTTCTTGTCTACCCCACTTTTCTCTTATTTTTCTGGAACTTATTCATGGTCAAGGTTTAAATGTTGTCAAAATTTCTAAGTCTAATAATCTCTATTAAGATAGGAAAGTTTCTAGTAGGAATAGGCCTTGGCATCGAGTGCATTGAGTGTGGCCATGGCATCAAGTGCATCAAGTGTTTCCTTGGTGTCGAGTGCGTCGAGTGTTTCCTTGGCATCGAGTGCGTCGAGTGTTTCCTTGGCATCGAGTGCATCGTGGGTTGCCTTGGCATTGAGTGCGTCGAGTGTTGCCTTGGCGTCGAGTGCGTCGAGTGTTTCCCTTGTGTCGACTGCGTCGAGTGTTGCCTTGGCGTCGAGTGCGTCGAGTGTTGCCTTGGCGTCGAGTGCATTGAGTGTTATCTTATCGTCTAGTGCATCGAGTATCGCCTTGGCATCGAGTACGTCGAGTGATTTTAGTTTGGCATCGAGTTAAGCCTTGGTGTCGAGTGATTTCAGTGTAGGCGTCGAGTGAATCCTTGGCATCGAGTGAATCTCCAATTCGCTAAATTTCTCGAGTAACCTTCCAATTCGTTAAGTATTATCGACGAATCTGTGTGGACTTGGAACTTTTTCATCGAGTGACCTTCCAATTCGTCTAGTGAAGAGTAAATCATCAAGTATACCTTAGGAAATTCTTTTGGTTTTTCTTCCTTTTGCGTCGTTGTGGAAATCTGACCCTAAGTCTAGATGTTTTTTCATTTATTAATTTATTATATGATTATTTGTGGCCTTTGGTTGGCAGTGGATAAAGGACCACCATCTCAATGCCGATTTGTGAATTATTACACCTGGTGGGTTTTCTTCTCTTCTTATGGGATGTTGGGTTGTGTTGGACAATATGGCTACCACCATAGTGCCTTTTCGAGATGTTTAGTCGGATGGTTTGTGTTGGACAATGTGGCCACCGACTCATTACCGTTTTTACCAATATTTATAATTCGTGTATTTGAGCTGATCAGTCTATTCTTATATATATACATATGTTTACATGCATACTCTTGCAAATGTTAATGAAGCATAGCTCTAAACCGCACTTAGTGCAACTTCATATATTTAAACTTCTATGAACTCTTTAATGCTTACTACTTTGTGATTTAGATACTGTGGTTTGACAGCTATTCTTTCTTGGGTTGGTAATCCTTTGACTTCTCTTATTTATTTACTTTTGGTATTTTACTTTCACTTGTTCATTCTTACTGGGGCATTCTTTTCTTTTGAATGCCCCTGGCTCAGAGTAGTAGCGGTGTGAGCAGCTAGAGTTGGTGGTTCTTGGCATGGGATTTAGTAGTTGTGGTTTTCCTCCCACACCTTCGTAAGGTATTTGTTGTTCTTACTTTGGTTCAAACATGCATATTATTCTGTGGGTTCATGTCAGGTTGTTGATGCCAACAGTGAGTTATTGCAGATGTTAGACTAGCTACTTTGTTTCTATTGGTTTATCTTACCAACTTGCTCTGTGGGAAGGATTTATGCTAGGTTGCATGTTAGTTATTTTCAAGTATAAAAAGATCAACATTCTTATCTCATACTCATGACATCCTTTTAAATCAAATGTCACCCTATTTTAACGAACGTAAAAGCTCTTTTAGTACTTATATTATAATTTAGAGGTATGCATATCATGAATTGTTCCAATGGATTTTTATGCTCATATAGGATAATAAATGAACTAAATAAAGCATTTTTTGATGTGTATACGTATATTTTACCTGTAGACTAGTTGATCCACAGAGTCGAGGTACACGGCTATCAAAACTTAAACTCAAACTATATTTTTATCATAACAAGCTTGAGGATTTCATGAAAAGTATTATGAGTAGGTTCTTGCATGAGCATCTGCAGTTGTCCCCTGTACGGCGTGGCATCACGACACGTATTTTCTCTCACTCTGATATATATTATTTAATTCTGAGAAAATGCGGGTTGTGACAGTTGGTACAGATGGAGTTTTGTTCGACAATTTGGTCGGATGACTAATTCTGATATAGTTTTAATTATCTTGTCTCATTGCATACACACACTGATGTCATCAGTGCATCTTGGTTGAAGCATGAACACTACACTCATAAGCATGAAAAGAAGTATACGGGGCATATTTTATATTATGGGATGCATAATATGTGTTTGTATATGGATCATCATAGGAAGCAACATATGATTGTTATGTAGTATGAGATACATAACAATCATCACATGGATGCCCATTAGATTTTTTTTTATTATATGTGATATTATGTAATGTGGTATGCATAATATTTCATATGTATGCCACTCATGACATACATTAAGGCTTTTTTAGAATGCATAGCACTGCATGCATAACATAACATTGCATTAGCACACTACCAAGTTAAGATCTACATGATGACACCCATACACACATGATTTAAAATGAATATTTAAGCATTCATGCATTCATATCTTATGCACCAGAGTTAATGGGTTGATGGTTCATCATCTTGAGTTAAATCATAGCATCACTTATGAAAATCCAAGAGCAAGATTACAGAAAGAGCAAGTATTTATACATGTATGGTCTGAACTAAGTTGAGCAATTCTAGTGTTAAGCTAGGTTTTGATGAGTTGTCCGTTGTATTATTAGGAATGTCATCTAATCGTATAGTAACGAGGTCAACCCCCCAATCAGAGGGTGAGTCATTTGGTGTGCAGAGTGAGGCTGTGATTGAAGGTTTGCGGTAGAGTAATGAGGCCCTGTCAAGACAGATAATTGCAATGCAATCGCAAATTCAGGCATTATTGACTGTCATCTCAGGGCAGCAGCCTGTGGTGAAGAACCCCACGTGTGACAGTTTGTACTTATTCTTCCTACTCCTCTAGTGCCTCCAGTTCTGCTGCTACTGGAGATGAATTTCATTTCGAACTTCCAGCTATTAGGACCTCCTACCTACGATGGGAGAGCTGATTGCATGGCTTTAGATGATTGGATCATTGCTATCAAAGAGATGTTTTCATATTCGGGGATCTCTGCAGATCAGAAGGTGATGTTCCCCGCTTACTAGGTGAAGGGCCTTACTAAGAGATGGTGGATCCAAGAGAAAGAGAGCTTCTCAGAGGGGTGTTCATGGGAATCTTTCAAAGAGATATTGCTCGAAAGGTTTCGGCCATCGGTCGAGCAAGACTTATTGATGAACAATTTTTTGCACCTAAAGCAGAGACAGCTCACTTTTAGTGAGTATGAGATAGAATTCAGTAAATTGAGCAGGTTTTCTCTAGATTTAGTAACCTCTGAGGAAGGTAGGGTGAAGTGATTCCTGGGAGGACTTCATAGCGACATCCAACAATTGGCCAGCGCGTACAGATCAGAGACTTATGCTGAAGCAGTAGAAGCTACTCTGAAAGTCGAGGCTATTAATAATGCAAAGAATCATGGGCTACAGGCAAGGAATGACAAGAGAATGTGTGATGATAGTAGAAGCTCTAGGGCATTTGGCCCTGCTTCGAAGAAAGGAAGCAAAGAAGCGTATAGTTTCTGTGTCCAGCCAGGCCATCCCTTCGAGAAGTGTATCAAGAGGTTGGGAGTGAAGAAGTAACATCAAAGGTAATATGCATGGATTCTTAGGGCACACCCAAAGGAGACCTGGTCTGTGCCTCATGTAAGAAGAAGGTGAACGATATTGCCCATTGCTAATAAACGGAAAAGTTCTATTTTCAGTGTGGGCAGAAAGGGAATTTGAAGTCTTGGTGCCCACAGTTTCATCCCTCGCTGCAGCTTGTTCCAATTCAAGCCTTATCGCTACCGCAGCATCTGGATAAAGAGAAGGGTAAGTTGAATGTGGTGACCATGGAAGAAGCGCATACTTCCACCCAAGTGATCTCAGGTTAGATGCTAAACTAGTTCTTAGCTTTAACTTATGGCTTTTATGTTATTTTAGTTAGTTGCATGTGCGATTTTATAGGGGATTTTAAGGTAAAGAACTGTTGGGCATGCATTCTTTTCGATTCTGGTGCTACCCACTCATTCATGGTTAGGACTTTCGTAGAACGAAAATTTCTGATTCTCGATCAAGTTGGCAATTCGTTTCGCATTAAGTTTCCCTATGGTGACTCGATGGTGTCGGACTAGGGAATCCAGAGTTGTTTAATCCTTTTGGGTGACTTCCTAGCTTTTGTCGATCTAAATGTGCTAGATCTGGAGGACTTCAACGTGATTTTTATCATGGATTGGTTGTCCAGATATGATGTTGTTATCCAATGCAAGGTAAAGCATTTGTATTTTAATACGGACAATGACCACCCCCAAGAGTATGTACGGTTTTCTGCGCCAGGATTCCCCGATTATTTTTGTTGTATATGCTCGAAAACTATTAGATTTTGGTTGTTTTGCTTACCAGATTTCTATTTTAGAAATGGTTAGTAGTTTGCCGCGCATCGAGGATATCTCTGTGGTGTGAGAGTTCCCCAATGTTTTCCTAGTTAGTCTTCCTAGTCTTTCGCCCGAGAGAGATGTAGAATTTGTTAATGATATTGAGTCGGGTATTTGCTTTATTAATAAGGCTCTGTATGAGCTGGAAGAGTTGCGTACACAGCTAGATGAACTGATATAGTGTGGATTTATTAAGCCAAGTTCTTCTCCTTTTGGTGCTCTCGTCTTGTTTGTGAAAAAGAAGGATGGTTTAATGAGGTTGTGCATTGATTATAGGGAGTTGAATAAGGTAACCATCAAGAACAGGTATCCCTTGCCATGAATAGATGATTTGTTTGATAGGTTATGTTGTAGTATGGTGTACTCAAATATTGACCTTCGTTCGGGCTACCATTAGTTGAGAATCCGTGATTCAGATGTTCCGTGGACTGTTTTTGCTCCCGATACGGTCATTTTGAGTTTTTGGTAATGTCGTTCGAGTTAACGAATCCATTTTCTGCCTTCATGGACATGATGAATAGAGTGTTCAAGGACTTTCTGGATTTGTTTGTGGTTATATTCATCGATGATGTTTTGGTGTATTCAAAAAAAATTGAAGAGCATGCCTTGCACTTGCGCTTGGTTTTGGCTACTCTTAGGGAGCACAAGTTATTTTTGAAGCTAGGCAAGTGTGAGTTTTGGCAGTCTTATTTCTTTCTTAGGTCATATTATGAGCAAAGACAGTATCTCTGTGGACACGGCAAAAATAACTACAGTGCTGGATTGGAAGAGGCATTCAATGCCTAAGGAAATAAGAAGCTTCCTAGGATTGGCAGGCTATTATAGAAGGTTTGTGGAATGATTCTCTGTTTTGACTGCACCTCTGACTAAGCTTACACAGAAGAACACAGTGTTTGTGTGGAGCGATGAGTGCAAAGGAGCCTTCAGGAATTTAAAAGGAGATTGTGCACAGCTCCACTGTTGACTTTACCTTCTGAAGGAGTGGAGTATGCTATTTATGTGGATGCATCGCACGTCAGGCTTGAATGCGTCTTGACGAAAGAAGGAAAAGTGATTGCGTATAGGTTGAGGTAATTGAAGGTTCACAAAAAGAATTATCCTACGCATGATTTGGAGTTTGCGATAGTGATCTATGCCCTAAAGCTTTGGAGACATTTGTTGTATGGCACGATTGATGGCGCCGCTGTCCCGCCACTAGTTCATGATGACGTTGTTGTTGCAGCCGTTGATCCCCGACATAGAGAGTTTGTTGATTGGGACGATCATTGCTGCAATCTTGAAGATGGGATTCTACCGCGACATCCATCGCCAACGCCGTGCCAACTCCTGCTACATTTTATGCACGCCATCCGCCATTACCATCATATAAAAATATATGATTATAAATTAAATATTTATAATTATATATTTTTAATCATTTTTATTTTAAGCATTTTATTTGTATGCATTTTATTTTTATTGCATTTCCTATTATTATTTCTATTTCATGTATGTGATGGGTTGCCTATAACCATCTAAGTTCTATATTATTGTTGTATGGTGGAGATTGAGTGGTGTATTCTATATATATGTTTGTATGGGTAATGAAAAGAAGAGTTGAATTGAAAAAAAAACCTAATTCTTGTTTAAGAATTTCTCCTCTCTCTTGCTCTCTCCCTTCACCCTAGTCGTCGACCACCTATTTCCCCTTCTCAAAATTTCGGCCACACCTCTTCCTCCTCCTCTTCTACCCTCAAGACCACCACCCAAACACTCCCTCTCCAAAAACTAAAACCGTCCACCCTCTCTCCCACAAAACTCGAGCAGCCCCTCTCCTTCCCTTCCTCCTTTCAAACACAAAAATCCGGCCACCCTCTCTCCCACAAAACCCGAGCAGCCCCACTCCTTCCCTTTCTCCAAGCCACCGACCTCCCTCCTCTTTTCCCTCTCTTTCTAAACCCCCTTAGGGTTAGGCCAACTCCAAATCCACCGCCCCTCTTCTTCACCTTGGAAGATTTTGGCTTCCTCCTCCTTAATACTATCGGCCACCACCTTCCTCTCTCCTCCTTGAAATATTCGGCCAACAAGGTTCTCCCTCTCCTACTGTTTTTGCAAAGGAAAATGACTTGCGTCTCCATCATCCAGTGCGGATCTGTGGATTTGCATGGAAATAGATCCAACCATCATCATCGTGTGCTTCCTCCACTCATCTTTGTGGATGGATTTCTTGGGAATGGGTAATGAATTCTAAACCTCCTCTTGTGTGATTCTTCTGTATTATTGTGAGATTTTGTGGATTAGAAGGCTAGTGTTTAGTTTGGATTTATATTGAAATTAGTACATTAATAAAATCGGAATTGCAAGCATTTATTTTTCTGGATATTTTCGTATAACTTAGATCGGGTAGATCTCGTGAACGCTAGTAGAGATCGGGTTCATTACCCTAGATTCCTCCTTGAGTTCAAGAGATTTGTCCTACGTCGTATTAGTTAATTTTGGATTGATTTTGGACTTTGTTGAAATCGCAATTTTAGTCTGAAACTTCTCTTATTGGGATTATGAATGCTTGCGGATATTATTAATTTAATTATCTAATTGTCCGGATCGTGTAGGTCCTAACATTGGCATATAGATCTTGTTTAATCTCTAAAAGGGGTTACGACACTTTGCATTGTGCGTTGTTAAAGTTTGTGCCACTAATTGGTTGAGTTCAACGGTAGCGTATTTAGAGAGATATTGCACACTACGTATCATGTTTAATTGTCCGAACTAAAGGATGCGTAGTATTTATCCCATCGGAACCATTGGCCTGCATCAATTTGGTATCAGAGGGAGTTGTGTCAATTTCCTAATTGTCACCCTCCCCCTTTTCTTAGAACGTCGACACGCACTTGCACTATTCATTGTCCAAAACAATAAAATAAATTTTTAATTTTTGGTTTGCAAATAGTGGCCTAAAATCTTTATTTTTCTACAAAAAAAAAATAAAAAAAAATATTTTAATAATCTCCTATTTATTTTCATAAAGAAAATCAAAAAATATATTTATTACCCTAGTTATTAAGCGGGAACAAATCTATATGTTATAATTTTATTGGGTCAAGATAATTATTCATTGTATGCACACAAGATTCGAGTAAGTTTTTCTGTCCCATCACCACTAAAAATGGCCCATGACGTTTATGATTCCTGATTCGATTATTTGTGTTCTAGAGATATGGCTAACCACAACCCAACATTGCCCCCTTGCCTTAGGAAGCCCAACCGTCCCCACGCTTTTCCTCACACAAAAATTGAGGCACCGACTTATGACGGTTATGGGAATTCTCAATTTTTTAGGGACTGGCTTAAGGGAATGGAAATTTATTTTGATTTTTACGAATGAGATGACCACCAAAAGGTTATCGTCGCCCGAGAAAGATTTTTAGGTCAAGCCCAGGTGTTTTAGCTAAACGAAGAGCACCAAGTGGGTGGTTATCAATATGCTTGGTCGCAAATACGTAGCCTTCTCACTTTTCAATTTGACCTCGCCTACCTCTGTACTAATAGCACCACAACCATGAGCGAGTATAGTTATGGTACTAGACCCGCATCTGCTTATAGGAGTGGCCATATGCCTCAGGCTAGATCCTTTCCCCACAAAGGTATGACTATCCAAAGTGTGCCTCTTTCCACCTCTAGGGAAAATAAGAAGTTTAGGCCCTATGTTTTAGACTCGAAAGTTGTTACCACTAGGCCTGTGGCTCTTTTAGCTTCGACGTCTAAGACTCCTAAGATTGTGTATGATACCCATGAGTATTCGGATGTAGTTGTGGTATCTTTTCATTCTGATGATGACCAGCTAAATGAGAGTATTCCGTCATGTACAATAGTGCCCGACGATTTTGATAATTCTGACATTGATGGTGTAAGACCCCCCTCCCGAAACACAAGGCACGGCACAAGGGGAGTCTTATGCCTAGAACACCCGTCTTGCAGTAGCGTTAGCACACGGGCTAACAAGTACTATAAGACGCCTATCCTGCCAGCTAAATATATCATTCATGCCAACCCAACATAAGAATATAAAACAGAAGTCAAAATAGCACACTAGTACATAAGTCCAAAACAAATACATCAAATAAGAGAAGCCACAAGGCTTCTACAATATCATAGTACAAGCCAAAAAGGCTACAATATGAATCTCACACAGACTAACATCTGTCACAGACAGTAGCGATGGCACCGTCACTTCAGGCCCTATCATCCTGGCCTAGCTCCCCTGCTGCATAACCTACTGCTGCTCTATCTGCGGGGTTTCCTCCTAAAAAGGAAGACGGAGCAACCGTTAATCATAAAGACTAAGTGGCTATCACATCCACTCCCCCAACGACTCCTCTACATTGGGTGGAGAAAAGGACAAGGTACAATATAAATATATATATATATATATATATATGCAGTAGCACAAACAGGTGGTATAAAGTTAGTCAATATCAGTGAATTTAAGAGTAAACACAATAGATGAGTAAACAATCTACTCTAGCAGTTCTACCATCAACAGCAGTATATAGTATAAATCTATGCAAGAAATAACTTAACTTATATGAGTGTCCATACAGACATATAAGTTAAGGATCAGTTCAACAGTAAAGTAAATCATCGTATAAGAGTGCTCATACAAACTTATACGATGAGGAACTTGTGTATATAATGAATACAATGCAATGACTCACACGTGATGTAACTGCTATGTCGACACAGACTTGTAGTTCCACTTTTCAAGCAGGTAGCAAACCTCTCAAGCATCATCCATCGTGGCCAGACGGTAACAGTAGAGCGGGCTTCTCCACTACTAGGCAGGCATCCACACTACCAAGCCTAGGCCTCCGTACGCCTCAATGCTAAGAACATAACAGCGTAGCTCACATCCGTACTACGACTCAGAGGGGTCTCGGGTAGATGCGCACCAAGAACACATCCCAAACTAGCTTATCATCATGGCATGGAAGGTGCCTTTGTGAACACATCAGCAAGGACTAAGGTCAACTATCAACTAGCACAGAGGGTGCCTCGGGAAATAAACATCGAGGACTAAGGCCCAACCATACAAGTCTATCTGTCAAACCGTATCGGTGTGATGACTGGCGAGCCCTGAATGAAATGGGGAATAGACTCTGATGAACTCTAGAGGGGGGTGAATAGATTTCAATCCAATCTTTTTAAACTTTTGTAGAAATAAAATATCTTTTGTAAAATAGGTGAGTAGAATATATGTGTACAAGTGCAGCAAACTAACAAAAAATATAAATCTAAGCTACATAGAACCGATATCACAGCATAAGCACAAGGAGAATACAGTCACACAGACAACACAAGAACTTTATAGTGGTTCCCCAACTGGGTACATCCACTCTTCTACCACCCTAGGTAGGAATCCACTCAGATTTTTGATTAGGTGCCTGACACCAATGAGCTTTTGATCAGGTGCTCAAAAACCAAACCTCAAGTCTTTTGGTTTGGTGACTTGCAACCAGAAATCACTTTTGAAGGGAGAGATAACCCTGTCCAGAGAGGCGAGAGAGAGGTTGATGATGACTTCTCTATTCTCAAAGAAAATTGAGAGAAGCCTTATGGATTCTACTGATTGTATCAAAGCTCCCCCTGAGATTAGTATATGTTCAGGCAGGGAAACTTTGTTAGGGATGGTAGGTCTTCTGCTGCAAGATTAAATCCAGGATTCTTTTGACTGATTGAAATGGTTTGTCACTGAAGATCCAGAATAAGAGATAGAAGAAAGGAAAAGACTCTTGATATATGATTGGTGTTCTTTTCTTCTTCTTCTTAAGAGAATAATGAGATCCTGCACAAAAGGAGTATTAGAAAGTCTGAAAGCTTTTTCTCTAAAACACTTTTTCTGTCACAGTGTCATTCTTCTTGGGAGCTATAAGCACAAATTTTTTACTCTTTAGTATGTGTTTCTCTCTGTGTCTCTTGTCCTGCCGAGAGTATACTATATCAGCTATTCCATAATTCCAATTCAAATTCCTGCCATTAAAGCTAAGCAAAAAATCTGGGAATAAAAAACGTCAAGAATGTTAATTAAAATATTATATTCCCCAACTATCTCGGGATATATGTCAATTTCATTTACTGATGAAAACAATAATCAATGCTGCCAAATAACGGCTATAAAATGAGCATTAATTACTCAGTAAAATCATGACTTATAATAGAAATAAATCGGAACAGATAAGGAAATAATAAGTCAAAAACATCTTACAGTTTTCGTCGACCAGAGATCAGAGATCGTCGACCACAGAAAACACATTCTTCGACCTTGGCTCGGCGAATAAACTTTTCAAAACTTTGGTGGAGTCTGAGCTGGAAGATCGTTGAGCATAGATTTGCACTGTATTGGAAGATCGTTGACCTTAGAACAGATAACTTCTTTGCCAAGTTCGCAGGCCACAGAACTCTTGTCTTTCACTTAGAGTACGTCGACCTGAGCTCTAAAAACGTCAAGCTCAGAAATAACTTCAACACATAACTTCTAGGGCTGATATCTGATATTGTCTTCAGGCAGGTCCTTGATGCTGTAAGCTGTAGGACTGACCTAAGACTAGGAAGATAAAATACTTGACCCAACTATATAACATGGGTCACACCCTAAGAAGTGAAACTAGCCCAAATCACCTAGAGGTTCTAACAATCTCCACCTATTTGAGTGAGGTTACTTCAAAAGAAAAGTAAGCAAAAAAAAATCGTAGCAAGAAAAAATAGATAACTGATAGAATAAATAAGCTATCAGTATCTTTATAAAGCTATACAAAAATTATTCATAAGCAAAAAAGACATAAAATAAATAAGCTATTTGTCCTTGGGAGAATCAGAAGATTTAGCAAATTTTATTACTCTGTTTGGATCTTGTGCTTGTCTGAGAGTCATGGTCATGTCTGCATCTCCCAAAGTCTTTTGAGATGTAGCTCTGGGAACTATGGCTTCAGTATACAGATTCATGTATTCTTCAGCATTAAATAAATTTCCAACTTGATATCTTTCTAGCTCTTTATTCCTGTAGGATGACACTGTAGAATACTGAGAGGTGTCCTGACCCTGTTCTCTTTCTTTTGTGATCTGAGAAAGAGCAATAGATTCTATAAATCTGGCCATTCTGGTATTAGGATCTGTCTCAGGATCATATGCTTGAATTGGAGGTCCTTCATATCTAACTTCAGTACTAATATCACTGGAAGGGGAAGGAGAGAATGTTGGCTTGGAAGGACATTGCAGAGAACTTAGAGAGATTCTGGAGAATGAGTGATATTGCTTTTGATATTGATTAACTCTTGAAGCTTCAGAGGATCTACCATGCCTTTGGTAAGTCTGAGTAGTGTTTGAAAATCTCTGACATCCACTACCTGAAGAGCTACCATTGGGAGGAGGAGGAGGATCTCTTTTATTCATCCTTGGAGAAGAGGGAGGGGAGTACTGTCTTTTATTCCTTGCTTTAAGCTCATTCTTTGACAACTTCATCCAATGAGGCATGTTAGGATATGGATCAATATTGTGCCGTATAGAGTAGGGAGTGTCATTATGGGGATTTAGAGCTTGAGCTGGAGTCTTCTTTCTCAATTTCCTTTTCTTTGTCTTAGGGGAATCATCACTGTAGATTTCTTCACTACTTTCACTATCAAAGTTGTACAAAGCATCAATTACTTTTATATACTCAGGAGTTACCTTGGGAGGAGGAGAAGGAGCCTTGGGAGCTGGGATAGAAGTAGGAGCATAGACTGGAGGGATGGGGTCAGTCATATATTCAGACTCTGATTCAACAGACTCTGATTCAATAGACTCTTCAACTACCTCTTTGGTATCAGCTACTGAAGCTTTCTCAGTAATTATAGCTTCAGTATTAGAGCTTTCTTCAAAACTAGCCCTTATTATGTCTATCACCTCTGAGGAAGCAGGTGGAGTATAGCACACAATGGCCTTAGATGATTATTCATCAGAATATAAAGGAATTTCCATAGAAGAATGATGGAGTATACTTTCCAAATCTACTAATGGAGGTATAAAATAAAAATAATTTCCACCAGTTAGTACTTCTAGTATAGCTATAACCATCTCATCATCTGCTGCTGCTGCAAGGAATTCTTCACAGAACACCTCCCCGTGCATGGTTTCAGAAGGTTCTGAAGCCATGCCCTTGGCTGAAGAAGGGGAAGGGAAGGAGGAGATAGCAAATAGAGATGTAAGGGAATTTATTGAATTTAAAAGGGGGGATATTGATTGATATTTTCTCCACGCTAACACATGTTACCAATCGATAAGGCAAGTATACATATCGTTTGGAGTATAGAATCAAGTGTTGTATATTGACTCGGGGCTTGTCGAGTAATTGTACTCATAAGGAAAGCTATTATCTTATCGGAAGAAAAGTTGGTTTTTGTTGAACGGAAAAAGAAGCGTTACACTAATAAAGAGAAATTCAAAAATGGGTAAGCTAGCACTTGATCTAGAATCCCCTTGGGCTAAAATAAACCTTCTTGAATAATAAAGTAATGTGAATTCTTAACTACTCACTCGACCGTGGAGGTTCCTAAAGTACAAAAGCGTCTCTTTCGAGCTCATGCTTCTGACTAACCTTAGGTTGATCGATTAAGACCTTTTGGGCAGTCGAAAACCCTAAGCTTGCTTTAGGCAGTGAAACACGCTATTGGATTTGACTCCAATCCGGAGGATTTACGTCTTCCTCTCTCGAGGGGTGCATGCAACTCCTTTTATCCTTGAGTGATCTCCTCGTATCCGCAACCTCTCGGTCATTTAGGATACGGATCTTAGATCGAAGATCATATCCGCGTAATATGAAATCGACAAAATATAAATCAAAGATAAATCGTAGAGAGTAAGATTAAGAACAAGACATTTGATAAAAAGAAGAAGAGTTTATTTTATTCCAAGGTTCATCATGATCAAGTGCTAAAAGAAAATTAGCTACACATCATGATCAGGGAAATACAAAATAGGGTAGGGAAAGACATGCTTGAATTAAAAACAAGTAGAATTAAAACTAACAACAATAGTAATCTAGACTAGTAATGGAAAATATAGCAAAAGAAAACAACAAACTACAAGACTCCAACTCTCCAACATTCTCCTCCCTGAGCATCTGAAGTTGTCTGGAATTTATAGAAAAATTTGCTGGTTGGCCACGCCCTAGATCATGCCCGTGACCTAGGGCGTGTCAGGCTCGGAACTGTCATCTTGAAACCCCGAGAATGTTTGAGGAGGAAACCGCCAAAATCTGTTAACTGACAGGTCACGCCCCTAGGTCACGCCCGTGACCTAGGGCGTGTCAGGGCTGTTTCTGGAAAACAGCGGGAAGCTGAAAATGGCAGGAGCAAACTGCACTTGATTGAGGCGTCACGCCCCCTGGTCACGCCCGTGACCAGGGGCGTGTCTAGCTGCAACGGCATTCTGGCAGCAATGGCACGAACGGCGGATTAATTGGCTGAAAACGCACTTGACACGCCCATGGTCACGCCCGTGACTTGGGCGTGTCAATTTAATCCGACATGGCAGCAGACTAATGGTCTTCTACTGGCAGGCACGCCCCATGTACAGGTGTCATGTCTATAAGACACGCCCAAGGAGGGGGTGTCGAAGGGCGTGTCGTGGTTCTTCGACCGCTGGTCGACAATTTGATTTGGCGTTCATCGCTCGTCTATGTCATGCCCTTAGTCACGCCCACAAAGGGCATGTCACCGAGCATGTCTAGGCAGAAAAGAGGAAAAATCCAATTTTGCTCCAAAAATTCTACAGTTTAGTCCTGCAAGATTGAAAATCATTTTATTAGAACAAATAAATATAATTATATAATCTAGTTAATTATAAGCTTTATATTATAAAATTACTATAAAATATAAAACTATTAATTAGAAAATTGTAAATGAAAAAAACAATAATTAGAGTTATCAAATACCCTCATACTTATCCGTTTGCTAGTCCCGATCAAACAAATTCCTATAGGAAGTAGAAAAAAATTTAAATGCTAGAAAAGAAAATTGAACCTAAGAAGTAAAATGTGAAGTCTTATGCCTATGCTTGTAACTATTTTGGTAGAAAACCTTACTCAACATACAAATTAGATTTTTATTTTTCTTAAAATTTGTTTCCACTATTATTTTTACTGTTAAAATGAAACTCCGGTAAATCTTAAATTATATTTAGGGAGAGTGTAGCGTTTGTACTAAGATAACATTGCACGAACGAAGATCATGATACCCTCCAAAGAAATCCATCAATGTTGATGGTCATAGGCTTGCCCTTTCACACTCTCGCCACGGCACTAGTCTAACTTATAAAAATAAATCATTAGGGCTTAATTAGGTTGAAATGTAGGCTTAGGTTTTTGGTGAGGATGGTTAAAGATAAAAATGATGGCTAGTCACACCAAAACTTAGAGAAAGCTTGCACACAAAAAATTTGCTAGGGCTTTAAGAACGCAACCAAATTCCTAATCCTTTTATTTTTTTCTTATATTTTTTCACTCTCTTATCATGTTGAAAATTGTTTCCTACCTATTCATTTTTTTCTTAATAAATTTTTTTTCTTTATTTTTAAGAGGAGAGAAGAATAAATCAACTCTTTTTTTTATAAGAAACGAGCCACCAAAAACGAAAAAGGCTCCTAATTTCTCACAAACCATGTTTGTATATTTATGTTCAAGCTTGGCTTTAGGTGTGCAATTAGGTTGCTTTTTAGGCTTTGGTAAAATGCTTGGTGGAGCTAAAACAAAAGAATAGGGTAATAGGCTCAAAATGGCTTAACAAAGATAAAAATTTTAGGTACGGTACAAAGGCTCAAACTTGCCAAAAGAAGTGTCTAAATCATATTTATGTTAATGAGTCTAACTTATGCAAAGTCTTGAGAATAGTTAGAGGGCAAGTTCTAGACATCGAGAATTAATACCTCTTTCTTGATCTGCGAAATATCTCTCTAGTAGACTTCTACTTACTCACCTAAATTTATTTTAGATTTTACCGGTTTTCAAAATGAAAGTAAAATAAAACATTTCCACGCATTTAGAAAAATTAAAATCTAATTATATGCTGAATATTTAGATCTACATAAAATTCTACTTACACGTGCACTTGACTAGAAACACAGCATGACCAAAAATTTTACTCCAAAATTCACAATTCAATTAAAACATTAAAATTCTCTAAACACTATAAAAAAATTAAATTACTAGGGACTTTGCATGTGAATAAATATAGAAATAATGACTTCTCTAATTAAAAATTAAACCTAATTTTTTTTATTATTTCTTAGACTTCCCGATGTATACCCTGTGAAGGGCTCTCACCGGTACTAGGAGGTAAGATGGGGTGATATCTCAAACGCCCCTTTCTAAGAAATTTTAATTTTCGATTTTCTAAATTTTTTTGCTTTTTTAATTTTTGAAAAACAAAATTCATGACAAAATATACTTTTTTGAAATTTTTGATATGTAATTTTTTTTTCTTTTTTTGTGTGGTTTTTTGTTTAAACTTTTTTTTTTAAAAAAAAATTGTATGTTTTGCTTGAGAAATATCCCTCCCCCATACTTAAGTAATACATTGTCCCCAATGTAAAAAAAATAAAGAAAAGAAAGAACAGGAGACTTCCCTGAGAATGTCGAACCAGCATCAAAAGATACCTGTAAGGTAGGAGCAAAGCAAAACATAAAATTTTATAGATTTTTTTTTGTCATTATAAAAACAAATACATAAAAACAAAGATACAGATACAGAGAGGCGACCCCTACAAGTCCACAGAAATTAAAAGGCAGCTACTCCTGGTCAGGAGCGTCCCCGGATGATGATAGAAAGTCTGCATGTTCGCGAACTCGCGGGTAATATGTTCCATGGAAGAATTATGGTTTTGCTCGAGCGCAGCAAAGCGCGCATCAAAAGAAGCGAAGAAACCGTCAATATGGGTTTGCATTTGGTCTATGCGAGTATGTAGCAATCCAAATTGCTGATCCCAATAATTTGGAGAATCGGACACTGGGGCAGAGTGCAGCGGTGATGGAAGAATCTGAGGAGAATGATGAGTACCGCTGGTACCGGCACCAAGATCAAGATCATGATCCCTGCCACCAACTAACGCGGGAATAGCCTAAAACTCGCCTTCGCGTCGGCGCGCTAAGCCAAGGGCCTGAAGGGTCGGGAATTGGAGAGCCTGCGGCGTTTGCATAAAAGTGAGCCACGGAAGGGCATCCCAAGTGTCGTACTGCTTGGCAAGGAAAGTGATAAAATTCCTGCTGTGCAATGCTCCCAATCTCACATTTTTGGCCTGGTGCCGAAAGAAAATGGCCAGCATGTAACCAAGGTTGAGTGGGACCCGGTAAAACATACTATATAAGTATAGTAAGTCTGCCCGAGTCACCACGCCATGGCTATCGTCGCATCCGAAAAGGGTAAAAGTGAGAAGGTTGTGTAGAATTCGTAAAGCAGGGGAAATGAGGTGGCTACCCTTGGATTTCTTTGGGGTGTAGGGGGAGGCGTAATTACTGATTTCCGACCAAAAAGTGAGGAGGTTGAAGTTAGGAGGGAAATTAGTTTTTAGGTCGAGATAGGCGGGGGAAGTGGAAAAGGCCTCCGAGCAAAAGCCCGTGGCGACATTGAGTTGGCGGATAGTGAGCTGGTGAATCATTCCGCCCATGCAAAAGATGATGAAATCATCATGCACTGCCCAACGGAACTCAAAAGTGGCCAAGAACTTGATGGTGAGCTCGATGAAAGCTGGCTCCGAAATGGAGAAGAGGGGAGCCCATCCCGGGGTGGATAGAAATCCCTGAACTATTTCCGCTGCTCCGAAGGTGGTAAGGATGGCCTAGTCCAAGATCCGGAACACGCCAAAGGGTTTGGCATGCAGTTGCTCGCTCTGGTCTTGCTGGGTGGCGTTGTTGAAAAGGAGCATAGCTTCTGCTGATTCGGGATCGGCAGGGTGTTCGGAGGAAGAAGCTATGGAATGAGGGTGGTGGTGAGGCATGATGAGAAAATTGGGAGAAGTTCTCGAGCACAAGGAGAAGAGAAGAGGATGGTGGATGGGTGGAGGTGTGGAGAGAAAAGAAGGGGGGAAAATACCTATTTATAGGTCCTCACGGGTAAAATCTGAAAGGCATCCGAGACAGACTGCCCCGGATTTGGGGTATAAGATACAGAGTCATGCCCGTGACTCACAGAGTCACACCCGTGACTTTGGGCATGTAAAAGGGTACTAATGCGGCTTCGCAGGAATCCGAGGCACTGGCCTCGGATTCTTTTATCACACCCCAGTGTCACGCCCGTGACTTTGGGGCGTGTCGATCAAATTGGCCACGTCAAAGGAAATCTGAGGCGTGAGCTGGTCAACGCCCCGGATACCTGTGAAATGGGCATAACACGCCCGTGACCATGATGGTCACCACCGTGTCATGTCTGATAGACGGACGGGAAAATTGTTGGAGGAGGAACCTCCCGCGGGTTAGGATAACCACGCCCTAAACACGCCCATGACCCTAAGGTCACGCCCGTGATAGGGGCGTGTACGAGAAAAAAAACAGAAATTTTTTTCTATTTTTGTTATTTTATATATTTTTTGTTTTGTTTTTTTTTATTTTTTCTTCTTTGTAAAGATCCAAATAAAAATAAACTAAAATTTACCGACATGAAGAAATACATAGACTTGACGCTCGTCCCTAACCGATCGTCATGCATCGATGTCCTTCAAACCTGTAAAAACATAAAAAGAAAATAAGAATAAAAATAAATGATAACCGTGGGATGCCTCCCACAAGCGCTTTGTTTATGGTCGGTGAGCTCGACTATAATGATGCGCGCTATGTTATGGGTTTTTCAGAAATATAAGCCGACGCATGAAAAGGAAGTTTGGGGCTCTCCGCTAGAGATAGATATTGTAAATGATCTAACACGTATTCATATTCTAAAATAGGAGGTTCCTCAAACGACGTTCTTAAAGGTTCACTATCTAAGTCAAGAGTTGCGAAAGTAGGTGCACATGTGACCAAATGACTATCACTAATTTCATGAGAAATTAAATTTAAAGTTTCAAAATTTTCATCCTTAAAAATCGGTGAATTTTGTTTTTCAGAAAATAAGATGGAGTCTTCTTCGGGAGAAGCCTCCAAATAGTAGCATGAGTCATCATGTGATAGCGAATGTTTCATAGACGAGTCAATAGTAAAGGAAACTTCTTCATCTCCGACTCTAAGGAGAAGTTTACCATTACTTACGTCGATAATGGAGCGCGCGGTGGCAAGAAAAGGGCGACCGAGAATGAGTGGTACCTCGGTGTCCTCTTCAAAGTCAAAGATGACGAAATCTATCGGAAAGATAAATTTGTAAACTTTGACAAGCACATCTTCTATGATCCCCATAGGGAGCTTGAATAACCAATCCGCCAATTGAATGCTCATTCTTGTGGGTTTAGGCTCTCCTAATCCCAACTTTATCACTAAATAATAAGGCATTAAATTAATGGAGGTGCCTAGATCGGCTAACACACGTTTAACCAATAAATCACCAAATTGACAAGGAATAGAGAAAATACCTAGGTCGGGTAATTTCTTAGGTAATTTATTGAGTACAACTGCCGAACACTCTGCGTTCAATTGAACTGTAGAGATATCCTCAAGTTTATTTTTATTAGACAAAAGATCTTTGAGGTACTTAGCATATTTCGGCATTTGTGTGAGGACTTCACAAAACGGTAAATTAATTTGAATTTGTTTAAACATGTCTAAAAATTTACCGTGATGCTCATCCACCCGGTATTTTTGCATTCTAGATGGGTAGGGAAGAGGCGGTTGATAAGCTTTAGGTTTATTATCATTATAAGGCTTAGGAGGAGGGGAAGGTGAAGAAATTGTTACCTCCTTATCAACCGGAATTGGAGAAGTATCAACCAAAATTGGAGAAGTGGTTACCTCCTTCCCGCTCCGTAGAGTGATGGCTTTGGTGTGCTCCTTTGGGTTGGGCTCCGTATTGCCCGATAGCGCTCCTTGTTGGCGATCGGAGAGCATTTTGGTGATTTGCCCAATTTGGGTCTCCAAATTACGAAGAGATCTGGTGAGATTTCGGATGTTGGCATCATTTGTAGTCGTATATTTGGTGAACAACTCCTCGAGATTGGGAGATTTTGGAGCTTGCGGTGGGAAATAGCTGGGTGGAATGGTGTTAGGTGGGCGAGCCGCATACCCCGGATTACTCCAAGAGAAGTTGGGGTGATTCCTCATACCCGAGTGATAGGTATTACCAAAATTATTACCCAGATTATAAGGTGGCCGATTCGGATTACCCATGTAATTCACATGCTCGGTAATAGTAGAAGGCTCCCAATATTGGGGCTTACAGGTAGGTGTAGACGAGGAAGCAGTCATCTCGTTCATTTGTTTTTGTAGTTTCTCAACCTGGAGAGATAAATTAGAAATCGAATCTATTTCGTACATCCTGGCCGATTTAGGTGGACGAGGCCGTGGTGTACTCCATTGATACGTATTCAAGGCCATATCTTCTATAAGTTCTTGGGCGGCCGTTGGTGTCTTGTTATTTAACATTCCACCGGCGGCGAAATCAATATGTTGCCTCGTTTGTTGATTGAGTCCATTATAGAAGGTTTGCACTTGCAACCAATCAGGGATTGCATGATGCAGGCAACGGCGAAGCAATTCCTTAAATTGCTACCAAGTATCATATAACGTTTCCATATCAACTTGGGAGAAATAAGTAATATCATTGCGCAATTTGGCCGTCTTAGCGGGCGGAAAATATTTCGTGAGAAATTTTTCCGTCATCTCGGCCCAAGTAGTAATGGAGCCTCTTGGTAGAGAACTCAACCACTTCATAGCCTTGGTGCGCAAAGAAAAAGGAAAAAAGCCTTAGCCGAATGGCATCATTGGAAACCCAGTTGATTTTAAAAGTATCGCATATTTCTAAAAAATTAGAAATATGCGCATTTGGGTGCTCATCTTGAATCCCATCAAATTGTACTGATTGTTGTACCATTTGAATGATGCTTGGATTTAATTCAAAATTATTGTTCGCAATAGTGGGGCGAATAATACTTGATTGTGCCTCATCCAAATTTGGTCGGGCATAGTAAGACATTCTCCATTCTTCGACCATGTTTGGATTTTGGTTACCCAAATTAGAAGAAAATTGAGAAGAGGGGGAGATAGAAAAAGAAGAAGAAGAAGAAGAGATGTCACCTACGGATTGCTCAACCAAATTTGAACAATTGAGGTCGCGGAGTCGTAGGAGTCGTCGTAAGCTTTGCTCGATCTCCGGATCTAAATCAAGTAGATTTGACGGATTCCCTCGGGTCATACACCAAAATAAAATAAAATTTAAAAGTTTTAAGATTTAAAAATTTATAAAATAAAATTTCTCGGACTTCCCAAGGGCTACCCAGTGACGGGTTCGTAAGGTACTAGGCGGTATTGCGGGATGAAAACCCGGTACGGCCCTTTCGCAAGAAATTTTAATTATAAAAAATTAAAGTTAAAACTTTTAAAGAAAACAAACAAAATAAAAAAATGATAAAATTAATTGAATCTTGCTTTCAAAATATTGACAAAGAAAAGTCCCTGGCAACGGCGCCAAAAACTTGATGGATATTTTCTCCACGCTAACGCGTGTTACCAATCGATATGGCAAGTATACCTATCGTTCGGAGTATAGAATCAAGTGTCATATATCGACTCGGGACTTGTCGAGTAATTGTACTCACAAGGAAAGCTATTATCTTATCGGAAGAAAAGTTGGTTTTTGTTGAACGGAAAAAGAAGCGTTACACTAATAAAGAGAAATTCGAAAATGGGTAAGCTAGCACTTGATCTAGAATCCCCTTGGGCTAAAATAAACCTTCTTCAATAATAAAGTAATGTGAATTCTTAACTACTCACTCGACCGTGGAGGTTCTTAAAGTACAAAAGCGTCTCTTTCGAGCTCATGCTTCTGACTAACCTTAGGTTGATCGATTAAGACCTTTCGCCCAGTCAAAACCCCTAAGCCTGCTTTAGGCAGTGAACCACGCTATTGGATTTGACTCAAATACAAAGGATTTATGTCTTCCTTTCTTGAGGGTTGCATGCAACTCCTTTTATCCTTGAGTGATCTCCACGTATCCGTAACCTCTCGGTCATTTAGGATACGGATCTTAGATCGAAGATCATATCCGCGTAATATGAAATCGATAAAATATAAATCAAAGATAAATCGTTGCGAGTAAGATTAAGAACAAGACATTTGATAAAAAGAAGAAGAGTTTATTTTATTCCAAGGTTCATCATGATCAAGTGCTAAAAGAAAATTAGCTACTCATCATGATTAGGGAATTATTAAATAGGGTAGGGAAAGACTTGCTTGAATTAAAAACAAGTAGAATTAAAACTAACGACAATAGTAATCTAGACTAGTAATGGAAAATATAGCAAAAGAAAACAGTAAACTACAAGACTCCAACTCTCCAAAATTATCCTCCCTGAGCATCTGAAGTTGTCTGGAATTTATAGAAAAATTTACTGGTTTGTCACGCCCTAGGTTACGCCCGTGACCTAGGGCGTGTCAGGCTCAGAATCGTCGTCTTGAAACCCCGGGAACGTTGGAGGAGGAAACCGCCAAAATCTATTAACTGACGGGTCACACCCCTAGGTCACGCTCGTGACCTAGGGCGTATCAGGGATATTTCTGGAAAACGGCGGGAAGCTGAAAACGGCGGGAGTAAATTGCCCTTGATGGAGGCGAGCATTCTGGCGGCAACGGAACGAACAGCGGATTAATTGGCTGAAAACGCACTTGACACGCCCATGGTCACGCCTGTGACCTAGGCGTATCAATTTAATCCGACGTGGAAGCGGACTAACGATCTTCCACTGGCTGGCACGCCCCATGTACAGGTGTCACGCCTATAAGACACGCCAAAGGAGGGCGTGTCAGGGTTCTTCGACCGCTGGTCGATGATTTGATTTGGCATTCATCGCTCGTCTGTGTCACGCCCTTAGTCACGCCCACGGAGGGCGTACAACCGGGCCTATCTAGGCAGAAAAGAGTAAAAATCAAATTTTGCTCCAAAAATTCTACAGTTTAGTCCTGTAAGATTGAAAATCATTTTATTAGAACAGATAAATATAAATTATATAATCTAGTTAATTATAAGCTTAATATTATAAAATTGCTATAAAATATATAACTATTAATTAGAAAATAGTAAATGAAAAATAACAATAATTAGAGTTATCAGATATCTCAGCTGCAATAAGCTCCTTGAGGATGGGAGTCAACTGAGATATGAGGGTAGCAATGAAAGCATTATCAGGGGTTAGAGGAGGAATAACTGGGGGATGGTATCAAGTATTATATCATCTTGGTTAGTAGGTACAGATGGGTTCTGAGGAGAGGGAGTATGAATAGGGGATTGGAGGGGAGAAGCTTGAGAAGAAATTTCAGCTGTTATCAACTCAAAGTTTGGAAAGAGGAGGGTGGTTGAGGGAATGTTTGAAAGGTGAGAGGGAAGAGGTGAGTCAGGAGGTGTGAGGTTATGAGCAGGAGAGGGCTGATGATCTGGAGTAGGAGAGGAATGAGGGGTAAGGGGAGGAGTTCCTTCAGTCAAGAGAGGAGTGGTTGTTACAACCCTTGTGTTCTCTGAAGCACCTACAGAGGGCTTTTCCTTAGAGAGCTTAGGAATTTTCCTCTCCCATCTGCCAAATAGGGCAGAGGTTATCCTCTTGGAGGCATTTATGAACGTAGTTTGAGGAACTAACAGTTCATTGGCCTTTGCCTTCAAGAACAGGCCCAAAAACCTGGCAAAACACACTTTTTTCTTGTTTTTCCTCTTCTTGATCAAATCAAACAAAATCTATCCCCAATTGACTTTCCTCTTATTCACCAGCCCAACCAACACCAGTAACTGCTGCCTGGAGATGTAGTCGTGGGCAGTGTTCTTAGCAAACAACAGTTTCCGCACTACATCTACAAGAAACTTGTACGCAGGAGACAAGTTCTTTTTCCATAACTTGTTAGAGTTTTCACCGGAGTGACCCATAACAACAAACACATTCTCAAACTCATCATCATCCATATCCAAATCTTCTATACCATTCTCAAGTTCAAAAATTTCTATAAGAACTGCAGGAGAGAGAGTAACCTGAGTCTCGCTGATGAAACATGTCATCTCTTCCTCAGTAGAGGATGATGAGAAAACCCATTCCTTTATTGCGGCGGTTGGCAGCTTGATGTAGTTGGTCATAAACAATTTCAGCTTTTGATCTTCACATAGTTGCAGAATATCCTGAAATATTCGATCAGATTACTGGAATGAATCAAAATCAATGTCAAAGCCCGTGTCAAACTTCATTCCAGCTGAACAAGACGCAGCCATTTCTGAATACTTTTGAAAAACGAGAGTACCTGGAAAAGGAAACAAACGATCAAGTGCAGGAGGGGAATTCTAAAAGCGCGGGATTGAAGTGGAAGAATAAAAGCCTATAAAGGGTTTTCAGAATACGAAACGACATTCTTTGCCCGGAGAAAGAATAAAATTCTTCGATCACGGGTCGACAAAAATTTCATTAAGGGATATGTTCGTCGATCTCAGAATGAAGAGATGGAAAGTTTTCGTCGCTCACAGAAAAATTTCCTGAAATAGAAATCGTCATTCTCCGGTCGACAAAACTGCTTCAACAAGAGATTTCATCGATCTTAGGTCGACGAAAAATCTCAATAACAATTACCAGTTCGTCGATTTCAGTTCGACGAACAGAAACAACTCTTCGACCACAGATAGGGCATTAGATTAAATTTTGACCATTTATCATTCAAAGCGGATTTATAAAGAACAGATGCTTGGTTAGATCCAATGGCTTGGTGAAGATGTCTACTCTTGTCAAATCAGTAGAGATAAACTCAAGTTTAATCTTTTGCTTGTCTACACAATCTCTAATGAAATGATGTATAATGTCTCTATGTTTTGTTTTTGAATGCAATACTGTATTTTGTGCAATGGAAATAACACTAGTATTATCACATAGTATGGTTGAATTATTTAAGTTGACACCATAATCTATAAGTTGGTTTTGTATCCACAAGATCTGTGAATAGCAACTGCCTACAGTCATATATTCAGCTTCAGCAGTGGATGTTGAAACAGATGTTTGTTTCTTACAGAACCAAGATACAAGTCTATCACCCAGGAAATGGCAAGTTCCAGAGGTACTTTTCCTATCTACTCTACATCCAGCGTAGTCAGCATCAGAAATCAAGTTAACTCAAATGCTGACTCTATTGGATACCAGAGTCCTAGATCTGGGCAAACTTTTATATATCTCAAAATCCTTTTATAAAAATAAGGTGAGATTCTTTAGGGTTCACCTGGAATCTAGCACAAAGACATGTGGCAAATATAATGTCTGGTCTTCTTGCTGTTAGATATAGAAGGGATCCAACAATGTTCGTATACCTAGTTTGATCAACTGGTTTTCCAAGTTCATCAATATCTACAAAAGCATTGGCAGCCATGGGAGTCTTCATTGAAGATGCATCATTCATCCGAAACTTCTTAATAAGCTCTTTAGCATATTTAGACTAAGAGATGAAGATCCCTTCAGAGGATTGTTTCACTTGGAGACCAAGGAAATAAGACAGTTCTCCCATGCTACTCATCTCAAACCTTTAATGCATTAGATCAGAAAATCTCTTGCACAGTTTGGGATCAGTATAACCAAAAATAATGTCATCCACATATATTTGTACTAATAATATTTTATCATGATGCAGTTTTGTAAAAAGAGTTTTATCTACTAAGCCTCTTGAAAAACCATGCTCTAAGAGAAAGCTGACTAAGGTCTCATACCAAACTCTTGGAGCTTGCTTTAAACCATAGAGAGCTTTATGCAATTAAAAACATAAGAGGGATGAGTTAGAGAAACAAAACCTGAAGGTTGTTCTACATAAACCTCTTCTTTGAGTTCTCCATTTAGAAAAGCACTCTTCACATCCATCTGGTAGACTTTGAACTTTTTATATGCTGCATAAGCTAAGAAAATTCTTATTGCCTCTAGCCTAGCAACTGGAGCAAAGGTTTGATCATAATCAATACCTTCCTCTTGCATATATCCTTGAGCAACAAGCATTGCCGTGTTCCTCACTATCATACCTTGGGCATCAAGTTTATTCCTGAACACCTACTTAGTCCTAATTACTGGATAACCCTTAGGCCTTGGAACTAAGTCCCAAACTCTACACCTCTCAAATTGATTGAGCTCCTCTTGCATTGAAATAATCCAGTGTGGATCTTGCTCTGCATCAGTTATGGATTGAGGCTCAACTTGAGAGAGAAAACAGGCAAGCATCACATCAGGTTTAAGTTGATTTCTTGTCTGCAAACCCACTGATATGTCTCCAATCACTTGAGATCTAGGGTGATCTCTAAGTGTGATAAGATTATTAGGTTGAGTTGGTTCAGCAACAGTTATTGGATTTAATTCCTCTTGTGGAATTGCATCAACTATTGAAGGAAGTTGAACTGATTCCACAGCTTCTTCATCACAATCAGCTTCTGCTTCTGATTGTGTGGGAGGATGTGATTCAGCCTTTGGGGTAAGGTCTAGATCATCCAAATTCTCACACAAATTTGATACCTGCAAAGTGTTATTGGTAGAAATGTTTTTATCTTTATAAAACATGTTAGTCTCATCAAAAGTTACATGCATAGACTCTTCAATCATCAAATATGATTTATAAAACACCCTATAAGCTTTGTTAACTTGGGAATATCCTAGAAAAATTCCCATTTCATCCTTTGCTTCAAATTTTCTAAGATACTTTGTTCGTACCCTAGTTTGGATTTGAGTTTAGTCTTATCATTTAGTTTCTTGACCCAAGATTTATCTATGGTCAAAGGTTAGTTGTTTAGTTAGATTGCTCTAGTTGTAGAGTTGTCACTTATCTAGATGAAAATTTTGTTAAGTTGTTTTTCATTCGACAATAGTCGAACGCCGCTCGACTATCGTCTATCGACTGGTCGACGATCGTCTATTAGTTGGTCGACGTTTGTCTGTTAGCAGATCGTCTAACTCTGAGTTAGTTCAACTCTTGTTAGCTCGACGATCTGTGGTATCTGCCTCGTCGATCGTCGAACCCCGTTCGACTTCTTTTGACCAGACAGATTTCTTGATAGTTCGACTATCTGCCTTGGATAGTTCAACTATCTGATAGTTCGACTATTTGTCTTGATAGGTCGACTATCTGTTCTGTTTGATAGTTCGACTATCTGCTTGGATAGTTCAACTATCTGATAGCTCGACTATCTTTTTTGCTTGATAGTTCGACTATCTGTTTGATAAGTCGACTATCTGTTCTGCTTGATAGTTCGACTATCTGTCTTGATAGGTCGACTATCTGTTTTGCTTGATAGTTCGACTATCTGTCTTGATAGGTCGACTATCTGATAGCTCGACTATCTTTTCTGATAGGTCGACTATCTGCTGTGGTAGTTCAACTATCTTCTTTGATAGTTCGACTATCTGTGTCGTTCGACTATCTGTTCTGATAAGTCGATGATCTCTGTGCCTCGTTCGACGATCTCCGAGGATCGTTCGACGATCTCCGAGGATCATTTGACGATATTTTCTCTGCCTGTAGTAATTTTGTACTCCTTCTGTTCTTTGATTTAATTCCTGTTTATTTAGCACATTTTATAAAAGATTATTTCATTGATTTTCTGCATACATCTCAAGGCAATCTTTGCCCCATCCTTTGTGCATAAGTCATGCTTTATCTGATAAAGTTGTTTGTCTTAATAGTTGAAATATCTTTTTGCTTTATTCTGCCATGCTATCCTTTATAGTCGTTAGACACAAAAAGTCTATTTTGGCCATAAAGAGTTTAGTGTTATGTGACTTTCTTTAGTACTCCTTTTATCAGATTGGATTTGCAGCTTCTTAGAAAGCTTTATCCCCTTATAGCATGTCTGCCTGCAGGATATGTTTTGCTTTAAGCTTTTTGCAGCCCAGATTGCAGATTTCAGAAGAAGACAAAATTCAAACAAAGATTAGAGCCATTGGAAAGTCCAATATATAAAGTGCTTTTAAAAGACAGCAAATAACAACGATATACAACAACATACACATAATAGAGATCAACACAGATATTCATATACAGATTCAAAGAGTTACAGCTCTCAGTCATTGATACATTCAACTGAGAAGATCATCCCTCTTCAACCCTCTCTTCTTCAATCCTGAGTTCATCCTGCTGCAAGGAACATTCACTCAGTGCCTCAAGAAGAAGAAGAAGAAGAAAGACAAGCTATAGAAGAAGAACAATCATTCTACAATCAAGAGTCTTTTTGAAGCTTCTCCTTCAGAACTTCAAGACAGTTCTTTGTCTCAAGTTCAGAAGAGTTCCTGCACCCTGAAGCAAGACTTCTTCCTGGATATTCTCTAAGCCAGGGGGAGCCTTGATTCTTTAGAGCTTTCTAGCTCTATGCAATCCACTAGCTTCTCTAATCTATTTTAACAATAGAGAAGAAACTTTAACTCTCTCAACCTCTTGTATAAAGGGTTATTACTTCCTTCAAAAGTGAACCTTGGTGGCAGGGCACCTGATCAAAAACCTGTGTTGGATTTTGAGCTCCTGATCAAAAGCTCAAAGGGTCTACTTGATCTACCTAAAGTAGATCAGTTGGTGGTAGGGCACCTGAACAAAAACCTATAGTGGATTCCTACTAGGGTGGTAGAAGAGTGGACGTACCTATTTAGAGGGAACCACAATAAACTTCTTGTGTCGTCTGTGTTGCTTCATTTAATTCATTGCACTGTGGCTGTGAGTAGAAATAACTAGGATTGCTAGTTGCTGTGATAGGACCAAAGCTCAACTATAATTACAGTTAGTGTTCTCTAGTGCACTTCACTTTGTGTTTGGCTCTAGGGTTTCAAATATCTATAAACTCATTCCGCAAATTAACTCTAAGGGAGTTGAGTAGGGTGTCATAATTTTTGAATACTTTATTCACCCCCCCCCCCCCCTCTAGAGTTGTATCTATCCTCACTTTTAATTGGTATCAGAGCCAGGTTGACTGACTGTACAGGCTAACACCTGAGTTACAAGATCTAGATAGATACCAAGCTTATAGATATTCACTTCATGGCCCAGGCCAAGGATTACTCTAGCACCAGACCTCCAGCTTGCAACTTAGCTAAGTTTAGCATCTGGAAGGCAAGAATCAAATTATATATGAACTCTATTGATGAAGACATTTTTTCTTCTATTTTGACAGGACCTCCAACACCTCCTGCTGCAGCCACTGCTACAACATCTACAAATCTCAGTGCAGTGCCTCCTCCAGACTACAATGATGCCTACAAGAAGGAAAAGATAGCTGATGCCAAAGCTATGAACATTCTGGCTCAGACTATGTCTGATGAAATATTCCAGAAAGTGGCTGATTGCACCTCTGTAAAAGCCATGTGGGACTCACTGAACCAGATTATAGCTGGTTCAGCTGATGAAAGGAAGGACAGAAGGTCCAACCTTATATCCCAATATGAAAACTTCAAGAAGACTGAAGCTGAATAAGTTGAAGCCATGTACACTAGGCTCAGCTCAATCATCAATGAGCTGAGAACCCTTGATAAGGAGATTACATTGACAGAGGTCAATAATAAGATACTGATGTGCTTCCCCAGCACATGGGATCTTAGGATCTGGCCCATCAAGGAGGCCAGAAGTACAACTAAAATCTCAACTGAAGCTCTCCTTGGCAAGCTCAAGTCTTTTGAGCAAGTTCTAAAGACCACGGAAGCTGAGGATGAAGCAAAGACTCTAACTCCAGCAAGAAAAGAGCAAACTCTTGCTCTCAAAGCTGCTGATGCTTCTGAAGGAAGCCAATCCAATGAGGAACTGATGGCACTCTTTGCCAAAAGGTTTCTCAAGATGGGAAGAAAAGACTTCAGAAAGAAATATTCAAGATATGAATATAAACCAAGGTATGACAGATCTCCTGCTAAAGAAATTTTTTGTTATGGTTGCAGGAAACCTGGACACATTCTACTAGAGTGTCCAGAGGTAAAGAGCAAATAAAAGAGAAAGGAAAAAAGAACATCACAAGAAGCACTCCAAGTCCTCCTACAAAAATAAGAAGAAGGAGAAAGGATTTGTTGCTGAGACCTGGAGTGATTCAGATGAGGAATCTTCCTCCTCAAGCTCCAGTGAAGATGAGAAAGAGAAGAAGGCAAAGGAAATCTGCCTTATGGCAATTGATGCCTGCAGCAACCACTCAGCTGTAGAGAGTTCTGATGATGATGAAGAAACGGCTACAGAAATTCAGGTATTATCTTCTTATGATTTTTCTTCTTTGGAATTAAAATCTGAATTTAAATCCCTTTGCTTAGATTTAATTAGTTCAGAAAAGGAAATTAAGGAACTTAGAAATAAGTTAGCAGAATCAGAAATCCTTTCTAATGAAAAAGCTAGGTTAGAAGCAGAACTCACTAAGTCTAGTGAAGAAATAAAGTTTCTTAAAAATAAACTAGCAAAGTCCAAGAGATTAGAAGAATCATTAAATGGTAGAAGCCTTAAGCTGCTAGAAATCACTAGCATGACAAACACTAGGTCAGGCAATAATAAGCTAGGCTTAGGAGCCTCATCAAGTGAACCCCCATTGGTTCTTAAAAATCATCTTTCAACTCCAGTGAACTTTATTTCAGTTGATGGAATAAAGAACACTGAGCAAGTAAAACAAGTTAATCAAGCCTTAAATAAAGCTAAGAGAGAAAAGAGAAAACAAAAGTTTAAAGAACTACAAAAAGCGTCGAACGTTGCTCGACGATTGAAGGCTCAATGGTCGAACGAAGCTCGACGATCTGAGCATCCATCGTCGAACGCTGATCGATGATTTCAATTTGATTTTCAAAATTACAACCAGAACCTTAGAAACCCTAATATAAATAGAAACCCTAGGTTTGTAGACCCATTAACTGCATGGAGCATCCCACCAAGGAGATCTTACCCTTTAGGATATAAACCCCAACCTGCTTATTCTTTTATTTCAAGTTTTCATTACTTGAAGAATAATGGACCCAAGGTTGTCTGGGTCCACAATGTCTAACTGTTTAATTTGCAGGTGAAGACCTGTCCAATTACTAAAGATAAATTGTATTTGGATAGTGGCTGTTCCAAACACATGACAGGAAATAAAGACAATCTGTCAAGATTCAAGGCCAAGCTTGGACCAAAGGTGATCTTTGGCGATTCTAGCTATGGTCAAATTGAAGGATATGGTAGGATTACCATTGGAGCAGTAACTTTCAAAAGGGTTGTAAATATAACTGGACTGAAGCACAACCTTATCTCAGTAAGCCAGTTATGTGATGCAGGATATCAGGTATCTTTCACTAACTCTCTCTGTAATATTACTTTAAATAGTAATGTTGTGTTAGTAGGTATTGACAGGGTAATATTTATTTAGTAGATTTTAAATCAGCCCATTCTGAAATCTGTTTATTTAATGAAGTAACAAATAATAATACCTTATGGCATAGGAGGCTTAGCCATGTTAACCTCAAGAACATATCTAGGTTATCTAAATACAACCTTGTAAGAGGTTTACCTTCTTGCCCCTACAAGAAGGAGAGCCTATGCAAGGCTTGTCAATTAGGCAAGCAAACCAAAAACTCCTTTAAATCTGTAAATAAAAGTGATTCACCTAGAATCCTGTATTTATTACATTTGGACTTTTTTGGCCCAATAAATGTACAGAGTCTAGGAGGGAAGTATTACTTTTTAGTAATTGTAGACGACTTCTCTAGGTTCACTTGGGTGTTCTTCTTGAGAATTAAGGCTGATAACTTCAAAGTTCTTACAAATTTTCTGCTATGTGTGCAGACTGAGTATTCTACTCATGTTGCCTTGATCAGAAGTGATCATGGTACTGAGTTTGATTCTCTTCTCATGCAAGAATTCTGTGAGAAAGAAGGTATCAAACATAGCTTCTCTGCTCCTAGAACTCCCCAACAAAATGGGGTAGTAGAAAGGAAGAATAGAACCCTGATTGAAGTTGCTGGAACATTATTGGCAGATGCTAACATGCCTCTCTCTTATTGGGCAGAAGCTGTTAGCACAGCTAATTATGTCTTGAACAGAAGTCTTATACACAAGCTTAAAAGTAAAACTCCTTATGAGTTGCTTAAGGGAAAGAAACCTAAAATTAATTATTTTAGAGTATTTGGTTATGTAGTATACATTCATAACAATAACAAAGAATACCTTAGAAAGTTTGAAGCAAAAGCTTCAATGGGAATTTTTCTTGGATATTCCCAAGTAAGCAAAGCTTATAGGGTATTTAATAAATCAACTTCTAAAATTGAGGAGTCTGTGCATGTTTCTTTTGATGAATCTCAGATGTTTTACAAGGAATAGGAAGCTTCCCCTTCCTCAAGTTCATTGCAGGTACCAAAATCTAATAAAGATGTCACTCAAGAGATTCTCCATCTATCAACTCTTCATATCACTTATTCAGACAGTGATGAAGACTCTGTGGAAGCAGTTGTTGTACCACCAACTGTTGATCCAATTCCTACTAAGGAATTAATCCCCACTATTGCTGAAGATCACATCCCACCTGCTGATCTTGTCACACTTAGAGATCATCCTACATCTCAAGTGATGTGAGACATATCAACTGGTGTACAAACATGACATCA
Source organism: Platanthera zijinensis (assembly GCA_039513925.1). Classification (NCBI taxonomy): domain Eukaryota; kingdom Viridiplantae; phylum Streptophyta; class Magnoliopsida; order Asparagales; family Orchidaceae; genus Platanthera; species Platanthera zijinensis. The sequence goes on from CM077080.1 coordinate 166,248,079, forward strand.
ATTAAGACAGGATGTGATGCATGCTTGTTTCCTTTCACAAGTTGAGCCCCTCACCATTAAAGATGCTGAGCTAGATCCCCACTGGATCATTGCTATGCAAGAGAAACTCAATCAATTTGAAAGATGTAAAGTATGGACTTTGGTTCCAAGACCAAAAGGCCAACTGATCATAGGCACCAAGTGGGTGTTTAGAAACAAGTTGGATGCAAATGGAATTATTATAAGGAACAAAGCTAGGCTTGTAGCTCAGGGCTACAGACAGGAGGAAGGTATAGATTATGACTAAACCTTTGCTCCTGTTGCAAGGCTAGAGGCAATAAGGATCTTTTTAGCCTATGTAGCCTATATGAAGTTTAAGGTCTTTCAGATGGATGTCAAGAGTGCCTTCCTAAATGGTGAGCTAAAGGAAGAGGTATTTGTTGAACAACCTCCTGGGTTTGTCTCTTCAACTCAGCCCTCATTTGTGTACAAGTTGCAAAAAGCTCTTTATGGACTCAAACAAGCACCCAGAGCCTGGTATGAGACTCTAGCTAGTTTCCTGTAAGAGCACAACTTTGTTAGGGGATTAGTTGATAGAACCCTCTTCGTTAAGCACCACAAGGACACAATCCTATTAGTTCAAGTGTATGTGGATGATATTATTTTTGGCTCCACTGATCCCAAACTGTGCAAAAAGTACTCTGACCTAATGCACTCTAAGTTTGAGATGAGTAGTATAGGTGAGCTGTCTTACTTTCTTGGTCTCCAAGTAAAGCAAGATGCTGATGGCATCTTCATCTCCCAATCCAAATATACCAAGGAATTGGTAAAGAAGTTTTGGATGGCTGATGCTTCAGCAATGCATACACCTATGGCTACTAATATAGTTATAGATTCTGATGATCAGGGTAAGCCAGTTGATCAGAAAAACTATAGGGCTATTGTTGGTTCCCTATTGTATGTAACAGCAAGTAGACCAGATATAATGTTTACCACATGCCTATGTGCTAGATTCCAGGTCAACCCCAAGGAATCTCATTTGATTCTTCTCAAGAGAATTTTGAGATACCTGAAGGGTTGTCCAAATTTAGGACTATGGTACCCAGCTGAATCAGAATTTGAGTTAATTGGATACTCTGATTCTGACTATGCTGGTTGTAGAGTTGACAGGAAAAGTACCTCAGGAACTTGTCAGTTCCTGGGAGAGAGATTGGTCTCTTGGTTCTGTAAGAAACAGGCTTTTGTCTCAACTTCAACTGCAGAGGCTGAATATATAGCAGCTTCTAGTTATTGTTCACAGATCCTGTGGATTCAAAACCATCTTTTAGATTATGGGTACACACACAAGAACACAAAAATCATGTGTGACAGTACCAGTGCTATCTCCATTGCACAAAATCCTGTGCACCACTCTAGAACCAAGGACATTGAGATTAGACACCATTTCCTGAGAGATTGTGTGGAAAAGAACAAGATCAGCCTTGAGTTCATATCCACTAACCTTCAGAGAGGTTATATTTTCACCAAGCCCTTAGATGAACAGAAGCATCTGTTCTTTTTGGTTCAACTAGGCATGATTAATGGAAAAGACTAAGTGTGACTTCTGCCTTTGTTGAAATTTGTTTGAAGATCGTCGAACGACGTTCGACGATAGTCGAACAGGTTGAGCCTATCGTCGACCTACGGGCGACGACAGCTTATTTGTTTGTGAAGACAGAAATAGTCGAACGATTAATCGACTACTATGCTTCAGGAAACGATCGTCGAACGACCGTTCGACCATCGTCTCCAGTATCTGTTAAAATAGATCGACGATTGTTGTTTTAATTTAAAACCGATGGTCGACCTAGGTTAATAAATCGTTCTTTTTGTCATCGACGGAGCTCGTCTTTTCGCATTCCGTCTTTCTATTTGAGCTCTGCCTCGCGCTCTCTGCCATTTCGCTTTCGTCGTCTCTCTCGTCTTCTCCAACCCAATCAATGGTTATTGCTCCATCCCTTCTGTCAGTGATGAAGTTCGACACTGGCTTCAGTGTAGATTTTGACTCCTTCAGCGCCTGTGATTCTGAGATAGTAGAAATCTTCCAGCTCTGCAAGGAACAAGGATTGGAACGGCTAATGTCCACAAGGATCAAGATAAACATCCCAGAGATTAAAGAGTGGGCTTTCACTTCGTCTTCTAGTGACGAATCTATGACTGGAACGATTGGCGGCGAAGAGGTAATTCTGACTCCCGCCGTATTAACTGATATTTTTGGATTGCTGAATGGTGAAGAGGAATATGAACAAGATACTCCAGAGTTTGGTAGGATGTTCATTGAATTAGGACATGCAGAAGGCATTCCTTCTAAATTGCTAAAGGTTAATTTTCCGTTAAGGATAAAGTTCTTGGCTGAACTAGTTGGAAAAGTGCTTCTGGGCAAGCACTCTGCTCAGGATAACATCACTAGGCAACAGTTTGCCTTGATGTGTGCAATAGTAAATAAGAAATAGATAAATTGGGCAGGAATTATGTTTGATTTTATAAGAAAGAAGAATAACAAGAAGGAAGTAACCCTGGGTAGGGTACTTGGGATATTTCTAAGAGAGAAATACCCCCATCTGTTGGTCACAGTCTCAACATCCATCAATACCAGCAAGAAGATGGATCCAACATTGTTTGTTAAGTGGAAAAGGAGTTTTCAGAAGCCTTCTCCAACAGGGGTAGCTCCAGTTGTGTCTGAGAACACAAGGACTGTTTCAGTCACTCCCCACCTACATGAAGAAGGCTCTTCCATTCTCTCCATTCCATCCTCTTCTTCTGCATTACCATCCATTTCTACTGAAGTGTCATCCACATCTGCATTACCATCTACTTCAACTGAAGTTCAATCTACTTCAATTGAAGTGCCATCTTCTGCCTCTCTTCTTCTTGATGCCTCCATAATTCTCCATGCATCATCACCAGCATCTCCACTCCCTTCTCATCTTGCTAGGATTTCTCATCCTAGTTTTGATTTATTGGTTTCTGAGCTATCCACTCCTCCTCAGTCACCAATTCCTCATTCAGATCATATTGATCTTCTTGCATCCACCCATCAATCACCAGTTCACTCTTCATCTAATCAGGAGAACACCATCCCTGATGATCATCCATCTACTGTGATTCCCCCTCCATCATTTGAAATCACACCAGCCTTCATCTCAAGCATGTTGGAGCTAATTACTCCTTCAATCAAAATCATGATTGAAGAAGCAATTGCCCCTCTCGTTTCTTCCATCTCTACCTTGTCATCTTCCATCCTAGCCCTCTCAAAATCTGCTGAGCCATCTTCAGTTAGGGGCCTGACTTCAGTTTCTACTGAAATCAGGCAAGGGGAGATGTTCGAGGAAGATGCCTCAGGACTGCCCCTTATTTCTTTTCCAGCAGAGCCCCAAGCTAAGATTCAAGAAGTAACAGAAGCTCCAGTTGACATTGTAACATCTTCTGCAATTCCAGCTCCAGTTCAGAAGCCTTCCGATATTATAATGGAAGTAGAATTTGCTTTCAAAGTATGCCTTGAAGAAGCTTCTACTCCCTTAGTTGCTTTGTTCCTAGAAGGAGTCATTACCTCCTTTCTAGATGACTTGTGGGAGTTAGGACATTCTGAAAAAAATCCTGAAGGTAATTCATTTACTCATTTCCTTGACATGTTAACTGACATGCTAGTCTGTGAATACCTAGAAGTGATGTTTCAATTTCATTTAGCAAATCTGTGTTCCTGATACTACAGATCTAGTGGAAGAAGTTCAAGCTGTCCAAGAACCTGCTTAACAACCTGCTCCAGAAGCAGTGCAAGAACCTGCTATTCAAGATCATGTATCTTCTCCTCCAGCTCAAGTAGCTGTGAATGATGAACTGGTCCTCATGACAGTTGCAGTTGAGATAGAAAAAGTTTCAGATGTTCAAGAAGAAAATTCTATAGTCTGGGATGACACCCCGGGACTGGATTTAGATACTCTTCTGGCACAGGATGCCTTAGAAGAAGAGAAAGAAAAAGCTGCTTTAAAAGATAGAGAAAAAGCTATGCAAGAAGCTTTTGATCCTTATGATCATCCTCCATCATCTCAATCTGATGATGAAGATGACTCTGATGATTCAGAAGAGTCTAAGAATAAGAAATCTGCTAAAAGGAAAAGGAAAGCTATTGCTCCTCCTCCACCTAACCCTGATCATGACATTCCTTATTATATCTTGAAAGGAATAGATCCCAAGTCCAAAGAATATCAGCACTAGATGGGATTCTCCAAGAATCAGCAAAAACAAAGAAAGAAATCCAAAAGATATGATAGTCCAGCACCTAAATGGACCCCTAGAGGTCCTCCTCCTCCACCTCCCAGTGCAAGAGCTCCTGGTAATATGTCTGCAAATCCTTCAGCCACGTCTGCTAGATTCACTCCATCTCAATCTCATCAAAGAAAAAGCAATCCAGGATATCAAAGCAGATCCCAATCTGGATATCAAAGGCAAGAAGCTGATGCAAGAGAGCAAGTAAAGGAGGTAGTTTATCAGAAGCCAACTTTTTCTCCTCCTCCTTCTCCCAAGAGAAGAGCTTCTCCTTCCAAAGAAACCAAAAGCATATCTTCCTCAAAGCCAGGTCAAGCAAGGAAAACTGATTCAAAAGGTAAAAGGATTATTTTCTCTGAAAAGTCAAGTAAGAAATATGCAGAGTTTGCTCCTCCATCTTCCTTAGTTATTCAAGAAAATAGAGAGCCAGCTGAAAGCATGTTAGAACTATCTACTAAATTTAAAGCTGTAAAACCTTTAAATCCAACTTGTGAAAATGAATATGAAAGTCAAGAGCTTAATCCTGATTTCAGGATGGCTAGATTTCTTGAACTAGTTGGATCAGCCCAGATCAGAAAAGCCAAAGCAGAAGGAAAAGATATTACAGGATTAACTACTATGTCTAAATTCAGAAAGAAGGAGCTAGATAAATTCCAGGTTAGACCTGAGGTCTTTGATCCTTCAAAATATATGGAAAAGCACCCTGAAGTAGTAGTACCAAGAATAGGAGAATCTAGAATTATTGGAGAATAAGATTTAAAGATATCAAAGAAAGAAGCTTTAGATCCTTTTAGAAAAATTTCTTTTCTTCCTGGTTCCTCTGAATCTAAACCAGATTCTGATGCTTCTTAAGTTTCATTGATTGACAGTTGTTTATTTGCCTGTTTGATTGATGTTATCTGCTGCTTAGATATTTCCTTTCCTGTATTATATTTATTTCCAGTAGTTTGTTTTGTTTGTTTTGTTATTTAGAGACTTAACCCAAATAGGGGGAGATTGTTGGTACCCTAGTTTGGATTTGAGTTTAGTCTACTCATTTAGTTTCTTGACCCAAAATTTATCTATGGTTAAAGATTAGTTGTTTAGTTAGATTGCTCTAGTTGTAGAGTTGTCACTTATCCAGATGAAAATTTGGTTAAGTTGTTTTTCGTTCGACTATAGTCGAACGCCGCTCGACTATCGTCTATCGACTGGTCGACGATCGTCTATCAGTTGGTCGACGTTTGTCTGTCAGCAGATCGTCTAACTCTGAGGTAGTTTAACTCTTGTTAGCTCGACGATCTATGGTATCTACCTCGTCAATCGTCGAACCCCGCTCGACTTCTTTTGACCAGACAGATTTCTTGAAAGTTCGACTATCTGCCTTGGATAGTTCAACTATCTGATAGTTCAACTATCTGTCTTGATAGTTCGAATATCTACTTGGATAGTTGAACTATCTGATAGCTCGACTATCTGTTTGATAGGTCAACTATCTGTTTTGCTTGATAGTTCGACTATCTGTTTGATAGGTCGACTATCTGTTCTGCTTGATAGTTCGACTATCTGTCTTGATAGGTCGACTATCTGTTTTGCTTGATAGTTCGACTATCTGTCTTGATAGGTCGACTATCTGATAGCTCGACTATCTGTTCTGATAGGTCGACTATCTGCTGTGGTAGTTTGACTATCTTCTTTGATAGTTCGACTATTTGTGTCGTTCGACTATCTGTTCTGATAGGTCGACGATCTCTATGCCTCGTTCGACGATCTCCGAGGATCGTTTGATGATATTTTGTCTGCCTGTAGTAATTTTGTACTCCTTCTGTTCTTTGATTTAATTCCTGTTTATTTAGCATATTTTATAAAAGATTATTTCATTGATTTTGTGCATACATCTCAAGGCAATCTTTGCCCCATCCTTTTTGCATAAGTCATGCTTTATCTGACAAAGTTGTTTGTCTTATTAGTTGAAATATCTTTTTGCTTTATTCTGCCATGCTGTCCTTTATAGCCGTTAGACACAAAAAGTCTTCTTTGGTCGTAAAGAGTTTAGTCTGATATGACTTTCTTTAGTAATCCTTTTATCAGATTGGATTTGCAGCTTCTTAGAAAGCTTTATCCCCTTATAGCATGTCTGTCTGCAGGATATGTTTTACTTTATGCTTTTTGCAGCCCAGATTGCAGATTTCAGAAGAAGACAAAATTTAAACAAAGATTAGAGCCATTGGAAAGGCCAATATATAAAGTGCTTTCAAAAGACAGCAAATAACAACGATATACAACAACATACACAAAATAGAGATCAACACAGATATTCATATACAGATTCAAAGAGTTATAGCTCTCAGACATTGATACATTCAACTGAGAAGATCATCCCTCTTCAACCCTCTCTTCTTCAATCCTGAGTTCATCCTGCTGCAAGGAACATTCACTCAGTGCCTCAAGAAGAAGAAGAAGAAGAAAGACAAGTTATAGAAGAAGAATAATCATTCTACAATCAAGAGTCTTCTTCAAGCTTCTTCTTCAGAATTTCAAGATAGTTCTTTGTCTTAAGTTCAGAAGAGTTCCTGCACCCTGAAGCAAGACTTCTTCTTGGATATTCTCTAAGCCAGGGGGAGCCTTGATTCTTTAGAGCTTTCTAGCTCTGTGCAATCCACTAACTTCTCTAATCTGTTTTAACAATAGAGAAGAAACTTTAACTCTCTCAACCTCCTGTATAAAGGGTTATTACTCCCTTCAAAAGTGAACCTTGGTGGCAGGGCACCTGATCAAAAACCTATGTTGGATTTTGAGCTCCTGATCAAAAGCTCAAAGGGTCTACTTGATCTACCTGAAGCAGATCAGTTGGTGGCAGGGCACCTGAACAAAAACCTGTAGTGGATTCCTACCAGGGTGGTAGAAGAGTGGACGTACCTATTTAGAGGGAACCACTATAAACTTCTTGTGTCGTCTGTGTTGCTTCATTTAATTCATTGCACTGTGGCTGTGAGTAGAAAAAACTAGGATTGCTAGTTGCTGTGATAGAACCAAAGCTCAATTGTAATTACAATTAGTTTTCTCTAGTGCACTTCACTTTATGTTAGGCTCTAGGGTTTCAAATATCTATAAACTCATTCCGCAAATTAACTCTAAGGGAGTTGAGTAGGGTGTCATAATTTTTGTATACTATATTCACCCCCCCCCCCCCTCTAGAGTTGTATTTATCCTCACTTTCATACTTCTTATCATTATTATGAATATAGCATACACATCCAAATACTTTAAAATAGGTGATTATTTATTTCTTCCCTTTGAGTAGTTCATAGGGAGTCTTAATCTTTAGTTTATGTATTAAACTCCTATTCAGGACATAGTTTGTTGTGCTTACTGCCTCTGCCCAATAGGATAGAGACATGTAAGCATCTACAAGCAATGTACCTGCAGCTTCAATGAGTGTTCTATTTTTCTTTTCAACTACCCCATTTTGTTGAGGAGTTCTAGGAGCTGAGAAACAGTGCCTGGTACCTTCCTTCTCAAAGAACACATGCATAAGAAGAGATTCAAACTCAGTGTCATGATCACTTCTGATCAATGCAACTTGAGTAGAGTACTCAATCTGTATGGTTTTGAGAAAATTTGTAAGAACCATAAAGGTATCTGACTTAGATCTCACAAAGAATACCCAAGCAAATCTGGAGAAGTCATCTACCACCACTAAGGTATAATATTTCCCTCCTAGGCTTTATACAGCAATGGGGCCAAAAAGGTCCATATGTAGCAAGTACAATATCCTAGGTGAATCACTCTTATTAATAGATTTGAAACTAGATTTAGTTTGCTTGCCTAGTTGACAAGCCCTATAGAGGCCTTCCTTCTTGTAGGGGCCAGAAGATAAACCTCTAACAAGGTTGTCCTTAGATAACCTAGCTATATTCTTATGGTTTACATGACCTAATCTTTTATGACATAAGCTAGTTTGACTACTAACAGAATTAAATAAAAAAATTTCAGAAATAGCAGATTCAAAATTAACTAAATAAATATTGCCTTATCTAATTCCTGTTAAAACAGTTTTGTTCTTTAAGGAGATAGTGCATAAGGAGTTAGTGAAGCTTACTTGATAACCTGTATCACACTGTTGGCTTACTGATATCAGGTTATGCTTGAGACAATTGACATAGGTCACCTTCTTGAATGTAACATCTCCACATCTGAAATCTCCATAGCCTTCTGTCAATCCAAAGCCTGAGTCCCCAAAAATTACTTTAGGGCCAGCCTTAGCTTTATAGTTGATAAGACATTCCTTGCAACCTGTCATATGTTTAGAGCAACCACTGTCCAAGTACAACTTGATTTGAATGACAGGGTTCTCTTCTACCTGCAAAGAAAAAGATTAGAGGTTTCTAACCCAGGATATCTTGGGTCCTTGTTGTTTGACAAAACCATAACTTGAAATAAAGGAACATTCAAGCTGATCTTTATATCCTAGGGGATGATACCTTCTAGGGGGTATAATCCACTGACTAAAAGGATTAAAAATTTTATCAGCTTTTGAGTTTCTGTGATTATGAACTGGGTTCGGTGAAGTCAAGTGAGTTTGTCGAGTTGAGTTCGATGATTTGGGTTGAGTTCTTTGATCTCTGCTCGATGAATGGAAGTATCCATTCTTAGTGTACAACCTCGGGCTCACAGGAGGGAACCCGGCAGAGAAGGAATTAGAAGAATCCTCAAAAGGAGACAAGGCCCTAAGCGAGAGGAGCCCAAAAGCTGGGTCCACTCGCAATGGGCGAGAGGAGCCCAAAAGAGGGTCCACTCGCAATAGGCGAGAGGAGCCCAAAAGAGGGTCCACTCGCAATAGGCGAGAGGAGCCCAAAAGAGGGTCTACCCGCAATAGGCGAGAGGAGCCAAAACGTGGGACCATTCGCCTGGCGGGTGGGGGTCAAAGGAAGATTGTCTATATGTCATCTGAGGGTCTCGCCCGCGAGGTAATCCTTTTCAGCCGCAAGGTGGTCCTCTCGCCAAGCATCGGGTCGGCAGGAAGAGATAAGACCGGTTCAGCAATTGGGTGGGTACCGGCTCACTTAGCAAGCGGTTCATCCTTTTTGGCCTTTTTACTCTTTTACCCTCGGGGGTCTGCTCATAGCTCTTCAGAACAGCGGAGTTTGGCTGTTGGCAGACCCAACCCAGGGTATTCAGGTAATTTCACAGGTGCTTACTTTGGTTATTTGCAGTTCAAATCCTGAAGCCTATAAATAGACCGGTAAGGTGTCTGAGAAGGGGGCGTGGAACCTTCTTTTTCCTTCTTACTCAGACATCTAGCTCAGCACTGGCTAGGGAGGGGAAGGATTCTAGTTCTTCCGGGTGAGCGGTGGGACCTCCGAGCTGAAGCCCCCGGTCTGTTCCTTTAGGTGTCTTGTTGGGAGCGTGATTCGAAGAAAGTAAGCGTAGGTTGCAGCCTTAGATCCGAGCTTTTAGGAGAAACTAGTTCTACCGGTTTCAACATTTTTGGTGCGGTGAGCGTGGATCGCAGCCTGAGTCGAAGAACTTTGGATCATCTCATGGCAGGAGATCTAGGAGGAGGAGATGAGGGCGGAGGAAATGAGGGCGGGTCCCAGAACCCAGGAGGATATGTTGGGAGGGAAGAATTCATGGCATCCATCGGGGGCATCATGGGGATGTTGCAGCAGATCTCGCAGCGAGGCGAGTGCGTGACCCCTCTACCTCAGGGGTCGGGCCTCTTGCCTCCGGAAGGAGCCGTCTCGGCAAGGGTAGGCGAGGATGCGCCAGGAGGGCGGCCCGGGAAGGAGAAAGTGGTGGAAGGAAGCGGGCGAGACCTGGCGGGAAGGGAGTTGTTCCCCAGCCCGGCGAGCGCCGTCTCGCCAGTAGATCTCGTCGCGCGAGTGGATACGGCGAGACCCCTGGCGAGAGGGTCCCCCTTTTGCGAGCTGGTTCTTTCGGCTCCCGTCCCGGAGGGGTTCCGCGAGCCTGAGATGGTTTATTATGTGGGGAAGGATGATCCCCTCCAACACTTGCAATGGTTCGAAGATGCGGTCTCCATCAGGCCGATGACGGATGCATTCAAGTGCCGCCTTTTCGCGATCACCTTGAAGGACAAGGCCCGGGACTGGTTTCATCAACTCCCAGCAGGGTCAATATATGGTTTTGAAGATTTGAGTAGGAGCTTCCAGCTGCGCTTCTCGACCTCGAAGAAGAGGAAGAAAAACCCGGAATCCATCTTCCTGATCAAGCAAAAGGCAGACGAGTCCTTAGCCCAGTACGTGGATCGCTTCCAAGAGGAAATCCTGGACATTCAGGAGGTGCCAGGATTTGCTCTCCAAATGGCCTTTACTGTGGGTCTCAGGGAAGGTTTCTTCAAGATGAGCCTCACCAGGAAGGCACCCTTATCATTTGAAGGGTTGATGGAGAAGGCAGCCAAGGAGATAGCGATGGAGGCAGCGAACCCGGCTTTTGCCAAGAAACTAGCAAGGCTGACGGAGGTAGAGTCCAGAGAATCAGGAGGAGCGAGGCAGCAGGAAGGGAGGAGAAGGGAGGAGCCAAGGGGGCCGGCACAGCAGGAGTTGAGTTGGAGGCAACCGGAAGGCCCGTTTCAAGGGCAATGGAGAGGTCTTCCCCCGGGGGGAAGGAACTACTACCATGGAGGAGCAGGAAGGTTGCCACAGCTAGGGTGGAGACAGGGACCTAGGCCACTCCCACCCCCGCCTCAGCAGGCTATGGCTATAGGCCGGGGAAGAGGAAGAGGAAGAGAGCGAGGAAGGGGGGAGCCGGAGCAGGGAGGAGAAGGAATCACCAAGAAGGGAGGCAGGAGGGGGAAGTAGCTATACCATTCTGTGACTTTCACGAGGAGGAAGGCCACGCGACAGCTACATGTCCAGAGTTTCTGGAGCTTAAGGGGAGAAGAGGAACGGGAGAGCAACAGCCACCGGCGCGGATAGTAGAGATGACCGGAGTGGGGGAGGAGGATAGATGTGTAGATCGGTCAGATGTGGGGGATAGAGGGGGGATCGGGGTGATTCATGGTGGGGTGGGAATCGAGGCTACCCGAAAGGCCAGCCTTCATACAATGTACCGTCGAGGTGTCGCCTCGACGTCGCAAGCCCCGCCCCCGGACGAGAAGATCACCTTCTCCAGGAAGGACTTGCCAGATCACGAAGACCCATTCTGCGATGCGCTGGTGATTCGGACGGCTATCGAGGGTTTCACGGTATTAAGGATCTTGGTGGACAATGGGAGCTCGGTTAATGTCATCTTCAAAAAGGCATTCAATGAGATGAGGGTGGAAGCCAGGAGGGTGTTAGCAGCGGACGGACCGCTGTTCGGATTCTCAGGAGAAAGGAAAGAAGTAGAGGGGGGAGTCGGTCTCCAGGTAACCCTGGGAGGGCTGTCCAGGAACTGCCGCTTTGTGATAGTGGACGCTCCCAGCAGTTACAACGCCATCTTCGGGCGCCCCTTGATTAGTGCCTTTAGGTGTGTACCGTCATCTTTTCATCAATGTTTGAAACTCAATTCAGGAGGGACCCAGATCAGGGTGAGAGGAGATCCGAAGGCGGCCCGGGAATGTTATGTGACGGCAGTAAACGCTATCTCATGGAGGGGGGATGCGGAAGAGTTAGAGAGAAGACTGGAAAGAGAAGGGGAAGAGGAGAGTAGAGTTGAGGAGTGGGGAGGTGGCATTGCGGAGGAGCCAGTAATGGCAGGGGAGTCAAGGGTCGGAAGAGAAGGGGAAGATGAGAGTAGAGTTGAGGAGTGGGGAGGTGGCATTGCGGAGGAGCCAGTAATGGCAGGGGAGTCAAGGGTCGGAAGAGAAGGGGAAGAGGAGAGTAGAGTTGAGGAGTGGGGACGTGGCATTGCGGAGGAGCCAGTAATGGCAGGGGAGTCAAGGGTCGGAAGAGAAGGGGAAGAGGAGAGTAGAGTTGAGGAGTGGGGAGGTGGCATTGCGGAGGAGCCAGTAATGGCAGGGGAGTCAAGGGTCGGAGGAGAAGGGAAAAAGGAGAGAGGAAGGAAAAGAAAAATAGGAGAGAGGGAAGAGTCAGTGCTAGGAGGAGGCCCGGTGCGGGTGGAGGGGAGGTTCGTAGAGGAAGTAGACACGGCAGTGGAGAAAAAAGAGGGTGGAGAGCAAGAGCTCGGAAACCAGGAGGAGGGGCTGGCAAAGGAAGAGGAAATTCCAAAGGATCAGGAGGAAGAAGAAGAGCCCTCGAGGCTGAGGGCTGCAGTCGAGCTACAGGAGGTGGACATCCTCACACAAGAAGGAAGAAAAGAGAAGATCAAAATCAGCGGAGAGCTTGGTCTTGAGGACCAAGAGGAGATCCGAAAATGCGTGCAGAAGAACATTGATATCTTTGCTTGGAGCGCGGCCGACATGCCAGGGATTGACGCAGATGTGGCATGCCATCGTCTCAACCTTGACCCCAAGGTTCGTCCCATCCAGCAGAAGAAAAGGGCCATCGCTTCCAGGATGGCCAAGCCTATCAGGGAGGAAGTGGAAAAGCTGCTCCAGGCGGGGTTCATATCCGCAAACAAGTATCCGGGGTGGGTGAGCAATGTTGTGATGGTAAAGAAGGGGGAAGGGAAGTGGAGAATGTGTATTGACTTCTCTCTTTTGAATAAAGCATGTCCCAAGGATTGTTACCCTCTGCCTCGAATCGACGCGCTGGTTGATTCAGCCGTCGGTTTTTCACTAATGAGTTTTTTAGATGCCTTTTCAGGATACCATCAAATACGCATGCACCCACCGGACATCAAGGATGTCACCTTTATCACCGAGGATGGATGCTTCAGCTATAACATGATGCCTTTTGGGTTGAAGAATGCGGGGGCGACCTACCAACGGATGATGGATCGGATCTTCCGAGAGCAAAAGGGACGGAACCTCGAAGTCTACGTGGACGACTTGATGATCAAGAGCCAAGATCTCAAGTCTCATATTGCGGATCTGGAAGAAACGTTTGCAACGGTAAGGAAGTACAAGATGAGGCTTAATCCGCTGAAGTGCGTATTCGGGGCCAGTAGGGGAAAGTTTTTAGGACATCTCCTCACCCCATCAGGAGTAGAGCCCAACCCGGATAAGGTAAGGGCTATCCTAGAACTAGAGTCTCCAACGAATACCAAAGAGGTCCAGCGTCTTACCGGCAAGTTGGCAGGGCTTAGCAGATTCCTTTCCAGGGCAGGAGAGAGGTGCTCACCCTTCTTTCGGACATTGAGGGGGGGGGGGGAAGAAATTCGAGTGGACCTCCGAATGCGAGAATGCTTTTCTAGCCTTAAAGCAGCAGCTCACCAAGGCACCGCTACTCCAAGGCCCGAGAGAAGGAGAGATTCTATTCTTGTATCTAGGGGTAGGGGCAGGGGCAGTGAGCTCGGTCCTCGTGCGGGAAGAAGGTAAAAAACAATTCCCGATCTACTATGTAAGTAGAGTCCTCAAGAAGGCAGAGCTAAAGTACCCCATCCTAGAGAAGCTGGCCTTCGCCCTCGTTATCTCAGCTCGAAAGCTCAGGCCCTATTTTCAGGCCCATTCCATCCGGATCGTAACGGACCACCCTCTCCGCCGTATCTTGGAAGGGGTAGAGCACTCAGGGAGATTAGCTAAATGGTCAATAGAACTCAGTGAGTTTGACCTTTCTTATGTTCCCCGGTTGGCTATCAAGGCACAAGCTGTAGTAGATTTCTTGGTGGATTACACGGTGGAGGTCAGGGAGGCCGAGACGCCTCCCATAGTAGCTTGGGAGATGCTAGTAGATGGGGCCTCGGGTAAGAATTCTTTTGGAGGAGGGATGGTTTTGATAAGTCCCGAGGGAACACGGATCGAACAGGCCCTGAAGGTTCATTTCACTCTCACCAACAATCAAGCGGAGTACGAGGCCATTATTGCAGGGCTGAGGTTGGCTCGTGAGCTCGGTATACAGGATATCAGGGTCTCCACGGATTCTATGATAGTGGCGAGGCATATAGAAGGGGAATTTGAGGTAAAAGAACCCACCCTCCAGCTGTACTTAACAAAGGTAAAGAGGATCATTGGTCAGTTTCGCAGTTTCTCAGTCCAACACATCCCAAGAGAGGAAAATATTCGGGCGGACCTGCTCGCCAAGCACGGTCCCCGGGCCGGAGAAACCATGACGGAGCTCTTCAGGCCCTCCATCGAAGAAGGAGAGCTGATGGAAGTAGATCAGCAGGGATCCTGGATGGATCCATTTACCACCTACTTGATGACGGGACGTTTGCCTGAGGGAGAGCTCGAGAAGAAGCAAGTCAGATACAAGTCGGCATACTACCTGCTAAAAGAAGGGATCTTATACCGTAAGACGTTGTCGGGGCTGTTGGCTCGATGCGTATCCGAGAAGGAGGTCGCGAGGGTGCTGGAAGAAATTCATTCGGGAGAGTGCGGCAGCCATTCCGGGAGTCGGACCTTGGAAGGAAGGGTGTTGAGGCAAGGCTATTTCTGGCCCACCCTTAGGAAGGATGCCGAGGAATTCGCAAGGAAGTGCAGAAAGTGCCAGGAATTCGCCCCTCTTCAGCTCCTCCCGGCCCAAAGGTTGCGCACAATCATAGCTCCGTGGCCCTTCGCCATATGGGGGCTAGATCTGGTGGGTCCATTCCCTCAAGCCAGTGGCCAGAGGAGGTTCCTGCTGGTCATGGTAGACTACTTCTCAAAATGGCTGGAGGTGAAGGCATTGGCGAAGGTGACGTCTCAGGTGGTCAAAAGCTTCATATGTGGGGAAATCATCTGTAGGCATGGGCTCCCCCTGGCCATTGTTACGGATAACGGACCGCAATTTGCCAGTAGAGAGTTCGTGGATTTCTGTATACGACTAGGTATAGACCTTCGGTTCGCTTCAGTGCACCATCCTCGAAGCAACGGGCAGGTGGAAGCCGCGAATAAGGTCATCATGAATCTCTTAAAGAAAAAGGTAGAAAACTTGAGGGGAAGTTGGGTGGAGCAGCTCCCCTCCGTCCTCTGGGCCTTAAGGACCACGCCAAGTTCCGCCACAGGGGAGACGCCATTCAAACTTTCCCATGGCTCTGAGGCCGTCTTACCTGTTGAGTTCGAGGTTGAGTCACCTAGAGTAGCTGCGGCAAGGAAGGGAGATGAGAAGTGGCTGGTAGATAATGACGAAGAGCAACGGCTCTCCCTCGACTTGGTGGAGGAGCTTAGAGAACTGGCATCTATCCGACAGGAAGAGGTCAAGCGCCGGATGTCAAGATATTTTGATAAGCACGTCAGAGTCAAGCAGTTTGAGAAGGGAGACTTGGTCCTCAAGAAGGTGGATGCAGCAGGGAGAGGGGCTTCAGTAGTGAAGCTCAACCCCAACTGGGAAGGTCCTTTTATCGTAAAAGAGGTCTTGAAATCAGGAGGGTATCACCTCCAAGATGTAGACGGGACACCCCTAGATCGCGCCCGAAGCGGCGACGACCTAAAGCGTTTCTATCCTTAATACTTTTGTTCATGTTCATTATCTATTATGAATGAGATGTAGTTTCTTTGTTTTTCTCTCTCACTTTCCAATATTTGCCAACCTGGCAAGGCCTTCTGGTACTGCCATACAATTTCAAGTAGCTGTCTCCTCAAAGCAGGAAGATTTTATTTTGGAGAGGAGACCCCGAGAAGACCCGCTGTCCAGGCTACCATCGAGCTGGCAGGTCTGTAGGCTCACTCGGTGGTTGGAGTTGGCTTTGGAGAGGAGACCCCGAGAAGACCCGCGGTGGTTGGAGTTGGTTTTGGAGAGGGGACCCCGAGAAGACCCGTCCAGGCTACCATCGAGCTGGCAGGTCTGTAGGCTCACTCGGTGGTTGGAGTTGGTTTTGGAGAGGGGACCCCGAGAAGACCCGCTGGAGAGGAGACCCCGAGAAGATCCAGGCTACCATCGAGCTGGCAGGTCTGTAGGCTCACTCGGTGGTTGGAGTTGGTTTTGGAGAGGGAGACCTGGAGAGGAGACCCCGAGAAGACCCGCTGTCCAGGCTACCATCGAGCTGGCAGGTCTGTAGGCTCACTCGGTGGTTGGAGTTGGCTTTGGAGAGGAGACCCCGAGAAGACCCGCTGTCCAGGCTACCATCGAGCTGGCAGGTCTGTAGGCTCACTCGGTGGTTGGAGTTGGTTTTGGAGAGGGGACCCCGAGAAGACCCGCTGTCCAGGCTACCATCGAGCTGGCAGGTCTGTAGGCTCACTCGGTGGTTGGAGTTGGTTTTGGAGAGGAGACCCCGAGAAGACCCGCTGTCCAGGCTACCATCGAGCTGGCAGGTCTGTAGGCTCACTCGGTGGTTGGAGTTGGTTTTGGAGAGGAGACCCCGAGAAGACCCGCTGTCCAGGCTACCATCGAGCTGGCAGGTCTGTAGGCTCACTCGGTGGTTGGAGTTGGTTTTGGAGAGGGGACCCCGAGAAGACCCGCTGTCCAGGCTACCATCGAGCTGGCAGGTCTGTAGGCTCACTCGGTGGTTGGAGTTGGTTTTGGAGAGGGACCCCGAGAAGACCCGCTGTCCAGGCTACCATCGAGCTGGCAGGTCTGTAGGCTCACTCGGTGGTTGGAGTTGGCTTTGGAGAGGAGACCCCGAGAAGACCCGCTGTCCAGGCTACCATCGAGCTGGCAGGTCTGTAGGCTCACTCGGTGGTTGGAGTTGGTTTTGGAGAGGGGACCCCGAGAAGACCCGCTGTCCAGGCTACCATCGAGCTGGCAGGTCTGTAGGCTCACTCGGTGGTTGGAGTTGGTTTTGGAGAGGAGACCCCGAGAAGACCCGCTGTCCAGGCTACCATCGAGCTGGCAGGTCTGTAGGCTCACTCGGTGGTTGGAGTTGGCTTTGGAGAGGAGACCCCGAGAAGACCCGCTGTCCAGGCTACCATCGAGCTGGCAGGTCTGTAGGCTCACTCGGTGGTTGGAGGTCTGTGGTTTTGGAGAGGGGACCCCGAGAAGACCCGCTGTCCAGGCTACCATCGAGCTGGCAGGTCTGTAGGCTCACTCGGTGGTTGGAGTTGGTTTTGGAGAGGAGACCCCGAGAAGACCCGCTGTCCAGGCTACCATCGAGCTGGCAGGTCTGTAGGCTCACTCGGTGGTTGGAGTTGGTTTTGGAGAGGAGACCCCGAGAAGACCCGCTGTCCAGGCTACCATCGAGCTGGCAGGTCTGTAGGCTCACTCGGTGGTTGGAGTTGGTTTTGGAGAGGGGACCCCGAGAAGACCCGCTGTCCAGGCTACCATCGAGCTGGCAGGTCTGTAGGCTCACTCGGTGGTTGGAGTTGGTTTTGGAGAGGAGACCCCGAGAAGACCCGCTGTCCAGGCTACCATCGAGCTGGCAGGTCTGTAGGCTCACTCGGTGGTTGGAGTTGGTTTTGGAGAGGAGACCCCGAGAAGACCCGCTGTCCAGGCTACCATCGAGCTGGCAGGTCTGTAGGCTCACTCGGTGGTTGGAGTTGGCTTTGGAGAGGAGACCCCGAGAAGACCCGCTGTCCAGGCTACCATCGAGCTGGCAGGTCTGTAGGCTCACTCGGTGGTTGGAGTTGGTTTTGGAGAGGGGACCCCGAGAAGACCCGCTGTCCAGGCTACCATCGAGCTGGCAGGTCTGTAGGCTCACTCGGTGGTCGGAGTTGGTTTTGGATAGGGGACCCCGAGAAGACCCGCTGTCCAGGCTACCATCGAGCTGGCAGGTCTGTAGGTTCACTCGGTGGTTGGAGTTGGTTTTGGAGAGGGGACCCCGAGAAGACCCGCTGTCCAGGCTACCATCGAGCTGGCAGGTCTGTAGGCTCACTCGGTGGTCGGAGTTGGTTTTGGAGAGGAGACCCCGAGAAGACCCGCTGTCCAGGCTACCATCGAGCTGGCAGGTCGGTAGGCTCACTCGGTGGTTGGAGTTGGTTTTGGAGAGGAGGCCCTGAGAAGACCCGCTGTCCAGGCTACCATCGAGCTGGCGGGTCGGTAGGCTCACTCGGAGGTTAGGTAAAGGGGCAGCATATGGATAGGAGTTTCATAATTTGATCAAAAGCAAGATCCTTGTCCCAAAGGAAGAAGAGGAGGAAGGAGTCGGTCCCTCAAGATCCTCTCGCGCCAAGGGGCAAGGCGAGTGGAAGGGTACATGGCTATTCGCACTTAGAGTAAGGGGTCTGCTCTTCGGCCAAAGGGCGAGAGGAGGAGTACCTTCGTCTCGCAAACAAAACCAAGCATAATAACGATTCGAGACCCACTCGCGCCTGGGGTGTCCGGGGATAAGGCGAGAGGGAGTGATACGTCCCTGTGCGAGAGCACTGAGGGCCCGCCCACTCGCGCCACAAGTGAAGCTAGCCTCTCCATCGTTAGGCGAGACAAGCCGTGATCTCGTTCCGCAAAGTGAAGAGAGGGTAGGCATACAGGAGAGATGAAAAGAAGGGCCTTAAAAACAAAATGTATATATGTCATCCACAAAAAGAGGCTGTAATACAAAAATGCCTCAGCAGCAAGTATCCAAAAGAGAAAAAGGGGGAGAAGAGGAATATACAAAAAACACTATAAAATAAATCCTCTATTCTTCCGCGCTGGAGGACGGGCCGTCTTCCTCCTCGCCATAAATCTCTGGTACCAGGTCGCGGGCAGTGACCTCCTCGCAGCCTTCCCTGATAACTTCCATCTCCTTCATCATCTTCACGATTAGTTCGGCGGTCCTGATGTTGGCGTCTTTGCAGAGTCCCACGACCTCGGCATGAGAATAATGAGAGGGAGGAGGCTGGGGGATCACCACGCGAGAAGGCGAGAGAGCAGCCTCCTGAAGCCGAATGATCTCGGACTCCATGCTTTTAACCTCCCCTTCCAGAGTAGCTATGCGCGAATGCATCCTATCGGCCGTCTCGGCATCCTGCGAGAGGTTTATTCATTAAGGGAGTTGAAGGTGAACAATGAAAGGGAAGGAATTGAGAATGGGGAAACTCACCACACCACCCCGCGCCTTGGCGAGAAGGTTTTCGGCCACGGCCAGCCGTTTCTCAAGATCCGTAGACTTCTCGCGCTCTGCCGCCAGGCTCGCCTCTGAATCCCTCCAGCTCTTATTATTATAAATCAGACGGCGTGAGACCTGGTGCGATAGCTCTAGCGAGCGCATCTGGGATTGCGCGGCTCTTAGGATCAAATCCCGCGAGGGGGGCTCAGCGGCAGCTTCTCTCCCTGCGCCTCCATAAAGGCCAAAGCCCAGAGAGAATGCGTGAGCCGTGGGTTGGTCTCGCTCCACCCAGGGAGGAAGGAGGGTAGAGATAAAGACCCGGTTCTCCTCCTTGTCCCATATCAGGGTTGGCTCACCGACAGTATCCGGGATCGCTGGGCCCATATTGAAGTTCAGATGAGTGGAGGGAGCCGGGCGGCTAGAAGAGCCCACCTCGCGAGTAGGAGATTTCGGGGGGATGTCGTCAGCAAGAGAGTCAGGTTGACCCGCCCCGCCAATCGGCGAGACGGTCCGCTGATCAAGAAGCCGAGAAGGGGATTGGGGAGATTGAGAACCCAGAGAGATGGGGGATAAGGACCCCGACACATCCACCATCTCGGCAGGAACTTGCTTCGCCTTTCCAGAGGGAAGAGACGCTCCTTTCTTGACCTTTGCTTTCTTCGAAGGACTCTGGCGAGACGGGGCGGAGCCTCCTGCAGGCCTTTTCTTTAGGGAGAGGGGTAGGTTTTCTCTCGCCGCCTCAGCTGCCATCGTGGCGAAGGCGACGTCTTTGGAGGGTTTGATGCTGCTTTTATAAGGCGGGCGAACGGGAACATTTCTTTCTCCTGGAAACGGCGAGACGATGCGTTTATAACCGCTATTCGTTAGACCTAGACGAAAATAAAGGGCCCCAGCATTTACCTTCGCCTGGAAGCACAGGAAGGAGGGAGTCGAGGCCGCGCCTCAGGAACTGTACCTCGAAGTTCTTGCCGATGAAGAAGTCACAAAGAAGCTTGTCCGTGCCACTAACCTGGGGAGTGGTATAGAACACCTCGGCTGGCGACACAGGCGCCAGCGGAATGCCACCCATGTTGCCGCGGATGAAGACGAAGCGAGTAATCCAATGATGATTCTTGTTAGGCGTCTCGCAAACCTTGAGACCCAGCCCCGTGAAATAGGAAACGCCGTCGGCATTGGCATGGTAGACAAAAAGCTTGCGGAAGGAATTCAGGCTGAACTCGATTCGCTCCCTGCGCATATAGCAGGCGAAGGCAACGAGTACAGAGATGGCGTTTGGGTTCAGCTGCGCAGGAACAGTCCCGAAGTATTTAAGAACCTGTTTCACTTCTGGCCAGAGGGGCAACCTCAGCCCCGCTTCGAAATGCGAGACGGGGAAGGCGAGTTCACCGGGATAGAAAGTGTTGATTGACTCGCCCACTTTCGGAGGGCGGGACTCAAAACCTTCCGGCAAGAAATCGCGAGTAAAGGCGTTGTAGTCCTCCTCGGAAATCCGGCCGGGAGGAAAATCATGGTCACCAAACCGCCTCCCGCATCGGCTTCGCCCCTCGCCTTCTTCAGCTTTCTTTTTCCCCATTCTGGACAGAGAGAGCGAAAAGGAGGACGCGAGAAGAACAGGCGAGACGAGGCACCAGCAGGATCAGTTCGCGAGAAAAGGGAGAGAGAGGTGAGGTTTAGGGCGCCGAGACAAATCAAGAGCATGACCCAGGCCCCAGGGATAGGGGGGTATTTAAAGCCCGTTGAATAAAGGGAAAAATACGAAGAGGTGGGAAAAAAATATATAGTGTAAAGGAAGGGGAAGAGTCGGCCGTCCTTCTCTCTCTCCTAGTCTCGATTGGTGTAGTCTAACGTAAGCCCCAAGCCGGGGGCGAGGCAGTATCCTAAAAAAAAATACAATAAAAATAAAAAGAGTAGTGATTTAAGCACAGATACAACGCGCGAGTCACAGAGTAGAAAAGCGCGGTACTAGAAGTAAAATTATCGAAGGAACTGTTAAAAGAAGTTATTAAGCCGACCCATTCAGTAGATCCAAAGAGTTCGGGCGGTAGCCGCGAGAGAAAATGTTATTACAAGACAAAGAGCGGTACAAAGAAAATAAAGGCGTAGGGTGGCGCGAGGGATTCAATCCTTATGCCACCGCCAGCGCCCCCCACCGCGAGACCTCGCGCAGGGAGGACGGTGGGGGAGGTGAAAAGCGCGAGCCGCATCCACACCGCGACGCGCGAGGCGAAGTTGTTGATCGACCTCGTTCAGAATCGCCTGGGGATCGGTCTCGTCTATCTCAATATCAGCATCAACTTCGGAGGTCAAGCGAGCAACCTCCACCTCTAGCCAATCAATCTGCCGGTCGGCCGTTTGCTTGTCTTTCTCCAACTCTTGAATCATGATTGCGTGTTTTCGGAATAACTCGGCCACCCTGCGCTTCATCGCCAGCGGATCCATAGGGTCGCCAAGGTAATCTTCTATCTCGTCCAGGGGAGGAGGAGGCGAGGAGACCGCTCGCCTCGGGCGCTCCTCAGCAGGCGAGTCTTCGGCAGATGAGTCTACTCGCACATCTGCAAAGGCAAGAACAGAAGGAAGGACATAATAAAAGGTGGACGGCCAGAGAAGGCTAGAGCCAAGGGTAGGGGATTCCTAACCAGAGTGGCGAGAGGTCCCAGCGACATGGGAAGGCTCACCATTCTTCCCACCAAGAGTAGAAGGAGGAGTAGAAGGAGGAGGCGAGACATGGTTTGGATGATGGCTGGCGAGATGAGTTTGTGTGCTACCAGACTGACCGTGGGGAGCGTGGCTTTTCTGAAAAACAACAGCAAAAGGAGCAATGAGAGATAGATAACGAACAGATGAGGTATACAAGGACCTTACCTCCTTTTCTTGGGGAAGCAACGGTGTAGGGGGGATGCGTCTTTCCGGGGGATCCGGTAAGAGTCCTCCCGACGAGGGAACCAGATCGGTTGTTCTCGCCTTCTTTGGGCGAGAAGACGAGGGCGGAGGTGAAGAAAAAGTGCGGGCGGGAATTACGTTCAAGGCGGCCGCACTCGCTTTGTTCCGCTGGCGCACCAGCGCGATACGATCGCGAAAGCTTTTGCTAAGAGACATGGCAGCAGGATAGATGTAGCGGTTACAAAGAAAGGAGGCCAGCTGCACTTGGGGAGGATCCCCATATTTATAGACTCGTGGGGGGGAATCTCACCCGAAAAAGATTCCGCTTTAAAGTCGCTGAGGTGACGTGAGCCTCGGTTGGACTTTTCTTTTCGGGCTTAGACAACCCCGAAAAGAGCGGGGATTGTGTACAACCTCGGGCTCACAGGAGGGAACCCGGCAGAGAAGGAATTAGAAGAATCCTCAAAAGGAGACAAGGCCCTAAGCGAGAGGAGCCCAAAAGCTGGGTCCACTCGCAATGGGCGAGAGGAGCCCAAAAGAGGGTCCACTCGCAATAGGCGAGAGGAGCCCAAAAGAGGGTCCACTCGCAATAGGCGAGAGGAGCCCAAAAGAGGGTCTACCCGCAATAGGCGAGAGGAGCCAAAACGTGGGACCATTCGCCTGGCGGGTGGGGGTCAAAGGAAGATTGTCTATATGTCATCTGAGGGTCTCGCCCGCGAGGTAATCCTTTTCAGCCGCAAGGTGGTCCTCTCGCCAAGCATCGGGTCGGCAGGAAGAGATAAGACCGGTTCAGCAATTGGGTGGGGACCGGCTCACTTAGCAAGCGGTTCATCCTTTTTGGCCTTTTTACTCTTTTACCCTCGGGGGTCTGCTCATAGCTCTTCAGAACAGCGGAGTTTGGCTGTTGGCAGACCCAACCCAGGGTATTCAGGTAATTTCACAGGTGCTTACTTTGGTTATTTGCAGTTCAAATCCTGAAGCCTATAAATAGACCGGTAAGGTGTCTGAGAAGGGGGCATGGAACCTTCTTTTTCCTTCTTACTCAGACATCTAGCTCAGCACTGGCTAGGGAGGGGAAGGATTCTAGTTCTTCCGGGTGAGCGGTGGGACCTCCGAGCTGAAGCCCCCGGTCTGTTCCTTTAGGTGTCTTGTTGGGAGCGTGATTCGAAGAAAGTAAGCGTAGGTTGCAGCCTTAGATCCGAGCTTTTAGGAGAAACTAGTTCTACCGGTTTCAACACTTAGAGCCCTTGAAACGTCGATCTCCAGTGGACGACCCAAACTGATTTCGTCGATCGTAGTTCGTAGAATAATTTGGGCTATTATTTGCATTCAGAGTTCGTCGTTCTGACTTCGACGAACTGTGCCCATTTTGTCATTCTAAGTTCGACAAAAATTGCTGAACATAGTTAATTCTATGATTTCTCTTTCTCTCCTTGTTAAGGTTGGTTTTCTTGAGTTCTAGTTACTTAAGAATTTCATTAACCTTGTTAACATGTTCAATATTTTTCTTGCCTTTATCATATATAAAATTTACTGGTTTTGATAGGTGATTCTTCTGAATTAGAATTGGTTCACTGGAGGAAGCACCTAATCCTAGCTTACTATTGTTTATTCTGGCATTTACAGTGCTAGTTATGTCTAACAGTTTTAAGCTTCTTCCTCTAAGAGTTTCTTCTAATTCTTTAGCCTTAATTCAGATTTTAGAAAGGTTATTTGATGGTTAGCAGATTTTAGTTCTTCAGACAGTTTGACATTTTCAGCAATGATTTTATCTTGCTCTCACAACTTTTCCCTGAGGAGTTTTATTTCCTTCTAAGATCCTATAGGTCTAAACACAAGCTTTTGAATTCTACTTTAAATTCTTCAAATTGAAAATCATAAGATGAAATTACCTGATCTTCTTCAGAGAGGAGTTCTTCATCATCTGATTCTTTTAGTCAGATCTGTTGCTTCCATCTTCTATAGCCATGAGGCAAACTTCCTTTGCCTTCTTCTTCTCTTCATCTACACTAGAGCTGGAGAAAGTTGATTCCTCTTCAGTGTCACTCCATGTTTCAGCAACAAATCCCTTTTCCTTCTTCTTGTAATTGTATTTGTTGGAGGAGGCTTTGTTGTGATGACTTCTTCTAGAGTCCTTTTCTTTTCTCCTATCCTTCTTTTTGACTTCTGGACATTCAGAGATGAAGTATCCTGGTTTCCTGCAACCAAAACAGATAGCCTCTTTAGTAGGGGTCTTGTCATACCTAGGTTTGTCTTCACTTCTAGATGGCCTTTTCCTGAAATCCTTTCTAGCCATCTTGTAGAATCTCTTTGCAAAGAGACTCATAAGTTCGTCATTAACTGACATACTTGGTGATTCTTCTGCAGCTTTAAATGCTAGGCTATGCTCCTTTCTTGTCGGTGTTGGATCTTTTTATTCTGGAGCTGCTTCTCTTGATTTCACCAACTACTCATAGGACTTGAGCTTACCCACAGAGATTCAGTCTTAAAGCTTTTTCTTTAAAACACTTTTTCTATCACAGTATCGTTCTTCTTTGGAGTTGTAAGCACAAATTTTTTTCTCTTTTTGTGTGTGTTTCTCTCTGTGTCTCTTGTACTGCCGTGAGTATACTATATCAGCTATTCCACAATTCCAATTCAAATTCCTGCCATTAAAGCTAAGCAGAAAATCTGGGAATAGAAAACGTCAAGAATGTTAATTAAAATATTCTATTCCCCAACTATCCCGAGATATATGTCAATTTCATTTACTGATGAAAACCATAATCAATGCTGCCAAATAACGGCTATAAAATGAGCATTAATTACTCAGTAAAATCATGACTTATAATAGAAATAAATCGAAACAGATAAGGAAAGAATAAGTCAAAAACATCTTACAGTTTTCGTCGACCAGAGATAAGAGATCTTTGACCACAGAAAACACATTCTTCGACCTTGGCTCTGCGAATAAACTTTTCAAAACTTTGGTGGAGTATGAGCTGGAAGATCGTTGAGCTTAGAGCTTCACTGCACTGGAAGATCGTCGACCTTAGAACAGATAACTTCTTTGCCAAGTTCGCAGACCACAGAACTCTTGTCTTTCACTTAGAGTACGTCGACCTGAGCTCTAAGAACGTCGAGCTCAGAAATAACTTTAACACATAACTTCTAGGGCTGATATCTGATACTGTCTTCAGGAAGGTCCTTGATGATGCCAGCTGTAGGACTGACCTAAGACAAGGAAGATAAAATACTTGACCCAACTATACAACATGGGTCACACCCTAAGAAGTGAACCTAGCCCAAATCACTTAGGGGTTCCAACAAGCCCGTAGCCTTGCCACACTATCTTTAACCTAGGATTATGAAACTGCATGCATTTCACTTACAGGGCTCAACAATGAGTCCTTTATAATATTTCACATCCCGTGCTCAGCAGCACGCAAGGGCTCCATACCGAGTCCTTTATAAATTTTTTGTTTCTGTGCAGTACACCCATGCACTTCCAAGCCTTCCATCTATCCATACCTCACTAGGGTTCATTATTTACTCGGGTGGCAAGCCACCTTCTACAATTTACCAAACTCACACTACTACCCGAAGGGAGTCACGACTCTAAGCAGTGGACCACTTACACCTTCTTTATTTTATGCATCACATGGCCATGCAAAAATCTCTTCTGATTTCGCTTAAGGATCAAGCATCCACCAACAATTAATATTCCATCACGGTAATCAAATCAGTACATAGATAGTTCACCCCTAGTTTTTATCATGAAAACACGGATTACTCGTTCACTTACCAAGCTTCGCCTCTTCTTCCAAACCTATTCCATTTCACGAATTATGATCATGC
The DNA here is from genome assembly GCA_039513925.1 of Platanthera zijinensis. Classification (NCBI taxonomy): domain Eukaryota; kingdom Viridiplantae; phylum Streptophyta; class Magnoliopsida; order Asparagales; family Orchidaceae; genus Platanthera; species Platanthera zijinensis. The sequence goes on from CM077080.1 coordinate 166,273,942, forward strand.
TCAATTATGTTTTCCAACCAGTGTTAATCACATAACCATAGGGCCAAATTCACTAAAAACCCCAACATCTAATCTTACCATTTCTTTACTCAATCTAAACCCAATATTAAACTAACTCGAGAGTATTAAGAACAAGTACTTGAATGTAGAGCCACTTCGACCGTACATTCTCGAGTCTACAGGACTCATATGAAGACATGTAACCATCCTTTGGAAAGGCATTTCTGAGGGCTACGACTCTCGTGTTTAGCCAAATACCCAGATCTGGCTGTCTCATGTCCGAAAACGGTCTCGAAGTTCGTTGCACGCATAAATTAGATTTTTGCACGCATCTTAAGGCGAAATGAATGACATCAGTTCATCTTCCTCCTCTAACCTATATTCCCAAATCACATCCAGAATTACTCCTCCCTTATTCACCCTCATCGGGCCACTTCCCTTCACGAAACCATCCCCCATCTTCACATCGAAGGAAGGAGAGGTTGAAGACGTCTAATCCCTAGGACATAAGTCCTAGCATGGCCTCTTCCTAGAAACTTTCTTCTAACAAATCAAGACTCTTTTGAGTCGATATGTCTCCTAGGAATAATTAGAGATCTAGCACCAAGGGAGAGGGTAGGAAGCTCACCTTATTTTCGACGGTTACGACATTTTTGTCCATGGACCATGTTACTCTTCGTTGTGGCATCCTCTTCTTCGTTGGCGGTGTTCTTCCATTGAAATGGATGGCCCTTTCCCCCTAGAACTCCGACTCTGGTGATCTCTTCCTTCCGGATGGTTTCGCACAGGTGACAGCTTAGTAGAACTAAGCGGCAGAGATGGCTAGGGTTCAGTTCCTCCTTTTCATAATAACGTATTAGGGTTATGTCACTTCATCATGTGTCAATTTAGGATTAAACCGCTCAAATTAAGTCTTATTTGAAATTACTGGTCCAAGGGATCATCCAGCATGAATCCTGAAGTCTTGTTCAGCCCTCCTGTACAAGCCAGTGAATCTTCCTTGACCGAAAAACGCACAAGTCAAATTCAGCGAGTATCGGGCTTCATATTCGATGAATTGACGGATATAGTTGGGTATACTCGACGAATTCTTCACTGTTCCTGCCGATTCTCCTATTTGATAATCGATGAATTCGTCGAGTATCCTTAGTGATAGTCGACAAATTCCCCTTGGCCGAAAATCAAACATCTATCCCGTCGAATTCCTTCAACGATATTCGACGAATTCGTTGAATATCCTTAGTGATATTCGACGAATTCCACCTGGAAATTTCTCCAAATTCTGGTGTCGAGTGCGTCGAGTATCACACAACGATACTCGATGAATAGTCCCCCTTACTCGATGAATTAGTCGGATATCATTGGAGATATCCGACGAATTTCTCTTCAACTTTTCTTCTAACGATATTCGACGAATTCGTCGCATATCCCTGACGATATCCGACGAATATCCCTTGGTCATTTTCTCCTAGGATATCCCACTTCGATCACTCAACTCAACAGTTCGCCAAATGCACTCGGCAGCTTTGCCAGTACACCTCGAGCTTGAGTTATGTTTCATGACTCAGAATGCACGTGAGGGACCTAATGCGAAACGAGACATTACAAATCCTATAAACAAAATAAAAGATTTCGTACCTGAAATCAGGCTAAGGCTATGGGGAAGTAAAGCATGAAAATGAAATAAAATATGCTTTTAAAATTACCTTGGGGAAACAACTCTAGGTAGCTCTTTTGCATCAAGCTCACTAGCTCCCAAGAATACTCCTCCCTCCCACGGTTAGACCACAAGACTTTTACCAACGGGACACTTTTCCTCCGCAAGCTCCTTGTTTCAGTTTCCACTATCTGCACCGGCTCTAGTCGAACAGATATGTTAGTTGCTACTGCTCCATCTGTGGTGAGTACATGTTGTTCGGGCCGTAACTTTGCCTTCCGAAGTGATGACACATAGAACACGTCGTGTAAATTCCTTAGCTCTGGTGGTAGCTCCAACCGATAGGCCAAAGGGCCAATCCTTTCCAATACAGTATAAGGCTCAATGTATCTTGGGCTGAGCTTCTTCATACCACGCACCCGTTACACTCCATGGATCAGCTAGATCTTCAGGAACACCTTATCACCCACTTGAAATTCTACCATCCAGTGCTTTGCATTATAATATTTAGCCTGCTGACTTTGAGCCTCAAGCATGCAGTCTCGTATTAGGCTAACAACAGTAACAGTATCATCAACGTACTATATTCCCAAAACCTTCAGATCTTTATCTTGCACCCACGACAAGGGAGTCATACACCTTCTCCCATAAAGGGCTTCATGGGGTGCCATCATGATACTGGCCTAATGACTGTTATTATATGAAAATTCTACCACGGGTAAGAGCCTTTCCCAGGACTCTCCTCTATCTAGCCCACACAATCTTAACAGATATTGCAAGGTTCTGATGTTCCTCTCCGACTGCCCATCCGTCTGAGGATGAAAGGTTGTCCTAAAGGTAAGGCGTGAACCCAAATACACCTGTACTGCCTTCCATTCTTTAGAAGTGAAACGACCATCCCGATTAGAAACAATTATCTTTGGCACGCCATGGTACCGTACAAACTGTTCCACAAAGAGGCGTATCAAAACGTCCACATGTGCCTCCTTCCTCATTGGAATAAACCTGGCTACCTTCATCAAGCAACCCACGATTACACAAACTGAGTCATTCAAATAGCGTGAGCAAGGTAACCTGTGAACGAAATCCATGGAGATATCCTCAAACTTCCACACAGGGATAGGCATCTGTTGTAATAATCCCCCAGGGATCTTGCATTCTGCCTTTGCCTTCTAACAAGCTCACAGTACGTAACAAAGTACCTGATGTCTCTCTTCATTCCTAGCCAACACATGGTCTTCTGCAAGTAAACGTACATTTTGGCGACCCCAGGATGCATTGAATACTTAGAGCAATGTGCCTCTCTTAAGATATCTTCCCGAATTTTTCCACCTTCGGGAATGTAGAGTCGGCCATGGAGATGAACGAGGCCATCCTTTAGGGAATATTCGTCAGTAAATCCATCTTAGATCGATTTAAACATTAAGGCCAGAGCGACATCCCTCCCTTGCTTTGCCCTGATTCGGTCCCGAATTCCACAGACTATGCTCATTGCGGTTAGGTACTCTATATATTCTTTAGAATGATCTTTATACACCAGGGTGATCTCCATCCCTTCAAGCATCCGAGCTAATTTCAAACTCATCAATCGTGACTCAGGGTTCGATTTTGGTACTTTTCTGCTCAAGGCATCAGCCACGGGGTTTGCTTTTCTGAGGTGGTAGTTCAAAGTAAATTAATAATAACATAAAAATTCTAACAACCGCCGCTGTCTCAGGTTCAACTCCTTTTGAATATGAACATACTTTAAATTCTTATGATCCGAAAATATATCATAGTGGACGCCATATAGATAGTGTCTCCAAACCTTCAAGGCAAACACCACTTCCCCTAACTCTAGATCATGAACTGGGTAATTAGCTTCATGTTTCTTTAGTTGTCTCGAAGCATAAGTTATCACGTGCTTGTGCTGCATCAGTACTGCTCACATCCCTTGGTATGATGCATCAGTGTAGACTTGGAATCCTTCCTTCCCAGATGGAAGGGCTAGGATGGGTGCGGAGATAAGTCTATCCTTCAGCTCTTGGAATGCGTCTTCGCACTAGGGTGTCCACTCGTACAACACACCTTTCTTCATCAAGGCAGTGAAAGGGAGAGCTATCTTCGAGAATCCTTTCACGGACTTTCGATAATACCCAACAAGTCCAAGGAAACTCCGCACATCAGCTGCAGACTTCAGAGGCGACCATTCCTTCACAGCACACACTTTCACTAGATCCATGGCTAATCCAGCACCACCGATCACGTGGACTAAGAAGGCAACTTCTCGGAGCCAAAATTCACACTTGTTGAACTTGTTAAACAAGGTATGCTCCTTTAACTTCTTTAGCACCAAGTTCAGGTGTTCAACATGATCTTCTTCTGTCTTCGAATAGATTAAACTTTCATCGATGAAGACGATGATAAAGACATCTAGGTATGTCTCAAACACTTTGTTCATCAGACTCATGAATGTTGAAGGGGCGTTTGTGAGCCCAAAAGGAATCACAGTAAACTCATATAGCCCATACCTTGAGCTAAATGTCATTTTCATAATATCCTCCTCTTGTATCCTCAGCTGGAAATACCCCGAGCACAAATCTATCTTGGAAAACTAGTGCGCTCCTATAAGTTGATCTAATAACTCATCTATCTATGATAGTGGGTAGGTGTTCCACACCGTTAAACGGTTGAGTTCACAGTAATCTATAAATAACCATAGCATTCCATCTGTTGGGTCTGACGTTCCTTCACTTGACCCGTGGCGCTCTGCTACTTATATAAAAAATTAAGTAGCGCCCTCTCCAACAGTCCGGGCTTTTGGTGCAGTTGGGTATGCGCTTGATCCTTCAATTGGTATCAGAGGGAGGTTACGGGCTCAAGACCAGGGGGCGCTATTAAATCCTGATTTTTCCCTTCTACCTGTGTGGGTCCGGTGGGTCAGGCAATTGTGGACATGTGGTAACCCCACCTCTGAGCCGTGTAGTCCATGTGGTAACCCCACCTCTGAGCCGTGTGGTCCATGTGGTAACCCCACCTCTGAGCCGACGGGTTGTGCTAGACGCCGGGGGGGAATTATTGGGTCCGGCAGTCCTTCACTTGACCCGTGGCGCTCTGCTACTTATATAAAAAATTAAGTAGCGCCCTCTCCAACAGTCCGGGCTTTTGGTGCAGTTGGGTATGCGCTTGATCCTTCACCATCCTTCTTCTTAACGAATAGAACAGGGGCTCCCCAAGGTGATGAACTGGGGCGAACGAACCCAGACTCTACTAATTCCTACAACTGAACTCTAAACTTGGCGAGTTCCTTCGGGTCCATACGATAAGGGGTCCTGGAGAAGGGCTTGGCACCCGGTACTAACTTAATTTGGAAGTTCACTTCTCGATGTGGGGGTAATTCCGGCAGCTCCTCGGGAAATACCTCAGGAAAATCTCATACCACTCGCTCGTCTTTCATATATATTATTATCTCTTTAAACTAGAAACAAATCATGTAGACACCATCCCCCTTCATGTGGGCTTTTAAGGCCTGGATTGAAGATTACAACACACGAGGTGCGAATCTAATACCTTGAAAGATGACTTCAGAGTCCTCATGTCTTAAGAAAATTCATTTCTCCACACAATCAATTCTGGCGCGGTGCCAATCCAACCATATCATGCCTAGAATGAGGTCGAATTCCGGCAATCTCAATACTATTGCAGGGGTTTCAAATGTCTTTCCTCCAAGAAGTATCTCCAATTCACACTTGGCGGTTGTAGTCATCTCAGAGCAACCTGGGAGGCATACTCTCCAAGCAATACCGGTGAAGTATTGCACTCCTTCCAGGCCTTCAATTAAGTTTGCTGACACAAACGAGTGTGTGGAACCGGTATCGAATAGAGTATAGGTCGGTTTCCCACCAACCATCATGGTGCCTAGGTATCAATTACAATGACTCAAACTAGACTCCCATCATATCCTTGGCAATTGAAAGGGAAATCTTATAACATATTAATCAAGTGACGACATACCTACAATCACCTCCTGAGGATTCCTCACTTGTGCCATGTCCAGTGCAAACACCTGATCCCAAGATGGCCCAGGGTTTCTTCCTCATGGTCCTCGTCCTTGCCCACGCACATGCCCCCGCCCTTGTAGAGCCATCGTAGGGAGAGTAGGAGGAGCATTCCCACCTAGCTACGGGTAGTGACGTCAGATGTGGCAGGTTTGGTTGCATTGGAAGCATACTCGCTCATACTGCTCCCTCAGCTGCAGATACATTTATTACGGTGGAGGTAAGGCTGGCTGCGGGAACGGATGCTTCATCCTAAAATTCTGACAGAAGCAGCCTCTGCTTCTATTGTTTCCTTTTCCCCAGTTGTCCTCCTTCCTTCTATAACTGGGGACAGCCTCCATTACACCCTCCGTAGGCCCCTTATTTCTCCCCAAATGGTCTGCCTCCAGCCTTTTTGCCATGTCGATGATCTCACCTAAACTCGAGTCTGCTATAAACAAAATGTCTTGCCTCATATGATCCCGCAAGCCTTGTAGAACCGTTTAGCATAACCTCGGTCATCTAACTCATAGGAGTCAACAAACCTTGCTAGATGCTGAAACTCCCTCTGGTATTCTGTAACCGAATTTGATCCTTATTTTAACTGCAAGAATCTTTCCTCAAGTTCATCTCTAGCGGTCGACGGGATGAAATGTTCCAAGAAGGCTCCCGAGAAATCAGTTCAACTGATTTCCATATAAACTCGGCCCTAGAAGGTGGAGCCCATGAGAGACTTCCACCACCTCTTGGCGTGAAGTTCCAGGACAGACACTGCTAATATAACATCCATGCTGGCTGGACATAGGATTCCTTCCAATAGCTCCTGCACTGTGTCGAGCCATTCTTCTGTATGCACGGAGGACTCCGTCCTGTGGTAGGTAGAAGGGGATAGAGCTCGGAAAGTGCTCAACAAATTCGAGCCCGGAGCTTGTTGCTGCACTGGGGCTTGTTGAGACCTAAAGGCATCCAGAATGGTCGTGAGCGTCTGTCCTAGCTCTGATTGTTGTAACTAAGTGGGTACAAAAGGGGCGGAGTGACCCCTACTGGACCTACATGCACTGGGATCTATATGTAAGGTACAAACCTAGGTTCAGGTTGGCTAATTGTAAGTTCAAAATTGGATATACCTAGTGTGAATTACATATGGGCACACCACTGCTTCCGCTAAATAAGTTTGTCCCCAAACTGACTAATCTAATGGGGGTGGCTCCATTATTCAATGACTTCTTTAGTTCAGGATCGTAGCAAGCTAATACCATTTGTAAGACCCCCTACTGGAACACAAGGCACGACACGAGGGGAGTCTTATGCTCAGAACAGCTGCCTTACGGTAGTGTTAGCACACGGGCTAACCTGTACTACAAGACGCCTATCTTGCTGACTAAACATATCATTCATGCCAACCCAACATAAGAATATAAAACAGAAGTCAAAATAGCACACTAGTATATAAGTCCAAAATAAATACATCAAATAAGAGAAGCCACAAGGCTTCTATAATATCAGAGTACATGCCAAAAAGGATACAATATGAATCTCACACAGACTCATATCTGTCACAGACAGTAGCGATGGCACCATCACTTTAGGACCTATCGTCCTAGCTTTGCTTCCCTACTGCATAACCTGTTGCTGCTCTGCCTGCGGGATTTCCTCCTAAAAAGGAAGACGTAGAAAATATTAGTCATAAAGACTAAGTGGCTATCACATCCACTCCCTCGACGACTCCTCGGCACTAGGTGGAGAAAAGGACAAGGTACATATATATATATATATATGCACTAGTACAAATAGGTGGTTTAGAGTTAGTCGATATCAGTGAATATCAGAGTAAACACAACAGATGAGTAAACAATCTACTCTTGCAATTCTACCATCAACAGCAGTATATAGTATAAATCTATGGAAGGAAATAACTTATCTTATATGAGTGTCTATACAGATATATAAGTTAAGGATCGGTTCAACAATAAAGTAACTCATCGTATAAGAGTGCTCATACAAACTTATACGATAAGGATCTTGTGTATGTAATATATGTAACGATATGAATGCGATGCAATGACTCACCCATGATCATGAACATGCAACTGCTATGTCGACTTAGACTTGTAGTTCCCACATTTTGAGCAGGTAGCTAACCTCTCAGGCGTCATCCATCGTGGCAAGACAGTGACAGTAGAGCGGGCTTCTCCACTACTAGGCGGGCATCCACACTACTAAGCCTAGGCATCCGTATACCTCAATGTTAAGAACACAACAGCAGAGATCACATGCATACTATGGATCAGAGGGGTCTCAGGTAGATGTGCACCAAGAACAAAGCCCAAACTAGTCGATTATCGTGGCACGAAAGGTGCCTCTGTGAACACATCATCAAAGGACCAAGGCCAACTATTAACTAGCACGGAGGGTGCCTCGGGAAGTAAACACTGAGGACAAAGGCCCAACCGTGCAAGTCTATCTGTCAACTCCCGTCGGTGAGACGACTGGCGAGCCCATAGACCTGCCATACTATCCTTAACCCAGTATTATGACACCGCGTGTCAACTCACACCGCATGCATTTCACTTACAGGGCTCCATAATGAGTCCTTTATAATATTTCACATCCCGTGCTCAACAGCACGCAAGAACTCCATACCGAGTCCTTTATAAATTTTTCATTTCAGTGCAACACAACCACGCAATTCCAAGCCTTTCATCTTTCTATACCTCACTAGGGTTCATTGTTTATACGGGTGGCAAGCCACCTTCTATAATTTACCAAACTCGCACTGCTCCCAAAGGGAGTCTCGAATCTAAGCAGTGGACCAATTACACCTTCCTTATTTAACGCATCTCATGGACATGCAACAATCTCTAATGATTTATTTTCAGGATCATGCATCCACCAACCATTATGTTTCCATCACGGTAATCACATCGGCATACAGATAGTTCACCCCTAGGATTAATCATGAAAACACGGATTACTCGTTCACTTACCAAGCGTCGCATATTCTTCCAAACCTATTCCATTTCACGAATTACGATCATGCCCAATTATGTTTTCCAACCATTGTTTATCACATTCCCATAGGGCCAAATTCACCAAAAAAACCAACATCTAATCTTACCATTTCTTTACTCAATCTAAACCCAACATTAAACTAACCCGAGAGTATTAAGAACAAGGACTTGACTGTACAGCCACTTCGACCGGACATTCCTGAGTCTATAGAACTCATATGAAGGCCTGTAACCATCTGTTGGAAAGTCATTATCGAGGGCTACGACTATCGTGTTTAGCCGAAAACCCAGATCTGGCCGTCTCATGTATGAAAATAGTCTCGAAGTTCGTTGCGCGCATAAAAAAGATTTCTGCACGCATCTTAAGACGGAATGAACGACATCGATTCGTCTTCCTCCTCTAACCGATATTCCCAAATCACATCCAGAATTCCTCCTCCCTTATTAACCTCATAGGGCCACTTCTCTTCACGAAACCACCCACATCTTCACATAAAAGGAAGGAGAGGTTGAAGACGTCTAATCCCTAGGACACAAATCCTAGCATGGCCTTTTCCTAGAAACCTTCTTCTCACAAATCAAGACACTTTTGAGTCGATATCTCTCCTAGGAATAACTAGAGATCTAGAACCAAGGGAGAGGGTAGGAATCTCACCTCGTTTCTGACATTTCCGGCAAGGACCTTGTTACTCTTCATTGCGGCATCCTCTTCTTCATTGGCAGTGTTCTTCCACGTAAACAAACGGCCCTTTCCCCCTAAAACTTTGACTCCGGCGATCTCTTCCTTTCCGAAAGTTTCGCACAGTTACGGCTTAGTAGAATGAAGTGGCATAGACATCTAGGGTTCAGTTCCTCCTTATTATAATAACATATTAGGGTTATCTCACTTCGCCATGTGTCAATTTCTGTTTGGACCGCTCAAATTTAGTCTTATTTGAAATGACCGGTCCAAGGGATCATCTAGCATGAATCCCGAAGTCCGATTCAGCCCGCCTGTACAAGCCGGCGAATCTTCCTGGGATGAAAAATGCACAAGTCAAATTCAGCTAGTATCAGGCTTCATATTCGACGAATTGACGGATATAGCTGGGTATACTCGATGAATTCTTCACTGTTCCCTTCGAATCGCCTAAGTGATAATCGACGAATTCGTCGAGTATCCTTAGTGATACTCGACGAATTCCCCTTGGCCGAAAATCCAACTTCTATCCCGTCGAATTCCTTCAACGACATTCTACGAATTTGTCGAATATTCTTAGTGATATTCGATGAATTCCACCTGGCTATTTCTCCAAATCCTTGTGTCGAGTGCGTCGAGTATCACACAGCGATACTAGACGAACAGTCCCCCTTACTCGACCAATTCGTCGGATATCATTGGAGATATCTGACGAATTTCCCTTAGACTTTTCTTCCAACGATATTCGACAAATTCGTCGGATATCCCTGAAGATATCTGACGAATTACCCTTGGTCATTTTCTCCTAGGCTATCCCACTTCGATCTGTTGGGTATCACTCAACTCAACACTTCGCCCAATGCACTCGGCAGCTTTGCCAGTACACCCTGAGATTGAGTCAAGTTTCTTAACTCAGAAGCCCCTAGCGTGAAACGAGATGTTATAGATTGGATACCTAGTGATTTGGAAGATAAAGTATGGGATGATGGTATTCCGATCTGTGAGAGTATCACGTTGCATATTAAATGCTCTGCTAGTGTTGTGTCTGATCACCCTATTATTTTGTGCCCTCTCTAGGCTACGATCCCTGTCATGATAGAGCCTACGATTGCACCAACCGAGATTATTTCCGAGTCATTTGAGGATCTTGAGAGTGAGGATGTCCCTATTATTGTTGTGGATGATTTACCTTATGAGGGAAGCTTATTTTTGGATGACTTTAGCGATGAGAACCCAAAAGATATATATTTGATGTTATTACCATTTCCTGAAGCTCAATATGAATTAGAAATTTTTTCGGGTTCGATTTTGCCCATTTTTGAGACCTTTACTGATTTTTATTTGGATGATGTATCCACTGTGGTTGAAGAATTTCCAAGTGAGGGAGTTGTACTTTTGGATGATGTTATTGATGTAGACATGGATAAGCGTCCTCCTTTGATGTTGTCTTTGTTGCATGAAATTCAAGATGATTTTTTTTTCTTCCGGGTTTGATTTTACCGACTCTCCCTCCTGATTCGTTGACTCGACTAGTGGACCCTTTAGGATACGAGTTTGGTATGCCTGATTTGAGTCGTTTTATTATGCCAACCTTGTTATCCCCTCCTTTGGATTTGTCTCGTCGTACATGCTTTAGTTAGTTGTTAGATTCTTCCAATCTAATGGCACATGTTTCCCTCCGCCTATTTATGACCTCCGCTTACATGTATCTAGGACATTAGCTAGCCATTTTAATTTATGTCGCACGCACTTCTGCTCTCTTCCGAGACTGTCCTACGCTAGAGTTGGTAATTTGGGTTTAGTCTGGTCAGTCCCCGAGCGGATGCCTACTTGCTCCATCAATAATTTAATACGTAGGAATGTCGACCCATCCATGGTTATGAAGAACTTCGGATTTGATGCTTTTCTTTCGGATTTTTATAATGCACAGGGTGTTTCACTTTATTCCATATTTCTGGACTTTTAACTATACATCTCTTTTCCACCTGAGTGGCTTTCTTCGTTGTTTCTCTCTCCCACTAAAAGTTCTCTTGGGTTGGGGAGTGTTAGTTCTACTGTGTTTATTTTTCACGTGGATTCCTTGGTTCTTGAACCGGATGGTAAATTCAAGTTATTATTCTTTTGCTTGACACCCTTTTGAGTTTCCTCGAAAGTTTTGTTGTTCCTATGTCTGATAGGTTCTCATTGTTGTGGAATAATCACGCTACTACAACTTGGATTGTCGGGCCAGATTTGCGCCCTGTTGCTGTTGCTTTCGACTATTTTCCCCTCACGGGCCACTCATCGGTGGTGAGTGATTTTGAGCAAGGGAGGATTGATGGCGACGTTGTCCCGCCACTGGTTCATGATGACGTTGATGTTGCGACCGTTGATCCCCGACATAGAGAGTTTGTTGGTTGGGACAATCATTGCCGCAAGCTTGATGATGGGATTCTACTGCGACATCCATCGCCAACGCCGCGCCAACTCCCGCTACATGTTATGCACGCCGTCCGCCGTTACCATCATATAAAAATATATGATTATAAATTAAATATTTATAATGATATATTTTTATGCATTTTTATTTTAAGCATTTTATTCATATGCATTTTATTTTTATTGCATTTTCCCATTGTTATTTTTATTCCATGTATGTGATGGGTTGCCTATAACCATCTAAGTTTTAGATTATTATTATATGGTTGAGATTGAGTGGTGTTTTTTATATATATGTTTGTATGGGCAATGAAAAGACAAGTTGAATTGAAAAAAAAACAAACCTAATTATTGTTTAAAAATTTCTCCTCTCTCTTGCTCTCTCCCTTCACCCTAGCCGTCGGCCACCTATTTCCCCTTATCAAAATTTTGGCCACACCCTCTCCTCCTCCTCTTCTCTCCTCAAGATCACCACCCAAACCATCCCTCTCCAAAAACTAAAACCGTCAACCCTCACACCCACAAAACCCGAGCAGCCCCTCTCCTTCCCTTCCTCCTTTCCAACACAAAACCCGACCACCCTCTCTCCCACAAAACCCAAGCAGCCCCTCTCCTTCCCTTTCTCCAAGCCACCAGCCTCCCTCCTCTCTTCCCTCTCTTTTCAAACTCCCTTAGGGTTCTACCAAATCCAAAGCCTCCACCCCTCTTCTTCACCTTGGAATATTTCGGTCGCCTCCTCCTTGATACTATTGGCCACCACCTTTTCTCTCTCCTCCTTGAAATATTCAGCCAACAAGGTTCTCCCTCCCCTAGGGTTTTTGCAAAGGAAAATGTCTTGTGTATCCATCGTCCAGTGCGTATCCATGGATTTGCGTGGAAATAGATCCAACCACAATCGTCATATGCTTCCTCCACTCATCTTTGTGGACGAATTTCTTGGGATTGGATAACGAATTCTAAACCTCTTTTTGTGTGATTCTTCTGTATTATTGTGAGATTTGGTGGATTAGAAGGCTAGTGTTTAGTCCGGATTTATATTGAAATTAGTGCGTTAATAAAATCGGAATTGGAAGCATTTATTTTTCCGGATATTTTTGTATTACTTGGATCGGGTAGATCTCATAAACGCTAGTAGAGATCGGGTTCATTACCCTAGATTCCTCCTTAAGTTCAAGATATTTGTCCTACCTTGTATTAGTTAATTTGGAATTGATATTGGATTTTGTTGAAATCGCTATTTTAGTCCGGATCTTCTCTTATTGGGATTGTGAATGCTTGTGGATATTATTAATTTAATTAGCTAATGTTCTGGATCGTGTAGGTCCTATCCGCTTGAGCGAACATTGGGATAAGAGCTTTTAGAGAGATATTGCACACTTTTTGTGCGTTGTTAAAGTTTGTGCCACTAATTGGTTGAGTTCAACGGTAGAGTATTTAGAGAGATATTTCACACTATATATCCTGTTTAATTGTCCGAACAAAAGAAAGCGTAGTATTTATCCCATCGGAACAATTGGCTTGCATCAGTGATGTGCAAGATTTATACAGACCATAAGAGCTTGAAGTATATCTTCACTCAAATGGAGTTGAATTTATGCCAGCGCAGATGGCTGGAGTACGTCGTGGATTATGATGTTGATATCCTTTATCATCCAAGCAAAGCTAATGTGATGGCCGACGCCTTGAGTAGAAAGACCACGCAAATCTTTAACCTTTTTGTGCAATCCTTGGTGGAGTTCTTATTAATGAACATAACTATTGGGTGTAGCGACTCGCTAAGTAGCTTGGAAGTGGCAGACCATCATGGATTACGCTTACAAGGTTGCATCAGAAGGACGATCCCGATTTGCAGCATATCTAGGGTAGAACTGAAAAAGGGGAATTACCGGACTTTTCGGTTGATGATGTGGGTACCTTGAAGTACCGAGGCAGATATTTTATTTCAGCTGTTGGTGATATTCGGGCAAGGATTTGTAGTGAAGCGCATGGTTATGGTATGGCTTACCACCCTGGCACTACAAAGGTGTATAGAGATCTGAAGCAGATAATTTGGTGGTATGGGATGAAGAACGATATAGCTAAGTTCGTGTCTGAGTGCTTCACCTGCAAGCATGTTAAGGAAGATCACAGAAGGCCTGGTGTCAAGTTGAAGCCTTTGGATATTCCAAGTTGGAAGTGGGAGACCATCTCTATCGTACCGGTTTGCCAAGGTCTCCACGAGGGCATGATTCTGTGTGGGTCATAGTTGATAGATTGACGAAGTGTGCTCACTTCGTGCCCTTCAAGATTAGTTATTGAAAGTATTTAGTCTCAGCCTGAATCACCTAGAGGGGGTGAATAGGTGAGTTCTGTGTCTTTTTCCAGAATAAAAATTTCTAGAAAATAAACACACAGAAACATAGAGATTTATAGTGGTTCCCTGAATTGGGTATGTCCACTATCCCGCCTCTCCTATCTTCTCTGAAGGGATAGATTCGGCTACTTCACCTTTAACTCAAATTCTTCAAATCTGATACCTCGGAGCCTCAATTCCTACAACTTGGAGACAATGCTCCTACAACTCGGAGAACAACCTCTCCTACAACTCGGAGACAACGCTCCTACAACTCGGAGAACAACCTCTTCTATAACTCGATTCTAAAATAAGGATCTACAACTCAGAGGCAAAAACCTCCTACAATATTATAAAATGATTTACAACAATAAATTAAAACTAATCTTCTTCAGATCTGAAATCTTCGGTCTTCCTTTCCTCCCAAAAGTGAAACTTAAAAACCTTGAGGAGAAAGGAAATCTAAAATTGTTGAAGGCTTAATCTGAACAAAGGATCCACTAGATCTGAATGGAACTTGAACCTTTTGAGAATAGAGATCTAGTCGACATTTTTTGAAGAACATCGAATCATGCATCATGTTGATGTCGACCGATAGAGAGTCACGAAGAACGAACGAACGCCGATAGCTTCTTTCTTCGAAAGTTTCTGTTGGTACCCTAGTTTTGATTTGAGTTCAGTCTTCTCTTTTAGTCTCTTGACCCAAGATTTATCTTTGGTCAAAGGTTAGTTGATAGGTTAGATTCTCTAGTTGTGTAGAATTACTTTTCCAGATGAATATTTGGTTAAGTTGTTTTTCGTTCGACTATGGTTGAACGTCGCTTGACTATCGTCGATCAGCCGTTCGACGATCGTCTTCCTGATAGCTCGACTATCTGTTTGATAGGTTGACTATCTGTCTGCGTTGATAGTTCGACTATCTGTTTGATAGGTCGACTATCTATTGTGTTTGATAGTTCGACTATCTGCTTGGATAGTTCAACGATCTGATAGTTCGACTATCTGTTTGATAGGTCGACTATCTGCCTTTTTTGATAGTTCGACTATCTGTTTGGATAGTTCAACTATCTGATAGCTCGACTATCTGTTTGATAGGTCGACTATCTGGTTTGCTTTGATAGTTCGACTATCTGTTTGGATAGTTCAACTATCTGATAGTTCGACTATCTGAGGTCGACTATCTGTTCTCTTTGATAGTTCGACTATTTGTTGATAGGTCGACTATCTATGTTGCTTGATAGTTCGACTATCTGTTTGGATAGTTCAACTATCTGATAGCTCGACTATCTGTTTGATAGGTTGACTATCTGTTAGCTTTGATAGTTCGACTATCTGTTGATAGGTCGACTATCTGTTCTCTGTGATAGTTCGACTATCTGTTGATATGTCGACTATCTGTTTTGCATTGGTAGTTCGACTATCTATCCTGATAGATCGACTATCTGATAGCTCGACTATCTGTCCTGATAGTTCGACTATCTGCTGAGGTCGTTCGACTATCTTCTTTGATAGTTCGACTATCTGGATCGTTCGACTATCTGTCTGATAGGTCGACGATCTCTGTGCCTCGTTCGACGATCTCCGAGGGTCGTTCGACGTTTTGCTGTTTGTTTTGAATAATTTTGTCGTCTTCTATGATGTGATTTATTTCATATTTATCTTAGCATATTTTATAAAAGATTATTTGAATAAATTGTGATATTATTTCCATGCAATATCTGCTCCATTCCTTATGCATGAGCTAATCTTATTCTGACAAAGTTGTTTGTCTTATTAGCTGAGATATGATTTCTGCGTTATCTGCCAGGCTGTCCTTTATAGCCGTTAGCCTCAAAAAGTCTTCCTTGGCCGTAAAGAGTCTCTTCTGATGTGACTTTCTCTTGTATTATTTTATTAGAGTTATTTGCAGCTTCTTAGAAAGCTTTATCCTTTTATAGGATATCTGCCTGCAGTATTTGTTTTGCTTTATGCTTTTTGCAGCCCAGCTTGCAGATTTCAGTAGAAGACAAGATTCAAACTCAAATGAGAGTCGTTGCTGCTGCTGCTATATAAAGAATTCTTTGGAGAAAGAAATCAACTAGTTCTCATATTCAAAAGCTAACAGCAGCATTCAAGCTACAACTTACAATTTTCAACTGCTCTCAGCTCATTCACATCTAACTGAGAAGAAGTTTTAGTTCTTCACTCTTCTTCAACCTGAGTTCTCCTGCCTCTAGGAAGATTTGCACTCAGAGCTTTTTGAAGAAGAAGAAGAAGAAGAAGATAGCTGCCTAAAGAAGAAATTTTATTTCATATTATTTATCTTCTTGTAGCTTTTTCTTTCAGATTTTCTGAAGTATTTCTGCACTGAAGCAAGACTTCACCTGGACATTCTTTTAGCCAGGGGAAGCCTTGACTCTTTAGAGCTTTCTAGCTCAGTGCAAGTTCTTGTGCTTCTCTAATCTATTATAAAATAGAGAAGACATTCTAACCTCCTTTCCCCCTCCTGTAAAGGGTTATTACTCCCTTCAAAAGTATACCTTGGTGGCAGGGCACCTGATCAAAAACCTGTGTTAGATTTTAGACACCTGATCAAAAGTCTAAAGGGTCTCTGGATCTACCTGCAGCAGATCTTGTTGGTGGCAGGGCACCTGATCAAAAACCTGAGTGGATTCCTACCTTGTTGGTAGAAGAGTGGACGTACCCAAGTTGTTTGGGGAACCACTATAAATTCCTTGTATCGTCTGGATTGTTTAATTAATTCTCTGTGCTGATATTTTAATTAGGATTTCTAGTTGCCGTTTAGGATTCCAAGCCTTAACTGTAATTACAGTTGGCTGCCTTTGTGCACAACACTTGTGTTAGGCTTTAGGGTTTCATCTCAAATATCTATAACCTTCATTCCGCAATTAACTCCAAGGGAGTTGAGTAGACGTCAACTTTGCTAGTGTAATTTTTGATTACTCTATTCACCCCCCCCCCCTCTAGAGTAGTATCTATCCCTTTTCTTTCAATTGGTATCAGAGGGAGGTTGGCTGACTGTATAGGCTAACACCTAAGTCACAAGATCCTGATAGATACCAAGGATTATAGATATTCACTTTCACTATCATGGCCCAGTCCAAGGATTACTCTAGCACCAGACCTCCAGCATGCAACTTAGCTAAGTTTAGCATCTGGAAGGCAAGGATTAAATTATATATGAATTCTATTGATGAGAGTATCTTTGCTTCTATTTTGATAGGACCACCAAGAGCACCTGCTGCTGCTACTACCTCATCATCAACTGATATGAGTGCAGTGCCTCCTCCAGATTACAATGATGAATACAAAAAGGTAAAGATAGCAGATGCTAAGGCAATGAACATTCTGGCTCAGACAATGTCTGATGAAGTATTCTAGAAGGTTGCTGACTGCTCCTCAGCAAAAGTAATGTGGGATACACTGAACCAGATTGTAGCTGGTTCAGCTGATGAAAGGAAGGACAGGAGGTCCAACCTTATCTCCCAGTATGAAAACTTCAAGAAAACTGATGCTGAATCAGTTGAAGCAATGTACACAAGGCTCAGCTCAATCATCAATGAGCTGAGGACTCTTGATAAGGATATTTCATTGACAGAGGTCAATGATAAGATTCTTATGTGCTTCCCTAGCATATGGGATCTGAGGATCTGGCCTATCAAGGAGGCTAGAAGTACAACAGAAATCTCAATAGAAGCCCTTCTCGGCAAGCTCAAGTCCTTTGAGCAAGTGCTGAAGTCCAGGGAAGCTGAAGCTGAAGCAAAGACCCCAACTCCCACAAGAAAAGAGCAAACCCTTGCTCTCAAGGCTGCTGATGCTTCTGAAGGAAGCCAGTCCAATGAGGAACTGATGACATTATTTGCCAAAAGGTTTCTCAAGATGGGAAGGAAAGAATTCAGAAAGAAATCTTCAAAGTATGAAGATAAACCAAGGTATGATCGTACTCCTTCTAAAGAAATAATTTGCTATGGTTGCAGGAAGCCTGGACATATTCTTCCAGATTGTCCAAAAGAAAAGAATAAAGATAAAAGTAAAGACAAGGATCAACACAGGAAGCATTCCAAGCCATCCTCCTACAAGAACAAAAAGAAGGAGAGAGTCTTTGTTCCTGAAACCTGGAGCAATTCTGATGAGGAATCTTCCTCCTCAAGCTCCAGTGAGGATAAGGAAGAAAAGAAGGCAAAGGAAGTTTGTCTGATGGCAATTGATGTCTGCAGCAATCACTCAGCTGCAGAGAGTTCAGATTCTGATGAAGAAATGCCAACAGAAGATGAGGTATTGTCTTCTTACGATTTTATATCTGATGAATTTAAATCAGATTTTAAATCTTTATGTTTAGATTTAATTAGTTCTGAAAAGGAAATAAAAGAACTTAGAAATAAACTAGCTGAATCTGAATTAATTTCTATTGAAAACATTAGGTTATCAGCAGAACTCACTAATGCTAGTGAAGAAATAAAACTCCTTAAGAATGAATTAGCTAAGTCCAAAAGGTTAGAAGAGTCTCTGAATGGTAGAAGCCTTAAGCTGCTTGAAATAACCAGCATGTCTAACACTAGGTCAGGCAATAACAAATTAGGCTTAGGAGCATCTTCTAGTGAACCTCCAATTGTTCTTAAAAACCATCTTTCAACTCCAGTGAATTTTATTTCATCTAGTGGAATAAAAAACACTAAGCAAGTTAATCAGGTTAATAAAGCCTTAAATAAAGCTAAGAGAGAGAAAAGAAAACAAAAATTTAAGGAATTACAAAGAGCGTCGAATGCTGCTCGACGATTGCAGGCCCAGTGGTCGAACGGAGATCGATGATCTGGGTACCAATCGTCGAACGCCGATCGACGTTTTCAACAAGAATTTCAAAACTACACCCAGAACTTTAGAAACCAGAATGAAAATAGAAACCCTAGGTTCATTGACCCATCATCTGCATGGAGAATCCTACCTAGGAGATCTTACCCGTTAGTTTATCACCCTCAGCCTGCTTATTCATTTATTTCCAGTTTTTCTTATGTGAAAAACAAGGGACCCAAGGTTACCTGGGTCCACAATGTTTAATTGATTTATTTGCAGGTGAAGACCTATCCTATCACTTAGAATAAGTGGTATTTGGATAGTGGTTGCTCCAAGCATATAATAGGAAATAAAGAACATCTGTCAAGGTTCAAAGCCAAGCTTGGCCCAAAGGTAATCTTTGGAGATTCAAGCTGTGGTCAAACTGAAGGCTATGGCAGGATGACAATTAGAGCTGTAACATTCAAGAGAGTTGCTTATGTAACTGGACTGAAGCATAATCTAATTTCAGTAAGTCAGTTATGTGATGCTGGATACCAGGTATCATTTTCTAACTCTCTTTGTAATATTACTTTAAATAATAATGTTGTGTTAGTAGGTATTAGACAAGGTAACATTTATTTAGTAGATTTTAACTCAACTCACTCTGAAATCTGCTTATTTAATGAAGTAACCAATAACAATACCTTATGGCATAAAAGGCTTAGCCATGTTAACCTCAAGAATATATCTAGGTTATCTAAGCACAACCTTGTTAGAGGTTTACCTTCTTGCCCCTACAAGAAGGAGAGCCTATGCAAGGCTTGTCAATTAGGCAAGCAAACCAAGAATTCATTTAAATCAGTAAATAAAAGTGATTCTCCTAGAATCCTATATTTATTACATTTGGACCTATTTGGCCCAATAAATGTACAGAGTTTAGGAGGGAATTATTACACCCTAGTCATTGTAGATGACTTCTCTAGATTCACTTGGGTGTTCTTTTTGAGAACTAAGGCTGATAACTTCAAAGCCCTTACAGATTTTCTACTATGTGTGCAGACTGAGTACTCTACTCATGTGGCCTTGATCAGAAGTGATCATGGTACTGAGTTTGACTCTCTTCTCATGCAAGAATTCTGTGAGAGAGAAGGTATCAAACATAGCTTCTCAGCTCCTAGAACTCCCCAACAAAATGGGGTAGTTGAAAGGAAGAATCAAACCCTGATTGAAGCTGCTGGCACATTGTTGGCAGATGCTAATATGCCTCTTTCCTATTGGGCAGAAGCTGTTAGTACAGCCAACTATGTCTTGAATAGAAGTCTGATACACAAGCTTAAGTGTAAAACTCCTTATGAGTTGCTTAAAGGAAAGAAACCTAAAATAAATTATTTTAGAGTATTTGGTTGTGTAGTTTATATTCATAACAATAATAAAGAATACCTTAGAAAATTTGAAGCAAAAGCTTCAATGGGAATTTTTCTTGGATATTCCCAAGTAAGCAAAGCTTATAGGGTTTTTAATAAATCATCTTCTAAAATCGAAGAGTCTGTTCATGTGTCCTTTGATGAATCTCAAATGTTTTACAAGGAGAAGGAAACTTCCCCTTCCTCTAGTTCATTGCAGGTACAAGAATCTAGCAAAGATGTTACTCAAGAAATTCTTCATCTTTCAACTCTTCATATCACTGAATCAGTCAGTGATGAAGACATTGCAGAAGCTATTGTTGTTCCACCAATAGTAGATCAAATTCCTCCTGAGGAATTAATCCCAACTATTGCTGAAGATCACATCCCACCTGCTGATATTGTCACACTTAGAGATCATCCTACATCTCAAGTGATTGGAGACATATCAGCTGGTGTTCAAACAAGACATCAGTTAAGACAGGATGTGATGCACGCTTGTTTCCTCTCATAGATTAAGCCCCTCACCATTAAAGATGCTAAGCTAGATCCCCACTGGATCATTGCTATGCAAGAGGAACTCAATCAGTTTGCGAGATGTAAAGTGTGGACTTTGGTTCCAAGACCTAAAGGCCAACTGATCATAGGCACCAAGTGGGTGTATAGAAACAAGTTGGATGCAAATGGAATCATTGTAAGGAACAAAGCTAGGCTTGTAGCTCAGGGCTACAGACAGGAGGAAGGTATAGATTATGACCAAACCTTTGCTCCTGTTGCAAGGCTAGAGGCAATAAGGATCTTCTTAGCCTATGCAGCCTATATGAAGTTTAAAGTTTTTCAGATGGATGTAAAAAGTGCCTTTCTAAATGGTGAGCTAAAGGAAGAGGTATTTGTTGAACAGCCACCTGGGTTTGTTTCTTCAACTCAGCCCTCACATGTATTCAAGTTGCAAAAAGCTCTTTATGGACTCAAACAAGCACCAAGAGCCTGGTATGAGACTCTAGCTAGTTTCCTATTAGAGCACAACTTTGTTAGGGGAGTAGTTGATAGAACCCTCTTCGTCAAGCACCACAAGGACACAATCCTGTTAGTTGAAGTGTATGTGGATGACATTATTTTTGGTTTCACTGATCCCAAACTGTGCAAAAAGTTCTCTAACTTGATGCATTCCAAGTTTGAGATGAGTAGTATGGGTGAGCTGTCTTACTTTCTTGGTCTCCAAGTAAAGCAAGATGCTGATGGCATCTTCATCTCCCAATCCAAATATGCCAAGGAATTGGTAAAGAAGTTTTGGATGGCTGATGCTTCAGCAATGCATACACCTATGGCTACTAATGTAGTTATTTATTCTGATGATCAGGGAAAGCCTGTTGATCAAAAGAATTATAGGGCCATTGTTGGTTCCCTATTGTATTTAACTGCAAGTAGGCCTGATATAATATTTGCTACATGCCTTTGTGCTAGATTCCAGGTCAACCCCAAGGAATCTCATCTGATTCTTCTCAAGAGAATCTTGAGATACCTGAAGGGATGTCCAAATCTAGGACTTTGGTACCCAACTGAGTCAGAATTTGAATTAATTGGATATTTTGATTCTGATTATGCTGGCTGTAGAGTTGACAGGAAAAGTACCTCAGGAACTTTCCAGTTCCTGGGAGAGAGATTGGTCTCTTGGTTCTGTAAGAAGCAGGCCTCTATATCAACCTCAACTGCAGAAGCTGAATATATAGCAGCTGCTAGTTGTTGTTCACAGATCCTGTGGATACAAAACCAACTTTTGGATTATGGGTACTCATACAAGAACACAAAAATCATGTGTGATAGTACCAGTGCTATCTCTATTGCACAAAATCCCGTGCACCACTCTAGAACGAAACACATTGAGATCCGACACCATTTCCTGAGAGATTGTGTGGAAAAGAACAAGATCAGCCTTGAGTTCATATCCACAGACCTTCAGAGAGGTGATATATTCACCAAGCCTTTAGATGAACAGAAGCATCTGTTCTTTTTAGTTCAACTAGGCATGATTAATGGAAGAGACTAAGTGTGACGTCTGCCTTGTTGAAACTTGTTCGAAGATAGTCGAATGACGTTCGAAGATAGTCGATCGGATCAAGCCTATCGTTGACCAATGGTTGATAATAGCTTATCTGCTTGAAGATCGTCGACCGGCGTTCGAAGATCGTCGAACAGGTCGAGCTCATCGTCGATCTATGGTTGACGACAGCTTGTGGTTTGTGAAGATAGAAATAGTCGAACGATTGATCGACTACTCTGCTTCAGGACCGATCGTCGAACGACCGTTCGACCATCGTCTCCAGCATCTTTTAAATAGATCGACGATCGTTGTTTTAATATAAAGTCGATAGTCGACCTAAGTTAAGAGATCGTTGTTTTTATCGTCGACGGAAAGCGTCTTTTCGCATTTCGTCTTCCCGCTTGCTCTTTGTCTTGCGATTTCTGCCGCTTTGTCCTCGTCGTCTCTCCCTCGTCTTCTCCAGCTCTTTCGATGGCGATTGCTCCAGCGCTTCTGGCAGTAGTGAAGTTCGATGCAGAATTCAGTGTGGATTTCGAGTCGTTCAGTTGCTGCGAATCTAGAATTGTGGAAATTCTTAATCTGTGCAAAGATCAAGGTTTAGAAAAGCTTATGTCCTCCAGAATAAAGATAAATATTTCAGAGATCAAAGAATGGGCATTTACTTCGTCTTCAAATGATAATTCAATGACCGGAATAGTTGGCGGAGAAGAGGTAACATTGACTCCCGCTATTCTAACTGAAATATTTAGATTAATAAATGGGGAAGAAGATTACGAGCAGGATACCCCAGAGTTTGGGAGAATGCTGACCGAGCTGGGACATGCAGAAGGCATTCCCTCTAAGCTGCTTAAAGTAAATTTTTCGTTTAAGATTAAGTTTCTTGCTGAAATAGTCGGAAAAGTGCTACTGGGAAAGCACTCTGCCCATGACAACATTACAAGGCAGCAGTTTGCACTGATGTGTGCAATTGTGAATAAGAAATAGATTAATTGGGCAGGAGTTCTGTTTGATTTGATCAGGAAAAAGAACAACAAGAAAGAAGTTACCCTGGGTAGGGTAGTTGGGATTTTTCTGAAGGAGAAATATCCCCATCTGTTAGTTTCAGCTGCTACCTCCATCAACGCCAGCAAGAAGATGGATCCAGCCTTGTTCACCAAATGGAAAAGGGCCTTTCTGAAGCCCGCTCCCGCAGGGGTTGCTCCAGCTACATCTGAGAGCACCAGGACTGTCTCAGTCACTCCTCCCCTGCAAGAAGCTGGCTTAGCAAACCTCTCCCTTCCATCTTCTTCATCTGCTTTGCCATCTACTTCAGTTGAAGTTCCATCAACTTCAATTGAATTACGACCTTCTGCTTCTCATCTTCCTGATCCATCTGCATCTCCTCCTGCATCTCCTCTACCGTCTCATCTTGCTGGGATCTCTCATCCCAGTTTTGATTTATTGGTTTCTGAGATTTCTACTCCTCCTCAGTCTCCAATTCCTTCTTCAGATCATATTGATCACCTTGCATCCTCTCATCCAACTCCCCATCACTCTCCATCTCCAGTTCCATCTCCAGATCCATCTCCAGTTCATTCTCCAGCTCATCAGGAATTCACCATTCCTGTTGATCTTCCATCCTTTGAGATTCCCCCATCATCTTCATCATCTGAAATCTCTCCAGCTTTCATATCTAGCATCATGGAGCTAATTACCCCCTCAATCAAAACTATGATTGAAGAGGCAATTGCCCCTCTTGTTTCCTCCATATCTTCTTTGACTGCTGATATTCAAGCACTCTCAAAGTCTGTTGAGACCTCTTCCTCTAGGGGCCTGGTTTCAGTATCTACTGAAATCAGGCACGGGGAGATGCTTCATGAAGATGTCTCTGAGCAGCCTTTGGCCTCCCCTCCAGCAGATCCTCCTGCAGTGGCAGAGAAAGAATTAGAAGAATCAGCTCCTCCTCAAAGTTTATCTGAAAAAGAAATTTCTGATGCATTATTGAAGTCTGAATTTATTGTCAAAGCGTGCCTGGAAGAATGTTCTACTCCCTTGGTCGCCCTATACCTAGAAGGAGTTATCACTTCCTTTCTAGATGATCTATGGGAGTTAGGACACGCAAAGGTCGATTCTGAAGGTATTCCCTTTACTCACTTCTTAGACTTGATAATTGATATGCTTGTATGGGAATACCTGGAAGGGATGATTCATTGTCATTTAGCAAAATTTTATTCATAATACTACAGATAATATAGAAGAAGTTCTAGATGTTCAAGAGCCTGATCTCCAGCCAGCTCCAGAAGTTCAATCTGAACTAGAACCAGCTGTTCAAGTTTCTGAGGCTGTCCAGCCAGCTCAGCTAGAAGTGCAAGTAGAACTGGTCACCATGACAGTTTCTGATCTACAAGAAAAGGATTCAGATGCTCAAATTGAAAAATCTACTGTATGGGATGATTCCCCCGGTTTGGATTTAGATGCTCTCCTAGCACAGGATGCCATGGAAGAAGAAATATAAAAAGCTGCTCTAAAGGAAAAGGAAAGAGCTTTAAAAGAAGCAATTGATCCATATGATCTCCCCATCTCTTCAAATTCTGAGGAAGATATTGATTCTGATGAATCTAATGAGTCTAAGAGAAAGAGAATTGCTAAAATGAAAAGGAAAGCTGTGGCTCCTCCTCCTCCTAATCTAGATAATGATACTCCTTATTATATCCTGAAAGGAATTGATCCTAAGTCAAAAGATTTCCAGCACTGGATGGCTTTCTCTAAAAATCAGCAGAAGCAAAGAAAGAAGTCAAAGAGGTATGACAGTCCTGTACCAAGATGGACACCTAGAGGTCCTCCTCCTCCACCTCCCAGTGCAGGAGCCTCAGGAAACTTATCTGAAAACCCTGCTGCTCAGTCTGAAAGGTTCAATCCATCTCAGTCATCTCAAAGGAGAAGCTCTCAAGGATATCAAGATAAAACTCAAACTGGCTATCAAAGACCTGATGTTGTTAAGGAATATGTAAAGGAGGTGGTGTATCAAAGACCAACCTTTTCCCCTCCTCATTCTAAAGAACACAAAAGCTCAACCTCTCCAAAGCCAGATCATTCTGTGAAGGCTGTTTCAAAAGGTAAGCAAAATATTTTATCTGAAAAATTCTAGCAAGATATTTGCTAAGTCTGCTCCTCCTTCTTATCTAGTTATTCAGGATAAAGAATCAGTTGATACATCTTCTGAAATTGTGTATGAAAGCCCAGAGCTTGATCCTAATTTTAGGATGGCTCGTTTTCTTGAACTTGTTGGAGCAGCTCAAATTAAGAAAGCTAAAGCAGAAGGAAAAGACACTGCATGATTGACCACTATGTCAAAATTCAGAATGAAGGAGCTCGAAAAATTCCAGGTCAGACCTGAGGTATTTGATCCTTCAAAGTACATGGAAAAGCATCCTGAGGCAGTTGTCCCAAGAGCGTCAGAATTGAAAATCATTGGAGAACAAGACCTGAAGTTGTCAAGGAAAGAAGCCCAAGATCCCTCTAGAAAGATTACTTTTATTTCTAGCTCTTCTGATCCTAAACTTAACTCTGAAGCATCTTAATATTTCATTAATTGACAGTTAATTGCTTATCTGTTTGATTGATGTTATCTGCTTAGTTATTTCTTTTCATGCATTTCTTTATTTACTTTCAGTAATTAGTTGTGTGTTTTAGTTATTGAGAGACTTAACTCAAATAGGGGGAGATTGTTGGTACCCTAGTTTTGATTTGAGTTCAGTCTTCTCTTTTAGTCTCTTGACCCAAGATTTATCTATGGTCAAAGGTTAGTTGATAGGTTAGATTCTCTAGTTGTGTAGAATTACTTTTCCAGATGAATATTTGGTTAAGTTGTTTTTCGTTTGACTATGGTCGAACGTCGCTCGACTATCTTCGATCAGCCGTTCGACGATCGTCTTCCTGATAGCTCGATTATCTATTTGATAGGTCGACTATCTGTCTGCGTTGATAGTTCGACTATCTGTTTGATAGGTCGACTATCTATTGTGTTTGATAGTTCGACTATCTGCTTGGATAGTTCAACTATCTGATAGTTCGACTATCTGTTTGATAGGTCGACTATCTGCCTTTTTTGATAGTTCGACTATCTATTTGGATAGTTCAACTATCTGATAGCTCGACTATCTGTTTGATAGGTCGACTATCTGGTTTGCTTTGATAGTTCGACTATCTGTTTGGATAGTTCAACTATCTGATAGTTCGACTATCTGTTGATAGGTCTACTATCTATTCTCTTTGATAGTTCGACTATCTGTTGATAGGTCGACTATCTGTGTTGCTTGATAGTTCGACTATCTGTTTGGATAGTTCAACTATCTGATAGCTCGACTATCTGTTTGATAGGTCGACTATCTGTTTGCTTTGATAGTTCGACTATTTGTTGATAGGTCGACTATCTGTTCTCTGTGATAGTTCGACTATCTGTTGATAGGTCGACTATCTGTTTTGCTTTGGTAGTTCGACTATCTGTCCTGATAGATCGACTATCTGATAGCTCGACTATCTGTCCTGATAGTTCGACTATCTGCTGAGGTAGTTCGACTATCTTCTTTGATAGTTCGACTATCTGGATCGTTCGACTATCTGTCTGATAGGTCGACGATCTCTATGCCTCGTTCGACGATCTCCGAGGGTCGTTCGATGTTTTGCTGTATGTTTTGAATAATTTTATCGTCTTCTATGATGTGATTTATTTCATATTTATCTTAGCATATTTTATAAAAGATTGTTTGAATAAATTGTGATATTATTTCCATGCAATATCTGCTCCATTCCTTATGCATGAGCTAATCTTATTCTGACAAAGTTATTTGTCTTATTAGCTGAGATATGATTTCTGCGTTATCTGCCAGGCTGTCCTTCATACCCGTTAGACTCAAAAAGTCTTCTTTGGCTGTAAAGAGTCTCTTCTGATGTGACTTTCTCTTGTATTATTTTATCAGAGTTATTTGCAGCTTCTTAGAAAGCTTTATCCTTTTATAGGATATCTGTCTGCAGTATTTGTTTTGCTTTATGCTTTTTGCAGCCCAGCTTGCAGATTTCAGTAGAAGACAAGATTCAAACTCAAATGAGAGCCATTACTGCTGCTGCTATATAAAGAATTCTTTGGAGAAAGAAATCAACTAGTTCTCATATTCAAAAAGCTAACAGTAGCATTCAAGCTACAACTTACAGTTTTCAACTGCTCTCAGCTTATTCACATCTAACTGAGAAGAAGTTTTAGTTCTTCACTCTTCTTCAACCTGAGTTCTCCTGCCTCCAGGAAGATTTGCACTCAGAGCTTTTTGAAGAAGAAGATAGCTGCCTAAAGAAGAAATTTTATTTCATATTATTTATCTTCTTGTAGCTTTTTCTTTCAGATTTTCTGAAGTGTTTCTGCACTGAAGCAAGACTTCACCTGGACATTCTTTTAGCCAGGGGAAGCCTTGACTCTTTAGAGCTTTCTAGCTCAGTGCAAGTTCTTGTGCTTCTCTAATCTATTGTAAAATAGAGATGACATTCTAACCTCCTTTCCCCCTCCTGTAAATGGTTATTACTCCCTTCAAAAGTATACCTTGGTGGCAGGGCACCTGATCAAAAACCTGTGGATGTTTTTAGACACCTGATCAAAAGTCTAAAGGGTCTCTATATCTACCTGCAGCAGATCTTGTTGGTGGCATGGCACCTGATTAAAAACCTGAGTGGATTCCAACCTTGTTTGTAGAAGAGTGGACGTACCCAAGTTGTTTGGGGAACCACTATAAATTCCTTGTGTCGTCTGGATTGTTTAATTAATTCTCTGTGCTGATTGGCTGTGATTAGATTTTAACTAGGATTGCTAGTTGCCGTTTAGGATTCCAAGCCTTAACTGTAATTACAGTTGGCTGCCTTTGTGCACAACACTTGTGTTAGGCTTTAGGGTTTCATCTCAAATATCTATAACCTTCATTCCGCAATTAACTCCAAGGGAGTTGAGTAGACAGTCAACTTTGCTAGTGTAATTTTTGATTAACTTATTCACCCCCCCCTCTAGAGTAGTATCTATCCCTTTTCTTTCAGTTTCAATTTGAGCGTATATGCACGATTAGGGTTGAATGAAATCTACCCTATAGGAACCCTTCTTCTTCAACGGCTTGAAATCCCTTCCAAATAAAGAAATCATGATACAATGTACATGGCGGTCGGGATTAAGCCGTGACTGAATTTGAAAACAGAAGAAATAAACCCTAAGTATAATTCGTCAAGTATATAAGGGTATACTCGTCAAACTACTCCGAAACTCGACAAAAAATACTTAGACAATTCCAGCCATATCAAATAGACAACTCAACGCCTTCCTGAAGAGATACTCAACGAATTAGATAAGTATCGGCTAGCTTACTCGACGAATTCGACGAGTATCGGCAAGCTTACTTGACGCATTTGATGCTTATCGGCAAGCTAAATCGACGTATTCGACGCCTAGCAGCTATCTTACTCGATGTATTTGACGCCTAGTGGCTAGCTTACTCGACGCATTCGACGAATATAACTTAAAGAATCCAGAGAAGTAAATTCGTGAAGTCTTGATGAATTCGTCGTGTATCGACATATATATTCGACGAATTCGACGAGTATACATGAAGATACTCGATGATTTTTACTTGACTGATTTCCAAAAGTTCAGAGATTATTCCCTAAGTAAATGCGACGGATTCGACGGGTGCTAGTAAGAATACATGATGAGTTCAATGAGTATTCATGAGTATACTCGACGAATTCGACGAGTATTCACTACTATACTCTACGAATTTTACTTGGAGAAAATCTGTTCTTTTCTTCTGAAAGCAGCAACTTGTCCTTCCTTGAATCTCCTAGTGTACATGAATCAGAAGTACACCCCAATAAAGAGATTACACGTGAGTCAACACATTGGCCTATATAATGAAGGATTACATTGTATAGTATTGTGTTTCATGACCCACTATAACATGACTTTGGGTTGTATTTAGCAATATAGTCCTGCAAGCACATGACTAGAAAAATAGCATCAAATACAAACTCAATTCACCTTATTTCAAGGGACACTTCTTAAAATCAGGGTCATTGTGGATACAATACCCAACAATCTCCCCTTATTTGAAAAATTCAAAACCCTACAATCTAACGTGAATTGTACACACAATAATCTTAAATCAAGTAAAGAGGGTGAAAATATAGAAATAATAAATTGTAGTCAAAACAATAACATATATAAATAAGTTCTTTCGGGGCAACACCTTTACACAAACATCAAAAAAAAGTAAGAACATTCAAGCTTGTTTCCCATGGCTCTTCTGATATTGTTTGTCAAAATATGCCTTTAGCTTTGGAAAGTACTTTTGCAGAGCTAGAGGAGCATCTGGATCATCATATCTATATTTCCTAAAATGTAGTTTTCTTTTAGCACATGCTCCCTCATACTTTTATCATTCTTATGTGGCATAAAGTTCCCATCTGTTCTCATCTGCTAAGTCGACTAGTTTGAAGGTGTCTAGAAGGATGCTTTTGGAAATAGGACTCCACACTTCAGTCATTTCTCTGTTTGGCTCAGACCTAACAATAGACGGGTCTTCACCGTATCTTCTTCGTATATTAGCTGGTGGAGGTGAGTCTTCAACTATCTGAATCTCTGGTTCAACAGCAGCAGCAGATTGATCTTGAGATTCTGTCCAAAACTAAGTATACTCCTGAGCAGGCTGAACAAAGGCATGAACAGGATCTGGTATCACCTATTCTGGCGTTCTAACTTCAGTAGACCCTGGAAATAGCTCTCTATGCAGCCAATTGAAGTTATCATAGTAGTAGGTGTTTAAATCTTTGAACTGATCTTTCATTACAGCTTCAAGTGCATCTACCTTAGTTTTCAATTCAGCCTCCCCCTTTTTGACTTCTTTAAGTACCTCTGAAGCAATAGCATTGTTATAGTAGACCATTTGCTCATCAAAATGATTCATACCTGCATTTTGGGCCTCTATTACTGTTTTGGCATTTGCATCAACATTTTGGAGAATAGTGAAGTTGCTCTTCAGCCCATCCATTATGTGAACAATGGCTTGACCACCTTGTACAAACCAAGAATCCAGCCTTGAATCAAGTTTATCAAACCGTACCTTAATCTCTATAAGGATGTTGTTCATATCTCTTTCTGTCTCTTTTACTTTCTTTAGTACTTTCTTCATAGAGAGATCAAAACTTGCTTGCTTCCTTACCATCATGACTTCTATAGACTTTAGGAGAGAGATATCAGAACTAGAGCTTAGAATATCTTCTGTTCTGGTTCTTAGGGGAGAGGGGATATCTACACTAGCCTCTGAGTCACTGGAAGACTCTACCATAGGAGAAATATGAGCTTTAGCCAGCAGTCCAGTATCTGGAGACTCTAAGACAGGAGGATGCACCTTTACATCTCCTTCCTCATCAAAAATGTTAATAATCTCTACTTACTCCACCGAAGGTCCACCTGGAGTTGTAGTAATTCGTCTCTATAGGTTTTTAACAAACCTATTAAGGTGTGTCTGAATCAAAAGCAAAGAATGAGTCGACTTCCCCTCAGACACAACAGATTGAAGCTCTGGGAGACTTACAATCAGATTCTTTGTGGAAACAAGCTCAGCAGAATCATTGACATTATCAGCAGCTGTAAGATCCTTATCAGCATCCACATCATAATCAAGTTACATCTATCTCAATATCAACATCAGCATCAAGATCAGCAGTATCCAAAACATTATTAGCAACTGTCTCATCCACAACCTCATCTGGCACAATATCAGTTGCAGAAGCTCAACCAATATCTACAACCTTAGTAAGTAGATCTTTTATCGCTCCAACTGAAATATATGCAACTGGAACTGGAACCTCTTGCTCAGAACTGATAGGAACTACTGACTATACAACAGAGGGAACACTCAAGGGCACTATAACCTCAGTAGCCACTTGTGCTTTAGCATACTCCCACTCAATTCCTGCACACGAGCTCTCAGGAATCTTACCGGGGTAGGAGAAGGAATCCTATCCTCAGGAATACCTTCCTCCTCCTCAACATCAGTCAGCACTCTATCTCCACCTGGTCTTGGGATCCTCCAATCCCATCTGGAGAAGATTGCCAAGTCGATTTTCTTCAAGTGATGGATGGGTACACGTTTGGTAATGTCAAAAGTGTCACGGTCCTGCTGATTCAAATATAAACTGAGTATTCTACCAATGTTTAGTGCGTGGAGACTATCCTTAATCCTAGCAAACAGCACTGCTCCCCAGTTAATTTTCTTCCAGCATATGATGGCTACCAAAATTTTGAACATTCTTGAGGATAAGTAATCATGCAATCCAGTCTTACACAATAGAACTTTTCTGATTATGTTTGATAGAAGTTTTCCTTCCTCGTTCATTCCTTTACTCTTAATTTTTTTCGTTCCTCTGGGCAAACCACAAAATCACAGATCCCCGGAGATGCAATCCTCTTCAAATTGATCATCCTCTTCACATTCTGGAAGCCGCAAATACCTCGTTAGGGAAGCTTTAACCTTAACTCTGATCTGTCTGACTTTGCTCTTGATTACCGTGTCTTCACGACGAAGCTTTGCATTGTCGAAGAACTCCAGAACATCCTTGTCCAACACTTTGCAAGGGTGTTCGAGAACTAAAGTGAGGCTGGACGACTCCAACATGAGTATGACATTTCTGAATTCATCCAGGACCGTAGAGAAACCAGTTTGAACCAATTTCTTCCCCTACGAGCAAACCACTTGTACCTCAAGGAGCCATTGACGGAGAGAAGAGAATCGAGAATGAAACAACTGGTTCAGGAAGAGTCGTTGTTGAGGAAACTGAAGCGGTGAAGTAGAAATCAGCGCTTGTGAAGTAGCTGTTGTCATGGAAACTGAATTGTCGGGGAAGAAATCGTCGGGTTCGAGTCTTTTCTTCGATGAAGTGTTTTGAGTTTACCCTGATAACCCTATTTATATATATTTAAAGTTTTGATGAGAGAGAAATAGATGTGTACCTTTAAACCAAGTGACTCTTCGAATCCAATAAAAAATGTTCCATATACAATTCTTCGAAACCCCGCGGAAGCCAAGTCAAATTTGTCGAATATCGCTAAGATTCGTTGAGAAGAACTAATGAATTCATCGAATATAACTATGTTGTCTCGACTAATTCGTAAAGTTTCCACAAGTGATTCTCGATGAATTTGCCTTAAAAATTGTGAGTTCTTCGAGATATGCTTCTCCGAGAGAAATTTTGATTCCTTAGCCGTCTCCATGACTCCTTGTTGAGCATGCCCAGTTCCATTTTGAAGAGTGAGAACTTGGCCTCATCCAGTGGTTTCGTGAATATCTCTGCGACTTGCTTATCCGTCGGGACATAGTTGAGAGTTATGTCCTTATTCTCCACGTGCTCCCGGATGAAATGATATCTGATTTCAATGTGTTTTGTCCGACTATGAGAGACTGAATTATTTGCAATCTCTATGGCATTAGAGGTGTCGCAAAACATCGGAATCTTCTTGAATTGCAAGTTATAATCCTCAAGCTGATTCCTGATCTAGAGAAGTTGTATGCAACAACTACTAGAAGAGATGTACTCTGACTCGACAGTAGAGGTTGCCACACAATTTTGCTTCTGGCTTCTTCATGAAATAAGCCTTCTTCCAAAGAATTGGCAAGTCTCGGAAGTGCTTTTCCTATCATCTCTGCTACCTGCAAAATTTGCATTTGAAAATCCAATTAGCTCGACATCATTACTTTTTGGGTACCATAAGCCAAGATTTGGTGTACCCTTAAGGTATCTCAAGATCCTCTTTGCAGTGGCGTAATGATATTCCTTAGAGTTCACCTGAAATCTAGCGCACACGCATGTTTAGAACATTATGTCCGGTCTACTGGCACTAAGATAAAGCAAGGAACCAATTATGCTTCTGTACTTGGTTTCATCAAAAGGTTCTCTTTCTCGGCCTTATCTAGAGGCATAGTTGAGCCCATTGGTGTCCTCATCGAGGTTGCGTTCTCCATTCTGAATTTCTTAAGCAATTCTTTGGTGAACTTCGTCTGAGAGATGAAAATTCCATCTTCAGATTGTTTCACCTAAAGTCCTAAGAAATACTTAAGCTCTCTCATACTGTTCATTTCAAACTTCCCTTGCATGAGTTTAGAAAACTTCTTGCAAATATTGTCCTCTGTAGAGCCGAAGATAATGTCGTCTACATAGATTTGCACTAGCAAAATCTTGCCTTTTATTTCCCTAAGAAATAATTTCTTGTCTATCTTTCATCTTTTAAACTTGTTCTCAAGAAGAAAGCTAGACAACGTCTCATACCAAGCTTGGGGAGCTTGTTTCAAGCCGTATAGAGCTTTATTAAGAAATTATACATAATCAGGGAAAGTTGAGTTAACAAAACCTGTGGGTTGTGCTACGTACACTTCCTCTTTTAGATCTCCATTGAGGAATTCTTACTTCACATCCATTTGATAGACCTTGAAGCCTTTGTGAGCAACATACGCAAGAAACAACCTGATCGCTTTGAGTCTGGCTGCTGGAGCAATGATATGATTGAACTTGATCCCTTCTTTTTGTCTGTACAATTGAGCTATAAGCCTTGCTTTATTCTTTATAATCATTCCATTTTCATCCAGCATGTTTTTGAATATCCATTTGGTACTGATCACGTTTTGTCCTTTGGGTATGGGCACCAACTCCCAAATCTTGCACCTTTTAAACTGGTTAAGCTCCACTTGCATAGCCATAATCCAAGATACATTCTTATTTACTTCTTCAAATTTCTTTGGCTCAACCTGAGAGAGAAAGCTAAGATATAGAACTTTATTAGCAGTACCTCTTCTTGTTCTAACACTGTCGCCTGGCTCTTTAGTGATCAGATCAACTTGGTGATCTATTAGGTGTCTAAACACTAGATTTCTTCCTTTCCCACCAGCACGTTCTGCCACATCTATTGCATCTCATATAGGTTGAAGTAGTTCCTCATCTAGTAGTTCTTCATCCACCACACTTGGATCGATGACCTTGACTGAGCTTAGCGCATCTTCCTTGACCGCTCCTTCCAAGCTTAGTTCCTTTAACCGGGTACCTGCATCTACACCAATAACACTAGAAGAGCTATTATGAAGTATGATTATCTCATCAAATACAACATTTATAGACTCTTCTACAACGAGGGTTTTCTTATTAAAAAGCCTATATGCCTTACTATGGCTACTATAACCTACAAAATACCTTCAAAACATTTTTCACTAAACTTCATACGAAAATACTTCCCATTGTTAAGTACGAAGAATTTGCTGCCAAAGATCCTAAAGTAGGATATAGGCGGTTTTGTGCCTTTCAGCAGTTCATAGGGAATCTTACGACGGCTTTTGTTGATTAATTCTTTGTTTTGCACAAGATGAGTTGTGTTGACTACTTCAGCCCAGAAGTACTCTAGTAGTAAAACATCATTCAATATATTTGTGCATGCTTCAATGAGGGTTCTATTCCTTCTCTCAGCAACTCCATTTTATTGTGGATTATGCGGAGATGTAAACTCATGAAAGATACCTTGACATCCACAAAATTCTAACATGGCACCAGACTCAAATTCTGTTTTGTGATCACTTCTAATTTTGAACACTGAGCAATTTAATTCGTTCTAAATTTGCTGGACAAAATTAATGAATGCCTCAAAGGTTTTTGACTTGTGTTTCAGAAAGAACACCCAAATAAAATGAGAGTAATCATCAATAATGACCAACATATAGACTTTACCTCCTAAACAATGAATTAGCATAGGACCGAATAAGTCCATATAAAGTAAGTACAAACTTCTAGAGTAATCTTTTTCAGTAATACCCTTAAAGGTAGCCTGATGCGTTTGAACGGCAAGTGTACCGGTCGCACAAGTAATATAAATGGGTGAATTTCCCCAAGTATCGATCTCCTCAAGGAACACAAAAATGGGGAGTTAATATCGAGGAGGACTTGAGATTGAAGGCCTTAGGTCGGAGTAAACGAAGGGGGGGTTGATAGTTGCGGAAAAGAAAAACAAAACACTATCAACTACTCCTATGCAATATCATTATTCATCACTTCGCAAGGCGGGATGGAAGATTACACGGGCCGCTATGCACCGAATCGCTGGGAAGATGGACGAGTAGGCTTGCGGAATGAGGGTCGAGAGCACCTCTTCGCTACACACGCCACTAGCAATTGCTAGTAAGGAAAACCAGATGTGGTGGATGATGGAAAATAAAGGCGCACCTCAAGCAAATAACATTAATATGAAATCACATAGACATGATTGTATACATATGTTTTACAAAATACACATACTTCATCATATACAAAGAGATCAACTATACTATCAACAACAAGAGAAGAAAAGTGTGCGAAATCGACCGGATCCGAAGTCTTGCTGAGGATTCACGGTAGGATTCGCCGAGTTATCAATCTGCATCCTAGCTCGGTCCTAAACTGCGTCCGGGGTAGATGAGGATGTAACTCACTCCCAATGGATCCGTCTTCTTCGTGTCACGAGCCGGTGGAGGATGGCACAAACTTCTCCTAGCTTGATGGAGAAAGCTAGGTCAAAACTCTTCTTGAAGCTCAAGGATGAAGGAGGAGGCCGAGAGGAAGCTCTATCTTGGGTTTGGCGTTGAAAGATTGCCCGGAGACCCTCCCTACAGTGGAACGGCAAAGTTTCTCCCTAGAAATGCGGAAGGAATGGCTGGAAGCGAGCTGTCCGAAAATGGCAGAAAATCTGCGCTTAAATAGAAAAAGATCAAAAAATTTGTCACGCACAGTTTGGCGCACGACCGTGCGCAAACCATACGATATTAACTTTCAGAATACGCCTGAAGAAGAAGCATTGACCCATGCATTTTAATCAGGCACGGCGATTCCACCCGGGCGCTAAGGAAATCTCACGGGTAACAACAGAATGCACAAATCGCAAGCAAACAGGTGGAATCGTGCGTTTAACTCGCGCACGAGCGCTTCCGCCCGTGCGTGAAGGAAAACACATGATTAACCATAGAACGGCCTAAAGCAAAAGCTACAGGAAAACCATGTGTTTCCTTTGTGCACGGTTCCAATGAAACCGTGCGTGAAGGAATCACATAGGCTGGTCAATCCTCCAAAATAACTTGCAGAAACGCACGATCAGAAGTAACTGAGTGCTAAGAAAACGCACGACCGTGCGTTTTCCACAAATTAGAATTTTGAAATGAGGAAAACTTATCACTTGCAAGCAAAAAAAACACAGTAAAGGAGGACCCTACAGCTACACAGAAAAACAACAAAACACTAGAAAGAGCCCTGGGGAGCACCATGTTCATTCCCCCAACAAACGAATACGCAATTGCGCACCCACGGGCAAAAAAGGTGCACTAAGCGTGATGCGTAGAAGAAATGAAATATCAACGTTAACATACTAAAAGTGAAGTGCAAGAGCGTGAAAACTAGCCCAGATGAGTCTGAAACACCCTATATAAATCAGACTCATCATAGCCCTGGTATGCTTACCCATTTGGCATGCGTGACATGGACTCTCTTAAGGCACTTAATTCTAGGGGCATCATGCACTAAATTGTGAGAAAATAACATTTTTATTGTTTTGAAATTAATATGTGTTAATCTCTTGTGACATTGGTCACAAAGAGACGCACTATCTTTTAGCAAAAAGCACACTAGTGTAGAATTGTCCAAACATAGAAAGTTCAAGCAGAAAATAGTTCTACTCTGAGTGCCTATTAAGATTGTCTCTAAATTAGCAGACGATTTTATCAAACACTTGTCCTTGTAGAACTCAACGATATAGCCTTTATCACACAATTGGCTTATGCTTATGAGATTATGTTATAATCCTTTAACAATATTCATGTCTGCGAAGGAGACTATATCGTTGGTAATCATACTGTAGTATTTGGGGATTCGCCAGCCAGACCCTCCAAATATGACATTTGGGCCGTCTTCGACTGGGGTATATTCTTGCAATAGGCTTCTTGTCTCGGTCATGTGCCGAGATCATCCACTGTCCAAATTCCAGATTGGAGTTTTGTTGGCCTTTGGACACACCTACAATCATTAATAATTTTCCCCTAGGAACCCAAACTGATTTGGGTCCATGATTCCTTGTTAGTTTAATACCACTATGAACATTAACGTTGCGAGTGGTCGGTCTCGCAATGTTAACTCGTGGAGTTTCAATTTTTATAGGATGAAACTAACAATCTATGACAAAGTGACTAATCTTATTATAGCACCAACAATCAAACATGGTGTACCTTCTCTTGTACTCCTGCTTTATCTTTTGAATTGAAGTCTAGCAGGGGCCACCAACTTGGAGGTAGAAACCTCATAATTGTTGCAAACACAAGGCTTCACTGTCTCCTTAGCCTTGGAAGCAACAGTTTTGGCCTTCGGTGCTTTCTTGAAATTTGGTCCATGAACATAGGGACCATACTCTTTAAGAGTTGCTTCTTCATAAAGTGCTTTGAAAATACTAGCACCAAAGTCTCGGGAATGGGTCCATCCTTGGGAGTGCTTTTTAGGCTCCACATAAGTTGGCCTAGCAAAGTGACCATAGGACGTCTCAAAGTCGTATTTATTTGTGGGGAACATCACCTTCTTAAAAGAGGGTTTACTTTAAGTTGACTTCCCTTTGCCTTTAGTATTGGCTTTCTTAGTAGCCATACCTTTCTCAGCTATATGGCCAAGACCACTACCCTTCTTCGGAGCAGAGAATTCATCAATGAGAGGAAGAATGGTCTTTGGCTTAGAGTAACTTTCAACAAGTTTCCTTTCCACCAAGAACTTTTCTCTTAACTCATCCAAGTATTTCTCCTTCTAACTTAACAGTTCAGCAGAGCATGTTAATTCCTCTTTCAAGGAGTGAACTTCATCTCTTAGAGGAGTTAATTCATCAATTTCCTCCTTTAGTCGTGATTCCACTGTCTTGAGAGAAGCAATCTCTTTTGATTACTTTTTGACTATCTTGCGGTATTTGTCAAAGTCTCCCAAAAGTTCTTGATGTTGAGCCATCAAGTCAGAATCATCTTCCACAGAAGAATAGTCTTCATGACTATTAGAAGAAGCTTTGGATTCAGATAGCATTGTGTGGGAGTTTACCTTCCAATGGAATTGGGAGTCGCCTACTTCCTCATTTGATTGAGCCATGAGCCCGAAGTAAGCTTCTTCATTTTCATAGCTTGACTCAGTTGAGTCACTGTTACTAATAGTCTTTGACTTCTTTGCAACGAAGCTCTTATCTTCCTTCCTCTTACCTTTGAAGGATCTCTTCTCTTCTTTCTTGGATCCTTCCTTCTTTTTATATAGACACTCTGCAATCACGTGTCCTGGCTTATTATAACAATAACAAACTATGTCAGAGGAAGAATGTTTGTTCAGTTTAGACTTATACATGTCCTCTCGGTTGTAGCTTTTCTTAGACAGATCACCATCACGATGTGATCTTCTAAAATCTGAGGAGGAGGACTAATTTTTCATTTTCCTCCTCTTGCTGAGCAGTTATTTAATTGCTTGGAGATTAGCGAGAATTCTTCATCAGACAATTCGCATGCTTGGCTCAAAATCTTCTTGGTCATCAGAAGTCATGCTCTAACTGGTGACACAACATTATATTTTCTAGACCCTTCAGTCTTCAGAGATATCGACTTCTCTTTGCTTGAAGTTATGTTATTTTTCTCCTCTTTCTTTCTAGTATTCATTTGCAGTTCATATGAGAGGATCTTTCCGAACAGATTCTGGGGATCAATCTCTGGCAGCTTTCAAAATTCCCTAATGGCCACAACTTTTGTGTCCCAGTCTTTTGTCAGGGATCTTAGGACTTTGTCATTGAGCTCCCCATTAGTAAACGCACGACTATAGTTTCTGAGGTTGTTGACGATCTTAAAGAATTTTTCAAAGCTTTCAGTAATTGTATTATTTGTCCCTTGCTTGAATGCCTCATATTCTTGATTATGTAGAGATCTCTGATCATCTCCAACTTCTTCAGTTCCTTCCATAAGAACTACGAGATAGTCTTACATCTCCTTGGCAGATTTGTAGTGGAATAGATTTTGCAGCAATGAATCGTCCACTGCACTGGCTATGATATTCTTTGCCTTTTTATCCAAGTAGACTAGAGAAATTTCATCATTTATAAAGTCCATCATTTTCTTCGGAATCATAACAGTAGGATTCAGAGCAGATGGCTGTGTAGGAATATGAGGTCCTTCTTCAACAATCTGAAAAATACATGGATCAGCATATTCCATATAGAATCAGACTCTTTCCTTCCACATGGGGAAGTTCTCCTTAGTGCACATAGGCAACTTCATTGAAGACATATCCTTACTTCTTTCCATTGCAACTTAGCAATATCTCTTAACAACTGGATAGGAGATCTTATTCAAGGTGTTAACCATATATCGAACAACACCCCTCTGATACCAATTTAAAGTATCTAGTGTTAACCTAAATCACCTAGAGGGAGTGAATATGTGTGTTCTGTGTCTTTTTGCGGAATAAAAATTACTAGAAAATAAACACAGAGATTTATAGTGGTTCCCTGAGTTGGGTACGTTCATTGTCCTGCCTCTCCTATCTACAACGAAGGGATGGATTCAGCTATTTCACCTTTAACTAAGATTCTTCAAATTTTACACCTCGGAGCCTAAACTCCTAAAGCTCGAAGACAACGCTCCTACAACTCGGAGAACAACCTCTCCTATAACTCGATCCTAAAATAAGAATCTTCAACTCAGAGGCAAAACCTCCTACAATATCATAAAATGATTTACAATAATAGATTAAAACTAATCTTCTTCATATCTGAAATCTTCGGTCTTCCTTTCCTACAAAAAGTGAAACTTGAAAATCTTGAGGAGAAAGGAAGTCTGAAATCGTTGAAGGCTTTATCTGAACAAAAGACCACTAGATCTGAATGGAACTTGATGTAATGCCCCAAAACTCGATTATGAAATGTTAGTGGTTTAAGGGCTTTAGGTGCCTGAATAGTTTCACACGTCCTGTGACATGGGCGTGTCAAGGGCCGTGTCCTGCTATGAGTTCGACGAATTTTCGTGAGGTTGATGAAATGCATTCGACGATCCTCAGAGTCAAGCCATGTCGGGCACATGGCCTGGGACACGGGCCTGTCCAGGGTCGTGTCCTTCTCTGGGTTTGGATGGTCTGTATCGACTGATGAACACGGTCTGAGACACGAGCGTGTCTTAAGTCGTGTCTAACACACGACATCTTACACGGGCGTGTCACAGGGTCGTGTCCTGGACCGGCCGCGATGGTTTCCTGTGTCGCTTGAGGAACACGCTAAAAGGAGGGGTAAGATCTGACTTATTCTAGAAGGGGGTTGAATATAGTATTTAAAAATTCTTGACAGTTTTTAGATTTATATATCAGATTGAAAATAAGTGATACCAAATATAATAATAGAAGGAAAAAACAAGCTAAGCTATTCTAACTATCACAGCCACAGCAAGAACAAAAACATAAAATGACCAACCAGACAACACAAGAAGATTTTATAGTGGTTACCCTAAATTTGGGTACATCCAATCTTCTACCAACCTGGTAGGAATCCACTAGCAGGTTTCGATAAGGTGACTGCCACCAAAATATCTATTTATAGGGAGATATTGAAACCCTTTAGGCTTTTGATCATGTACCCAAAAACCAAACCAAGACTTTTGATCAGGAGACTTGATAACCAAAAGCAAACTTTTGAAGGGAGTTAAAACCCTTTTACAAGAGGTGAGAGGAGGTGATGGTATCTTCTCTTTCTCTAATCAATAGAGAAGACTAGTGGATCTTTGATGTTGACAAAACTCCCCCTGAGATGTTGATGATTCAAGAAGACTGGAGCTTTGCTTCAGGGTGTAGGTCTTCAGCATTATCTGATAGTAGTCCTGAAACTTTTCTGACTAAATAGATCTTTGTTGTCTTGAATGTTCCTGGAAGTGAAGCTTAAAGAAGACTCTTGATTGTGATGATTGTTCTTCTTCTGTCTTCAGACTTGACAAGGTGAAACAGAGATAATTTTCTGCACTGTGAGAGAGAGAGTTCTGAAAGATTAGTCCATCTCAGTGCTGTATATTTTTTCTATAAGTTTTGGTGGTTCCTTCTGTATTTTTTATGAAAGACAAAAATCTCTTTTTATATTCTCAGTCAATAATTTCTCCTTTGAAATTTGAATTACTGTCTTAATTGTTGGATGATCTAGAGAATGCAAACGGCTAGAATATATAATAAATGAGTTTCCCCAACTGTCCCTTAATAAAATAAGCAAGTAAATATCCTGATGAATATCATAATTAATGCTGCTAATAATGGCTATATTCAGAGGAATATAAGCATTAATTACTCAAGAATAATACTCCTATTAATATAGAAATAAAGGAACAGAAGGAAGAAAACTTCTCATTCTGGAACTAGACAGATATCGTCGATCACTTAACCGAATTCTTCGACCTGAGATCCAAGATCGTCGACCTAAGAATTCCAGTTCGTCGACCTGAGCTCTGCAAACTGTGTACTGAGAATGGCTTGCCAAAACTGCACTCTAAGTTCGTCGAGCTGAGAACCTGTCTGAAGAAAACTGATCGTCGACCTGAGCTCGAATATCGTCGAGCTCAGCTTAGAGAAATAACTCTGAGTTCGTCGATCTGAGATCGAAGATTGTCGAGCTGAGTTCAAAGAACTTCGAACTGATCAAACTGTTCTCTGAAAACTTCTGAGTCTTCTGAGTTCCTCTTCTTGCTGGTCCAAGAAGGTTGAACATAATGACTTAGCCTATACTCTAGAACTACTAGACTTGACCCTGGTTATACAAGTTGGGTTAGACTCAGCCTAAATTAGTAAACCTAGCACAAATCCAATTAGGGATCCAACAATCTCCCCCTATTGGGTGAGGTCACTCAGTACAATGCATAAGAAAAGAAAATACAAACATACAACATGAAAGAAAATATCTGACAGAAAGAAAACCAATTCAGTAGATAGAAAGAATATCCACAGAGAATAAAAATAGTTTTAGAGCCTGTCTGGAGGAGGAGCAGAAGAAGATTTAGTAAACACTATTATTCTGAGAGGATATTCTGCTTCTTGCTTAGACATCTTCTTGTCTTGAACTCCCAGAAGAGTTATAGTAGAATCTCTAGGCACAACAGCTTATAGGTGAACCTGCATATAAGCATTTGGATCAAATAATTCTTTGTCTACCTCAAAATTTTCAAGCTCTTTGTGTCTGAAAGAAGACATAGTGGTAAACTATGATGGATCAGTTCCTTCTATCTTTGCCTTGTTTATCTGAGACAAGCCTATCACTTCATGGAATCTAGCCATCCTAAAATTTGGAACAAGCTTTGGTTTATATCTTGGATCATCTGAAACATCCTGAGCAGTCCTTTGAGGCTTTCTGAAAATAATAGATTGTTGCTGATAATTTGTTGAAGGATAATTCTTTACAGATTTTTCAGCATAATAGGAATTTGGTGGTCTGCATTCAATGTATTTTCCAGCAGGAATGGAAGATTGTCTTTGAGCTGGTCTGGAAGATTGTCTTGAGTATGAAGGAGCTGGTTTAGAAGATTATCTTGAATAGTGATAATGAGCTGGCTTGGGAGGTTGAGAAGCACTAGAAGTAGACCTTGCAAGATTGCCTGAAGCTCCAGTAGTAGTAGGAGGAGGAGGAGGTGGATCTTTCCTGAATTTCTTCACTGGAGAAGATCCAGAACTGTTCTTCTTCTATGCTTTAGCCTGGTTCCTAGACAGTCTCATCCAATGATGAGTTGTTGGAGTAAGAGGAATGTTGTGCAGAATATAGTATGGAACATCATTATCTAGATTGATCGTTGGAACAGCCTTTCCTAGAGCTTTCCTCTTGTTTGATTTGGATCTATTGGAAGTATCAGAATCAGAATCATCTTCTGAATCCTCCTCATCATCAGATGATTTAGGAGGATTATCATATAAATAATCTATTTCTTCTAATGTTTGCTTTGAAATCTGTTTATCTACTTGAGGATGAGCTAGAGGTAGAACAACTGCAGGAGGAACAACAATCTCTGTAATCAACTAAGAATCTTCTAAGTCTTTATCAGTTAGAAGAAAATCATTCAGCTCAGGATCATTTTGCATTTGTGCAATCTCTTGTGCAACGTCTTGTGCAATCAAATCATCTAAACTGGGGGTAGGGCTATTATCCATTACATAGGTTGGTCCTACAGATTCCACAACCATGTTAGTAGCAAAACTTACATGAATGGCCTGAAGAGTTTCTGTACTAACTGGAGTTGTATAGTAAATAATATATGTGTAATACTTAGGAGAAACAAATAAAAGAATGTTTCTATATAGGAGGTCAAAGGAATCTAGAACTGAATTCAGTTCAACTGCAGGAGAAATGGAACCATCTTTAGAAAGAATAACCAAGGATTCAACTGCATCTGTATCTGGTATATCAGTATCAACAATCTCTACTAATGATGTTGCTATTGCTGTTGTTTCTGCTGCTACTGGAGCTGCTTCTTCATTGAGCATCTCCCCTGCATGATTTCAGTAAGTACTGGAACCAAGACCCTAACTGAAGAAGGAGGGGCAGAGGAGGCAGAAAGTTGGGTGGCTAGAGAAGAAATAGAAGCAATAAGAGGTGAAATAGCCTCTATTATGAGTTGTTTTAGAAGAGGTGTGATGGATTGCAGAATAAATAAAATGGTGAGGGAATCTATGTCCATGAATTCAGGAGGCTTTTGAGTGGATACAGATGGGTTAAATGAGGATGATGATCGATGTAAGGGTGAGGAGTCTGACCTTGGTTCATCTGTTGATGATGGGGAATGTAGGGGTGATGATAGATTGAATGATAACAGATTGAATGTTGGTATGGATGATAGGTTGT
The DNA here is from genome assembly GCA_039513925.1 of Platanthera zijinensis. Classification (NCBI taxonomy): domain Eukaryota; kingdom Viridiplantae; phylum Streptophyta; class Magnoliopsida; order Asparagales; family Orchidaceae; genus Platanthera; species Platanthera zijinensis. The sequence goes on from CM077080.1 coordinate 166,318,194, forward strand.
GAATGGGATGTCAGTAAGATGTGAAGGAGGAGGAGACAGAGGAGGAGTAACATGCTCTGATGTATTAGCATGTACTGGAGATTGAATAAGTGAATGTTGATGTTGAGGGGTTTGATGTGGTGAAGGTTGACGTACTGGAGAATAAACTGGTTTATTAATAGGTGAATGAATATGGATTGGGGAAGTAGGAGGTGTTGGTTGATGTTCTTGAGATGTGGAAGAATGTTGGAGGGTTTTTGAGGGAGTTTGAATAAGAGGAGGTAGAGGGGGAATGGAAACATCCTCAGCTGGGTGAGGAGTTGCTAGAGCAGCCATTGTACCCTCAAAAGGTCTGGAAGAGGAAGAATTGGATGGCTTAGGGATATTCCTCTCCAACCTGCCAAATAAGGCGCAGGTAAGCCTCTTGGAGGAATTAATGAATATGGTCAAGGAGACCAGTGATTCAGCATCCTTGGCCTGAAGGAAGATTCCCAAATTCTTCCAAAACACACCTCTTTCTTGGTGTTTTTCTTCCTGATCATCTCAAACATAATTCTAGCCCAATTCAAAGGCTTCTTGTTCACCACAGCACACATCACAAGGAATTACTGCCTAGTGATGTAATTATGGGCGGTGTGCTTGCCCAGTAGTACCTTGCCTACTGTGTCTGCTAGAAACTTGTAGTCTGCAGATAAATGCTTCTTCAACATTTTATTGGGTGTATCTCCAGAATAACCCATTTTAATCAACATCTCATCAAACTCAGAACTATCAATCTCTAACTCTTCTTCTCCATTAACCAATCTGAAAATTTCAGTTAAGACGGCTGGGGTAAGAGATACCTCATTACCCGATATGCTTCCCGTCATAGTATCATCATCTGGAGAGGAAGATGTGTAAACCCATTCCAGAACTTTTGTTGCAACTATCTTCATTCTGGTGGTCATCAGATTCTTTAACTATTGATCTTCAAATAATTTCAGAATGTCCAAGAAGATCTAGTCAAAATGTTGAAATGACTCAAAATTGATATCAAAACCCATGTCAAACTTCATTGTTGCAAGAGCGCTTGTTGGAATTTCCATTGATCACCTCCAAAGGAAACACAGAGAGAACAAATGCAAGGGGAATAGAAAGCGCGGGATGGAGCTCGAAGAAAACCTAGATATAAGGTTTTTCGGAATATGAAATGACAAACTCCGTCCTGCGAAAAAGAAAAATTCTTCGATATGAGGTCGACGAAATATTTTATCGACAAAAGAGTTTATCGATTTCAGTCTGAAGAAGGGAAAACTTTTCGTTGTCCTCAGGTCGACGAAAATTTTCTAAAGCCAGATCGTCGATCTCTGGTCGACGAAAATGGCTCAAAGAGAGAGTTCGTCGATCTCAGGTCGATGAATTATCTCAAGAACTTTTCTCAGTTCGTCGGTCTCAGTTCGACGAACTATGGCAAATTCTTCGACCACAGACATAAAGTTAAATTAAATCTTCTCCATTGATCATACCAAGCTAATTTAGGAAGAACAGATGGTTTCTTTCATCCAAGGGTTTGGTGAAGATGTCTGCTCTTTGCAAATTAATGTAGATATAGACAAGATTAATTTTCTTTTTGTCAACACACTCTCTAATGAAATGATGTCTTATCTCTATATGCTTAGTTCTACTATGATGAACTGGATTCTGAGCAATAAAATTGCACTAGTATTATCACAGAGTAAGTTGAATTATTTAAGTTGTATCCATAATCTAGGAGTTTGTTTTGAATCCACGGCATCTATGAACTACAACTGCCAGCTGCTATGTACTCAGCTTTTGTTGTTGATGTAGACACAGATGTTTGCATTTCAAAAAACTAGGAGACAAGTCTAGCACCAAGGAACTGCCATGTTTCTTATGTGCTCTTCCTGTCCACTCTACATCTAGTAAAGTCAGCATCCGAGTATCCAGTCAACTCAAATTCTGACTCAATTGGATACCAGATTCCTAGATTTGGGCAACTCTTTATATATCTTAAAATCATTTTTAGCAAAATTAAGTGAGATTCTTTAGGGTTCACCTGGAACCTAGCATAAAGACAGGTAGCAAACATAATATCTGGCCTACTTGTTATGAGATATAAAAGGGACCCAACAATGGACCTATATAATTTCTGATCAACAGGCCTTCCATGTTCATCAGAGTCAACCACAGCATTGGTAGCCATGGGTGTTTTCTTTGCTGAGGCATCTGACATCCCAAACCTTTTGATTAGCTCCTTTGTATACTTGGATTGTGATATGAAGATGCCATCAGGCAATTGCTTCACTTGGAGACCAAGGAAGTATGAAAGTTCACCCATACTACTCATCTCAAACTTTGAATGCATAAGGTTAGAAAACCTTTTGCATAGTTTGGGATTAGTTGAGCCAAATATAATATCATCTACATAAATTTGTACTAACAAGATTTTATCTTTATGATGCTTAATAAAAAGAGTCCTATCTATAATGCCTCTAGAAAACTTATGCTCTAATAAGAAGCTAGCTAAGGTCTCATACCAAGCTCTTAGAGCTTGCTTTAAACCATAGAGAGCTTTATACAATCTAAAGACATAAGAGGGATTAGTTGGAGAGATAAATCCTAGTGGTTGATCCACATATACTTCCTCTTTGAGTTCTCCATTCAGAAATTCACTCTTGATCGACATCCATTTGATAGACTTTTAACTTTTTGTAGGCAGCATATGCAAGGAAGATTCTTATAGCCTCAAGCCTTGTAACAGGGGCAAATGTCTGATCATAGTAAATGCCTTCCTCTTGCTTATAGCCTTGAGCTACTAGCCTTGCCTTGCTCCTTATGATAGTGCCATGGGCATCAAGTTTATTTTTGAATACCCACTTAGTTTTAATGACTGGGTAGTTTTTAAGTTTAGAATTAAGTCCCAAACTCTACATCTCTCAAATTAGTTGAGCTCCTCTTGCATTGCCATAATCTAGAGTGGATCTTGCTCTGCATCTTTTATAGATTGGGGCTCAATTTGAGATATGAAATAGGCATGCATCAAGTCTTGGTTGGTGTTAGAATCGAACTAAAACAAGCCAGAAATGGTTTAAACTGAAACTTTATTATCAGTAAAAGGTATCTATTACAAAGGTATGGCCTCCCTTATATAGAATGGAGGAGACAAGAGAGAATACAAATAAGAGATGTGGGACTAAAAATTTACATGACACACGCGGACTGTACAGACACAAACCGCACAAGCCGCGCGGTTAGACAAAGGGGCTAACTGCTCGGCAACAGTCAGAGAGAGAGAGAGAGAGATCGCCGTGTGAGACCGCCAGACCGCCCGGTCTCCAAGTCACCAGTGACAAGCCGCTAGACCGCTTGGACCTCAGACAGCAGCACATAACAATCAACCCGCTGAAGGGAAACCGCCAGACCGTCCGGTCATCAACTCGCCAAGCCAGACCGCCAGACCGCCTGGTCACCACTTCAACACTCCCCCTCAAGCTGGAGCATATATGTCGATCATGCCCAGCTTGTCACAAATATGAGAAAACAAGGCGGATATTGGCTTGGTGAAGATGTCAGCCAGCTCTTTTTCAGAAGTGACAAAGGGAGTGCAAATTTGTTCTTTTAAGATCTCTTCACGAATGAAATGACAGTCAACCTCAATGTGCTTGGTTCTTTCATGGAAGACTGGATTTTTGGAGATGTGTATCGCAGCCTTGTTGTCACAGAACATAGGTAGAGGATGGTTGTAGACCTCTCCCAAATCCAGCATAAGAGCCCGTAGCCATTTTAACTCACAAGTGGTCGATGCCATACTTCGATACTCTGCTTCAGCACTGGACCTGAAAATAATAGACTGCTTCTTGCTTTTCCAGCTTACCAGATTTCCCCCAACAAAGGTGTAGAAACCAGAGGTAGACTTGCGATCCCCTTTGTCATCAGTGTAACTCGCATCTGAGTATGCTTCAACCTTCAGATGTCCATTCTTCTGAAATAGTAATCCTTTCCCAGGGGCTGCTTTGACATACTCCAAGATCCGCAATACGGACTGTAGATGGCACTCCCTAGGTGCTTGCATAAATTGACTTACCTTGCCCACAGCATAGGAAATGTTGGGCCTGGTCACTGTGAGATATATGAGCTTACCAACCAGACGCCTGTACCGCGAACTATCTAAAAGAAGAGGCGAATCATCTGTCCAGGTTTTGTCTTCTCTAGTTGCCATGGGGCATCTGGCAGGTTTTGCTCCAGACAATCCTGCCTCTTTTAAAAGATCAAGGGCATACTTACGCTGGGAGAGAACTAATGAGCCGGGCTTCCGAGAGATTTCGATCCCCAGAAAGTACTTTGGAGAGCCCATATCTTTTGTGACCAGATGAAGATGAAGATGTCGCTTTGTCAGGGCTACCCCTTCCTGATCATCGCCAGTGAGAAGAATATCATCGACATACACAGCAAGAACAACCAGCCCAGAGGGGGTTTTGCGAATAAAGAGAGAGTGATCGGCGGAGCTTCGCACAAAACCAACGGCCGCCACGATGCCGCTGAACTTGTCAAACCAAGCCCGAGGGCTCTGCTTGAGGCCATAGATTGCCTTCTTCAGCCGGCATACTCGAGTCACCCCCTGAGCAACATACCCAGGAGGTTGCTCCATGTAGACGGCCTCCTGAAGATCACCATAAAGGAAGGCATTCTTGACATCCAGCTGGGAAATCGGCCAATCCCTATTTAATGCCACAGAGAGAAGGACCCGGATAGTACTGAGACGAGCCACGGGGGAGAAGGTGTCAAAGTAATCAACCCCATAGGTCTGAGTAAAGCCCTTAGCAACCAGGCGAGCCTTATAACGATCCACAGTGCCGTCTGGGCCAAATTTGACCACAAAGACCCAGCGACAGCCAAGAACATCAGTGCCAAAGGGAGGAGGAACAAGAGTCCAGGTACCCCGCTCAGTAAGGGTCGCCATTTCCTCATCCATAGCCATCTTCCAATGAGGAATAGCAAGGGTCTCCTGGTAGGATCGGGGTGTGGCAGTGGCAGAAATAGCCAGTGCAAAAGCCCTGCGAGAAGGGGTAAGACGATCATATGAAACAACAGCAGCAAGGGGGTGTAGGTTACACGTCCGCACCCCTTTGCGAAGAGCTATAGGAAGATCTAGGTCAGCGGGTCCCTCGGCATCCGGCGCATCCATGGTAGAGAGAGCTGGCCCGGGAGTAGAGAGCGACGGCGGGTGGAGAGGAGGGAGATGGTGGCGGAGAAAGAGTCGGAGTGAGAGGAGTGGACGGAGACGGTGTAGGGGTGGAGATCGCAGTAGGAGACAAGGGAACGAAGGGAATAGTAGGAGAATCAGAAGCTGGGAGACGAGGAGAGGAGTCATCCGAGAAGTAGGAGGTATTCTCGAAGAAGGTGACGTCAGCAGAGACGAACTTCTTACGAAGGACGGGATTAAAGCAACAATAGCCTTTCGGAGTGGTGGAGTACCCCAGAAAGACACATTTGGTGGAGCGAGGGGAGAGCTTATCACGGGTGGCAGAAGGGGCATGCACAAATGCAGTGCATCCAAAGATTTGGAGAGGGAGAGGAAACGGTTCCTTACTCGGATACAGAATGGAGAATGGTGGGGTTTTTCCGTGGAGAACCGTGGAGGGAATGCGATTGATAAGGTAGCAGGCAAGGAGAACAGCATAGCCCCAATAGGAGCGAGGAACATGCATCTGGGTCATCAAGGTGCAAGCGACATCGAGGAGGTGACGATTTTTGCGTTCTGCCACACCATTTTGTTGTGAAGTATAGACACAACTAGTTTGATGAATAATCCCATTTTGCATGCAGAAGGTAGAAAAATCATGACTGACATATTCTTGGGCATTATCAGATCGAAAAACTTTAATAGAAACATTAAACTGAGTTTTATCATGAGATAGAAGGACGTCCATACAGAGAATAATTCGGAGCGATCTTTTAACAGATACACCCACGTACAGCGAGAGAAATCATCAATGAACGTGACAAAATATGAACTACCCCGACCAACGGTAAGAGTAGGAGAAGGACCCCAAACATCGGAGTGGATGAGATCAAACGGACGGGTAGAGCCACGAACGTGTTTTGGAGGAAAGGAGGAGTGGTGATGCTTGCCAAGCTGACAAGCCTCACAGTTGAGCGGAGGACTTTGGAGAGGAAGGTGGGGCAGAAGTTGACGAAGAAGGCGTGGAGGAGCATGACCAAGGCGGAGATGCCATTGGAGAAGATCGGTGGAGGTGGAGGAGAAGGTGGAGAACGCGGAAATGGTGTCCAAGAAGTATAGCCCGCCACTCTCAGTCCCAGTAGCAATCGTCCGTTGGGAGTCTGGATCCTGAAAAGAGCAAGAAGTAGAAGTAAATGTGACGGAACATTGTAATTTCTTGCACAGAGAGGAAACAGATAACAAGTTGCACGGGAAGTTGGGCACGTAGAGAGTATCCGCTAAGTGAAGAGACGGAGTTACATGAACAATCCCCGTCCCATGGACCGATGATGAAGAGCCATCAGCGAGAATAACCGGGGGCGACCGATCATGTGTTTCTAGGAGAGAAAAACACTGGAGATTGCCGGTGATATGATTAGTAGCACCGGTGTCGATCAGCCATTTTCCTTGAGTAACAACGTGGGCACTACCAGAAGACGTGACCACCGAGGAGAATGGCTTTAAGGAGTATATGCAATCCATGAAGGGAGGAACCAAAAAATTGCAGCGGTCACGGTGACCGCACACCAGCGGCAAGAAGGGCCACGACCAAGGTACAGAGCAAGGCAAAGCGGAAGAAGAGGGAAGCACAAACCGTGCAACTAAAGCAGAGGTCGCGGCGACTAACAAGCAGGAGCGGCTAAAGGAAGAATCGCACAGAGGAGATCAGGCCGCTGCGACTTAGAGACAGGTCGCGGGAACTAAGATAGAGAGCGGCTAAGGAAGTAGGGCAGAGAGGCTGCCAAAACAAGGAAGAACCCGTACGAACAGAGGGAAATCGCAGCGGTTAGAAAAAAATCTACAGCGGTCACAAGGGGGGACAATAGCGGCCAGAAAAGCCACGACCAAGCCGTAGAAACAAGCAGAGGGAAAGAAGTCGAGCGGCTAGATAACAAACCGCGCGAATAGAAGAAGCCCGCTGGGAGGCGAAAAACGGCGAACAAGGCAAACAGGCCGTGGCAACAGGCCGGGGCGACCAGAGAAGAGGAGCAGCTAGAACGGAGGGCGCAACGACTAAGCACAGGTCGCAGCGAGAATAAGAAGAAACAAAGAGGTCGCGCACACAAATGGCAACGACAAGGAGAAAAGAAGTCGTGCAAATAGGGCACGGACCGGAAGAAACAAGCCGCGAGAACAGGCCGCGAGAAGAAGCAAGCCGTGCGGACAGGACGCGCGGTCAGAGAGGGCGCACAGAATCAGGCGGAGAAAACGGATTCCTCTGATACCATGTTAGAATCGAACTAAAACAAGCCAGAAACGGTTTAAACTGAAACTTTATTATCAGTAAAAGGTATCTATTACAAAGGTATGACCTCCCTTATATAGAATGGAGGAGAGAAGAGAGAATACAAATAAGAGATATGGGACTAAAAATTTACATGACACACGCGGACTGTACAGACACAAACCGCACAAGCCGCGCGGTTAGACAGAGGGGCTAACCTCTCGGCAACAGTCAGAGAGAGAGAGAGAGATCGCCATGTGAGACCGCCAGACCGCCCGGTCTCCAAGTCACTAGTGACAAGCCGCTAGACCGCTTGGACCTCAGACAGCAGCACATAACAATCAACCTGCTGAAGGGAAACCGCCAGACCTCCCGGTCATCAACTCGCCAAGCCAGACCGCCAGACCGCCCGGTCACCACTTCAACAGTTGGGTTGATGCCTTGTCTGCACACCTACTGATATGTCTCCTATTACTTGAGATACAGGATGATATCTAAGTATAACAAGATCAGTTGGTGGAGTTTGTTCAACAACAACCTTGGGAGTTAATTCCTCTTGTGGAATTATGTGGGTTGTTGTTAGTTTATCAGCTATTCAGTGAAATCATCTTCACTGTCTTCAGAATTTTGTGGAGAATTATGGGCATTAGCCTCATTTGTGAGGTTCAACTCATTCAACTGCTCACACAAATATGGTACCTGCAAAGATTCACTGGTGGAAGTGTTCTTCTCCTTGTAAAACATATTAGTCTCGTCAAAGGAAATGTGTAAAGACTCTTCTATTTTCATTGTAGATTGATTATAAACCTTATATGCCTTGCTGACTTGGGAATATCTTAGAAAAATTCTCATTGCAGCCTTGGCTTCAAACTTTCTAATATATTTCTTGTCATTATTGTGAATGTAACCCAAACAACCAAAAATCTTAAAGAAATCTACTTTATGTTTCTTCCCTTTAAGTAATTCATAGGAAGTCTTACCCTTAAGCTTATGTATCAAACTCCTATTCATGACATAGTTTGTTGTGCTTACAGCCTCTTCCCAAAAGGATAGTGGCAAGTAAGCATCTAAAAGCAATGTACTTGCAGCTTCAATTAGTGTTCTGTTTTTCCTTTCAGCTACCCCATTTTGTTGAGGAGTTCTAGGAGCAGAGAAATAATGTCTGATACCTTCCTCCTCACAGAATCTTTGCATGGGAAGAGACTCAAACTCAGTACAATGATCACTTCTGATCAATGCAACTAGAGTAGAGTACTCAATCCTTATGCTCTTAAGAAAATCTATAAGAACCTTGAAGTTATCTGACTTATTCCTCAAGAAGAACACTCAAGTGAATCTTGTAAAGTCATCTACAATCACTAAAGTATAAGATTTCCCTCCAAGGCTTTGTACAGCAATGGGTCCAAAAATATCCATGTGGAGAAAATACAAATCCTAGGTGAATCACTTTTATTAATGGCTTTGAAACTATTTTTAGTTTGCTTGCCTAATTGACAAGCCCTGTAGAGGCTTTCCTTCATGTAGGGACCAGAAGGTAATTCTCTAACAAGGTTGTCTTTAGATAACCTAGCAATGTTTTTCAGATTAACATGACCTAATCTTTTATGCCAAAGTTCATTATTATTATTAATTTGGTTGAACAGACATATTTTAGACCTAGCAGACTTACAATTAACCATATAAATATTTCCTACTCTAGATCCAGTTAAGACAATCTTGTTATTAACATAAGAGATAATGCAAGAGGATTTATCAAAAGGTACCTGAAACCCTTCATCACAGAGTTGACTAATGGAAATCAGGTTGTGTTTTAATCCACTTACATAAGCTACTTTCTTGAATGTGACCACTCCAATCTTTACATCTCCATAGCCTTTAGTTTGGCCACAATTGGAGTCACCAAAAATAAATTTTGGACCTAGTTTGGACTTGTAGTTTGATAGATTGACCTTTCTACTAGTCATATGTTTTGAACAACCACTATCCAGATACCACTGTTCCTCTATGGTAGGATAGATTTTCACCTGCACAAAAACAGATTAGATATTCTTGTCCCAGGTTACCTTGGGTCCTTATTGATTTACATAACTAAAGCTGGTAATATATGAATATTCAGGTTGACTTTTGTAACCTAAAGGATGGTATTTTCTTGTTGGAATTATCCATTGGTTAAAAGGATTAATGTTCTGTCTAGGTTTATTAAAAATCTTATTGGAATTAAAATTTCTGTTATTATAAACAGAGGTTGACGAATTCTAGTACGTTCATCGATCAGGGGTTGACGAACGGGGATGAGTTCATCGAACTCCACTCAAAGAATGAAGGTATTCATTTTTTGGGCCCCAATTTCGTTAATCTTTGGTTGACGAACCATACTGATTTCGTCGATCGCAGTTCAGAGAATAGTTATAGTAGAAGTTTGCGTTCGGAGTTCGTCGACTCGAGCTTGACAAACTGGATAGATTTTGTCGATCTGAGTTCGACGAAATCTGCTGAACTTTTTTATGGTTAAGATTTTTCTTATTCTTTCTTCTTTTCTTTTTCTTTTTCTTTTGTTTTAATACTATTTGTTTAACATGATTATCTTCTATTTTCTCTTTACCCTTTTAGGAAACAAATTTTATGGGGGTGGATAAAATGTTTTTCTGAATAAGTGGGGGTTGGCTTGATGAAGCACCTAAGCCCAGCTTGACATTAAGTCTAGCATTCACTTTGCTTGTGTTTTTCATCAACTTGATGCTTCTCCCATTCAAGGATTCTTCAAGTTTCCTAGCCTCAAATAATTCAGTCTTTAATTTAATGATTTGTTCATTAGCTAAGGTGATTTCATCCTTTAATTTGTGGTTTTCTGATAGTAGGTTTTCTTGTTCATTTACTTTCTCTCTAAGTTATTTAATTACTTTTTCACAGTTAATTAAATCAATACATAATGATTTAAATTCTATTTTAAATTCTTCTGAATCAAAATCAAAAGAAGACAATACCTGATCCTCTTCAGATAGGGGTTCTTCAATGTCTGATTGGTCAGCTTTAGAATGGGTGCTTAATGCATCAATAGCCATCAATCATATTTCCTTGGACTTTTATTCCTCTTCATCTCCACTGGAGCTGGAAGATGAAGATTCTTCTTCAGTGTCACTCCAAGTTTCAGCAATGAAACCTTCCTCCTTCCTTTTGTGCTTGCTGGAGGAGGGCTTGTTGTAATAATGTTTCCTGGTTTCCTTTTCTCTTCTCTTACCTTTCTTTTGAGTCTCTGGACACTCTAAAATGAAGTGTTTAGGCTTCCTACAGCCAAAACAAACTACTTCTTTAGTAGGTGTTTTGTCATACCTGGGTTTGTCATCTTACCTTGATGACTTTCTTCTGAATTCCCTCTTTCCCATTTTGTAAAATCTCTTGGATAAGAGACTTAGGAATTCTTCATTGACAGTTAGGGCTTCTGAATCTTCAGTAGCTTTGAATGCTATATTTTGCTCCTTTCTCCCAGATGAAGGAGTCTTCTGTTCTGTAGCTTCTCTTTACTTAATCAGTTGCTCATAAGATTTGAGTTTTCCCAATAGAGATTTAGTGGAAATCTCTTTAAGGCTTCTGGCTTCCTTGATAGGCCAGATTCTAGAATCCCATGAGCTAGGAAAGCACATGAGGATTTTATCATTCACTTCTGTAAGAGTGATGTCCTTGTCCAATGTCTTCAGCTCATTGATTATTGAGCTTAATCTGTTGTACATATCACCAACAGTCTCTAACTCATCCTTCTTAAAGTTCTCATACTGAGAGATGAGGTTTGATCTCCTATCCTTTTTCTCATCAGCAAAACCAGCTACCATCTGGTTAAGAGAATCCCAAATAGCCTTGGCTGATGTGCATTCAGCCACCTTCTGGAAGATGTCATCAGACATAATTTTAGCCAGAATGTTCATGGCCTTTGCATCGGTAATCTTGACCTTTTTCTGAGCATCTGTCCACTCAGGTGGTGGAACAACATGTGTGCTTGATGTTGAGGTGGATGCAGTCACTAGAGCAGGAGGTCCTGTCAAAATGGAATTAAAAATGTCGTCATCAATAGAGTTCATATAAAATTTGATTCTTGCCTTCCAGATGGCAAACTTATTTAAGTTGCACACTGGAGGTATTGTGCTTGCATAATCCTTGTTCTATGCCATGCCATAAGAAATAGGCTAGAGAAATTTAGATCTAAGAAGGATCTGTTTGTTCATGTGTTACCTGTTCAACCAAGAGAAAAGCCCTTTGATACCAATTGAAAGGAGGGGTTAGATCTAACTTACTCTAGAGGGGGGTGAATAGAGTATTTAAAATTCTTGGCAGTTTTTATATTTATATATCAGAGTGAAAATAAGTGATACCAAATATAATAATAGAAGGAAAAAATAAGCTAATCAATTCTAACTATCACAGCCACAGCAAGAACAAAAATAGAAAATGAGCAACAAGACAACACAAGAAGATTTTATAGTGGTTCCCCAAACCTTGGGTACATCCACTCTTCTACCACCCTGGTAGGAATCCACTAGCCGGTTTTTATCATGTGACTGCCACCATAATATCTATTTGTAAGGAGATATTGCAACCCTTTAGTCTTTTGATCAGGTGCCTGGAAGAAAACCAAACCATGTCTTTTGATCAGGAGACTTGCAACCAAAAGCTAACTTTTGAAGGGAGTTAAAACCCTTTTATAATAGGTGAGAGGAGGTGATGGTGTCTTCTCTTTCTCTAATCAATAGAGAAGACTAGTAGATCTTTTATGTTGACAAAGCTCCCCCTGAGATGTTGATGATTCAGGAAGACTAGAGCTTTGCTTCAAGGTGTAGGTCTTCAGCCTTATCTGAAAGAAATCCTAGAACTTTTCTTACTGAATAGATCTTTGTTGTCCTGAATGTTCTTGGAAGTGAAGCTTCAAGAAGACTCTTGATTGTTATGATTATTCTTCTTCTGTCTTCAGACTTGATAAGGTGAAACACAAAGAATTTTCTGCACTGTGAGAGAGAGAGTTCTGAAAGATTAGTCTATTTCAGTGCTGTATATTTTTTCTATAAGTTCTGGTGTTTCCTTCTGTATTTTTTCTGAAAGACAAAAATCTCTTTTTATATTCTAAGTCAATAATTTCTCCTTTGAAATTTGAATTACTTCCTTAATTGTTGGCTGATCTAGAGAATACAAACAGCTGGAATATATCATAAATGAGTTTCCCCAACTATCCCTTAATAAAATAAGCAAGTAAATATCATGATGAATATCATAATTAATGATGCCAATAACAACTATATTCAGAGGAATATAAGCATTAATTACTCAGGAATAATACTGCTATTAATATGGAAATAAAGGAATAGAAGGAAGAAAACTTCTTATTCTGGAACTGGACATATATCGTCGATCATTAAATTGAATTCATCGACCTGAGATCCAAGACCGTCGACCTAAGAATTCCAGTTCGTCGACCTGAGCTCTGCGAACTATGTACTGAGAATGGCTTGCCAAAATTGCACTCTGAGTTCGTCGAGCTAAGAACCTGTCTGAAGAAAACTGATTGTCGACCTGAGCTCAAATATCGTCGAGCTCAGCTAAGAGAAATAACTCTGAGTTCGTCGATCTGAGATCGACGATCGTCGAGCTGAGTTCGAAGAACTTTGAACTGATCAAACTGTTCTCTGAAAACTTCTGATTCTTCTGAGGTCCTCTACAGGCTGGTCCAAGAAGGTTGAACTTAATGACTTCACCTATACTCTAGGACTACTAGACTTGACCCTATCTATACAAGGTGGGTCTGACTCAGCCTAAATTAGTGAACCTAGCCCAAATCCAACTAGGGATCCAAACACAAGACCTATGACACGTGCGTGTCAGCAGTAATACGGGCGTGTCTGAGCTCGTGTCCTGCTCATGTGTGACCGGCCTGCGTGTCGATGTATGGAAGACATTTATTGTTTAAGTAAACACTTGTAAGGCCATAAGGGCAAGTACTATTTGGTGTATTTGTTCTGTCATTTCTACTTTGGGCTTTAGTGGACATGGTGTGGTTTGGGTTCTTTACTCTTCAACCTTTAAAATGCTTCTGCTAGAATGTGCTCTGTGTAGGACATATTATATTGGATGGATGGTTTCATTTAGTAAATCTTCGGTCTGTTTGTAGTATATGGCGTCGGGTCCCGGCCGGACCTACTCCTATATGCTATGTGACGGATAGAGTTATACTTGAACCTTTTGAGAATAGAGATCTAGTCGACACTTTTTGAATAAGATCAAATCGTGCGTCCTGTTGATGTCGGTCGAGAGAGAGTCGCGAAGAACGAACAAAAGCCGGCGGGTTCTTTCTTGGAAAGTTTTGATTTGAGCATATATGCACGATTAGTGTTGAATGAAATCCACCCTAAGTATTTATAGGAACCCTTCTTCTTCAACGGCTAGAAATCCCTTCCAAATAATGAAATCGCGGAACAATGTACATGGCGGTCGGGATTGAGCCGTGACGGAATTTGAAAATAGAAGAAATAAACCCTGAGTATAATTCGTCGAGTATCGTCGATTATATAAAGGTATACTCGTTGAACTACTTCAAAACTCAACGAAAATTACTTGGATAATTCCAGCCAGATCAAACAGACAACTCAACGCCTTCCTAAAGAGATACTCGAAAAATTCGATGAGTATCGGCTAGCTTACTCGACACATTCGACGCATTGATGCCTAGCGGCTAGCTTACTCGACGCATTCGACGAATATAACTTGGAGAAATCCAGATAAGTAAATTCGTGAAGTCTCGACATATTCATCGTGTATCGACATATGTATTCGACAAATTCGACGAGTATCAATAGATACACTCGACGAATTCGACGAGTATACATGAAGATTGATAGAATTGATTTCATGATAACCAAACACCTAGAGGGGGGTGAATAGGTTCTTTTCATTTTTACTAAAGGCAGAATAATTATTCAGATCTTAAAATAGAATCTAACTATTCTACAGTAATAACAGCACAGAATTCACAATCACACATACATCACAGATTGCACACAGGTTTATAGTGGTTCCCTAAGGTCTGGGTACATCCACTTTCCCCCTTCACCTATCTAGCAGTGTACTAGATTCGGCCTAACTTCTTCCTTCTTCTCAGATCGACAGATCTTACAGCTCAGAACCCTGAAAGGTTCCTACAACTCAGAACCCTATAAGGTTCCTACAACTCAGAGTGTAACCACACTCCTATAGCTCAGGCTAACAGCCCTACCTCAGCCTTCCCACAAGGCCTACAACTCAAAGAATAATTTCTCCTACACTCAGGCTCAAAAGCCCTACCACTCAGAGATATATATCTCCTACACTCAGCCTTTATAATATAGGCTTACAACTCAAATCCTTGAAAAGATCCTACAAAATTTGATAAGTGTTTTAGATGGACTCTTACCCTTGTTGAGAAAGAAGGGATAAAAGGTTTTTGATTAGCTTCTTAATAAAACTGATGGCATAAATCAACATGTTCTTAGCTTTCTTCAAAGCTTCTTGAATCTGAACTCAGTAGGGTTGATCTCCTTTGAAGTTGACTGGCTGGCAGCTTCCTTCTTAGATTTCAGAATAGATCTTAATCCTTCTTAGCAGATTAGTTCAAGATCTGCTTCTTAAGAGACTTGTAAATGTCTCCTCCTTTACTTCAACAGTTGGAGATCTCTCTCTCTCCACAACTTCTGAAGTTTCTTCAGAATTCTTGCTTGAATTCTCCTTAGATCTTCTTACGAAAATCTTCTTCTGTGTGACGTGCACTTCCTTGATCAATGATCAATACTTCAATAGTTGTTCGTGTGGTTGTTATTGTTGTTCATGTTGTTGTTGATTTGACAGAATCCATCTATATATAGACTCTATCCATGGTAACCGGGTGATCCGGTTTCTAACCAACTTCTGACAAGTCTGACGGCTTCAGTAAACTTGTTGGAATACACAGCTGTCAAGTCTCCAGTCTGTTCATGAACCTTTGTCTTTGTCAACAAAGCTTCGAGACAGATTGTCATTATGTGTCGATACAAGTAGATTAAGTGTCGACACAGGATTTGGTGATGTCAACATAGCTACTTTGGTTTCGACACTGCTTCTTGACACTGCATCTATAGAGTGTGTCGACATAGCTTCTTTGTGTCAACACAGACACTTCTTTACTACACAGCAAACAACATTGTTGAAACTCTGTTGTGTGTCGACACAGGTCCTGTGTGTCGACACAGTTGATGTAGTCACAGAATTTTGTGTGTCGACACTGCCTCCAGGTGTCGACACATTTGATGTCGACTAATACATTTGTGTGTTGACACTGCCTCCCGGTGTCGACACAGTTGATGTCGACTAATATTTTTGTATGTCGACACTGCCTCCCGGTGTCGACACAGTTGATGTCGACTATTATATTCTGTGTGTCGACACAGTTGCTTCAGGTGTCGACACAACTTTTCCAAGTGTCGACACAGGCTTTCTTAAGTGTCGACATATGGACTTAGAAACTTTTTCCTTCATTTTAGCATATCCTTAACCTGCACATATAAACTCAAAATAACATCAAATACACCTTGATGTATATCATTGTGCTAAGTGAGACTTCTTCAAATCAGGTACATATTTTCCAATGTACCCAACAATCTCCCCCTATTTGGAGAAGTCATAACCCTTTAGTCAATGATATACACCACTTATAATAAACAAACATTATGATGTATATAAGCATTATATGACAGACAACTTATAAAAAAACATATACCAATATGATAATACAGAATAATAAAACAAGCTCAATGAATTATGAAACATTGTTTTGTTTATACTTATCAAAAAGTTTCTAAACAACTGATTACATAGATTTCCTTAATACTAAATATTACATTGTTCTTACAAAATCTAGTAAATCTATCCTAAGGCTGATCAGGCTCCTTGATGACTATGCCTTTTCCTGGCTTAATCTGAGCTTGCATAGGAGGTTTTGCATCATCAATATGCTTCTTTCCTTTCAACTCTGCCTTCTTCTGTACTTCAGTCTTAATCCTTTGCCTTTCAAAATAATGAAAAGGCTTAGGGAAGTACTTGCTAGGCTCCTGAGCATTAGGAGGTAGCTTCCCAATCTTAGACTTTCTTCTATGTTGCACAATGGCTTCCTGCCTTGCCTCATACTTCTGCCATTCTTGTTCATTATACCACTTGCCCCTTTCATGAACTTGATCTTTCACAGCTTTCCAGGCAGTCAAAATTATATTTCTTGAAGTGGGGCTCCACTCCTCAAAATCAGGCTTTAACTCAGCCTGTTCTCTGAATCTTTTCTTTGAAAGTTAAGCTTCCTGCTAAGATTTCAAGGCAGCTTCTGGCATTTCAACTTTCTCTATAATAACATTTTCAACTTCCTGTGGAGGACTGTACATTGTCTGAACCTGTTGTTGAATCATATCAAAATCTGCTGGAGGGTAGATGATCTGAGCAACTTTTGGTTGATCACCTCCAATATAAGTAGGTTGCACACTAGACTCAGTAACAATGTAATCATCACAAAGGGGTGGATATCTCAGAGTGGCTCTGATGCTATTGGATATCCATTTAGCATGATCTGAGCCTGTATTAACTAACACTCTCTCCCCCTTTATGACTTCTCTTTCAATGTGATCTCTTAAGTCATCTTTTTGAAATCTTATTTGGCCATCAAGAAATTTACACCATCTTTATAAAATGATTTTAACTTAAGAAGCTTGTCAGATATTGTTTTCTGAGAAGTAGTAAGTTCTGTCTGAAATGAGGCTAAGGCATCCTGTAGCTTCTTATCAAACTCCTCTTTCTCTTTGGCTCTTGCTTTAGTCATTGTAGTGACTGTATTCTTTATGTTAGTTACTATCTCATTAGGAGATTCAGTCAGATTGTCATTCATTCTAATCTGATTTTCAAGGACATAGCCTTGTTTAATAGCAATGTCATCTACTTTAGCCTTGACTTCTGCTTGCTACTTTGCTAGAAATACTACAGCATTGCCCCCCTTGTAGAAGCAATCTGTCATCTCTTTCTTATGGAGATTGACTTCAAATCATATGGATTTGATATCCTGAGCCAGTTCAGATTGAAGTGACTTGTGTCTTTCGTCCACATAATTCTCTAGAACCATTCTCTGCTCATCTAATTTAACTTGCAAAGCCACCAATAATGAGCTGTAATTAGCCTCTGGGCAGGTTATGGAGTAGTAGTTTGCAAAGCCTTCTTATGGATCTGGCTTCTTCTCTTAAAAACCATCAGTTTTCTTTTCTTGACACTTGCAATCTCCTCATCTTCTGAAGCAGAGGTACTGGCTATATTAACTCTTTCTTTAGGACTAGAAGGCAGCTCCTTCTCAGTCCTATGCTGCTCCCCCTCAATGTCAGCCTGCTCCCCCTCAATCCTCACTTACTCCTCCTTATTTGCTTCTCCCTTAATGTCAGGAAACAAATCTTCCAGAGTGAACTCCTGTTGAGTGTGAACTGGTGATACTACTTTCTCAGGAGCATCAACAGCTCCAGATGTATCCTCCATGATAGCATCTTGGGCTAGAATATGAGCATGAGATGTTTCAATGATAGTTTATGAATCTATTTCACTTGCCAAGTGAGTTGATTCTTCTTCCAGTATCTGTGTAGTATTTAGCTCCCCCTACACTTGTGCATTAACTGTTTCCTCCTACACTTGTGTAGTCTCAGTAAGGTCTTTTACAGGTGATTTCACTGCAGCCTCTTGTCTCTCTATATCAGGTATGTCCTTTGATAGGACCCTATCCCATCTGGAAATAATCATGATGTCCATTCTTCTCATATGATTGATTATAAAACAGGAATCTGGTTCATTACTTCTGGAATTTCTCCAGCCAAGTATAGACTCATTATTCTAGCCAAATTAGGCTTCTTGATGTCTTCCTTAATCTTTTAAAACAGTACTACAGACCAATCTGTGTTGAGTTTAAAAATTATCCTTGTCATGAGGTTGAACATATAGGCAGAAATCCTATCATGTCCCCCTGGCTTACACAGAATAACCTTTCCTACCACTTCTGAAAGGAATTTGCCTTGTTGATTCATCCCTTTCCTGTTAATTGTTGCTCCAATCTTCAAGGTGGGATCCAATCCACACCATTGTAGTGCCTCCCTTGTTTTTGATACTAGTACTTCTTATTAATCCTGAGTTCTTGGAAGATGAAGAATTTTCCTCAAACTTTTCAAGGTCACTTTGACTTTTGCTCCATGAACTGTTGATTTAATCTTAAATCCAGTTGAGTCTACTATTGCTGCAGCAAAGAACTCAAAAACCTCCTTCTTCCAAATCTTGGTTGGTTCGGATATCTGAAACTCCAAACCACTTTAGGCAAAAGTGTAATGACCCCCTTTATCTCTGACTCCGTATCATCAAAGGCATGGCGAACCACCTCATATCCTTCATTAATATTATCTTCAATCTTTGGCACCATTGGGATGGTGAGAAAACTTGGATTGAGAGAAGAGAGTTTGTCGACACAAGGTTTTAGTCTCGAAAATCTGGAGAGCGTGTCGACATAATATGTTCTTGACCTATTTATACCCCTCTAAACAAAGAAGGTCAAAAGTCGGGCAAAAACTGACTAAATGTGTTGTCACTGTTGAAATGTGTCGACACATACTTCTAATATCTCGACAACGGCGTTGACTACTATGTGTCGACACCTACTGATGATATGTCGATACTAGACAAACATAGAAGTTCACCAGAAATTCTGTGTCGACTCTATTTGTAAGTGTCGACACAATTTGTGGATGAGTCGACACCACTACTTTGGTTGTGTCGACACCACTTACTGAAGTGTTGACACTACTTCTCTGGATGTGTCGACACAGATTTACTGAAGTGTCGACACCACTTCTCTGGATGTGTCGACACAGATTTACTAAAGTATCGACACAGATTTACTTAGCCAAATTTGTTAAACTAAACTAAGTTCAACATACCTAATTCAATCTTAAATTTATGAAATTTAGTTTCATCTAGAGGCTTAGTAAACACATCTGTAATCTGATAATCTATTTTGACAAATACTAGTGAGATGTCATCTTTCTCTATATGTTCTCTAAGAAAATGGTATCTAATTTCTATATGCTTGGTCCTACTATGTGGAACAGGATTATTAGCAATAGAAATAGCACTAGTAGAATCACAAAACAAAGGTGTTCTACTTACCTGAATACCATAGTCTTCTAGCTGGTGCTTAATCCATAATAGTTGTGCACAACAACTTCCTGTTGCCACATATTCAGACTCAGCTGTGGAAATTGCCACACTAGTCTGTTTCTTACTGCTCCAAGACACCAATCTTCCTCCTAGAAATTTACAGCTGCCTGTTGTGCTTTTTCTATCTTCTTTGAAACCTGCAAAGTCTGCATCTGAATAGCCTGTCATTAGAAAATCTCCATTCCTAGGGTACCAAAGGCCTAGATTAGGTGTGCCCTTTAGATATCTCAAAATACTTTTTACTGCAGTGTAATGAGATTCTTTAGGGCATGATTGGTACCTAGCACAGACACATGTTGCATACATAATGTCTGGTCTACTAGCAATTAGATATAGAAGAGAGCCAATTATTCCTCTATACAAAGACTCAACTACAGGTTTACCTGTATCATCTTTGCATATAAGCCTACTTTTTCCCATAGGAGTTCTCATGGTGGAGGATGATTCCATACCATATTTTTTAATTGACTCCTTGGTGAACTTAGACTGAGATATGGATAAGCCATCATCAGTCTGTCTTACTTAAAGTCCCAAGAAGAACTTAAGTTCTCTCATGCTGCTCATCGCAAACTTCCCTTGCATAAGTTTAGCAAACTTCTTGCAAAGGTTGCTTTCTGTAGACCCAAATATTATGTCATCTACATAAAACTTGACTAAGATTATCTTTCCTTTGGATTCCCGTAGGAATAGAGTTTTGTCTATTTTCCGCCTTGAGAATTTGTTCTCAATAAGGAAAGTAGACAGGGTTTCATACCAAGCCCTTGGGGCTTGCTTTAACCCATATAAAGCTTTCTTAAGTCTATAAACATAATCAGGTTTGAGAGAATCAACAAAACCTGAGGGCTACTCTACATAGACTTCTTCTTTTAGATTTCCATTTAGGAATGCTGATTTTACATCCATTTGGAATACCTTGAAGCCTTGATATGCTGCATAGGCAAGGAACATCCTAATTGCTTCCAGTCTTGCTACTAGGGCAAAGGTTTGATCAAAGTCAATACCCTCTTCCTGCATATATCCTTTTGCAACAAGTCTTGCTTTGTTCTTCACAATGATTCCATTCTCATCCAGTTTGCTCCTAAAGATCCACTTTGTTCAAATGATGTTGTGGTTTTTTTGTTTAGGAACTAACTCCTAGACCTTGCACCTTCTGAACTGATTCAGCTCCTCTTGCATGACATCATCCAATGTGGGTCTAGAATAGCTTCTTCAAATTTCTTTGGCTCCAGTTGAGATAGGAAGCTTGAGCAAAGCACTGTGTTCAAGTTCCTGCTTCTGGTTTGTACTCCATGTTTTAGATCACCAATTATCTGATTTGCTGGATGATGCTTTAAGTGTCTAACAGCTGGAGGTAGATTTTCTTCAGGTTGAACCTCTCCTCTCTCTTCAATATGCTGCACCTCTTGGTTTTCAATAGCATCTAGGGAGTCTTGTACTCCCCCTGGAAAGTATTCACCATTTTCCACTCCCTGTATTTCAGTTGTTTCTTCTGTAATGGTAAGCTTGTCCATTTTCTCATTAATACCTGTAGAACTGCATGAGCTACAAGGCAACTCACTGTTAATCAGTCTTGTTTCATCAAAGACAACATGTACAGACTCTTCTACAACTTGAGTAATCAAGTTGTAGACTCTATAAGCCTTACTATATTTGTTGTACCCAACAAATATCCCATCTTGGGATTTGGCAGCAAACTTAGTTAGATAGGACTTGCCATTGTTAAGGACATAGCACTTGCAACCAAAGATCCTAAAATAGGATAAGTTTGGTTTTCTACCCTTCATGATCTCATAGGGAGTCTTTTTATTGCTTTTGGTGATAGATGCCCTATTGATCACATGACATGCAGTATTTAATGCCTCATCCCAGAAGAAGTGTCACTAAATAGAGTTCTACCAGCCTCAATCAATGTTCTATTTTTCCTTTTAGCAATACCATTTTGCTGTGGTGTTCTAGGTGAGGAGAATTCTTGAAAAATCCAAAATTCTTCACACAGTCTTGTCATACTTTCAGATTGAAATTCAATGTCATGGTCACTTCTGATTTTTACCATTATACTGTCAAGTTCATTCTTAATTTGCTTAACAAAACTATATAAAATACTTGGGGTTTCTGATTTTTGTCTCAGAAAGAACACCCAGGAATATCTAGAATAGTCATCTACCACCACAAAAGTGTAGACCTTCCTACCTAGACTATGAACTGGCATAGGACCAAAAAGATCCATATATAAGAGGTATAGACACCTC
This sequence comes from Platanthera zijinensis, assembly GCA_039513925.1. NCBI lineage: Eukaryota > Viridiplantae > Streptophyta > Magnoliopsida > Asparagales > Orchidaceae > Platanthera > Platanthera zijinensis. The sequence continues at coordinate 166,340,134 of CM077080.1, forward strand.
ACTGAATCCTTGTTTTCAAGGCTATGAAAGGAGGATTTTGTCTGCTTGCCTTTTTAACAAGCTGAGCATATCCCATCCTTTATACACTTAACTTTTGGACCATTCCTTACTAACTCTTTGTTAAAGAGATGGCCAATTGTTTTGTAGTTAAGATGGGCCAGCCGCTTGTGCCATTTGACACAATGAGAGGCTCTCTCATCAACTACAAGACAAATAGGAGAACCATTGTTCTCACATTCAAAGTTAAGACAGTACACATTCCTTTTCCTATATCCTGTCAATATGATCTTTTGATCACTTGATCTTTTGATATGACAACCATTCTTAATAAATGAAATGTCATGTCCTAAATCACTCAGCTGAATTATGCTTATAAGGTTGTGTTTCAAACCCTTCACATAGGCCACTTAAGTGATAGTAATCTGGTTATTAGAAATGTTACCAAATACTTTGATGATTCCCTTTTCAGAACCACCAAAGATTACTTTAGACCCATTTATGATAGGTAAGTACTCCTTCAGCAACCCCTTTGTTCCAGTCATGTGCCTGGAACATCCACTGTCCAAGTACCATATAGGGGCATGGTGACTTGGACTCACCAGCAATAAAGAATTACGTCTCCTTAGAACCAAAGTAAGTCTTGGGTCCTTGGTTCAAGTTAGCTTCATACTTAACAAATCTACCTGCAGCTCTTCTAACAGGTAGACTGTTGTTCTTCCTGACACTAGTGTTGTGCCAGCAATCTATGGCATAATGACCTTTCTTGCCACAGCACCAACATTCATACTTATTGTATCTATTTTTAGATACATTCTTGGCAGTCTCGTTGACAACAAATCTTTTGTTTTGTGCTGGTACTGCTGCAGCTACACCCACTATTTTCTTAGGAACATGGGGTTTATGGACATGGGCTGCCTTATTGACATAAACACCCTTGTCATTCAAAACATCAGTCTTACTATGACCATGAGTATTCTCAAGGTCATACTTGTTAGAAGGCACTTGTACTTTTCTAAAAAACTACAGGGACTTTAAAATTCAGTGGCTGGACTGAGGCTTTGCCCTTTCTCTTAAATTGGACAACCCATGTGTTACCTTTAAAGCCTATTCCAGTCTTACCCTTTTGAGCCACAAACTCATCTTTTAAGGGTAAAACTGATTTTTGCTTGGAATAACTAGCCACCAAATCTTTTTCCTTTTGAAGTCTGGCTTCCAGACTTTTAATTAGATCATTTTTGTATGTGATTGTGCCCATCTGAATAACAGTTATAGTTTTCAGTTTAGCAATCTCATTCAATTTTTGATCCAACTCTTTCTCTAAGTCAGATGCAGCCATCTTAAGATCTGCAATTTCCTTAGCCTGAGTTTTGGCCATGTTTTTGCTTTTCTTTAGTGTCTGCAACAAGTCCCCATATTCATCTATCAGCTGATGAATATCACCTTCAGACTCAGACCCATCCACATCACTTGATGCATATATAGCTGACTCTGTGCCAGTACTACAATCTGAATTACTAGAAAAACATTGTACCTTAATCGGCCAGGCTGATCCTGGCACTTGTCTTCTTCTGATACAGCCATCAGTCTCATGCACTGATGGTCTTCTTGTTCATAGATAGAGTTCAGCAATTGCATAAACTCATCTTCTTTATCTGCTGCATATAGACCAATGTATGCCTCAGCTTCAGATTCAGACTTTGAAGATGATTGGTCTGTCAAGCTCTTCTCCTTCATAGCAATAAAGGATTTCTCCTTCTTGCTCTTTTGTTGAGTTTTCCTTTTATCAGCAGACTCCTTTCTTTTATCTGGACACTCAGCCATAACATGTCCAGGCTTATTACAGCAGTAGCAAACTAGCTTTGATGTTGTAGATTTGTGAGGCTTAGACCTGCTCCTGTCCTTCCTTGATGACTTCCTCTTTTGATAATAGTCATCCACAGGCTGAGATGTGGAGGGCCTTGACTTCCACTGCTTCTTCTTCAGGAATCTCTGAAACTGCCTTGTGAAGGAAGCAAAGTCTTTATCTGAGTCACTGCTATCTGAACTTTGGTTGTCTGAATTATCTGAAGTAATTTCAGCAACAATCTCAAGAGGTGATGGAGACATCCTCCTATTCTTCCTAGTGGCTTCCACCTTGAAGGCCACAGACTTTTATTTATGCTCCCCTTTAGCACTTTTCTCTTCCTCTTTCCTAGCCAGCAGCTGCATCTCATATGACAGCAATTTACCAAACAAAGTTGGAGGAGAGATATCTACAAGTTTGGCACTTCCCTAATGGCACAAATCTTAGTGTCCCAATCCTTTGTCAAGGATCTTAGGAATTTATCATTCAGTTCATATGTACTGAAGATCCTTCCATAGGACATCAGCTCATTTACTATTCTAAAGAACTTTTTATAACACTGATTTATACCATCTGACTTTCCTTGTCTGAAACTCTCATATTACTGTCTCAGCATAGATTTTTAATCTTGTCTGACTTCTTCAGAACCCTCCATGTAGACTATCAAAGTGTCCCACATTTCCTTGGAGGTCTTGCAGTGAATCAAATTTTGAAAGGTTGAATCATCAATGGCACTTACTATGATATTCTGGGCTCTTTTATCCATAGTTGCCAGGATGATCTCTTCCTTAGTCATCTCTGAAAAATCTTTGGGAGTTCTTTGATTTGCATTTAGAACTGACAACTTTATTGGAACATAAGGACCTTCCATTACAGTAATGTTGATCCTTGGATAAGAAGCCTCCATGAAAAGCCTAACCCTTTCTTTCCATATTCCAAAAATCTCATTCTTGCATATGGGTAATTTCATAGAACCTAGTTACTTATGATTTTCTCCTGAACCCATTTTCTTGATCTTGAAACTGCCTTATGGATCTTACTCAGACTGTTAAGTCCTTCTTTGAGCAACCTGGCTCTAAAACCACTTGATAGAATTGATTTCAAGATAACCCAAACACCTAGAGGGGGGGTGAATAGGTTCTTTTCTTTTTTACTTAAGGCAGAATAATTATTCAGATCTTAAAATAGAATCTAACTATTTTACAGCAATCACAGCACAGAATTCACAATCACACATACATCACAGATTGCACACAGGTTTATAGTGGTTCCCCAAGGTCTGGGTACATACACTTTCCCCCTTCACCTATCTAGCAGTGTGCTAGATTCGGCCTAACTTCTTCCTTCTTCTCAAATCCACAGATCTTACAGCTCAGAACCCTGAAAGGTTCCTACAACTCAGAACCCTATAAGGTTCCTACAACTCAGAGTATAACCACACTCCTACAACTCAGGCTAACAGCCCTACCTCAGCCTTCCCACAAGGCCTACATCTCAGAGAATAATTTCTCCTACACTCAGGCTCAAAAGCCCTACCACTCAGAGATCTATATCTCCTACACTCAGCCTTTATAATTTAGGCTTACAACTCAGATCCTTGAAAAGATCTTACAAAATTTGATAAGTGTTTTAGATGGACTCTTACCATTGTTGAGAGAGAAGGGATAAAAGGTTTCTTGATCAGCTTCTTAATAAAACTGATGGCTGAAATCAACCTGTTCTTAGCTTTCTTCAAAACTTCTTGAATCTGAACTCAGTAGGGTTGATCTCCTTTTACAATAGAATACGACGCTTCAGGCAATGCTATCGGAGATATGCTATCATAAATCGCACATCTGATTGCATATTTCAGTAAAAAGCTTACTCCTAGGAAGCAGACAAAATCCACGTATTTTAGAGAAATGCTGACAATAACATCAGCAGTTAGCAAATGGAGGCAGTACTTAATAGGATCGTTTTTTCCACTAACGAATCATTGGTTTCATTGAATAACTAAATAAAATAGATAGACCTTTCTCTTCGTCGGATCTTCTCAATTGGAAGATATCCCATATGGATAATACACATTCCAGTTGACTGAGCCTCATTCTCATTGTTTTGTTCCGAAGCAAAGATATCCACGGAGGCGGGTTATGCTCTAACGCCCGCACCGGATATGGACCGAACTGTCTCACGACATTCTGAACCCAGCTCACGTACCGCTTTAATGGGCGAACAGCCCAACCCTTGGAACATACTACAGCCCTAGGTGGCGAAGAGCCGACATCGAGGTGCCAAACCTTCCCGTCGATGTGAACTCTTGGGGAAGATCAGCCTGTTATCCCTAGAATAACTTTTTTCCGTTGAGCGACGGCCCTTCCACTCGGCACCGTCGGATCACTAAGGCCGACTTTCATCCCTTCTCGACGGGTGGGTCTTGCAGTCAAGCTACCTTATGCCCTTGCACTCGAGGGCCAATCTCCGTCCGGCCCGAGGAAACCTTTGCACGCCTCTTCCTTCTTAGATTTCAGAATAGATCTGAATCCTTCTTAGCAGATTAGTTCAAGATCTGCTTCTTAAGAGACTTGTAAATGTCTCCTCCTTTACTTCAACAGTTAGAGATCTCTCTCCCTCTCCAGAACTTCTGAAGTTTATTCAGAATTCTTGCTTGAATTCTCCTTAAATCTTCTCACGAAAATCTTCTTCTGTGTGACGTGCACTTCCTTGATCAATGATCAATACTTCAATAGTTGTTCGTGTGGTTGTTATTGTTGTTCACGTTATTGTTGATTTGACAGAATCCATCTATATATAGACTTCATCCATGATAACCGGCTGATCCGGTTTCTAACCAACTTCTGACAAGTTTGACGGCTTCAGTAAACTTGTTGGAATACACAGCTGTCAAGTCTCCAGTAAGTTCTTGAACCTTTGTCTTTGTCAACAAAGCGTCGAGACAGATTGTCATTATGTGTCGACACAAGTAGATTAAGTGTTGACACAGGATTTGGCGATATCAACATAGCTCCTTTAGTGTCGACACTGCTTCTTGACACTGTATCTATAGAGTGTGTCGACATAGCTTCTTTGTGTCAACACAAACACTTCTTTACTACATAGCAAACAACATTGTTGAAACTCTGCTGTCTGTCGACACAGGTCCTGTGTGTCGACACAGTTGATGTAGTCACAGAATTCTGTGGTCGACACTGCCTCTCGGTGTCGACACATTTGATGTCGACTAATACATCTGTGTGTCGACACTGCCTCCCGGTATCGACACAGTTGATGTCAACTATAAAATTCTGTGTGTCGAAATAGTTGCTTCAGGTGTCTACACAGCTTTTCCAAGTGTCGACACTGGCTTTCTTAAGTGTCGACATATGGACTTAGAAACTTTTTCCTTCATTTTAGCATATCCTTAACCTGCACATATAATCTCAAAATAACATCAAATACACCTTGATGTATATCATTGAGCTAAGTGAGACTTCTTCAAATCAGGTACACATTTTCTAATGTACCCAACAAAGATACTCGACGATTTTTACTTGACTGATTTCCAAAAGTTCGGAGATTATTCCCTAAGTAAATGTGACGGATTCGACGAGTGCTAGTAAGAATACATGACGAGTATTCATGAGTATACTCGATGAATTTGATGAGTATTCACTACAATACTCGATGAATTTTACTTGAAGAAAATCTATTCTTTTCTTATGAAAGTAGCAACTTGTCCTTCCTTGAATCTCCTAGTGTACTTAAATCAGAAGTACACCCCAATAGAGAAATTACATGTGAGTCAACACATTGGCCTATATAATGAAGGATTACATTTTATTATCCTGTGTTTCATGACCCATTGTAACCTGACATTGGGTTGTACTTAGCAATATAGTCTGCAAGCACATTACTAGAAAAACAACATCAAATACAAACTCAATTCATCTTAGTTCAAGGGAAACTTCTTCAAATCAGGGTCATTGTGGATACAATATCCAACAGTTATTCAATGGAAAAGATAACAGAGTTGTATTTGGATGAAGTCATCAGATTGCATGGAGTGCTGGTAAGTATTGTGTCAAATTGAGACTCCAGGTTTACGTTGCGTTTCTGGCAAAGTTTGCAGGAAAGGTTGGGCACTTACCTTAGGTATTCAACCGCTTACCACCCACAAACCAATTGTCAAATGGAAATAGTATATCAAATTTTGGAGGATATGATCAGATGCTATATTTTGGACCATGGTGGAGCATGAGATCAGCGTCTTAGAGTGATGGATTTTGCCTATAATAACAGTTATCAAGAGAGTTTGCAAATGGCCCCTTTGAGGCTTTGTATGGGAGGCATTGCAGAACTCCCATATTTTGGGCTGAGGTTGGTGAGAGACCATTGTTGGGTCCAAAAGCCTTTGAAGAAATGAGTATTTCTGTAATGCATATTCGTGAAAAGCTTTGTGTAGCAGTTGGGGACATGGTTTTTCTGAAGGTTTCTTCGATGTCAGGTGTTAAGAGGTTTTGAAGGAACCACAAGTTGAATCCCAGGTATGTGGGATCTTTCTAGATTGTTGAGCGCGTCGGAGTGTCAACTTAAAGGCTGTATTTGCTCACTACTTTCCCTGGTGTTCACGATGTGTTTCATGTGAGCCAGCTGCGAAAGTGTGTGCTCATCGATCGACACGTCCTTGACTCGGTGCCCCAGTTGCAGCCTAATATTTCTTATGTCGAAGAGCATGTTTGTATTCTGGAGACTCAGGATAGGGTGTTCCGGAGGAAGACGATTCCCATGGTCAAGGTTCTTTGGCAAAACCAAGACATCGAGAGCACGACTTGGGAGTTAGAATCGGCTATGAGAAAGTATCATTCTCACATTTTCTCCTAATTTCCTTTGGTAAGTATTTCTATCCGGTAACCTTTGGCTATTTCTTTTCTATTTTGGATTCAATTTGTATATCAAGTTTCGGGACGAAACTTCTTTTTAAGGGGAGTGGCTGTAATGCCCCTGAATTTTCTATAATTATTTAAAATACTTTAGTATCGTAAGAATGATCTAAGGGCGTTACATTATTGCGTAATTAACGGTGCATCGTCGTTAGTGCATGGTGTGTCCATTGGGCCAAGTTAGCTAGATTTTAGACTCTTCGGAATTGGGGCTTTAAGCTTTAGAAAATTAAAGTATTTGACCATAGTCGTGCATGTAAAGTTTTGTGGTGATCCGGGCCAATTTGAAGTTGATACGCCCAAAAAAGGTGTGCGTAATTCACGCAAGTGCACATGCCGGTTCAAGTAATAAAGAGTGAATAAAGATCGTTCCTACGGAGAGGTACTAGATTTAGTGCTGGCAAGTACCAGTTATGCTTGTTCTCTAAATCCAATTGAATCGAGATGATGATTTTGAAATATTAAAAACTGTAAAGACAACTACTAATTAAAATTGACTACGGATGCTAGAGAAAATATTTGTGTTACCAGTTATGAGAGATAATCTTGTACCGTGATTTCCTAAGTCTAGTGCGATGAACATATAAATGTGACCATGTGAAAACGTGTGGTGAAAAGTCTTGCAACGATTTTAAAATAGAGATCTGTATCTCTCGATATCGGAAATCCCTAGCCCACTATCTCCCCTTGGGTGAAATAGGAAACCGAATGATGAACGAAAACCAAAGTTGCTAATATCAAGAGGAAATCTTTTTCTCTCTTCAAATAATATATCGAATCTATGATGGACACACACAACTCCTCTCTCGATTTAGGAAGTGTAGTAAAAAGATAAAACCTTGGCAACAAGTTCCATAATAAAAGATCATAAACTCAATAAAGAACATTCACCAAACATTCACAAAGATAAAAATTAGAGAATAGTCATCACACACAACTTAGTACTCTCATAATACAAGATTAGAGGAATTATTCCATAGCGATGGAAGAAAACCACGAAACGATTGGAGAGATCTTATAATACTTGATGGATTTAAGGATTAAACGCTGCAGGATTTCACTTCCGGAGTCGCTCGCTCGATCAGCACAAGGATCTGTCGTCTTCTTTATTCTAGTCGCTCTCTTCAATGGAGGATTTCCACAAACCATAGATGAAGAACTCTTGATTTCCTCCCCTCTTCTCTCTTAGAATGCCTTGGAATTCATGATTTGGTGGAGATTTTGCCTCTTAAAAACGTAGCCACCCCTTTGGAAAGAAGCACCTTTCTATTTAAAATTAGAGCCAACTTTGAATTTCAAAATCTGAAATTCGTCCAGGCCACATTGCAACCTGCTTTCTCGCGCGTTGTGACCTACTTTCCTGATTATTATATTTGGACAGATTTCTTTCTCCAAGCAGATTTCTTTGACATTTCTCATAATGACATCATGGAAAAAGACTGAATTAGCCACAAAATAAATAAATATGATTTAATTTCATTTATATCTTATTTAAAATCATTTTAAGTATTTTTAATTAATATTTAGTCTAAAATTGGGCTAGATAACTTCTTTTTGAGAAGTTATCACACCTCCACACTTAAACCTTTGTTAGTCCCTAGCAAAGACAATACTAATCTTCGAAATTGAGTGAGTGGAAATAGTCATAATACAAACTCACAAGATTCTTCTTCTCAAACATAATTAAAGAAACAAACATAATTAAAGAAAGCTTACTCAAAAGTTTCAAATTTATCCAAATGAGTACTTGTCACACCTTAATGGTTCGAAATAACAAAATATTCACTAGCTTGATGAAAGAGAAAGCTCAATTAAACTTTCTAGTGTGGTGTGTGCTATTCTTTAAAATCCTTAACTCCCATAAATTATTCTTATCGAACTTCCTCAATAATTAAGAAATAATGAAAATAGGCCGAGTTTTTGACTTAACCTCCACTAGAGTTGATAATTTAATTTCAAAAGAAAGCATATGAGGACTAGCAGTGGAGATGACTTTGGCTTGGTTAGACATAAATTGCGTTAGTAGAAGATATTTCTCTTATTAATATACTTAATAACTCGCCAAACTATGGGGTTCATTTTTTATTATCAAATTTTTAGTTCATAGTTGGGATCATTCTAAGTAGGTGTACACACACTTAAGCCACATATCACTATGACACTTTTACCATTTTGTTTTTTTATATCATAGTTGGGATCATTCCAAGTATGAATATACATACCTAGGCCGCATATCACTATGACACCTTTTTTTATCTTTTTTTATAAAGTCATAGTATGGATCGTTCCAAGTAAGTGTACACACACTTAGGCCACATATCACTACGACTCACAAATTTTTTGTTTAACAATCACCCATAGTTAAAAAGTTATTAAGAAATTACTATTAGGAATGTAGGGAAATTACGCATGGTAATAAAAGATTCAAGCTCAAAGGATAGTTGGTGATCAAATCAAATATAGGTTGTGAGACACGAAATTGATCAAAGGAAAGTCCTAATCATTCTTATAAATTAAATAGTCATCTCAATGATTTGGTGTAAATCTCTAATTTGGTTCTTCCTTGACCTTCCGTCATTATTTTTAGAAGTCAATAAAATTTTATTTTTAGGGAGAAAATTCTTTTAAAGAATATTATGGATACAAAAATATGTAAAAGAACATTTATTCATATACTAGCTTCAAATCGAAAATATAAACTATAAACCATTAAGGATGACTATCCTATGAACATTAATCACCATAAAGTATTGAAAAACTTATTTGTTAATTATATCAATAAGTAGGATCAATCATTATTATTATAAAAGTTCACTCCTCACCCAATTAATGGGGGTTATACCACCCCCACCTCCACACTTTTTCCATTTGCTAGTCCCTAGCAAAAAGATTCAATGCCCAAGAAGTATTGTTTAAAATATTTTGACTAATTAGCATATAAAGGAAAGGAAAAAATGAAGGACAAAACGAGACTTGAAATTTAAATACTCCCCTGAGAATTGGAGTGCCCATTACTTTCTCAATGATATACCCAATTTACTATATTGTGGAATGTCCATCAGTAATCCTAGCCATATGTTGTAGCCTGTAAAACTTATATCTTAGACATATACAAAGGTTAAAGCACAAAATATAGTTTTGTCCAATTCTACGTGTAACATCAAAAACCATCAAAAATGATACAAGCATATCATGATCATGTAAGGTAAAAACTATCATTTTGTCATCCTAATAATACTCTAGAGTATTAAGTCTACATCACTGTAGGAATCATAAAATAAATAACCCAACTCATAAGATCATGCTATATTCTAACATGATATAACAAGCCGTCTAGAAAAAACATTTCAATTTTAGATTATTTTGAAGGTAGACAAAATAAAAATAAAAATAAATTAAATTAAAAAAAAAGGTTGTAACCTCTCTTTTTTTGGCTTGCAAAATTCAAACTGTTGTCAACACCTCACAATAAAGAAATACAAACAGCAAAAAAAGGTTGCAACCGTCTTTTTTGGGGTTGCAACTTTTTCTATTCGGGTTTCTTTAACAGCAAACAGAGAAAACAAAGTTGCAACTTGCCTTTTTCTGTGTTGCAAATTTTTCAGTTCGGGTTCCTTTAACAGCAAACAGAGAAAACAAAGTTGCAACCTACTTTTTTTTTTATTGTAACTTTTTCAGTTCGGGTTCTTTTAACAGCAAACAGAGAAAACAAAGTTGCAACTTGTTTTTTTCTGGGTTGTAACTTTTTCAGTTCGGGTTTCTCAGGACTCCTCTCGCGCGGAATCCTCCACCTAATCGCTATAGCAATAAACTAAATAGACATATTCTTCTAACTTAGACTAATTATTTTTATTAATTACTAATATAGATATAAATAAAAAAGATGAGTTGTCTCACAACAAGCGCCTAATTTACCGTCCCGGCAGTACGCTATTAAATTACAGAAGCATTACGCATGACTCCACCCGGTCGTCATTGTATCTCAGATATGACTTAATTCTCTCGTCGTTAACTTTGAATTCAGTCCTGTCACTCTCATTTATGATGGTCACTGCACCATACGGATGCACTATTTTTACTTTAAACGGCCCCGACCACCTCGACTTGAGTTTCTCGGGAAATAACTTTAAACAGGAATTGAATATGAGGACAAGTTGGCCCAGCTCGAAGTGATTTTCCTTAATACGTCGGTCATGACACTTCTTTGTGCGCTCCTTATAAATCCGCGTGTTCTCGTATGCTTGCATCCGAATCTCCTCGAGTTCATTTAGTTGCAGTAATCTCTTCTTACCGGCGTCCCAAAAATAATAATTTATTTTCCTAATCGCCCAGAAAGCCCGGTGTTCTAACTCAAGTGGTAAATGACAAGATTTTCTGTAGACCAACCTATATGGAGTTTGTCTAATGGGAGTTTTGAAAGGAGTCTAGTACACCCATAATGCATCTGTGATCTTTTGCGACCAGTCTTTCCGATTTATGCTCACAGTTTTTTATAAAATCCTTTTTATCTCCCTATTTGACTCCTCCGCTACTCCATTTGTCTGAGGATGGTAAGTGAGTGCGACTTTATGGGTGGCCCTATATTTATTTAGCAATAAGGTGAAGTGATGATTACAAAAATGACTTCCCCCATCACTAATGATCGTTCTAGGTACCCTGAATCGATTGAATATATGGTTTCATAGAAAATTCAGGACTACCTTGCCATCATTCTTAGGTGTTGCGATCGCCTGACCCATTTAGATACATAGTCTACTGCGAACAAAATATATAAATTACCATTGGAATTGACGAACGGACCCATAAAATCCATTCCCCAAACATCGAACAATTCGACCTCTAGCATGATATTCATTGGCATTCCCTCGTTCTTTCTTAAATTCTCACATTGTTGACATTTATCACATTGTTTAACAAATTCATTAGCAACCCAAAATAAATTATGCCAAAAGAATCCGGCCTCTAATACCTTCATTGTCATCCTCGTTCCCATGAAATGGCCTCCGTACAGTGAACCATGACACTTCTCTAATATCGATTGCGCTTCAACCTCTGGCACGCATCGCCTCACCACTCCATCAGCTCCAATTTTAAACAGATAAGGCTCGTCCCAAAGATAGGAGCGTACCTGGTGTAAAAATCGCTTCCTTTGTTGATAAGACATGTCAGACGGCAGAATATTACTCACTATATAATTTACGTAGTCAGCATACCAAGGTGGAGTACTATCATGAATAGATAAAACCCTCTCATATGGAAATCTCTCTTCAATTTCCGGATTATAAGATGGTCTTGTAGACTCTATCCTGGACAAGTGATTCACAATGGGATTATCAGTACCTTTTTTATCCTTAATCTCTACGTCGAATTCTTGCAACAGAAGCACCCATCTGATCAATCGGGGCTTTGCATCCTTTTTATCCATGAGGTAACGAATCGTAGCATGATTCATATAAACCGTGCTCTTTGTGCATAAAAGATACGATCTAAATTTCTCGAAAGCAAACACTACCGCTAGTAATTCCTTTTCCGTAGTTGTGTAATTTATTTGGGCATCAATCAAGATCTTTCTCGCGTAGGATATCGTGCGAAACACTTTCTATCGTACCTATCCTAAAACAACTCAAACTACGTAATCACTTACGTCGCACATTAAGATGAACGGCTCCTCCCAATTAGGAGTTATCACGATAGGTGTCGTGGTCAAGAGATGTTTTAATGTGCCGAATGCGTTTAAACATTCCTCGCTCAACTGAAATTTAGCATCTTTTTCTAATAGTCCACTCAATGGTTTTGCAATTTTAGCGAAGTCTTTAATGAATCTTCTAGAGAAGCCTGCATGTCCTAAGAAACTTCGCAACATTTTCACATTATTGGGTGGTGGCAGCTTTTTAATCACATCTAGTTTCACTTTATCAACACCTAAACCATCCCTTGACACATGATGACCAAGCTCAATATCCTCTCGCACCATGAAGTGACATTTCTCCCAATTCAATACGAGGTTAGTTTTAACACAACGCGTTAGCACTTTTTCCAAACAAGCTAAACATTCATCAAAAGGATTATCGAAGATAGAGAAGTCATCCATAAAAATTGCAATACCATGGTCCATAATATCAGAGAAGATAGCAATAATACATCGCTGAAAAGTAGCAGGTACATTACAAAAACCGAATGACATCCTTCTAAATGCAAATGTTCTGTATGGACATGTGAATGTGGTCTTCTCCTGATCTTCCGGGGCTACCATAATCTGATTATATCCTGAATAGACATTAAGAAAACAGAAAAAATCATTCCCTGCTAGCTTATCTAGCACTTGATCAATGAAAGACAAAGGGAAATGATCTTTTCGTGTGGCCTTATTCAGCTTTCGATAATCCATACAGATATGCCACCCAGTAATCATTCTAGTCGATACTAGCTAATCCTTCTTGATGCAGGCCCATGGTTTAGAAGAGAGATTTTCTTGAAAATGTCCAACAGTTATATGGGGAGGAGGTGTGGTTGTTGTTCGGTTTTGTTCTTGGAGGAAGAGGGCAAGTGGCGGTTTGAATGGAGCTAGGGTGGCCGACGGTTTGTAGGGAAGGGAAGAGGGGCTGAGAGAAATAGAGAGGGAGGGAGAGAAGAGAGGCCGGCGGCCAAGGAGAGGAGGCAAAGGGAGGGAGAAGAAAACAAGGAAAGGGGAGAGGGAGGAGAAGGCCGAATATTGCCTAGGGGGAGGAAAGAGAGGAGGTGGCCGAGAGAGATTAAAGAGGGAGAGGAGGTGGCAGCTTTGGACTTGGCCGAGCCCTAAGGGGGTGGTGGTGGTGAAGGTGAGGGAGAATATTGAGGAGGAGGAGGAGAAGGGAGAAAAGAGGTAGCCGAGATTGAGAAGAAAGGGGAGGGGGTGGCCGGCGGCCAAGGTAGAGAGAGGGAGAGAGGGTTTGGCCGAAATTTGCCAAAGAGGGGGGAGGAAAATTCCCTCAAGAATCTCTAGGTTTTTTTCAATTTTTCATTCTTTCAATACTTAATCAAACAAAACATGACTATATATAGCCTTACACTACTCAATCTCCTCCATACATATTTAGAACAAAATAAAAACAATTCCAAAATTAAAATGCATGAAAATGGAAGCAAATATATGATGGTTATAAGTATCCATCATAATTACAAGAATAAAAATATAATAATAAGATTGCTTAAATAGAAATTGCCATAAATAGAAATTGCATAAAATGATAAAAAATAAATAATAAAATATATAATTTTAATTTTAATTTATAATTATATATTTTATTTAAAATGGTGCCGGCAGACGTCGTGCAAAATATGAAGCGGCGTTGGCGAAGGAGCGTCACGGCATTGACGAAGAAGCGTCGCGGCGTTGGTGAAGAGTGTCATCATCAATTCTCCCACACTTAAAATCACTCATCTCCGATGAGTGGTCCGTGAGGGGGGAACAGTCAGAAGAAAGCAGCAACATTGGGTCAAGTCTGGCCATAAAAGTTAGAGGGTGCCAATTAGAAAATTGACATGAACCTCCCTCTGAAACCAAATTGATGCAGGCCCATGGTTTAGAAGAGAGATTTTCTTGAAAACGTCCAACAGTTATATGGGGAGGAGGTGTGGTTGTTGTTCGGTTTTGTTCTTGGAGGAAGAGGGCAAGTGGCGGTTTGAATGGATCTAGGGTAGCCGACGGTTTGTAGGGAAGGGAAGAGGGGCTGAGAGAAATAGAGAGGGAGGGAGAGAAGAGAGGCCGGTGGCCAAGGAGAGGAGGCAAAGGGAGGGAGAAGAAAACCAAGAAAGGGGAGAGGGAGGAGAAGGCCGAATATTGCCTAGGGGGAGGAAAGAGAGGAGGTGGCCAAGAGAGATTAAAGAGGGAGAGGAGGTGGCGGCTTTGGACTTGGCTGAGCCCTAAGGGGGGGGTGGTGGTGAAGGTGAGGGAGAATATTGAGGAGGAGGAGGAGAAGGGAGAAAAGAGGTAGCTGAGATTGAGAAGAAAGGGTAGGGGTGGCCGGCGGCCAAGGTAGAGAGAGGGAGAGAGGGTTTGGCTGAAATTTGCCAAAGAGGGGGGGGAGGAAAATTCTCTCAAGAATCTCTAGGTTTTTTTCAATTTTTCATTCTTTCAATACTTAATCAAACAAAACATGACTATATATAGCCTTACACCACTCAATCTCCTCCATACATATTTAGAACAAAATAAAAACAATTCCAAAATTAAAATGCATGAAAATGGAAGAAAATATATGTTGGTTATAAGTATCAATCATAATTACAAGAATAAAAATATAATAATAAGATTGCTTAAATAGAAATTATCATAAATAGAAATTGCATAAAATGATAAAAGATAAATAATAAAATATATAATTTTAATTTTAATTTATAATTATATATTTTATTTAAAATGGTGTCGGCAGACGTCGTGCAAAATATGAAGCGGCGTTGGCGAAGGAGCGTCACGGCATTGACGAAGAAGCGTCGCAGCGTTGGCGAAGAGCGTCGTCATCACTTCTCATTCCGTACTACCGTCATCCCTCCCTTTTTGGGCACACATTGCACCGGTGATACCCACGAGCTATCCGAGATAGGATAGATGATCCTTGCATCTATCCATTTAATAATTTCCTTCTTCATCACTTCTTTCATGGGTGGAGTAAAACGACACTGGGGTTCGATCGATCCTGTAGAAGATTCTTCCAAAATAATCTTATGCATACATAGAGAGGGGCTAATCCCTCAAATATCCGCTATGGTTCACCTTATGGCCGTTTTAAATTGAGATAACAATTCTAAAAGCTTTTGAAGTTGATCAGTTGATAATTTAGAATTGATGAAAATCGGCAATGTGTTATTTTCGCCTAAACATGCGTACATGAGATGGTTCGGTAGAGACATCAATTCAAGAGTCGGCAGACTAACAATAAAGAGCTTGTCCGCCAACTCCTTGTCTGGCATCTCAAAAGGTTCCGGTCTCCTAACGAAAGCAACTTGTGCCTCAAATAATTTTATGTAATCTCGAATGTCCTTTTCATCATCTGAAGTCTCCTCGTGCATCAAAAAATCTAGTCAACACATCATCTTGCCCTGTGGATTTATTATTTAGATTATATTCATGAATTGAAATATTATTTACCGCCTCCATATGATCTTCTTGACTCCGGGGGAATTTCATAGCTTTAAGTTCATTAAAGGTGATTTGTTCGTCGTTAACTCTCATGGTCAACTCCCCCTTCTATACATCTATCAGTGTCCTATCGGTGGTTAGGAATGGTCGTCCTACTATAATAGGCACCTCTCTATCCTCTTCCATGTCTAGGACAACAGAGTCCGCTAGAAAAATAAACTTGTCCACCTTAACTAGGACATCTTCAACTATCCCTTTTGGGAATGTGAGGGTTCTATCGGCTAGTTACAGAGTGATGAAGGTCTTGGAGATTTCTCCTAAACCAAGCTTCCTATAGGTAGAATATGGCATTAGGTTGATGCTCGTGCCTAAATCACATAAGGCCTTACCCTCGAATTGGTAACTTATAGAGCACGGTATGGTGAAACTTCCCGAATCTTTTAATTTGGGTGGGAGTTTCTTTTGAAGTATAGCGCTGCACTCCTGAGTGAGTGCCACCATCTCATGTGTTCCAAATTTACTTTTTTTAGATAAAATATCTTTTATAAACTTTACGTAGATTGGCATTTGCTCCAATGCTTCCGTGAAAGGAATGTTGATTTGAAGTTTTTTAAATATTTCAATAAATTTCTGAAATTGTTGATCGAGTTTTCTCTTCTTTAACCATTGTGGAAACGGAGGTGGTTAATAAACTTTTATATTATCATTCTTCTTTTTATCTTCAGTGATAGGTTCTCTCTTAGTCTCTCCAGATACTTCTTCTACTTCTTCATTTCTATTATAATTTTCTTTTAACTCGTCGTTCGTGACATTAGAGCCAACAATCTCCAACTCTTTTTCTTTGCCAACTTGATTCTCACTTTCATTTACAGTCCCACCCACTAACTCCATACCACTCCATAAGGTGATAGCTTTGCTTTGAGGATTATCTCCCTTCGGATTTGTAGTTGTATCCGTAGGGAGCGAACCTTAGGGTCTAAGACTCAAAGAATTAGTGATTTGTCCTAATTGAGTTTCAATTACCCTCAATGAGCCCTCTAGACTAGAAATGCGAGCATCCCTCTTCTGCATAGATTCTATAAGTAACTCATTCGATAATTTCCTAGATGACCCTTGTTGATTATAATTATTATTCTGGGGTGGATTAGGGTTTGATTTGAATCCGGGTGGGTGTGCCATTCCCGAATTATTCTTCCACAATAAAATGGGGTGATTAAGTAAATCCGGATTGTAATGAGTTGGGAGTGCATTATGATTATTATGATTCATGTATCTCAGTTTCCCATCTATATAGTTGACCTCCTTGTTACTACTAATGAGTTGCTCCACCGTAAGTGAAGGATTCATATTAATCGGAGGAGCAACTGTACTATTAACTTGTGGGTTCATTTAAGCTTGATTCTGATTTAAAGTTAAAGCATCTAATCGCTTATTCATCGAGTTGAATTGTGCTGTAATTTGTGCAGCGAAAGAAGTGAGTTGATCAACTTGGTGTACACCTCCCATAGACGAAGAAAAAGGGGCATGTCGGTCGAACGACTGATAATTATTTGAAGATAGGTCCGCGAGGATCACATATGCATCCTCGGGATACTTGTTCATGAGGGATCCTCTCACAGCTCCATCTACTTGGATCATCGTAGATGTCTGGAGACCATTATAAAAAGTCCATACTTATTGATGCATCGCTAACCCATGGTGAGGACACTTCCTTAAGAGTTCTTTGAACCGCTCCCATGCATCGTACAACATTTCCCTATTCCCTTGCATGAACGTACTAATGTCCCACATTAGCTTTGCAATTTTAGTAGGTGGGAAGTACTTGGCTAAGAATAAGTCGACCACTTGTATCCAAGTGGTGAGACTGTATTGGGAATCAAGCCACTCCTTCTCTCTACCTGATAGCGAGAAGGTAAATAGGCGGAGTCTAATTGCTTCATCTGACACGCCATTGATCTTGAATGTGTCGCACACATCCATGAAATTCCGTAAATGGGAGTTTGGGCCCTCATGACTAAGTCCACTGAATTGTCTCTACTGCACTAGGTTCATTGCCATAGAGTCAATTTTGAAGTTATTGGCTTCAATGGAGGGCTTGATGATGTTGTATTGCAGTCCCCCTCTAAAAGGCATATTGTACTCACGAAGGGTTCTCCTAACCTCGGCAGGTTGTCTATTATGTTATACCTGACCCTCCTAACCTTGGTCATCCTGGTCATTTTCATTGGGGGCGTTTTGATTGTTAGGATTCATGGTTGTAGGATTATTATTTTCTAATCGAAACACTCTTCTATTTTGTCTACAGTCCGTTCGATCTCTAGGTTCAAAGGAAATAGCTCAGGTGAACGATAACGGGACATGCACTAGACAAAATGGCAAATGATAATAGATAGAAAACAAACAAAATAAACCAAAAACACAGTAGAAATAAAAACTTGAACTCTAAATACTAAGGATTCACTAATATTGCAAGAAAGAAACACTAAATACGTCGCACCTCCCCGGCAACGGCGCCAAAAACTTGATATGCCTGAAACAGGTGTGCGTAATTCATGCAAGTTCACATGCCAGTTCAAGTAATAAAGAGTGAATAAAGATCGTTCCCACTGAGAGGTACTAGATTTAGTGCAAGTACCAGTTATGCTTGTTCTCTAAATCCAAGTGAATCGAGATGATGATTTTGAAATATTAAAAAATGTTAAGACCACTACTAATTAAAATTAACTACGGATGCTAGAGAAAATATTTGTGTTACCAGTTATGAGAGATAATCTTGTACCGTGATTTCCTAATTCTAGTACGATGAACATATAAATGCGACTTTGTGAAAATGTGTGGTGAAACGTCTTACAACAATTTTAAAATAGAGATCTATATCTCTCGATATCGTAAATCCCTAGCCCACTATCTCCCTTTGGGTGAAATAGGAAACTTAATGAAGAGCGAAAACCAAAGTCGCTAATATCAAGCGGAAATCTCTTTCTCTCTTCAAATACTATATTGAATCTATGATGCACACACGCAACTCCTCTCTCGATTTATGAAGCTTACTAAAAAGATGAAACCTTGACCATAAGTTCCATAATAAAAGATCATAAACTCAATAATGAACATTCACCAAACATTCACAAAGATAAAAATTAGAGAATAGTCATCACACACAACTTAATACTCTCACAATACAAGATTAGAGGAATTAGTTCATAGCGATACAAGAAAACAGTGAAATGACTGGAGAGATCTTACAATACATGATGGATTTAATGATTAAACGCTGCAGGATTTCCCTTCCGGAGTCGCTCGCTCGATCATCCCAAGGATCCGTCGTCTTCTTTGTTCTAGCTGCCTTCTTCAATAGAGGATTTTCACAAACCCTAGATGAAGAACTCTTGATTTCCTCCCCTCCTCTCTCTTAGAATGCTTTGGAATTCATGATTTGGTGAAGATTTTGTCTCTTAAAAATGCAGTCACCCCTTTGGAAAGAAGCACTTTTCCATATTTGAAATTGGAGCCAACTTTGAATTTCAAAATCTGAAATTTGTCCAGGCCATGTTGCAACCTGCTTTCCCGCGCATTGTGATCTACTTTCCTGATTATTATATTTGGGCAGATTTCTTTCTCCAAACAGATTTCTTTGACATTTCTCACAATGATATCATGGAAAAAGACCAAATTAGCCACAAAATAAATAAATATGATTTTAATTTCATTTATATCTTATTTAAAATCACTTTAAGCATTTTTAATTAATATTGAGGTTGTGTTTGAAGCGACTTATCACAGCTTATTTGCTCCAATGAGATTGGACAAAAATGTCATTATCATAGAAGGTATGTTTGATTTCACAAATGTTACAAAAAAAACTAGTTTGATACATAAGATTTTTGTATGATAATGACATTTTTGTCCAACCTCATCGGA
Source organism: Platanthera zijinensis (assembly GCA_039513925.1). Classification (NCBI taxonomy): domain Eukaryota; kingdom Viridiplantae; phylum Streptophyta; class Magnoliopsida; order Asparagales; family Orchidaceae; genus Platanthera; species Platanthera zijinensis. The sequence goes on from CM077080.1 coordinate 166,359,935, forward strand.
GCAAATAAATCGCGATAAGCCACGCCAAACGCAACCTAAGTATAAAATTGGGCTAGATAACTTCTGAAAGTATCTAGTGTCGACTAAGTCCACCTATGGGGGGGAATAGGTGTCGTGCAGTCTTTTTCGGAATTTAAATTACCTGCACAAGTAAACAAACACAGCACAGAAAAGCACACAAGCAATTATAGTGGTTCCCCGATTTGGGTACGTCCACTCTCCCCCTTCGACCTATCTCCTACCAAGGGACGACTCGGTCACTTCAACAACCGGATTAAAATCCAATCCTTACACTACGGAAGGAACCCTTCCAACCAAAGGAGTCACTACTCCTCCACCAGGGGTTGCACCTAACCCTTACAACTAGGAATCAATATTCCTTTACAACAAAACAAAATTAGAATGTACAAGAAATACAAACTACACTTGTGGAGAACCCGATGTCCCTCTTCGTTCGTTGAAGCGTTCTTGAAGGAGACGAAGAGTCCACGACCGGAGTACTCTCTTGGAGAGGATTTTGCCAAGATCGGTGGAGGCAAGTGATTGCGGCGGCGATGCTTTGTAGATCCAAACTTCTTGACGAAGCAAGCAAGGTCTACCAACGATCTCAATCAGATCGGTCGTCTCAATCGATTTGGAATGAAGAACTAACCTCGTTCAACAAATCGAGAAACAAGAGATCTCGAGAGAGAAGCGTGAGACGCTATGTAACATCCCTTTTTCAAATCAGACCCCCCTAGGTGTGGCTTTGAGCATGACTCAGTCTTGGCAAGTCCTTAGTGAGCCTAGGAGACCAAATGACTAGTTGAGGCTCACTTGGGCTGCAAATAGTAAAATCTTAAAACCCTAATTTTTGGTGGCCTGGTGAGTTCAATCTGACTCCAAGGCATTCCTAGACCTATTATGAGATCAATGGGTCACCAAGACCCATTGGGGGCAAATCTGGTGGCTAAGTTGACCCAAGTCAACTCAAGCCCTAGTTAGGCCAAGGTGACCTTCCTTTGAGACAATTCACCCTCATTATGTCAAACCTACCCTACTTAACCATACCTAGGCCTTAGAGGAGGTCAATGGGTCACTAGGAGTCCTTTGATGGTGACCCAAAAGGTCAAGTTGACCAAGTCAACCCTAAGCCCAAATCAAGTCAAACCTAGTTCAACTAGGTTAACTCAAGCTCAAGCCCTCATGTAGGCTCATGAGGTAATAGTAAGGGATAATATGGCTGCCTATAGCCTAAACCCTAGGCTAGTCAACATGGTGACTAGGAGAGAGAGTTAGGTCAATTCTTGGAAGAGTAATATAGGAGAGAGAAGATGAGAAAAGAGGGGTATTTTCATGGTAGAATGGTGAGCCTTCCCTACATTTGGTATTGTAATATTTTAATGATCATTTAGGGCTGCCATTAGGCTATTAGGAGTGAGTAAACGTGAGGGTGACTAGGAGAGAGAAAAAAAAAATGAGAATTTTGATATTTATAGGAGAGAGAAAAGGTGGTGGAGAGTGGAATGGGTGTTTTGAAGTGTGAAGAGGCATGTGGTCGGCCAAAGATGGGCCCACAGCCACCTAGTGGCTGGCATCTCTTCCCCCCAACCGTTTCCCGGCCACCAAGGGGTGGCTCCACCCCTCTCTCTCTCCTCCCAACCTTTTCATGAAGAGGCACTTGCCCCTTGATGAAAACCGCCCCCCCCTCCCCTCTCCTCTTATATATGCTCACTTAGGAGAGAGGGGAGTTTGTTTTCGAAATCAGAGCAGGAGGAGAGAGCCTTGCCGGAGCCACCAAGGAGGAGAAACGCCGCCACCGCCGCCACCATGACGTCGCGCCGCTCAACCCGCATCCATGCCCGAACTCAGGTCCTCCCCCTCTCTTTCTCTTGTGTTTAGATCCTAGACTCGTTAGGGTAGAGGTCGGGCTCGAGTAAGCCAGTCGGGTGGAGAGCAAACCAAGAAAAAAACACCATTTTTAATGGAGTTTTGGTGGTTCGGGTAGGGCGGCGCCGCCACCTCCGGCCGCCCTAACCGCCGACAAGGCCAGCCCCCACCACCGGGGACATATAGGAGTGAATCCCCGGTGGTGGCGCCGCCCCTACTGGCCGGGAAATGCCCCGCAACCAGCACAGTTTTCGGGTTCAAAACCGCCGCCTGCATGGGGACGAAGTACAGCAACCCTTGATCCTGCTTCAAGATGCGTGCAGGGGATTTAATTCTTTTAAATTCCTATTTTCTGTATTTATGTATTACAGTTTTACTGCAATTGAATTTTAGGCCCCTTATGGGCACCTACTGAAAAAGTGTATAACATGAAAGTTGTAGACATTTTAATTACCTACAGTTTGATATGTGGTGGGAAAAATTTGGTAGAGAACTCTGCCCTGTAGAGTCATTTGAATATAGGTGTGTCCTAATAAATAGGGCAGAACCCTTGTGAAATTTATTTAGGTCCCTTGGAGGTATATCCATCAAAACTGGTCAACATAAAAGTTGTAGGTATTTTGAATACCTACATTTTGATATGTGATAGGAAAAATTTGGATGAGTAGGCTGACCTGTAGAGACTTTTTAGTGAAGGCTATACCCTACAAGCTAGGGCAGATCACTGTAGGAGAATTTTAGGGCACCCCTAGGGATTTTTAGGGGATGTGACCATCAGAGAAGTTGTAGGTATTTCAAATACCTACAGTTTGATATGTGATAGGAAAAATATGGATGAGTGGACTGTCCTGTAGAGGCTTTTTAGTGAGAGGTATACCCTACAAGTTAGGGCAGTTCACTGTAGGTGAAGTTTAGGGCACCCCTAGATGTTTTCAGTAGAAGTATCCAACAATAAACTTGTAGGCAATCTCAATATCTACAGTTTGATATGTAATGGAAAAATATAGGACAAGGCTACAGACCTGTAGGGCCATTTTCCTAGGGTAGGTCCTATATGTAGGGCAGATTTTAGGATGGATCCCCACACTTAACCCTTGGTCCAAATCCTTTGAATTTTGGACAGGGGCTTAATATAACCTAAACCTAGCTCCTATAAAAATTGGAGGCCATTTGGAATAGGGTAGCTTAGGGTTTTGCCCTAAACCTAGAAAAGCTAGGGTTAGGAAGTTGAAGGGTCAAATGACCTCCATACCCTCCCAATTTTTGGTGAGGTGTCCCTGCTACATATATCTAGGTATGGATTAAATCTCAACACATTTGGTTGAGTTTTGAATAGGAAACCACCAAGCCCTAGTTTGGTCCTAGGGAAGGGTAATATGGGAAAAAGGGGACTTGTGGCAATTGGGTGGTCAACTCACCTCAACAGAGGTTGAAGTTGTGACCAATGGGTTAGGATGATCCTAAGAACCTTTGGGGAGTAAAGGAGATGTGTTAGGGTGGATTTACCCTAGGGCCCAGGTACAAACCCAAAGTGAGGACTTTTGGGGGTTTGTGAAGGACATAGGGGCAAATGCTCTTGTATGGCCTTGATATTTGGTGGAGAGGTGGTTAATGAATATTTAACCCTCTGGTTATAATCTTAGAGAATTTTGAGGTAGCTAGGTACCTCAAATCCTAAACCCTAGTTTTAGGGTAGAAGGGCCTTTAGGGTCAAAACAGTAATTTAACTCATCTAAAAGCTATGAAACTTGGGTAGAGTGAGTTTTAGAGTGTTCTAGACACATGGTAATTTTCCTGGAATTTTATGATTAATAAAAGTTATACTTTATGTGTTAAATGATTATTAGCCGATTTGTTGTTTTCAATTGTTTGGTGGCTTTAATTTAATTAAAATCAGTTAAAATTCTGGATTTAGATCTTGCTGATTAGAACATTGATTCCTGAATTTTTATAGAACTTTATGTTGAGAGTTTGTAGAGGTTCATTCACAATCTTTTAATATGGGCTTTAGATTGTAAAAATAAATTAGGGCTTGTTAAATTGCTGGAAAATTATGAGATCTGGAATTTAAGGTTTTTAGGCTCTTGTATAGCACTGAGAATTATTTAAGAATTTTTAGGGTTGCTGTTATAGTACTTGATTCACAAAGCCGGTTAGATTGTTAATTAGTAAATGATTTATTATAATTTAATTTCCAGCAAGAAAAATATGGAATTCTGTAAATGTTGTTTTTAATATCATACCAGCACCCTGTAATTATTTCAAGATTTTTGGAGGAATATTTTATATAGATGCTTCAATAAACAAGAACTAGATGATTTTATTACTAAATTATATTTAGGCCCCTTGGACATCAGTGTAAATTATCAAACCTTGGAAAAATAGATACTTAGGCCTACTAGTATTTACCATAGAACTTTGATGTTTTGAATCAACTAAGATGACATATCTCATGTTCAAATGATGATATTAGGCCCTTAAGAATAAATAAATAAATTATCTGATTTATTAGGAAAATATTTAATGCTTTGGATTTAGGCAAATCCTGTTAGGATAGACCCCCGATAAATAATCTGAGGTATTTGGTTGAAAAGTAGGAGTCGAGTTTTCATGAACATCATATAGTACAGGTTGGTCAGTAGATAATAACCATGAGGAAATGTGTAAACAGGGTTAGGTTGTGTTGACTTAAGGATAGGTCATGTTGGTGGATTCCTAGAAGAGAATGGATCACCTAGGGAGGTTTCGAGATCTGGTGAGAATCGAGTCAGTAAGTGTTAGAAGGTGCGCGGGTCCGATGAAAGATCGCCGTCCCCGTAAGAGTGAAGAGTCAAACCCACCCTAGGTTTAGTTTGATGCAATTTATAGAGGGAACGGGGAAGGGAAAAACAACCAATAATAATAAGTGCCTTGCGAAAGGGAACTTCGGGCCGTAATGCCGCCGTCTTGGTTCCTAGTGCCCTTTGAGAGCCCTTCACGGGGTATGCCGGGGGCAGTCCTGGGCTAACGTAAATCTTAAAACAAACGAAAGAGTAATTAGCCTAATAGGGATTCACATTGCACACACTCATTAGTTAGGGTTGGTAATGGTTAAGTCGTCCCGAGGTGTTCAAGGGGGCGCCATCTCGCGGTGCTCAAGGGATGAGGTTTGGAATTGAGCCGGACGGTTTAGTCCGGGGAGCTTAGTCTCGGTTTGTGGTTGAGCCGGACGGTTTGGTCCGGGAGCTTTACTCTTGACTTCTTATATTAACTGCTGCATGTGCATAAAAATAGGAAAGATTAAGGTGGTGGGTTCTCGATATCGGGGAGTTCGATTGCACCGACACCGATATCGTTGACTCGGCAAGGTGACTAGCACTTAGCCAAGGTTAAGTCCGGCGGTCCAGTCGGCAAGAGTACGCAGGAGTCCGCTTTGTGCACCAAGCGTTGAGGGCGTACGATAGGTCAGACCAGTGGTGCTTTTACTGGTTTTGAGGTGGGCGAGGCCCAACCCACCGCTTCCGTCTGCCACTACGGAGGTATCCTGGGAGGTAACGGCTCTGAAAGGGGGAACTAAAGGTTTGTGTACACAAAGTCGTGTGTGTGAGTTGCACTGCATGAACATCATTAACCCACCATATAGTTGCATACATAATCATTCAAAACAACCTTGACACCTAAAGTATAAGTGGAATGGGACGCTTATACTTTAGGACTTGCAAAACGACCCCTTGGTCTATAAGCTTGTGTGGGCAAGTTTATAAATCAAAGGTTAATTTAAATATATATATATTTGCTGCTGTTTAATAACCGACACCCCAACGTATAAGTGGTATGAGACACTTTATACGACGGGAGCCTTGCAAAAGATCCCTTGGCTTATGTGTACTCACATAAGTGAAGGTTTAAATTACCTTACTTATTTTCCTTCTTGTCTGACCTATTACAACACTTATGATTAATTGCTCCCCGATTACACAACTGCAAGTTAGGACCACCGTCATTTGTTTTTGACTACTCTCCACCTTCATGTCCTTCCCTTTCTTCCTCTCCGCTCGGTGCCTTAGAGCATGGGGGAAGGGGTGGGGGATGATAGGGCTTAGTCTTATAGACTAACGGTTTTCGGACCACAACATTTTAGGTGTACCATATGGAAGGGTCTCGGGTTTTGCAGTTTCTGACGGAGTTGACCCCGCGACCATGTTACCATTGTCACCAGCCGGGACATACACGGGTCAAATGCCCCTTGATGGGTGGGATCCCACCAGCTCAGCAGTCAGGAGGCCGAAGACGTAGACGCAGACGTGGATTGCGAGGCGGGGACTGCAGGTCGAAAAGGAGGAAGCGCCCAGAGATGCAGCACCAGCAGATTATGGGGTCGGTGGAGATGGACCAGTCAAGCTTGGGTGCTCTTGGTTCAGTGACAGTTACAGTGACTCTTAGTTTTAATTCAGCTCCCGTTGAGTGACTATGTAGTGAGGTGTTGTTGTACCGGGCTTAAGCCCTCTTCCTTTCAGTACTCTATTTTTACTCTGATGTTATTTCTGTGGACACTCCCCTCGTGGAGCTTATTTATATTATATGTGATTTACTTCTATTGTGGACTGTTTTTCTCTTTACTGTTCTACTTGCTACTTGATTGTGATCGAAAAGGCCGGCAGAATCGGCGCGTTGTAGTGACTACCTTCCCGGGTGCGAAGGTGTCACCGCAAAGCGGCGGTTCTGGGCATAAGACCCCGGGTTTGATAAAAAAAAAAAAAAAAGGGGTCTTATAAAGTGGTATCAGAGGCGTAATCACGATCGAAAAAGTAGCAGTCCACAAACCGTGGGTCACCCCCGCACGAGTTTAGTTTGGGGACAAACTAAGCAGCGGAAGCAGTGGTGTGCCCATATGGTGATCACATATAAATTGTCCACTTCTTTAACAAATGGAATTCTTCTTTGTAGCTTGAGGCAAACCCTTCCCCCAACAGAGAGTACCTCCGGCTGCAAAGACCTCATCTTATAATTCCTAGGTCAATGAGTTAGACTCAACCCATTAGGACACATGACCAACCATGACGACTTATAACATTCCCTAGTTCGAAATAGACCCTGGTTATGAACTTGTTTAAGGTAAGGATGTACCCAAACAGAATAAAAGGAAGAGTTTAACGACAACCTAATAGATAAACTCTGGTGACCTTATGGTCTCTATCAAGGATTACTCAAATCAGTAGACTGCTTTAAGGAGAGTTGAGACCAATAAGCCATTAGCAGAATGGTAGAAGATAAGTAGTCTTAACCCTCGTACATGTAACAAGATTTCTCGAAGACAACCACAAAGACAAACACCGAGGGTTGGATATGAATTCAAGTTCAGAAGATACATATTTGGGATTGGGAACATTTTGACCCGGATAAGGTTGTCGTAAATGTGACTCAGAGAGTTTAAGGTATATATCAACAGGTTTCAGGTTGGAACCCCAAGTCGAAGATTGATGCCCTAGGGATTGTGCACCCAGCTATGACGGATATAACATGGTAATATCAAAGATACTTAGCCCAAGGAAGATAGGGGCTTATCTTTTGTTTATTGGGGGCTTGTCTTTTGTTTATTGGGCAAATAGGATTGACTTGGGTTTCCTTAGACCTAATTTAGGGAATGTGGCGTAACAAACATAGTGAGATAGAATTTAATATAGTACGACGTTATTCGGATGAAGATAAGACTAAATCTCTATGTTGTATCATCGGATGAAGATAAGACTGAACGAGGTAGTTGGGGTCACCCAGACCCGAAAGAAAACTCTCGTGGGTGTTTCATAAGAATTGTGAGTAGCTGTTCGTTATCACGGGGTGCCCAAGACGATTGTGTCGGATCGGGATGGCCGGTTCACTTCCAGGGAGTGGAGATCATTGCAGGCTTACTTAGGCAGGCTCAGGTAAGGCTGATCAGAGACAGGATATTAGAGGCCCAGAGCAGACAAGCTAAGTACTATGACGCCCGACACCATCAGGTGGAGTTTCAGGTTGGGGACCGGGTGTTCTTGAAGATCCGGCCGATGCACGGGGTTTCACGAGTACGTGGTCGGCGGAAGAAGCTCAGTCCGAGATACATGGGGCCTTTCAGGATCCTGGAGCGGATCGGTCCAATTAGCTTACAGACTGGAGCTATCGCAGGAGCTGTCCAGCCTACATGATGTGTTCCACGTATCTTCTCTCAGGAGGGCTCTACTACGCCAGGAGTTGCAGATTACGGCCCCGGACGGGCCGGTAGCTTCAGATCGATCCGTTCAGGTGGAGCCAATACGGATTGACGACAGGGGGATACGGGTCTTGCGCGCAAGAAGATCCCGCTAGTCAAGGTCCTGTGGAGGAACCACGGGCAAGAGGAGCATACTTGGGAACCCGAGGACCTGATGCGGGAGAAATACCCAGAGTTATTTAGTCAGGTGCATCTCCTAACTCCTCAAGAGATTTTATTTGTTTTCTTTTTGTCTTACTAGTAGAATCTTCTAAAGTTAGAGGCTAGTCTTTTGTTTATTGGGGCTAGCCCTTGCGTATTAACTTTGGCTAAGCAATTCAACCAACATGGATGTTACAAGCTTAAGATAACTCGGTAGAAAAGCTTCCATAGACTTAACTTTAATTTCGGGGACGAAATTTTTGTTTTGTTTATTGGCATTTGTAACATCCCTTTTTCAAATCAGACCCCCCTAGGTGTGGCTTTGAGCATGACTCAGTCTTGGCAAGTCCTTAGTGAGCCTAGGAGACCAAATGACTAGTTGAGGCTCACTTGGGCTGCAAATAGTAAAATCTTAAAACCCTAATTTTTGGTGGCCTGGTGAGTTCAATCTGACTCCAAGGCATTCCTAGACCTATTATGAGATCAATGGGTCACCAAGACCCATTGGGGGCAAATCTGGTGGCTAAGTTGACCCAAGTCAACTCAAGCCCTAGTTAGGCCAAGGTGACCTTCCTTTGAGACAATTCACCCTCATTATGTCAAACCTACCCTACTTAACCATACCTAGGCCTTAGAGGAGGTCAATGGGTCACTAGGAGTCCTTTGATGGTGACCCAAAAGGTCAAGTTGACCAAGTCAACCCTAAGCCCAAATCAAGTCAAACCTAGTTCAACTAGGTTAACTCAAGCTCAAGCCCTCATGTAGGCTCATGAGGTAATAGTAAGGGATAATATGGCTGCCTATAGCCTAAACCCTAGGCTAGTCAACATGGTGACTAGGAGAGAGAGTTAGGTCAATTCTTGGAAGAGTAATATAGGAGAGAGAAGATGAGAAAAGAGGGGTATTTTCATGGTAGAATGGTGAGCCTTCCCTACATTTGGTATTGTAATATTTTAATGATCATTTAGGGCTGCCATTAGGCTATTAGGAGTGAGTAAACGTGAGGGTGACTAGGAGAGAGAAAAAAAAATGAGAATTTTGATATTTATAGGAGAGAGAAAAGGTGGTGGAGAGTGGAATGGGTGTTTTGAAGTGTGAAGAGGCATGTGGTCGGCCAAAGATGGGCCCACAGCAACCTAGTGGCTGGCATCTCTTCCCCCCAACCGTTTCCCGGCCACCAAGGGGTGGCTCCACCCCTCTCTCTCTCCTCCCAACCTTTTCATGAAGAGGCACTTGCCCCTTGATGAAAACCGCCCCCCCCCTCCCCTCTCCTCTTATATATGCTCACTTAGGAGAGAGGGGAGTTTGTTTTCGAAATCAGAGCAGGAGGAGAGAGCCTTGCCGGAGCCACCAAGGAGGAGAAACGCCGCCACCGCCGCCACCATGACGTCGCGCCGCTCAACCCGCATCCATGCCCGAACTCAGGTCCTCCCCCTCTCTTTCTCTTGTGTTTAGATCCTAGACTCGTTAGGGTAGAGGTCGGGCTCGAGTAAGCCAGTCGGGTGGAGAGCAAACCAAGAAAAAAACACCATTTTTAATGGAGTTTTGGTGGTTCGGGTAGGGCGGCGCCGCCACCTCCGGCCGCCCTAACCGCCGACAAGGCCAGCCCCCACCACCGGGGACATATAGGAGTGAATCCCCGGTGGTGGCGCCGCCCCTACTGGCCGGGAAATGCCCCGCAACCAGCACAGTTTTCGGGTTCAAAACCGCCGCCTGCATGGGGACGAAGTACAGCAACCCTTGATCCTGCTTCAAGATGCGTGCAGGGGATTTAATTCTTTTAAATTCCTATTTTCTGTATTTATGTATTACAGTTTTACTGCAATTGAATTTTAGGCCCCTTATGGGCACCTACTGAAAAAGTGTATAACATGAAAGTTGTAGACATTTTAATTACCTACAGTTTGATATGTGGTGGGAAAAATTTGGTAGAGAACTCTGCCCTGTAGAGTCATTTGAATATAGGTGTGTCCTAATAAATAGGGCAGAACCCTTGTGAAATTTATTTAGGTCCCTTGGAGGTATATCCATCAAAACTGGTCAACATAAAAGTTGTAGGTATTTTGAATACCTACATTTTGATATGTGATAGGAAAAATTTGGATGAGTAGGCTGACCTGTAGAGACTTTTTAGTGAAGGCTATACCCTACAAGCTAGGGCAGATCACTGTAGGAGAATTTTAGGGCACCCCTAGGGATTTTTAGGGGATGTGACCATCAGAGAAGTTGTAGGTATTTCAAATACCTACAGTTTGATATGTGATAGGAAAAATATGGATGAGTGGACTGTCCTGTAGAGGCTTTTTAGTGAGAGGTATACCCTACAAGTTAGGGCAGTTCACTGTAGGTGAAGTTTAGGGCACCCCTAGATGTTTTCAGTAGAAGTATCCAACAATAAACTTGTAGGCAATCTCAATATCTACAGTTTGATATGTAATGGAAAAATATAGGACAAGGCTACAGACCTGTAGGGCCATTTTCCTAGGGTAGGTCCTATATGTAGGGCAGATTTTAGGATGGATCCCCACACTTAACCCTTGGTCCAAATCCTTTGAATTTTGGACAGGGGCTTAATATAACCTAAACCTAGCTCCTATAAAAATTGGAGGCCATTTGGAATAGGGTAGCTTAGGGTTTTGCCCTAAACCTAGAAAAGCTAGGGTTAGGAAGTTGAAGGGTCAAATGACCTCCATACCCTCCCAATTTTTGGTGAGGTGTCCCTGCTACATATATCTAGGTATGGATTAAATCTCAACACATTTGGTTGAGTTTTGAATAGGAAACCACCAAGCCCTAGTTTGGTCCTAGGGAAGGGTAATATGGGAAAAAGGGGACTTGTGGCAATTGGGTGGTCAACTCACCTCAACAGAGGTTGAAGTTGTGACCAATGGGTTAGGATGATCCTAAGAACCTTTGGGGAGTAAAGGAGATGTGTTAGGGTGGATTTACCCTAGGGCCCAGGTACAAACCCAAAGTGAGGACTTTTGGGGGTTTGTGAAGGACATAGGGGCAAATGCTCTTGTATGGCCTTGATATTTGGTGGAGAGGTGGTTAATGAATATTTAACCCTCTGGTTATAATCTTAGAGAATTTTGAGGTAGCTAGGTACCTCAAATCCTAAACCCTAGTTTTAGGGTAGAAGGGCCTTTAGGGTCAAAACAGTAATTTAACTCATCTAAAAGCTATGAAACTTGGGTAGAGTGAGTTTTAGAGTGTTCTAGACACATGGTAATTTTCCTGGAATTTTATGATTAATAAAAGTTATACTTTATGTGTTAAATGATTATTAGCCGATTTGTTGTTTTCAATTGTTTGGTGGCTTTAATTTAATTAAAATCAGTTAAAATTCTGGATTTAGATCTTGCTGATTAGAACATTGATTCCTGAATTTTTATAGAACTTTATGTTGAGAGTTTGTAGAGGTTCATTCACAATCTTTTAATATGGGCTTTAGATTGTAAAAATAAATTAGGGCTTGTTAAATTGCTGGAAAATTATGAGATCTGGAATTTAAGGTTTTTAGGCTCTTGTATAGCACTGAGAATTATTTAAGAATTTTTAGGGTTGCTGTTATAGTACTTGATTCACAAAGCCGGTTAGATTGTTAATTAGTAAATGATTTATTATAATTTAATTTCCAGCAAGAAAAATATGGAATTCTGTAAATGTTGTTTTTAATATCATACCAGCACCCTGTAATTATTTCAAGATTTTTGGAGGAATATTTTATATAGATGCTTCAATAAACAAGAACTAGATGATTTTATTACTAAATTATATTTAGGCCCCTTGGACATCAGTGTAAATTATCAAACCTTGGAAAAATAGATACTTAGGCCTACTAGTATTTACCATAGAACTTTGATGTTTTGAATCAACTAAGATGACATATCTCATGTTCAAATGATGATATTAGGCCCTTAAGAATAAATAAATAAATTATCTGATTTATTAGGAAAATATTTAATGCTTTGGATTTAGGCAAATCCTGTTAGGATAGACCCCCGATAAATAATCTGAGGTATTTGGTTGAAAAGTAGGAGTCGAGTTTTCATGAACATCATATAGTACAGGTTGGTCAGTAGATAATAACCATGAGGAAATGTGTAAACAGGGTTAGGTTGTGTTGACTTAAGGATAGGTCATGTTGGTGGATTCCTAGAAGAGAATGGATCACCTAGGGAGGTTTCGAGATCTGGTGAGAATCGAGTCAGTAAGTGTTAGAAGGTGCGCGGGTCCGATGAAAGATCGCCGTCCCCGTAAGAGTGAAGAGTCAAACCCACCCTAGGTTTAGTTTGATGCAATTTATAGAGGGAACGGGGAAGGGAAAAACAACCAATAATAATAAGTGCCTTGCGAAAGGGAACTTCGGGCCGTAATGCCGCCGTCTTGGTTCCTAGTGCCCTTTGAGAGCCCTTCACGGGGTATGCCGGGGGCAGTCCTGGGCTAACGTAAATCTTAAAACAAACGAAAGAGTAATTAGCCTAATAGGGATTCACATTGCACACACTCATTAGTTAGGGTTGGTAATGGTTAAGTCGTCCCGAGGTGTTCAAGGGGGCGCCATCTCGCGGTGCTCAAGGGATGAGGTTTGGAATTGAGCCGGACGGTTTAGTCCGGGGAGCTTAGTCTCGGTTTGTGGTTGAGCCGGACGGTTTGGTCCGGGAGCTTTACTCTTGACTTCTTATATTAACTGCTGCATGTGCATAAAAATAGGAAAGATTAAGGTGGTGGGTTCTCGATATCGGGGAGTTCGATTGCACCGACACCGATATCGTTGACTCGGCAAGGTGACTAGCACTTAGCCAAGGTTAAGTCCGGCGGTCCAGTCGGCAAGAGTACGCAGGAGTCCGCTTTGTGCACCAAGCGTTGAGGGCGTACGATAGGTCAGACCAGTGGTGCTTTTACTGGTTTTGAGGTGGGCGAGGCCCAACCCACCGCTTCCGTCTGCCACTACGGAGGTATCCTGGGAGGTAACGGCTCTGAAAGGGGGAACTAAAGGTTTGTGTACACAAAGTCGTGTGTGTGAGTTGCACTGCATGAACATCATTAACCCACCATATAGTTGCATACATAATCATTCAAAACAACCTTGACACCTAAAGTATAAGTGGAATGGGACGCTTATACTTTAGGACTTGCAAAACGACCCCTTGGTCTATAAGCTTGTGTGGGCAAGTTTATAAATCAAAGGTTAATTTAAATATATATATATTTGCTGCTGTTTAATAACCGACACCCCAACGTATAAGTGGTATGAGACACTTTATACGACGGGAGCCTTGCAAAAGATCCCTTGGCTTATGTGTACTCACATAAGTGAAGGTTTAAATTACCTTACTTATTTTCCTTCTTGTCTGACCTATTACAACACTTGTGATTAATTGCTCCCCGATTACACAACTGCAAGTTAGGACCACCGTCATTTGTTTTTGACTACTCTCCACCTTCATGTCCTTCCCTTTCTTCCTCTCCGCTCGGTGCCTTAGAGCATGGGGGAAGGGGTGGGGGATGATAGGGCTTAGTCTTATAGACTAACGGTTTTCGGACCACAACATTTTAGGTGTACCATATGGAAGGGTCTCGGGTTTAGCAGTTTCTGACGGAGTTGACCCCGCGACCATGTTACCATTGTCACCAGCCGGGACATACACGGGTCAAATGCCCCTTGATGGGTGGGATCCCACCAGCTCAGCAGTCAGGAGGCCGAAGACGTAGACGCAGACGTGGATTGCGAGGCGGGGACTGCAGGTCGAAAAGGAGGAAGCGCCCAGAGATGCAGCACCAGCAGATTATGGGGTCGGTGGAGATGGACCAGTCAAGCTTGGGTGCTCTTGGTTCAGTGACAGTTACAGTGACTCTTAGTTTTAATTCAGCTCCCGTTGAGTGACTATGTAGTGAGGTGTTGTTGTACCGGGCTTAAGCCCTCTTCCTTTCAGTACTCTATTTTTACTCTGATGTTATTTCTGTGGACACTCCCCTCGTGGAGCTTATTTATATTATATGTGATTTACTTCTATTGTGGACTGTTTTTCTCTTTACTGTTCTACTTGCTACTTGATTGTGATCGAAAAGGCCGGCAGAATCGGCGCGTTGTAGTGACTACCTTCCCGGGTGCGAAGGTGTCACCGCAAAGCGGCGGTTCTGGGCATAAGACCCCGGGTTTGATAAAAAAAAAAAAAAAAGGGGTCTTACACGCTAGACTTACCTAGGTTCTATCGCCGGAAGATCAAAGATGATCTGAGATCTGCGGCGGCAACAACTTTGCGAGCGGCGACGGCGAGCGGTGGAGTTCCGCGATCGGTTAGGTCACGCACGGCTGCTTTTGATTTTCGGTGAATCGCTCTGTCGGTATGTTAAAATACGCGAGTATATATACTGGAAGCCAACCCTAAGTGACCATTGTGGGGCCCACAAGGAGAAGCCCTAGGCCCGGTCAAAACAGCGCACAGCAAACTTGGTTCTATCCAGCGAACGAGAAATTTGCCTAAGGCAAATTCGACGAGAATCCTAAACCCTACAAGCTAAGGTGAATAGAACAGATGGGAATGAAAATCATACGTCAAAAATTTAGTTGAGAGTGAAATTCATTACCATTTTCCTGAGTGCATACTTAACATTGGCAGCCACCTACTTAACAACCTACTTAACATTGGCAGCAACCTTAGCCTTAGCCGAGAGGGAAATCTCCCCCTTTTTGGCTTTTGCAAATCTGGGACTTCACTTGGAGCAAAATGCTCCCCCTCAGTTCTTGCATCCGTGCTCAATCTTGAGTTCCTTGCTGATGCTCCCCCTTGATCCAAGAGCCTTGAGCCCTTCAGTCTTCAATCTTCATAGTTCAGCATGTCGAGTTAAGTTTTGAAGAGACTGAACTTGGCCTCGTCTAGGGGCTTTTTAAAGATATCTACAACCTGCTTATCCATGAGGACATAGCAGAGAGAGATATCTTTGTTTTTCACATGCTCCCGAATGAAGTGGTAGCGCATTATATCTTTTCCCAAATTCCTTGTTCCAGAGCAAGCCTGGAACATCTCTTGTCTAGGTCCCATTATGTTCATGGGTACCTAGACTATCCTACAAAATAGAATTACCTTACCTTAGGAACCTAATAGGCATTGGGTCCTAGGTTCCTTATTAGCACACTCCCCCTCGGGTGGTTAACCCTACGAGTGGTCGGCCTCGCATTGCCAACATGAGGAGTCTCATTGTTCTTTGGATTAAACCAGCAATCCACGGCAAAGTGACCAACTTTGCCGCAGCACCAACAGTCAAACCTATTGTACCGCTTCCTAGGCTCCAGCTTCACCCTTAGAATGGTAGATCCAGCCGGGGCCTTGGATCTGGAGGTGGAGGCATCATGATGACAGCAGTCACACGATTTCTTCACTTCCTGTTCCTTCATATAACAGACTTGGCCTTTAGTGTCTTCTTCCTATTATGGCCGCTAGAGAAGTGGCCATAATTCTCCACTTGGATTTCCTCATAAGGTGCCTTGAAGACACTCTCACCGTAGTTGCGGGGGAAGGCCCAACCATCATACCAGCTCTTGGGCTTTTCAACCGAGGGTCGGAAGAAGTGGCCATAGGTTGACTCAAATTCCTGCTCATTGCAAGGAAAGCCAGGCTTTCTGAATAGAACAGGATCGAGTGGGGCCTTTCCCTTTTCTGCAGTAGAGGCCTTCTTAGCAGCCTTATTTTTCCTCTATTTTTTGTTTCTCCTGCATAATTTACAAGGCACACCCACATTCCCTAAGCTAGCCCCTTTAGCTTGAGCAGAGAATTCATCAACTAGAGGAAGAACGGTCTTGGGCATGGAGAAGCTTTTTACAATCTTCCTTTCAGCTGCTAGTTGTTTTTCCAACTTATTGATTTCTTCCTATTTCTGGTCAAGGAGCCTGAGAGACTCAGAGTGCTCAAAAGTCAGGTCCAGGTGTTCCTGTCGGAGAGAAATCAAGCTAGTGATCTCTTCTCTTAGGGACACACCCTCAGCCTTAAGGAATTTGACTTCCTTTTTGTGAGCTCTCAACCTCTTGTGGTATTCCTCAAAGGTATTGAGTAGAAGCTCATACTTTTCGAGGAGCTCAGCTTCACGGGCAGATGAGATGTCCTCGAGATCATCATCAGGAGACTTAGAGTCAGAGTCAGAGAGGGGGGTATGATCTTTTACCTTCCCAGTAAATGGGGGGCAGTCTCCTTCTGAGTCAGAGCGACCCATTAGCCCGAAGTAGGCTTTCTCGTCATCACTGGAGTCTGACGAATCAGACTCACTCATTGTCTTTTTCTTTTTGGCAATGTAGCTCCTCTCCTTCTTCTTATCTCTAGAGGACCTGTGCTCCTCTCCCTTCCCCTTGTCTTTCTTGCTTTGGTGGCAGTCAGTAACGATGTGACCTGGCTTATTGCATCCAAAACAAATAATGTCAGTAGAGCGATGTTTGTTCGGTTCAGGTTCATACCTGTCAGAAGAGTAATTCTTCTTCTGATGTCTGGAGGAGGAGCCGTCTCTCTTTCTTTGATTCCTCATCTTGAGGAACTTCTTGAATTCTCGAGTGATGAGGGAGAATTCTTCTTCAGATAGCTCTGAGCCGGAAGAGCATGGCTCAGAGTCTTCTTCCTCATCCCTTTTCCAAGAGCGGGACGAGGCTGCACCCTTGCCTTTCCTTGAGTGATTGGCTTTCAGGGCTACAGTCTTTTCTTTGGCAGCGGCTTTGTTGGCTTCTTCTTCAGCTTTTCTGGTGTTCAGCTGAAGCTCATAGGACATAAGCTTCCCAAACAGAATCTGGGGATCAGTTTCTACCAGCTTGCCAAATTCTCTGATGGCGCAGATCTTTGTGTCCCATTCCTTAGTAAGGGATCTAAGGAATTTGTCATTTAATTCACCATCGGTGAATATTCTGCCATAGCCCTTCAGGGCATTGACGATCTTCAGGAAGTTCTCGAAAGTCACTCTGATCTCTTCCTTGGGACCTTGCCTGAAGGCCACATACTTTTAGTTCAGAAGGGATCTTCGATCTTAGCAGTCCAGCAGTTGCTGAAGTTCTGGATCATGGAGTCATCGACGGCGCTGACAAGAATGTTCTGAGCCTTCTTGTCAAGACCGACTAGCACCATCTCATCCTTGTCCATTTTGGAGAGCTTCTTGGGCACTTTCTTGGTTGGATCAATGGTGGAGGCCTTAGTGGGGATATAAGGTCCCTCATCCACTACCATGAATAGTCGGGGGTCGACTGCTTCCATGTAATACCTGATCCTTTCCTTACAGATAGGAAAGTTCAGCTTAGTGCACACTGGAATCTTCCTTGAATACTTGAGTCTGTACATTTCAAAGATCTTCTTTCTTCTTGACACTAGATGTGGGATCTTACTCAAGGTGTTAACCTTATTGTTGAGTAACCTCCCTCTGATACCACTTGAAAGTATCTAGTGTCGACTAAGTCCACCTATGGGGGGGGAAAGGTGTCGTGCAGTCTTTTGCAGAATTTAAATACCTGCACAAGTAAACAAACACAGCACAGAAAAGCACACAAGCAATTATAGTGGTTCCCTGATTTGGGTACGTCCACTCCCCCCCTTCGACCTATCTCCCACCAAGGGACGACTCGGTCACTTTACAAACCGGATTGAAATCCAATCCTCACACAATAGAAGGAACCCTTCCAACCAAAGGAGTCACTACTCCTCCACCACGGGTTGCACCCAACCCTTACAACTAGGAATCAATATTCCTTTACAATAAAACAAAATTAGAATGTACAAGAAATACAAACTACACTTGTGGAGAACCCGATGTCCCTCTTCATTCGTTGAAGCGTTCTTGAAGGAGACAAAGAGTCTACGACCGGAGTACTCTCTTGGAGAGGATCTTGCCAAGATCGGCGGCAGCAAGTGATTGCGGCGGCGATGCTTTGTAGATCCAAACTTCTTGACGAAGCAAGCAAGGTCTACCAACGATCTCAATCGGATCGGTCGTCTCAATCGATTTGGAATGAAGAACTAACCTGGTTCAACAAATCGAGAAACAAAAGATCTCGAGAGAGAAGCGTGAGACGCTAAACTTGTCTCGGTTCTGTCGCCGGAAGATCAAAGATGATCTGAGATCTGCGGCGGCGACAACTTTGCGAGCGGAGACGGCGAGCGGTGGAGTTCAGTGATCGGCTAGGTCACGCACGGCTGCTTTTGATTTTCCGTGAATCGCTCTGTCGTTATGTTAAAATACGCGAGTATATATACTGGAAGCCAACCCTAAGTGACCGTTGTGGGGCCCACAAGGAGAAGCCCTAGGCCCTGTCAAAACATCGCACAGCAAACTTGGTTCGGTCCAGCGAACGAGAAATTTTTCCTAAGGCAAATTCGACGAGAATCGCTGGTGATTCCCGTCGAAGTCGGCGGGAATCACTCAGCATTCCCGTCGAATTTGCCTTGGCAGAATTCCAATTGAAAATCTGGTCATCCGGAGGGAATCGGCGGGAATGCAAGGTGATTCTCGTCGAATCAGCGAGAATCACTTAGTGATTCCCGTCGATTCTGCCTTACAAAAATTTTTGTAGAAGGACAGTCAGACGGATGAAGTCGGCGGGAATCACTGACTAATTCTCGACGATTCGACAAGAATCACTAATTATTCCCGTCGAATCGGCGAGAATCACTTAGTGATTCCCGTCGATTTTGACATAGACGCTTTTTCTCTTCCTTCCTATGAACTTGGTCTTTGACCCATCTTTGCTCCTCTTCTGCTCTTGATCAATCTCGACCCTGTACTTGAAAGTAAGTACACTCTAATAGAGAGAGCACACGTGATTCAACACATTGATCTGCTAAATGAGGGATTACGTTGCGCAGACCCGTGTATATCAACCCACTGCACCCTGACATTGGTGTGTACTTAGCATGGAATAGCTGCAAGCACAACTTGATAGAAAATCATCAAATACATTGTCAATTCAACTTTGCTTGTCCAGGGTGAAAGTGCAGGATAAGATCACTCCTAACTCTAGAGGGGGGTGAATAGAGTTATTTAAAATAATTTTCCAAATAAAACTTGCAGAGAAAATTTTTACTTTACTTAGTGTATGGTGCTATAGCAAGTAATCAGAGTAAAAAATAAATTCACAGCACAAAGCAAAACACAGAAAGGAGCAAGCAATCCAGATGACACAAGGAGCTATAGTGGTTCCCCAAATCTGGGTACATCCACTCTTCTATCACCCTTGATAGGAATCCACTTCAAGATGAGTTGATCAGGTGTCTTGAGCACCAGAGAGTTTTTGATCAGGTTCTCACAAACCAACAGAAGCTGATTTTGACTAGGTTTCAGCAAAACCAAAAGTAACTTTTGAAGGGAGTTAGAACCCTGTACAGAAAGAAAAAGAAAAAGAATGAAGTTGTCTTCTCTTTTCAACAAGCAAAGAGAAGCAGAAGTGGATCTGAAGTTGTTGTCAAAGCTCCCCCTGAGATCAAGATGAGGTTCAGGAAGGAGAGCTCTGCACAAGGGTGACAGGTCTTCAAAGGTCTGATTTGCTCCAGCAAAGAATGATCCAAGTGAGTTGGATGGAGGTGTCTGAAGCAATCAGATTTTCTGTAAGAGAGTCTTTCAGAAAAAGTTTTCACTGAGAGAAAGATGAGAAGTCTTGTATTGTTGTTCTCTTCTTGTTCTGTGTATTCTCTGTATATTCTTGTTATTGTCCAAGAGAAAAATATATTTGAATCTTCTTCTTCCTTTTCCTTGATAGCCGTTGGAAGTCAGCATTGATTGCTTTCCTTAACTGTCCATGCCTCAAAGGAAATGACAGGCAGACATTCCTTAGAAAATTCCTTGAGCCATGCACCAGATATTCTGTAACGGCCAATAAATTCTTCAGCATTAATTGCCTGTCAGAAGGAATTTGAATTCCTATCCAAAATCGACGGAAGTCTGGAAGGCGTCGAGCTCACAGAAAAACGTCGATCTGAGCACGACACACGTTGGTCTGAGAGTGTTTTCTGTAAGCAGAGCTGGGATCGACGGAACGTCGAGCTGAGGTCGACTCCACGTCGAGCTGAGGTCGACTCTGCGTCGAGCTGAGATCGACTCTGCGTCGAGCAGAGGTCGACTCTGCGTCGAGCTGAGATCGACTCTGCGTCGAGCTGAAGTCGACTATGCGTCGAGCTGAAGACTACTCTAACTAGCCTATGTGACCTATATAATAACATGGAGGTCACAGCATACAATCCCTATAGAAATATAGTCATCCTGGTCCAAATAGTAATAGGGTGTTCCAACAATCTCCCCCTATTTGGATTAGGATTACTATTTACATGAATTTTAGGGAATCAAAGAAAAGAAATAAAGCAGATACAACACAATATAATACAACCAGACATAACAGAATAATATGCAGCATATATGAAGCACTATATAGCAGCAGAATTGTTTAAATGTCCTGAGTCCAGAATATAGAAAGTGTCAGAATACCTTACTTTACTTGTCCTTTGATGCTTTGTCTTGATCACTCTTTTTGAAGATGATTTCTCTGTTTGGATTGGAAGCTTCCTTTTTAGATCTGAAGTCATCAGCTGCACCTAAAGATTTTTGATCTCTAGCACTGGGTGGTACAGCTGCAGGGTGGAGTTCCATGTATCTGTCTGAATCAAAAAATTTCTTTGAGCCATACTTTTCCAATTCTTCTCTTCTTTGTTCTGACATAGTACTGATATGAGATGTATCCAGTCCTCTTTCTCTGGCTTTGCTGATCTCATTTAAGGCAGCCATTTCTGTCATTCTTGCTTTCCAGTAAGCAGGAGTCTTGGTAGGATCTTCAAAGGGGACAGCTGGTTCAAATTTGTTAGAGGATGATTCTTGAGAAGTTCTTGGAGTGAGGTCAACTCTAGGCCTATAGGGATAGGGACCAGAGGTTGGATCAAAGGTTCTTCCCCTGGACTGCCTGCCTTTATAATTTCCTCTTTGTTGACCTCCCCTTTGCTGGCTACTTCCTTGATATCTTCTGGCTTGATAAGTTTTTCCATGAAGAGCTGAAGGGGCTGGTTTTGAAGAAAGACTAGCACCTGCACCTGCATCAGGAGGAGGTGGAGGTGGAGGCTGATGGACTGGTTTAGATGGACCTTCATTGAATTTTCTCTTCTTCTTCATTGCCTTTCTCTGATTCTGAGAGTACTGCATCCAAGGCTCTGTGATTTCACAATTATATTTGATGTAATAGGGAATGTCATGATCTGTAGCTCTGGCAGAAGGTACTCTTTTCAAGGCTTTTGATCTGGCTTTCCTCTTCCTTGCAATAGTTGCAGAGGAGTCATCAGAATCTGTGGCAAACTCATCTTCAGAACTTTGTGATTCTTCATATGGATCTATATATTTTCTTTTGGAGAGGGGAAAGCTGATGGAGGCTGGAGCTGCTGAGGAAGAGACTAAAGGAGGCTCTGCTGTCAGTGGGAAGGAGGAAACAACCACTGCAGGAGAGGGCACAGCCTCAAAAACCATAGAGGCTGAGGAGACTGGTTCCTGAAGAGCTTGGGAGATATTGGCCTCTGCAGCATCAGGTGTCTCAGTCACTGCACCTGAAGTCTCAGCAGAGACTGCCACACCAAATCCAACACTAACAGGAGCCACTGCTACCACTGCTAACTCAGAAGTCAAGACTTTCTGGAAGGGGACAATAGCCCTGGACATATCTTCTTGAAGCTGTTTTTCTGCTATATCAAGGTCTTCTTGTATTGAAGCTGGAGGAGAGAAGATCTGAAGAGAAGCTGCCAAAGACTGAATGTCTAAGGCACTGCTGATTTGCTGCTCTGAAACTGGAGGAGAGGCCTCAGATACCATTTGATCTTCTGCAGCAGACACTATCTGTGAACAAGTAACTGATACTGTCTCTGAAGGAGTCTGAGCAATCTGAACTGAAGAAGGAGGCAGCTCTTCTTCTGCTGACATCTCCCCCTGCCTAGAATCAGGGGCAGCTGACTCTAGGCCCCCAGAAGAAGGGCGTGCCAAATGGGAGGAAAGGGAGGAGACAGAGGCAGAAAGAGCTTTCAATGAAAGTAGGAGAGGAGCCAGCTTGGCATCCAAAAGGGAGGAGAGCCTAGGAGACAGAAGATCAAAAAGTTGATTGGCTAAGGGCAGGAGGGCTACTTGCTCAAGGGGAACTTGAGTAGAGGTAGAGGGAGTAGCAGAAGCTGAGAATGAAGAAGATGTTGAGAGAGGAACAGACAGAGGAGGTGTAACTTGTTCCTGAATGGAGGAGAAGAGTAAGTCTGAAAAAGTAGATGAATTGAGGAAGTCATGAGGAGAGGAGGTAGAAGCATCCATGAATGAGTCTTCATGCATGTCAAGTGAAAAGATATCCTCATGAGGGGTGGAATCCAAGGTTATTGGAAGGAAAGTAGTTTGAGGAGGAAGGGAGAAGGCAATGGTGGATATGGAGGAGGGTAGAGTTTGAGAGGATGAGATAAGTGAGGTTGAGGGGATGAAGGTGGATGGAAGGGTGAGGGAGAGAGATGGCATAATCCCTTCTTCTGGACCAGTGGACTGAGGGGAAGTGACCTCTATAGTCCTGGTGTCTGCAGAGGATTTCATGGCTGCTGCTGCCCTGGGATTCACGATTTTCCTGTCCCATTTGCCAATTAAAGCACATGTGAGCCTCTTGGAAGCATTTATGTGCTTCTTGGAGGACACCAGCAGTTGGGGGCAGCAGTGGTTGAGGATCAACCCAAGAACTCTTCCAAAATGGACAGAGCTTTTATCCAACTTTTTCTTAAGCATATCAAACACAATTAATCCCCAGTTGGGATGTTTCTTATCCATTAGAGCAGCCATGATGCAAAACTGATGCCTTGTTATTGCATCATGTGCAGTTCTCTTTGCACAGATCACCTTTCCAGTTATATCTGCTAAAAACTTGTACTCAATTGCTAGGTTAATTTTAAGGAGTTTGGAGGGGTTACCAGCAGCATGCCCCATCCTGTCCAGCATCAAGGTATACTCTTCCACTGATAGTTCTATATCATCATCTCCAGCAGCAAAGTTGAAGGCTTCTGTAATGACTTGAGGTGAGATGGCTACCTCATTTCCTGCAATCTTCCCAGTCAAGATGTTGTTATCTGAAATGATTGCTGTAAGACACCATTCTTTAATTTCTGATTCGGGAAGGGGTATCCTGGTAGACATAAAGTGGACTAGCTGCTGCTCCTTGAAAAGATTCAGTATATCCAGAAGGTGTTGTGGAGATCCATCAAAAGAATCGAAATCAATGTCGAAACCAGAGTCGAACTTCATAGCCGCCAGAGCTCCTGCTGTAATTGCCATTGTCCTGCAAAAGAAAGAGTACCTTCCAAGATCAAAAGTATAGTATTTGGAGGGAGAAAGCTTGAGCAGAGAAATATGAAAGCGCAACTGCGAACGACGGAGAAAAAATGATTTTATACTTAGGGTTCGACGCAGAAAAGGAAAGAACGTCGAGCTCAGTTCGACGCTCAAGGGCTCTAGGAGAACTGAAACGACTCAACAGCGTCCAGCTTAGGTCGACGTTCGACGCTTTGGCTGAAGCTATACGTCGAGCTCAGGTCGACGTTGAACGAAGACGTCGACCGGGGAGAGAGAAACTCAAGAAGCCAGGGAGCTGTGAACTCAGTTCGACGCTAGAAGCTGAGTTCGACGTTCGACGCTTTTGAGGGCGACGGACCGTCGATCTCCGTTCGACGCAGCGTCGAGCTTAGTTCAGAGCTCAGAACAACCACTCAGACAGGAAATTTTTAAAATGAAATTTTTCCTATTCCTGTTAATTATGGGTTTCAAAATCTTGGAGTTTTATTTTATGCTGTCTCCATCTATCATTCCCAACTGATTGAGGAAAAAGAAGTGCTTCTTTTCATCCAAGGGCTTGGTGAAAATATCTCCTCTCTGTAGTTCAGTGGAAATGTATTCTAGTGTAATTTTCTTCTTTTCTACATTGTCCCTTAAGAAGTGATGTCTGATTTCTATGTGCTTAGTCCTACTATGGAGAATTGGATTTTGAGCAATAGATATTGCACTGGTATTATCACAAAAGATTTTAGACATCTCTAAGTTGTACCCATAGTCTAGGAGCTGGTTTTGAATCCACAAAATCTGTGAGCAACAACTACCTGCAGCCATGTATTCAGCTTCAGCAGTTGATGTGGACACAGAGGTTTGTTTCTTACAAAACCAGGAGACAAGTCTATCACCAAGAAATTGACAAGTTCCACTGGTGCTTTTCCTGTCTACTCTACATCCAGCATAATCAGAATCTGAAAATCCAGTTAGATCAAATCCTGAGTCATGTGGATACCAGAGACCTAGATTAGGACAACTTTTTACATACCTAAGAATCCTCTTAACTAATGTGAGGTGGGACTCTCTAGGGCTTACTTGAAATCTAGCACAAATGCATGTGGCAAACATTATATCTGGTCTAGTAGCTGTTAGATAAAGTAATGAGCCAATGATTGCTCTATAGTTTGTCTGATCAACTGGTTTTCCAGATTCATCAGCATCTAAAACAGCATTTGTAGGCATAGGTGTTTTCATGGATGATGCTTCAGACATTCCAAATTTCTTAACCAGTTCTCTTGCATACTTGGTTTGAGAAATGAAAATGCCATCCACATGTTGTTTAACTTGCAATCCAAGAAAGAAAGCAAGCTCACCCATGCTACTCATTTCAAACTTTGAGTGCATAAGTTGTGAGAACTTTTTGCATAAATTTGAATCAGTAGATCCAAATATGATGTCGTCTACATAAACTTGTACTAGTAGGGTATGGGACCTATGGGTTCTAACAAAAAGAGTTTGGTCTACACTACCCCTTTTAAAATCATTTTCCAACAAAAAACAAGCTAAGGTCTCATACCATGCTCTAGGAGCTTGCTTGAGACCATATAAAGCTTTATGCAGTTTAAATACATGATCAGGAAAAGTTGGAGAGATAAAACCTGGAGGTTGCTTTACATAGACTTCTTCCTTGATGTCTCCATTGAGGAATGCACTCTTGACATCCATCTGATATACCTTGAATCTCTTGTGAGCTGCATATGCAAGGAAGATTCTTATGGCCTCCAACCTTGCAACTGGTGCAAAGGTTTGGTCATAATCAATTCCTTCTTCTTGGCAATACCCTTGTGCAACAAGTCTTGCTTTGTTTCTCACAATTATTCCTTGATCATCCAATTTGTTTCTGAATACCCATTTGGTTCCAACAATTTGCTGGTTCCTTGGTCTTGGTACTAATTTCCAAACTTTATTCCTCTCAAATTGATTCAACTCTTCTTGCATTGCAATGATCCAGTTTGGATCTTGCTCTGCATCTTGTATGGTTTGAGGCTCAATTTGAGAAAGGAAGCAGGTGTGCATAATATTTTGGTTAACTTGATTCCTTGTTTGCACACCCACTGAGATATCTCCAATCACTTGTGAGATTGGGTGATCTCTTGTTGTTGCTAGATCAACAAGGGGTGTTGATGATGCACCAACCTGTGTTGTTGTTTCCTCTTGTGGAACAACAACAGGTTCTTCAATTTGTTGGCCCTTTGAACTTTCCAGAACTTGAAATTCCTCTTCATTGTCACTAAGTTCAGTGACTTGTTGAATTGGTGAAGGTGATGACCCTTTGTCTTTGATGGTAAGCTGCTTCAGATTTTCTGAAATTGAATGTTCTTGCAAATTGCTTATGGTAGAAGTCTCCTTCTCCTTATAAAACATGTTAGTTTCATCAAATGTAACATGCATGGATTCTTCAATTTTATTTGTGCACTTGTTAAAAACCCTATAAGCCTTGCTAGTCATGGAGTATCCCATAAACACTCCTTCATCAGCTTTGGCTTCAAATTTAGCTAGGTATTTCTTGTCATTATTGTGAATGAAACAAATGCAACCAAATATTTTGAAGAAGTTCACTTTAGGTTTCTTCCCTTTGAGTAGCTCATAAGGAGTCTTACCCTTTAGCTTATGTATCAGGCTTCTATTCAGAACATAGTTGGAGGTGTTCACAGCCTCTGCCCAAAAGGTTAGAGGAAGGTGAGCATCTGTCAACAATGTTGTGGCAGATTCAATAAGGGTTCTGTTTTTCCTTTCAACTACCCCATTTTGTTGAGGAGTTCTAGGAGCTGAGAAAGTATGCCTGATACCTTCATTCTGGCAGAACTCTAGCATAAGAAGAGAATCAAACTCTGTCCCATGATCACTTCTGATCAGGGCAATGTGAGTATTGAACTCAATCTGTATGCCTTTGAGAAAATCTGTCAAAATTTTGAAGTTATCAGACTTCTTCCTCAGAAAGAACACCCAAGTGAATCTTGAGAAGTCATCTACAATTACTAAAGCATAAGATTTCCCTCCTAGGCTTTGTACATTAATTGGTCCAAAAAGGTCCATGTGCAATAAGTACAAGATTCTAGGTGAGTCACTCTTATTAATTGACTTGAAACTGTTTTTGGTTTGCTTGCCTAATTGACAGGCCTTGCAAAGTCCTTCCTTCTTGTAGGGACCAGAAGGTAGTCCTCTAACAAGGTTGTCTTGGGATAACTTAGCAATGGTTCTAAGGTTCACATGTCCTAATCTTTTATGCCACAAGATGTTTGGTTTTGAAATGGAGTTAAACAGGCAAATATCTACTACAGGTGAATGAAAATCCACTAAGTAAATGTTACCTCTTCTGTTACCTGTCAACACAGTTGTGTTGTCCACTGACTTGACTTTGCATATGGCTTTGTTAAAGGTTACTTGGTATCCTTCATCACACAATTGACTGATGCTTATCAGGTTGTGTTTGAGTCCTTCAACATATGCCACCTTTTTGAAAGTGACTAAGCCAATTTGAACTGTCCCATATCCTTTTGTAGTTCCAAAGCTTGAGTCTCCAAAAATTACTTTGGGTCCAAGCTTGGTTTTGAAGGAAGTGAGGTTGTCCTTGTCTCCTGTCATGTGCTTTGAGCACCCACTATCCAGATACCATTGATGGTTCTCACTTGGATAGGTCTTTACCTGCACAAAAACAGCTTATTTGTTTTTGACCCAGTTAACCTTGGGCCTAGGTTGATATCCCTTAAATTCTGAAATGAAGGACATCTCAGGTTGACTCTTATAGCCTACAGGATGATATCTCCTAGGAGGTATGATCCATTCAGCATAAGGGTTAAAGTAATGAGATGTGGAGCTAGAATTGAAGTTTGAGTTAACCCTTGAGAACTGGGTTTTGCTCTGAACTTGGCTCGACGCACGTCGAGCTTCGGTCGACGGACTCAAGTGAGTGCGTCGAGCTCCGTTCGACGGCAAGGTCTTGCTCTGTTCAGAGAGTAGAGGGCGTTGACCTGGGTTCGACGTTTTCTTGCGATTACGTCGAGCTCTGGTCGACGTCCGTCGAGCTTCGTTCGACGTTTTTTGTCCAGTTTCCTGGGTTAAGTCAGCATTCTTCCTAGCCACTATCAAGACTCCTTTACCTTTCTCACTGGTAAATTTGATTGGAGTTGTCAGCACTATGGGTTGGCTGGATGAAGCACCCAAGCCCAGTGAACCATTCAATCTTGAGTTCACTGTACTTGTGATGTCCATCAATTTGATACTTCTCCCATTAAGGGTTTCTTCAAATTGTTTGGCCTTAGATAGCTCACTTTTCAGTGAAGCTATCTCCTCCCCACACTGCTTCAACTCTTCTAAGAGTCTAAGGTTATCTGAGTTAATGGATTTGCATTCAATTAATTGTTCATTTAGAGTTTTAATCAGCTTTTGAGACTCAATTAAGTCAATGCACATAGATTTAAACTCAGATTTGAAATCATCAGAAGTAAAGTCAAATGAATCTATTACCTGATCCTCAGTAAGTTCCTGATCAGATGGATAGTCAGCCTCAGGCTCTGAATCAGTGTTCTTTTGAGATGCACTGATGGCCATCATGCAGAATCCCTTTTCTTCTGCATCATCCTCATCATCACTAGAACTGGATGATGAATCAGACTCATCAGAGTCACTCCAGGATTCAGCCACAAATCCTTTCCTGGTGTGCTTGCTGTTGCTGGAGGAAGGCTTGTCATGGTATTTCCTTGACTCCTTGTCCTTCCTTTTATCCTTCCTTTCCTTCTTGTCCCTTCTGTCCTTGTCTTGATTTTCTGGACAGTTTGGGAAGATGTGTCCTGGTTTCCTGCAACCAAAGCAGATAATATCTTTATTATTGGATCTGTCATACCTTGGCTTGTCTTTGTCTTTGGATGACCATCTTCTGAAGTTCCTTTTATTTAGCTTATTGAACCTCTTGACCAGTAGGCTCATAAGCTCTTCATTTCCCAACACCTTTTCTTTAGGTTCTTCTTCCTGTGCTTTGAAGGCAATAGTTTTCTCAGCCTTCTCTGTTGGTGTGGATGTCTTCTGCTCTTCTTCTCTTTTCTTAATAAATTGCTCATAGCTCTTGAGCTTTCCTAGAAGAGCTTCTGTGAATAGCTCACAGACATTTCTTCCATCTTTAATTGACCATATTCTTGAGTCCCAAGAGCTAGGGAAACAAGTCAGTATCTTGTCATTTATCTCAGTAAGAGATATGTCCTTCTCTAGTGATCTAAGTTCACTTATGATTAGGCTCAGTCTGTTGTACATGTCAGCAACTGACTCAGACTCTGCCTTTTTGAAGTTTTCATACTGTGTGATGAGATAGGATCTCCTATCCTTTCTTTCATCTGCAGAACCTGATACAATTTCTGAGAGTTTTTCCCAGATCTCCTTGGCAGTATTGCAATCTGCTACCTTCTGGAAAATGTCATCTGACATGGTTTGAGCCAAGATGTTCATGGCTTTAGCATCTGCTGCCTTCCACTTCTTTATGTCAGCATCAGTCCCTGAAGGAGGAGGAACAGCTGATGTACTTGTTCCTGTGGGAGGTCTTGGACAATCTGTCAATACAGAATTGAAGATGTCTTCATCAAAAGAGTTCATATAAAGTCTAATCCTTGCCTTCCATAGTGCAAACTTAGATAGATTGCACATAGGAGGTCTGGTGCTAGCAAAGTCCTTGTTTTGTGCCATGAGTTTTAAAAGATAAGTAAAACTAAGAAAAGTAACCCTTTGAGGGAAATGATCTTATCAGAGATCTTTTGATCCAGGTGTTAGCCTGTATGAATGATCAACCTCCCTCTGATACCAATTGAAAGTGCAGGATAAGATCACTCCTAACTCTAGAGGGGGGTGAATAGAGTTATTTAAAATAATTTTCCAAATAAAACTTGCAGAGAAAATTTTTACTTTACTTAGTGTATGGTGCTATAGCAAGTAATCAGAGTAAAAAATAAATTCACAGCACAAAGCAAAACACAGAAAGGAGCAAGCAATCCAGATGACACAAGGAGCTATAGTGGTTCCCCAAATCTGGGTACATCCACTCTTCTATCACCCTTGATAGGAATCCACTTCAAGATGAGTTGATCAGGTGTCTTGAGCACCAGAGAGTTTTTGATCAGGTTCTCACAAACCAACAGAAGCTGATTTTGACTAGGTTTCAGCAAAACCAAAAGTAACTTTTGAAGGGAGTTAGAACCCTGTACAGAAAGAAAAAGAAAAAGAATGAAGTTGTCTTCTCTTTTCAACAAGCAAAGAGAAGCAGAAGTGGATCTGAAGTTGTTGTCAAAGCTCCCCCTGAGATCAAGATGAGGTTCAGGAAGGAGAGCTCTGCACAAGGGTGACAGGTCTTCAAAGGTCTGATTTGCTCCAGCAAAGAATGATCCAAGTGAGTTGGATGGAGGTGTTTGAAGCAATCAGATTTTCTGTAAGAGAGTCTTTCAGAAAAAGTTTTCACTGAGAGAAAGATGAGAAGTCTTGTATTGTTGTTCTCTTCTTGTTCTGTGTATTCTCTGTATATTCTTGTTATTGTCCAAGAGAAAAATATATTTGAATCTTCTTCTTCCTTTTCCTTGATAGCCGTTGGAAGTCAGCATTGATTGCTTTCCTTAACTGTCCATGCCTCAAAGGAAATGACAGGCAGACATTCCTTAGAAAATTCCTTGAGCCATGCACCAGATATTCTGTAACGGCCAATAAATTCTTCAGCATTAATTGCCTGTCAGAAGGAATTTGAATTCCTATCCAAAATCGACGGAAGTCTGGAAGGCGTCGAGCTCACAGAAAAACGTCGATCTGAGCACGACACACGTTGGTCTGAGAGTGTTTTCTGTAAGCAGAGCTGGGATCGACGGAACGTCGAGCTGAGGTCGACTCCACGTCGAGCTGAGGTCGACTCTGCGTCGAGCTGAGATCGACTCTGCGTCGAGCAGAGGTCGACTCTGCGTCGAGCTGAGATCGACTCTGCGTCGAGCTGAAGTCGACTATGCGTCGAGCTGAAGACTACTCTAACTAGCCTATGTGACCTATATAATAACATGGAGGTCACAGCATACAATCCCTATAGAAATATAGTCATCCTGGTCCAAATAGTAATAGGGTGTTCCAACACAGGGGCTTCTTCAAATCAGGTACATTGTGGATACAATACCCAACAACTTCTTTTTGAGAAGTTATCAGAAGTCTCAGTGAATTTTATAAGGATTATTGTTGTTTTAACTTCGAAAAATTTTAACCCGAGTTTGGTTTGTCAGATCCTAATCTCGACTTTGTCGTTGGATTTGTAGCACTGACATTTAATTTTGGGGTGATTTCATCGAAAACCGAGGTGATTTGGTCACTCTCGTCGTTCGACTTTTTCTAGTTAATTGTATTAATAATATATTATTATATATACTTATAAAACCCTATTCATCCAACTTCCCCAAAAAGGGTGTGATCGAGAGGGTCATGAGAGAGGCGATGAGTGTTTCATCGTGAACCGTCCAGCAGTCATTTCGGGAGCTTCGGAGGGCGAAATCTTCAGCAGAGCATAGATTCGGAAAACTCTCGCTGAGATCTACGCATTGGTGGTAGGTATTTTTGATTTCGTGATCTTTTGGCTTTGAGATGTGTGGCCCTAAACTTTCGTTTTGTCCAAATCTCTCCAAATTTCATTTTTCGCGCTTTCTTTTTCGACCGATCTGTGTCGTGGAGTGTTCAGAAGGTTGAGATAAGGAGATTTAAGGCAAGTGGTGGTTTGCTCCCATGCCTAGCCTCTTATAGATTCCTCATATTTCATTTTCTATTTTCATATCACTTCTTTTGTCTACTCCTAGTTTTACCTTATGCAGAATGGCAGTAAATATCCCTTTCTTCTTGTTGTGTTGATGTGGGTTCTTTTATCTATGTTTGGACTCATGTCTTATCTACCCCACTTTTCTCTTAGTTTTTTGGAACTTATTCATGGTCAAGGTTTAAATGTTATCAAAATGTCTAAGTCTAATAATCTCTATTTAGATAGGAAAGTTTCTAGCAGGAATAGGCCTTGGCGTCGAGTGCGTCAAGTGTGGCCATGGCGTTAAGTGCGTCGAGTGTTGTCTTGGCATCGTGTGTGTCGAGTGTTTCCTTCGCATCGAGTGTGTCAAGTGTTTCCTTGGCATTGAGTGCATCGAGAGTTACCTTGGCGTCTAGTGCGTCGAGTGCTGCCTTGGCGTCGAGTGTGTTAAGTGTTTCCTTGGTGTCGAGTGCATCGAGTGTTGCCTTGGCATTGAGTGCGTCGACTGATTTCAGTTTGTTGTCGAGTGCATTGAGTGATTTCAGTGTAGGTGTCGAGTGAAGCCTTGGCATCGAATGAATCTCCAATTCGCTAAATTCATCCAGTAACCTTCCAATTTGTTGAGTATTATCAACGAATCTGTGTGTACTTAGAACTTTTTTGTCGAGTGACCTTCCAATTCATCGAGTGTACAGTAATTTGTCGAGTATACCTTAGGAAATTCTATTTGGGTTTTCTTTCGTTTGCGTCGTTATGGAAATCCTACGCTAAGTCTGGATGTTCTTTTCGTTTATTAATATATTGTATGATTATTTGTGGTCTTTGGTTGGCAGTGGATAAAGGACGATCACCTCGATGCTGGTTTGTGAATCATTATACCTGGTGGGTTTTTTCTCTTCTTATGGGTTGTTGGGTTGTGTTTGATAATGTGGCCACCACCACAGTGCCTTTTCGAGATGTTTGGTCTGATGATTTGTGTTAGACAATGTGGCAACCGACTCAGTACCATTTTTACTAGTGTTAATGATTCACATATTTGAGCTGATCAGTCTCTTC
Organism: Platanthera zijinensis; assembly: GCA_039513925.1. Classification (NCBI taxonomy): domain Eukaryota; kingdom Viridiplantae; phylum Streptophyta; class Magnoliopsida; order Asparagales; family Orchidaceae; genus Platanthera; species Platanthera zijinensis. The sequence goes on from CM077080.1 coordinate 166,392,301, forward strand.
TTATATACATACATATGTTTACATACATACTCTTGAAAATGTTAATGAAGCATAGCTCTAAAGCGCACTTGGTGCAACTTCACATATTTAAAAAACTTTGAACTCTTCAATGCTTACTACTTTGTAATTTACATACTGTGGCTCGATAGCTATTCAGTCTTGGGTTGGTAACTCTTTGACTTCTCTTGTTTATTTAATTTTGGTCATTTATTGTCAGTTGTTCATTCTTGCTGAGGTGTTCTTTTCTTTTGAATGTCTCAGGCTCGGAGCAATAGCGGTCTAAGTAGCTAGAGTTGGTAGTTCTTGGCGTGGGCTTTAGTAGTTGTGATTTTCCTCCCTCATCTTCGAGAGGTAGTTTTATTGTTCTTACTTGTGTTTAGACATGCATATTGTTCTGTGGGTTTTTGTCAGGTTGTTGACGCCCATAGTGAGTTATTGTAGATGTTAGCTACTATGTTTCAATTTGTTTGTCTTACCAACTTGCTCTCTGAGAAGGATTTATACTAGGTTGTAAGTTAGTTATTTTCAAAGTGTTGGGGCTGCGGTCCGGAATCGCCCCCGCGCTGCGGTGCTATGCGGTAATGGCTTAACTGGCTGCCCCGTGGATCCGCCCGAGGACCGTTGATATAAAGATTAGTATGCTCCTTTGACCTTCAGGCCGGTATTTTGGTGCAGTTGGTAGCGCTAAGTCCTCTCAATTGGTATCAGAGGGAGGTTGCGGGTTCGAAACCCCGGGGTCGTTTCCGGGGGGGATTGTTGGGGCTGCGGTCCGGAATCGCCCCCGCACTGCGGTGCTATGCGGTAATGGCTTAACTGGCTGCCCCGTGGATCCGCCCGAGGACCTTTGATATAAAGATTAGTATGCGCCTTTGACCTTCAAGCCGGTCTTTTGGTGCAGTTGGTAGCGCTAAGTCCTCTCACAAAGTATAAAAAGATCAATATTCTTATCTCATACTAATGACATTCTTTTAAATCAAATGTCAGCCTATTTTAACAAACGTAAAAACTCTTTTAGCACTTATATCTAATCTACATGTATGCATATAATGAATTATTCCAATGGATCGTCATGCTCATATAGGATAATAAATGAACTAAATAAAGTATTTTTCACTATGTATATGTATATTTTACCTGTGGACTAGTATATCCACTTAGTCGAGGGACACGACCATCAAAACTTAAATTTAAACTATATTTTTATCATAAGAAACTTGAGGATTTCATAAAAAGTATTAGGAGTAGGTTCTTGCCTGAGCGTCTGCAGTTGTCTCCTGCACGGTGTGGCATCACGGCGTGTATTTTCTCTCACTTTGATATATATTATTTAATGTTGAGAAAATGCGGGTTGTGACAGCTCACTCATTCATGCTCTCTCTATTGCGCTAGTTTGATTCAATGCGTGAATTATTAGGACTTTTAGGGTAATATTAGGTCTTGGGTTTAGGTAGGACAAACAAATATAAACACGCGGGCTCGACACACCTAACCCAACTGAGCTAGCAAAAAATAAAACTATCCACATACAACACAATACAGGTGCACCCCACCCTCAGACTTTAACTTGATAGCATGGGTGTCTTAATACTAACTTCACAATTTTTCTTCAATTTCAACTTTTACCTTTCACAATTTTTTCATAACAAATTTGTTCATCTTTTTTTTCATTTTTCTCATTTTTCACAAACAAATTTCGCTAAAAAAAATTTTGGTGGAACACATCCACGCATTCACAATCAACCACACCACATCGACAACCAAATTTTAATGAATAAAACACTAAGCTCAACATTTCGTGTACAAATAGGATCGGCAATTTGGCTTTGGTGAAATAGCGATGGAGCTGAATCAAAGTACGGGATAGGCAAAAAGGGTCTACCGAGGATAGAGAGTTAGGTGTGATGCAAGTGCTCAAACGGACCAAAATAATTGCCTACATCACACACGCGCAATTGAACTAACCAATACTCATGCTTCAAGAGTCGCCCTTAGCCATCGAGAAAGACTATCCTTCCTCTCGACTCGAGCAATATGACTCTAGCCACTATCTACACACATCACCTACATTATCATCAGATTCACAACGGATTCATCACTTATGAGTAGAATAAACAATATTTACACAAATAGAAAAAAAATATATAAAAATAAGTGCATAAAGAAAAATTAATTCTACTCAGATTTCTATACAAGACTCTAGCACTCGACTAGGAGTACTGCAAGAGTCAACATTTTACTCAATGTCTTAATACTAAGTCAACACATAGAATTTCACGAACTACAAATACGAAATGAATTATACACGTGGCACAAAGACAAATAAGTGTGCGCTCAAGTGGGTATTATGGTGTGCGGTGTAATTATAACAAAACTATATAAACTGAAATAAAAGAGCTTCTATCATGCATATGAAAATGTGTACGTGTAGTGAGCAATGACATAACGACACTCACCTAGACTTAAACTAAGCAACACAATCAAGACATAACCATAAGAATTAAATTGAAGTTAGGAGAGGAGTTGCTCATGCTCATGAGCATACCAAAATATTTGTGTTAATTCCAAGAAGAAAATCCAAGTCTGCGTTCAAAAGATCACTGCACCTATAAAAAGGAAGCTCTAAGAAAAAACAAAAATAACAAACTAAAGCAATAGCAGATTAGATAAAACTAAACAAGCAACATTGGGTTGTATCCCACAAGCCATTTTGCTTACCATCCTTAGGGTGGACTGAATACATGTATTAAGTAGTTATAATAGAGTTCTCAAATTTTAACATGAACTATGCAGAAAAACAACACAAAACATCAACAGTACAGAAAAACAATCAAACAGCAGCAGTAGAATCAAAAGTAGCTCATAGAACCTTCACGAATCAGCTATATGTCGACTTGTGGTGGTTCTCGCCCGCCCCACAGGATAGGTTGGAGGATAAGGCTTTAGAGCCCAGAGGATATTTAGCTCCAATGCCTCTAACCACCTCCTTCTCGTGCTGGAGGGCAGCGAATCACGAAGTGCACAGTAACTTCTCACATTTTAACTTCTCCACGATGGGAGAGCGCCAGCGATCGCAAATCACACGATCAGAATTAGCAATTGTATCTTTAGAATCAGCGGGGGGCTACATTTGTCTACCCTCTATGGGTAGCAGATCAGCCCATTTTACCAATTTAGAATATCTAGACATAATATTAATACTATTAGAAGAAATTAAAGTCTTGGCGGCTATGCCCGCCGCATCAACACTCAACTTCGCGACCTAGTTGCATTCTCTCTCAACATCAGCATGCTTCATAAGAACAGCATCAGAACACTAAGAAGCTTCTCCATGGGGTCAACGAATTCAACCTTTACTTCTTCCTTGACATCATCATGCACCTCGATCTTAACCAGATCCTTTAATTCAAAACTACAAGCTATAGAACTCAAAACCACATTAGAAGTATAAGTAAAAGATTCATGATTTTCCTTCTCAACACTGAGGTCCTCCATCATATATAGTGGATGGTCAAGAATGGTGTGTCTCCTTGAGTGGCAAGGAAATACTACCATCAGCAACATGGAGAATGGTGTCACTCTCTTTCAAGGATGGGACCCCCAAAATGGGTATGGAGTAATTCTCCAAAGGTCCCAGCACTTGAAAGTTTTTGATGACTACAACGTCATCCAAGACAACTTCAACCTCTCTCACTTCACCCTGAGTCTCCACCACCGATCCATTGGGGAAGACCAGATATGACTGTTCATCAACATCAATATTCAAGTTTAATTTCTCAATGTCTTAAAAGGCAAGAACGTTGTGTGATGACCCAATGTCGCACAATGTTGTGGTTTTAACTTCTTTAATTGTACAAGTCATAGCCATATCACCTTCAAGGCCATCCGCAGGATCAAACAAACTCTTGTCATGCTCCCGGGGATTTTTCTCTATAGTATTGAGGAGTGCACCTTAAGCATTCTCAGATAACACTTGGGCCAATTGGCCCAACTGCACTTCTAAGTTCCTCATCGAGGTAATTTGGATGGTTATACTAGATTGGGACATGTCCACAAACTTCTCCATCATCTCCTCGAGTGTGCGCTTCTTAGGCGCGAGAGTGGATTGATTATAACTCGGATGTGGTGGCCTCAGCTGGCTCTCAGAAGCTTGTGCATTATATTGTTGCTAGCCTGGTTGCCATCATTGGCCTGGAGCGTTTTGGTTCCATAAGAAGTTGGGGTGATTCCTCACGCCTTGGTTACAAGTATTTGAAAAGGGAACAGATCTATTCTGATTATTAATAAAATTTAATGATTCAACTAAACTAACATTCGCAAAATTGTTTGACAGCTCACCAGTGGGGCATTCATATGTGTGATGCACGAGGTTTCCATAACCTTGGCAAGATATTGCAATCACTGAGCAGCAGTAGTGGAGGGTCACTACAACATGTCTATTTTTCAATTGGAAATGGTGTCGCATCAGTTGGTGGCACCGAAGAACTCACTTCAAACAACCCCCTTGTACTTCTTGGGGTGTTTCTTCCTGCGGTCCAAAATGAACTATAGGATGTTGTGTCTTGTCGAATTCGGAAGGCATCTTTTAGAGTGCGGTTCATCAAAGTCCCTCCAGTAGCCGCATTGATCATAGCATGGAGATTTGACTTTATAGAAATGTAGAAGATCTCCACTAGGTTCCAGGGTTGATACCCATGCTGGGAGCATTTTCTAAGGAGGTCTGTGGACCTCTCCCAGGCCTCTGCTAGAGTCTCCTGATCGTTCTGGCGGAAGATAAAGATTTCTCATCGTGCACTCATGATCATGTCAACTGGATGAAACTTCGCATGGAATTTTGACGATAGGGCATCCCAAGTAGTGGCAGCTCCGGGTGGAATAGTATGGAGCCACGACTTAGCATTATCACGTAAGGAGAATGGGAATAGTCTCAACTTAACGGTATCATCAGAGATACCAGCATATCAAAAAGTTTTGCAAATTTCAGAAAATTCGGCCAAGTGAAGATGGGGGTCTTCACTTGGCAACACAGAGAATTTGGTGTAGTGGCGGATGATATTGAGAATTGTCTTCTTGATCTCAAAATGATTGTTTGTGATCGCTGGGTCAAACCCTGGATAAACACATCCAATGGTGGGAGTGGTGTAATCCTTCATCGTATGGGGCCTCGGACGGATCACGCTATGTTCATCTGCAGCTTTTCCTCCTTGGGGCTCAACCTCTCCCCTATGATCATTCACATTGATCATATTTCCTTCCATAACGCAACAGCTCTGCGACGCACATGAACGTCCTCTCAATCTCTGGGTTAAAGTTAACAATGTCACTAGGGCCACAACCCTACATAAACACTCACAGAAGAAAAAAATATCAAATATACAAAATCTTTATAACTATTTTCCAAACCAAAGAAAAACACGTCGCCTGGATTCCCCGACAACGGCGCCAAAAACTTGAAGCGCAAATTATGCGATCGATCACAATAAGTGTATCGGTCGCTCAAGTAATATAAAACAGAGAGATTTCCGTGAGTATCGAATCTCAAAGGAATTCAAGTTGGGATGTGTAATTCTCTTGTTTAAAAAAACTAATTATAAAGATTTTAAAGGAAAATAGGGCTTTGGATTGGGTTTGCAAAAATAAAATAAAACTAAATTAAACTATTGCGGGTAGCAAGCACCGTATTGCTTGGTGAATGAAACTACTACAGGCCGTTATGCTCTGCCTCAGAGACGGATGAACGATAAGGCACGTGAATGGGATGAAAACGTCGGCGTAGATGAGGGTCGCAGGCAACTCGTCAGAATGCACCACTAGCAATTGCTAGTGAGCCAATCCAATCTCAACGACAGGATAGCGGATGGAGTGGGGGCACACCTCAACACTCATAAACCAAGAAAAATTCTAATGGCATGAAAATCAACAATAATAACATAGGGTTCATGAGTTCATCATCCAAATAAATGAGAGAATGAAGTAAAAAATCTCTACAAAGAAGAAGAGTGTGTTGGATAAAACCAAAGAATATAGTCTCAACACGGGTTCTCGGTCAGAATCGATTGTCAATCATCGTCTGTGCTCAGTCCAGAACTATCAGCCGGGGTAGCAGAGGTTGTCACTACCACCCAATGGACTCGACTTCTTTGTTAATCTCCTTCATCCACATCACTTGCTAGAACTCTACTTGGATGCGGTTAGAAATAGATCAAAACTCTTTGTGAAGGCGTTGGGTGATGGAGGCGGCCTAGGGAGAAGCCCTGGTAATGGATTTGCGGTGTACGGAAGGTCAGAGCTTCTCCCGGAGATGGGCGTCGATGAAGAGTGAAACTGGGCGAAACAAGGCGAACATGCACATAAATGGAGTGAAGTCCCAAATTAGGGTTAATTATGCGCTTAAATACCACGAAATGTAAAAAATCACCTCACACGGTTGAATGCACGGTCGTGCGTTAAAATCGTGTGATATTTACGATAAAATATTCACTACAAGCTAAGGGCCCCGCCCATGCAATTTCTCCTAACTCACGGTTGCAACAACCGTGAGCGAACAAAAATTCACAGGCGGAGATAGAACTCTGGTTTTCCAGGCCAAACAGTAGCTCGTGAGATGTTCTTCTCGCACGGTTGAATCCAACCTTACGTGAAGGAAACGCACGGACAACAAAAACATAAAAAAATTAGATAAAATAGGTCATTCGTGTGATTTGTTCTTGCACGATTGACATTAATTATGCATGACCAAATCCCACAAGAAGTGGCAGAACTCTGAATTTAAGAACAATGGTCTCGTACGGGCAAAGTAGCCCATGCGCGAAGAAAAATCACACAGTCGTGTGTAGGTGATTAGGCCAATATAGCCGATAAAAGGGAAACGCACGGATAGAATGCTGGTGCGAGAAAAAATATTTCACGACTGTGTGAATAACAAACAATTTCAAATTGAAATAGGATCTGCCCCAGCGTGTCCAAAACTACAACACGAATAATAAAAATGCAATGGGGAGCACCATGTGCTTACCTCTGCAAAATAGAGCGCAATTGCGCACAATTATGTGGACTTCTTATGAAATTGAATACCAAGTGAAATATGAGCAATTATAAGCTAAATGTGAAGTGCATTTGTGTGAAAACGAGCCTAAATGAGTCAGAAAAACCCCATAAAATTCGGACTCACCACTGCTCCCCTACTTATAGGCAAGGGAAAGAGGACCTACCCAAACGAGTGTAACTTAAAATAACCAGCTTCATGAGGTACATGAGAACCGGACTGAGGTGAAGGGATACATGGTTTGTAAATACAAGAAAATGATGACCGTGCAGTTCGCCGATCAGCCTTGAGACCGAATCTGCTCTCCCATTAACTCTGCTTCTGGACGATCTATGTGATTAGTGCGATCAACATAAGCCTGACCGCCCCAACTGCCCTCAGAGAAAATCTGGTTGCAAGATTCCTGGTAAATGGCCACCATAAGGTTAACACTAGACTCGACTCTCACTCAGAGCATAACCAAACACTACAATGCGGATTAAATTATAGGAATCATATTCAAAGGTTGGTCTATGGTTAAGGAAATGATTAGGTCTATGCAGGAGGAGAGATTATTACGACCGGGCTCCGTCCCTAAATCTCCGCCCGGGTGAGAGGAGGTGTTGGCGAGGGAAGATATCAATGGGCGCGATTTAGAGAGAGGAAAAACAAGGAAGGAAAAGTCGCGCGAGCAGATTCAGAGTAGTCAAGTGTGAGCAATTCTACTCGCCCCCGAGATCGGGGCGATCTCGCGCGAGGAGGCGAGTTCGTGACGGTAGCTGCGTTCGAGGAGTTCGCGAAGAGGATTGAGAAGACCATCCTCACCGATTTTTCTCATCGCCCCGATGTCACGGCGACCTCCCCCCGTCGCGTGACACCGCTGGATGAGGATTCTCCGCCGAGGCGAGCTGGGAAGGAGCCCGCTTGGGCAAGAGAAGAGAGACTGATGAATTCGCGGCATCATCCGGCGAGCAGCCAAGGGGTCCGCTTTCGGGATCCAATGTCGCCGGCGAGATACCGTGATGCTCACTAGTGGAGCGAGTATGATGTCTCCAGTGAGGATGAAACTCGCCACCGCCAGTTAGGGAGGAGCCCCTTATGTGACGAGATCCTTGCCTCCCCCATCCCCGAAGGCTTCAGATAGCCTGTTCTCACCTACTACTCCTGCAGAGATGACTCAGTCAGGAATCTCTAGTGGTTTGAAGAAGTCGTCTCCATCCGCAACATGTCCGACGCGTTCAAATGTCGGTTCTTCTCCATCACCCTCAAAGGCAATGCAAGAGACTAGTTTCACCAACTGCCAGCTGGGAGTCCTTCTACTGTTTATCCGACCTACATCAGGGCCTCATGGCGAGGTTCGCGACATCAAAGAAGAGGAAGAAGGAGGTCACGACCCTCTTCAAGATTTCTCAAGGGCAGCACGAGAGTTTGGGCCACTACATCGATCGCTTCCAGGAAGAGATCTTAGAGGTAGAGGAGGTAGACAACTTCACCTTAATGGTGGCCCTGAAGTTTGGTATAAAGCAAGGCCTCTTCAGCATGGAAATAGGGTCGAATCCCCCGAGATCCTTCGAGGATATGGTGGAGAGGGCAAATACTTTCATCCAAGGAGAAGATAAAAATAAAGAATTCTTGGCGCGGCTGGACGGAGAAGAACCGCGGGAAAGGGGGAGAGCGAGACCTTTGGAAGCGAAGGCTAGGAGGTCGCCGGAGTGCATGTCAAAAGGAGGAAGGAGGAGCCGAGAAGAATAGAAGAAAAGCGGAAGATAGAAGAGCCCAGGAGGGTAGAAGAAAGGAGGCAGGAGAGGCCTCGCAGGCAGGAAGAGAGGAGGCCGGCAGAGGCTCCGGCAAGAAGAGGGGAAGAGAGGCGATTCAAGTACCCCAAGAATCGCCCCCATTTGAGGCCACCATTGAGATCGCGTTTCCAGCCGGAGAGGAATGACAACCGGCGTGAGGAAGGTCGAGGAGGAGGAAGAAGGGAGGTGATTGTTATTGCACGTCAAGGCAACAAGCATCACAGGAGGGAGCAGCAGGCAAGGCGTCAGGAGGCGGAGATTACCCTTTATTGTGACATCCATCGAGTAGAGGGGCATGGGACATTAGCTTGCCCGGAGTTCTGGGAAGCAAGGAGGAGATTGGAAGCAGGGGTTGCGGAGAGGAAGCAGCCAAGACAGGAGGCCCCGGTGGGGCAGGTAGCATTCCAAGCTCCGGCGAGGAGGAGGAATGAGGACCGTACCAACTTGGGAGGTCGCGGAGAGGTGATCCATGGCCCAAGAGGTGGGCACGTCGGGGTGATAAACGGAGGAGTCAGGCTCAGAGCTTCCCGCAAGGGAAGTCTCCATCAAATCTACAAGAAGAGAGTCACTTTGATGTCGCAAAATCTGCCACCGCTAGAAGAGATCACCTTCTCAGAGGAGTACATGCTGGGGAATGAGAACCCCTTCCATGATGCCCTGGTAATTCAAGCTGCCATATAAGACTTCACCGTCGACCAAATCCTTGCGGATAATGGGTGCTCGGTGAACGTCATCTTCAAGAGAACCTTCGTCGGCCTTCAGGTAGAAGCATCTCGGGTCCAGGCTACAGACGGAGCTCTCTTTTGCTTCTCGGGCGAGAAGAAAGAGGTGGAAGGGGCAGTGGAGCTTCTGATTACTCTCGGCGGGACTTCGATCCGATGCCGCTTTGTCATCGTGGATGCGCCGAGCGGATACAATGCCATCTTCTGGCGGCCCCTCATCAACTATTTCAAGTTCGTTCTGTCATCATATCACCAGTGTCTAAAGTACTACCGAGGGGATGTCCAGATCAGGATCAAGGGAGATCCTAAGGCCTCTAGGGAGTGCTACCTGAACATCGTTAGTACCATCAACTAGATGGGGGAAGCAAAGATGTTGGAGGAGCTGTTGGAGAAGGAGAAGGGGTTGTGTGTTGCTGAAGAGGTGGAGGACATGGGAGTGATCTCTCAAGGAGGAGAGCCTGGTCTACTGAAGGTTGGAAGGTCCCTGACGTTGGAGGCAAAGATAGATATGGTTGCTTGCCTACAGGACAATGTAGACGTCTTCTCTTGGAGCGCCGCCGAGATGCCAGGGGTTGACGTCAATGTGGCTTGTCATCGCCTCAACCTAGATCCCGCGGTGGCTCCCGTTCGTCAAAAGCAGAGGAAGAGTGTTGTCGTGCTGGCTGGACCAATCAGGGAGGAAGTGGAGAAGCTGTTGAAGGAAGGTTTTGTTTCGAAGATCCAGTATCCAGGCTGGGTCTCCAATGTTGTAATGGTGAAAAAGCCCGGAGGAGGCCGGCGTCTATGTATTGACTTTTCCATGTTGAATAAAGCTTGCCCGAAGGATTGCTACCCTTTCCCTCAAATCGACGCGTTGGTTGATTCCGTCGTCGTGTTTCCTCTGATGAGTTTTCTTGATGCTTTTTCAAGGTACCACCAGATCCGGATGCATCCCCCCGACTACCGCGACGTATCCTTCATAACCAGCGATGGCTGCTATAGCTACAAGATGATGCCCTTCGGGCTCAAGAATACGGGCGCAACTTATTAGAGAATGATGGATCATATCTTCAAGGAGCAGACGGGGCGGAACTTGGAAGTCTATGTGGACGATCTTCTTATTAAGAGAAAAAGCGTCATGGAGCACATAACGGATCTAGTGGAGACCTTCGCCACCCTGAGGAAGTACAAGATGCGACTCAACCCGGCCAAGTGCGTTTTCAGTGCGGGAAGAGGGAAGTTTTTAGGTAACCTCCTCACTCCCAGGGGGTGGAACCTAACCCGGACAAGGTCAAGGCCATTCTAGAAATGACATCCTCAAGAGATCCCAAGGAGGTCCAAAGGCTGACGGGGAAGCTGGCAGGCCTTAGTCATTTTTTATCCAAGGCAGGAGAGAAGTGCTCTCCATTCTTCAAGACTCTTCGGAGGAATCAGAAGTTTGAATGGACCACGGAGTGCGAGGAGGCCTTTGGGAAGCTCAAACAACAGCTAACCCAGGCTCCTCTCCTCCAAGGCCTGCAGGGAGATGAGGATGTAAGACCCCCCTTTTTTCCTTTAAAACAATGGGGTCTTAGGCCCAGAACCGTCGCTTTGCGGTGACACCTTCGCACCCGGGAAGGTCATCACTACAAAACATCAATCCTGCCGGCCGAATCGATCACAACTGTAGCAAAATAATAAAGCAAGTCCACAGAAATCACATATATATAGAAGTAATAATCTCCACGATGGGAGAGTCCATAGAATGATAAAGTACCGAATCTTGGTCTTATGCCCAGTACATAAAGACCTCACTACATATCTCTCATAGCGGAAGCAAAATTAATATAACTACTAGTGATCAGGACTCACAGTCCCTGCCATCTGAACTCCGGTACTAGACTACCCGATGTCCAAATGTGCCGACCTTCGGGGCTGCTCCTCCATGCTGGGCTCCATGGTCCCCTAAAATGATGTGGTTCGAAAACCGTTAGTCTAAAAGACTAAGTCCTATCATCCCCCTCCCCTTCCCCTATGGCTCCTACGCACCGAGCGGGGAGAAGGAAAGGAGAGGACATGAAAGTGGAGAATAACAAATAAGCAGATGGCGGCGAAACTAATCTAGCAGTTCTAAAGTATATAAGACAGTAATAAAGGCACAAAAAACTGAATAAGAAAGTAACCTTAACTTATATTAAATCGCATAAGGTAAGGGATCTTTTGTAGGGCTCCTATCGTATAAAAAGTCTCATACCGATTTATACGATAGGGTGTCGGTTTTTCGGCAAGCATAAATATGTAATACTGAATGAAAACTGATAGAATTAATTTCAAGATAACCCAAACACCTAGAGGGGGGTGAATAAGTTCTTTTCCTTTTTTACTTAAGGCAGATTATTTTTCCAGATCTAAAAATAGAATCTAACTATTCTACAGTAATCACAGTACAGAAATCACAATCACACACACATCACAGATTGCACACAGGTTTATAGTGGTTCCCCAAGGTCTGGGTACATCCACTTTCCCCCTTCACCTATCTAGCAGTGTGCTAGATTCGGCCTAACTTCTTCCTTCTTCTCAGATCCACAGATCTTACAGCTCAGAACCCTGAAAGGTTCCTACAACTCAGAACCCTATAAGGTTCCTACAACTCAGGCTAACAGCCCTACCTCAGCCTTGCCATAAGGCCTGCAACTCAGAGAAAAATTTCTCCTACACTCAGGCTCAAAAGCCCTACTACTCAGAGATCTATATCTCCTACACTCAGCCTTTATAATATAGGCTTACAACTCGGATCTATGAAAAGATCCTACAAAATTTGATAAGTGTTTAGATGGACTCTTACCCTTGTTGAGAGAGAAGGGATAAGAAGTTTCTTGATCAGCTTCTTGATAAAACTGATGGCTGAAATCAACCTGTTCTTAGCTTTCTTCAAAGCTTCTTGAATCTAAACTCAATAGGGTTGATCTCCTTTGAAGTTGAATGGATGCCAGCTTCCTTCTTAGAATCCAGAAATAGGTCTGAATCCTTCTTAGCAGATAGTTCAAGATCTGCTTCTTAGAAGACTTGTAAATGTATCCACCTTTACTTCAACAGCTGAAGATCTCTCTCACTCTTCAGAACTTATGAAGTTTCTTCAGAATTCTTGCTTGAATTCTCCTTAGATCTTCTCACGAAAATATTCTTCAGTGTGACGTGCACTTTCTTGATCAACGATTAATACTTCAATAGTTGTGCATGTTGTTATTATTCATCTCTTTTTATTTGAAAGAATCCATCTATATATATAGACTTCATCCATGGTAACCGGGTGATTCGGTTTCTAACCAACTTCTGACAAGTCTGATAGCTTCATTAAAGTTGTTGGAATGCACAGCTGTCAAGTCTCCAGTCAGTTCTTGATCCTTTGTCTTTGTCAGCAAAGCGTCGAGACTAATTGTCATTATGTGTCGACACAAGTAGATTAAGTGTCGACACAAGCTTTGGTGTTGTCGACATCACTCCTTTGGTGTCGACACAGCTTCTTGACACTACATCTGTAGAATGTGTCGACGCTGCCTCTTTGTGTCGTCATAGACACTTCTTCACTACACAGCAATCAACATTGTTGAAACTCTGCTGAGTGTCGACATAAGTCCTGTGTGTCGACACAGTTGATATTGTCTCAGAATTTGTGTGTCGACACTGCCTCTAGGTGTCGACACAGTTGATGTCGACTAATACTCCTGTGTATCGACACTGCCTCCCAGTGTCGACACAGTTGATGTCGACTAATATTTCTATGTGTTGACACTACCTCCCGGTGTCTAAACAGTCGGTGTCGACTAATAAATTCTGTGTGTCGACACAGTTGCTTCAGGTGTCGACACAGCTTTTCTAAGTGTCGACACAGACTTCCTTAAGTGTCGACACATGGACTTAGAAACTTTTTTCTGCATTTTAGCCAATACTTAACCTGCACATATATACTCAAAATAACATCAAATACACCATGATGTATATCATTGAGCTAAGTGAGGCTTCTCCAAATCAGGTTCACATTTTCCAATGTACCCAACAATCTCCCCCTATTTGGAGAAGTCATAACCCTTTAGTAAATGATACACACCACTTATAATAAACAAATATTATGATGTATATAAACATTATATGACAGGGCAACTTATAGACAAAACATATATCAAAATCACATCACAGAATAAGAATGCAACTTGAATGAACATGAAACATTATTTTGTTTATATTAACAAAAGTTTCTTAACAACTGATTACATAGATTTCTTTTAAAACTAAAAATTACATTGTTCTAGCAAAATTTAGTAAATCTATCCTAAGGCTGATCAGGCTCCCTAATGACTATGCCTTTTCCTGGCTTAATCTTAGCTTGCACAGGAGGTTCTGCATCATCAATGGGCTTTTTTCCTTTCAACTCTGCCTTTTTCTGAACTTCAGCCTTAATCCTTTGCCTTTCAAAATAATAAAAAGGCTTAGGAAAGTACTTGCTAGGCTCCTGAGCATTAGGAGGTAGCTTCCCAATCTTAGCCTTTCTTCTATGATGCACAATAACTTCCTGTCTTGCCTCATACTTCTGCCATTCCTATTCATTATACCACTTGCCCCTTTCATGAACTTGATCTTTTACAGCTTTCCAGGCAGTCAAAATTATATTTCTTGAAGTGGGGCTCCACTGCTAAAAATCAGGCTTTAACTTAGCCTATTCTCTATATCTTTTCTTTGAAAGTTGAGCTTCCTGTTGAGCTCTCAAGGCAGCTTCTGGCATATCAACTTTCTCTATAATGACATTTTAAACATCCTGTGGAGGACTGTACATTGTCTGAACCTGTTGTTGAATCATATCAAAATCTGCTGGAGGGTAGATGATCTGAGCAACTTCAGGTTGATCACCTCCAGCATAAGCAGGTTGCACACCAGATTCTACAACATTGTCATCATCACAAAGGGGTGGATATCCAAGAGTGGCTCTGATGCTATTAGATATCCATTTTGCATGATCTGAGCCAGCATTGACTAATACTCTCTCCCCCTTTATGGCTTCTCTTACAATGTGATCTCTTAAGTCATCCTTTTGAAATCTTATTTGGCCATCAAAAAAATTGACACCATCTTTAAAAAATGATTTTAACTTTAGAAGCTGATCAGAAATTATTTTCTGAGAAGTAGTAATGGCTGTCTTAAAGGAATCCAAGGCTTCCTGTAGCTTTTGATCAAATTCCTCTTTCTCCTTAGATCTTGCTTCATTCATTGCAATAACTGTTTTCTTTACTTCAGTGACTATCTCATTGTGAGATTCAGTCAGATTGTCATTCATTCTAATCTGATTTTCAAGGACATAGCCTTGTTTGACAGCAATATCATCCACTTGTTTCTTGACTTCTGCTTGTTGCTTTGCTAGAAATACTACAGCATTGCCCCCCTTATGGAAGCAATCTGTCATCTCTTTCTTATGGAGATTGACTTCAAACCTTATGGATTTAATATCTTAAGCCAAATCAAATTGAAGTGATTTATGGCTTTCATCCACATATTTCTCAAGAGCCATTCTCTGCTCATCCAATTTAACTTGCAAAGCCACCATTAATGAGCTGTAATCAGTCTTTTGGGCTGGTTGTGAAGTAGTAGCTTGCAAAGCCTTCTTATTGCTCTGGCTTCTCCTCTTGAAAACCATCAGTTTTCTTTTCTTTATACTTGCAATCTCCTCATCCTCTGAA
This sequence comes from Platanthera zijinensis, assembly GCA_039513925.1. Classification (NCBI taxonomy): domain Eukaryota; kingdom Viridiplantae; phylum Streptophyta; class Magnoliopsida; order Asparagales; family Orchidaceae; genus Platanthera; species Platanthera zijinensis. The sequence continues at coordinate 166,407,530 of CM077080.1, forward strand.
GCAGAGGTACTGGCAATATTAACTCTTTCTTTAGGACTAGGTGGCAGCTCCTTTTCAGTTCTATGCTGCACCCCCTTAATGTTAACTTGCTCCCCCTCATCTTCTGCTCCCTCTATGTCAGGAAATAATTCTTCCAGAGTGAATTCTTGTTGAATGTGAACTGGTGATACAGCTGTCTCAGGAGCATCAGCAACTACAGATGTATCCTCCATGATCACATCTAGTGCTGGACTGTTGACATGAGGTGTTTCAAGAATAGATTGTGAATCCATTTCACTTGCCAAGTGAATTCTCTCTTCCCCTTGTACCTGTGCAGTAACTGTCTCCCCCTGCACTTGTGCATTCTCAGCATTGTCCTGTACTTGTACACTATCTAGCTCCCCCTACACCTATGCACTAACTGTTTCCTTCTGCACTTGTGCAGTCTCAGTAAGGTCCTGTTCAGGAGATTTCTCAGCAACTTCCTGTCTTTCTATATCTGGTAAGTCCTTTGTTAGGACTCTATCCCATCTTGAGATGATCCTGATGTCCATTTTTCTCATATGATTGATTTTAGAACCAGGAATCTAGTTCATTACTTCTTCAATGGCTCCAGCCAAGTATAGACTCATTATTCTAGCCAAATTAGGCTTCTTGATGCTTTCCTTAATCTTTTAAAGAAGTACTACAGACCAATCTATGTTGAATGTGAAGATTATCCTTGTCATGAGGCTGAACATATAGGCTGAAATCCTATCATGTCCCCCTGGCTTACACAGAACCACCTTTCCAACCACTTCTGAAAGGAATTTACCTTGCTGATTCATCCCTTTCCTATTAATTGCAGCTCCAATCTTCAAGGTGGGATCCTTCCACACCATTGTAGTGCCTCCCTTGTTTTTGATACTGGGACTTCTTCTCCATCCTGAGTTCTTGGAAGATGAAGAATTTTTCTCAAACTTTTCAAGTTCACTTTTACTTTTGCTCCATGAACTGTAGATCTAATCTTAAGTCCTGTTGAGTCTATTGTTGTTGCAGCATAGAACTCAAAAACCTCCTTCTTCCAAATCATGGTAGGTTCGGATATCAGAAACTCCAAACCAATTTCAGCAAACAGTGTAATTACTCCTTTAATCTCTGACTACGCATCATTAAAGGCATGGTGAACCACCTCATACCCTTCGTTAATATTATCTTCAATCTTTGGCATCATTGGGATGGAGAGAAAACTTGAATTGAGAGAAGAGAGTTGGTCAACACAAGGTTTTAGTCTCGAAAATCTGGAGAGCGTGTCGACAGAATATGTTCTCGACCTATTTATACTCTTCTAAACAAAAAAGGTCAACAGGAGGGAAAAAATTGTTTAACAGTGTTGACACTGTTGAAAAGTGTCGACACATACTTCTATTGTCTCGACCACGGCATTGACTACTATGTGTCGACACCAATTGATGATATGTCGACACTAGACATATTTAGTAGTTCATCAGAAATTCTGTGTCGACTCTAATTGTAAGTGTCGACACAATTTCTGGAAGTGTCGACACCATTACTCTGGTTGTGTCGACACCACTAACTGAAGTGTCGACACCACTTCTCTGGATGTGTCGACACAGATTTACTGAAGTGTCGACATCACTTCTCTAAATGTGTCGACACAGATTTACTAAAGTGTCGACATCACTTCTCTGAATATGTCGACACAGATTTACTTAGCCAAATTTGTGAGACTAATCTATGTTCAAAATTCCTAATTCAATTTTAAATTTATTGAATTTAGTTTTATCTAGAGGCTTAGTAAAAACATCTGCAATTTGATAATCTGTTTTGAACAATACTAGTGAGATGTCCTCTTTCTCTACATGTTCTCTAAGAAAATGATATCTTATTTCTATATGCTTAGACCTACTATGTGAAACAGGATTATTAGCAATAGAAATAGCACTAGTAGAATCACAAAATAAAGGTGTTCTACTTACCTTAATACCATAGTCTTCTAGCTGGTGCTGAATCCACAACAGCTGTGCACAGCAACTTCCTGCTGCCACATACTCAGACTCAGCTGTGGAAATTGCCACACTAGTCTGCTTCTTACTGCTCCAAGACACCAATCTTCCTCCTAGAAATTGACAGGTGCCTGTTGTGCTTTTTCTATCTTCTTTGCAACCTGCAAAGTCTGCATCTGAATAGCCTGTCAGTAAAAAATCTCCATTCCTAGGGTACCAAAGGCCTAGATTAGGTATGCCCTTTAGGTATCTATAAATCCTTTTTACTGCAGTGTAATGAGATTTTTTAGGGCATGTTGTGTACCTAGCACAGACACATGTTGCATACATAATGTCTGGTCTACTAGCAATTAGATATAGAAGAGAGCTAATTATTCCTCTATACAAAGACTCATCTACAGGTTTACCTGTATCATCTTTGCATATAGGCATACTTGTTCCCATAGGAGTTCTCATGGTGGAGGATGATTCCATATCATGCTACTTAATTAACTCCATGGTGAACTTAGATTAGGATATGGACAAGCCATCATCAGTCTGTCTTATTTGAAGGCCCAAGAAGAACTTAAGTTCCCCCATGCTGCTCATTTCAAACTTCCCTTGCATAAGTTTAGCAAACTTCTTGCAAAGGTTTCTTTCTGTAGACCCAAATATTATGTCATCTACATAAATCTGGACTAAGATTATCTTACCTTTGGATTCCCTTAGGAATAGAGTTTTGTCTATTTTCCCACTTGAGAATTTGTTCTCAATAAGGAAAGTAAATAGGGTTTCATAACAAGCCCTTGGGGCTTGCTTTAACCCATATAAAGCTGATGTAGGGATTATCCTTGAGAATCGTCACGGAGTCCACGACGACGCTTATGACACGATCTACGCCCTCTAATCCGCACGCTAGCGTAAACGCAGCCACAACAATTATTTTATTTATCGTTCGCGCTAACAATACGGATCGCCGTTCCGCAAGTAGATCGAATGTTGGCTATAGGCCAAATTCTTTCCGGCTAAATGGGATAATAGTGATCCCGAGCGAGCTTTAGGTGTTGTACCAAAATAGATCCACCAAGAACTAAACGATCCAAAAATGGTGGTATCTATCCCAACAAAAAGAAAGCGAGGAGTGCCAAATCCTTTTTCGAATCCTTCGGAAAACCAAACGAAAATTACTAATCGGTTATTTGTTAACCACGAAGAATAATAATTCGGAAAATAACGCAAAATACGTCCACCACAAGAACTATCTAGGAAAAGAAATCTCTTGTGTAGTGATATCGTTACCCCCTCTCGGATTCGTAGATCCGTGATGCGCGGATCCACCAAGTATGATCGTTTTTCCTTTGAAGACCACGGAAGAGCGCTATGGAAGAAGATCTTGTTGTCCCGTTCACGTCACGCCGTCGAGGATTCCCTAGACTTCTTCCTTCCTTGCAAGATCTTGTTGGCCGTGGGTTTTTAATGAAGGAGGGTTGGAGGTGGTGGCGGTTATGAGGAGGAGAGGCAAGGGGAGATGGTGGCCGATCCCTTGAGAGGAAGGCCTTGGAGGCAATCGGTTTTGGAAGAGGAGGAGAAGGGAGTAGAGGTGGCCGATCCTTGCCTTAGTGGCCGTCGGTTTTGGGAAGGGAAGGAGAGAGGGGGGCGGCGGCTAGGGAGAGAGCAAGAGAGAAATTAGGGTTTAGGCAATTGTAATTTCAATTCAATAATAATCTACTCCAAATGAAAAGTCATGGCCATTATATAGGCTTACATCTCAAATAACAAAAACAAGTGGCTAAAGACACACCACATAAATGAAATGCAGGAAATAAAATAATGTTTTAAATAGCCTCTCATGAACTGGCTAATAGCACACCAAAATTAGAAATAATCAAATACGAGTCTTGTTGCGAGGGCGAAGCTTGTAGCCATGACCGCTACGGCGTCGCACATCCTTTGCCGGTACATCCTCGGTCCCAAGTGCTCCATCCTTTGCCGGTACATCTTCAACATCCTCTGTCCCAAGTGCTCCATCCTGATGGCCTTCGCCATCAAAAGCTTTCCTAAGTTTATAAACATAATCAGGTTTAAGAGAATCAACAAAACCAGAGGGCTGCTCTACATAGACTTCTTCTTTTAGATTTCCATTTAAGAATGCTAATTTTATATCCATTTGGAATACCTTAAAGCCTTTATATGCTGCATAGGCAAGGAACATCCTAATTGCTTCCAGTCTTGCTACTGTGGAAAAGATTTGATCAAAGTCAATACCCTCTTCCTGTCTGTAACCTTTTGCAACAAGTATTGCTTTGTTCTTCACAATGATTCCATTCTCATCCAGTTTGTTCCTAAAGATCCACTTTGTTCCAATGATGTTGTGGTCTTTTGGTTTAGGAACTAACTCCCAAACCTTGCACCTTCTGAACTGATTCAGCTCATCTTGCATGGCATCAATCCAATGTGGGTCTAGAATAGCTTCTTCAAATTTCTTTGGCTCCTGTTGAGATAGGAAGCCTGAGCAAAGTACTGTGTTCAAGTTCCTGCTTCTGGTTTGCCCTCCATGTCTTAGGTCACCAATTATCTGATTTACTGGATGATCCTTTAAGTGTCTAACAGCTGGAGGTAGATTATCTTCTGGTCGAACACCTCCAGTCTCTTCAATATGCTGCACCTCTTGGTGTACATCTGCATCTAGAGAGTCATGTACTCCCCCTTGACAATAGCCACCATTTTCCACTTCCTGCTCTTCAGTTGTTTCTTCTGTAATGGTAAGCTTGTCCATTTTCTCATTAATACCTGTAGAACTGCATGAGCTACAAGGTAACTCACTGTTAATCAGTCTTGTTTCATCAAAGACAACATATACAGACTCTTCAAAACTTGAGTAATCAAGTTGTAGACTCTATAAGCCTTACTATTGCTGTTGTACCCAACAAATATCCCATCTTGGGATTTGGCAGCAAACTTAGTTAAATAAGACTTGCCATTATTAAGGACATAGCACTTGCAACCAAAGATCCAAAATAGGATAAGTTTGGTTTTCTACCCTTCATGATCTCATAGGGAGTCTTTTTGTGGCTTTTGGTGATAGATGCCCTATTGATAACATGACATGCAGTGTTTACTACCTCAGCCTAGAAATACTCTGGGAGAGAAGTGTCACTCAATAGAATTCTACCAGCCTCAATCAATGTTCTATTCTTCCTTTCAGCAATACCATTTTGCTGTGGTGTTCTAGGTGAGGAGAGTTCTTGAAAAAACCCAAATTCTACACACAGTTTTATCATACTCTCATATTGAAATTCAGTGTCATGGTCACTTCTAATTTTGACCACTGAACTGTCAAGTTCATTCTGAATTTGCTTCACAAAGCTGTATAAAACACTTGGGGTTTCTGATTTTTGTCTCAGAAAGAACACCCAGGAATATCTAGAATAGTCATCTACCACCACAAAAGTGTAGACCTTCCTACCTAGACTATGAACTGGCATAAGACCAAATAAATCCATATGTAAGAGTTATAAACACCTCACTGAATCCTTGTTTTCAAGGCTATGAAAGGAGGATTTTGTCTGCTTGCCTTTTTGACAAGCTGAGCATATCTCATCCTTTATGCACTTAACTTTTGGACCATTCCTTACTAACTCTTTTCTAAAGAGTTGGCTAATAGTTCTGTAGTTAAGATGGTTCAGCCTCTTGTGCCATTTTACATAATGAGAGGCTCTCTCATCAACTACAAGACAAATAGGAGAACCTTTGTTCTCACACTCAAAATTATGACAGTACATATTCCTTTTTATATATCCTATCAAAATGACCTTTTGATCACTTAACCTTTTGATATGACATCCATTCTTAACAAATGTAATCTCAAATCCTAAATCACTCAGTTGACTTATGCTTATAAGTTTGTGTTTCAAACCCTTCACATAGGCCACTTGAGTGATAATAATCTGTTTACTAGAAATATTACCAAATCCTTTGATGATTCTTTTTTCAGAGCCACCAAAGATTACTTTAGGCCCATTTATGATAGGCAAGTACTCCTTTAGCAATCCCTTTATTCCAGTCATATGCCTGGAACATCAACTGTCCAAGTACTATATAGGGGTATGGTGACTTGGACTCACCTACAATAAAGAATTACCTCTCCTTAGAAACCAAGTAAGTCTTGGGTCCTTGGTTCAAGTTAGCTTTATACTTACCAAATCTACCTGCTGCTCTTCTAACAGGTATACTATTGTTCTTCCTGACACTAGTGTTGTGCCAACAATCTATGGCATAATGACCTGTCTTGCCACAGCACCAGCATTCATACTTGTTCTATCTATTTTTAGATACATTCTTGGCAGTCTTGTTTGACAGCAAATCTTTTATTTTGTGCTGGTACTGCTGCAGCTACACCCACTATTTTCTTAGGAACATGGGGTTTATGGACATGGGCTGCCTTATTGACATAAACACTCTTGTCATTCAGAACTTCAGTCTTACTATGACCATGAGTATTCTCAAAGTCATACTTGTTAGAAGGCACTTGAACCTTTCTAAAAACTACAGGGACATTAAAATTCAGTGGCTGGACTGAGGCTTTGCCCTTTCTCTTGAATTGGACAGCCCTGGTGTTACCTTTAAAGCCTATTCCAGCCTTACCCTTTTGAGCCATAAACTCATCTATTAAGGGTAAAACTGATTTTGGCTTGGAATAACTAGCCACCAAATCTTTTTCCTTTTGAAGTCTGGCTTCCAGACTTTTAATTAGATCATTTTTGTATGTGATTGTGCCCATCTGAATAACAGTTATAGTTTTCAGTTTGGCAATCTCATTCAATTTTTGATCCAACTCTTTCTCTAAGTCAGATGCAGTCATCTTAAGATCTGCAATTTCCTTAGCCTGAGTTTTGGCCAGGTTCTTGCATTTCTTTAGTGCCTGTAACAAGTACCCATATTCATCTATCAGCTGATGAATATCACCTTCAGACTCAAACCCATCCACATCACTTGATGCGGATGTAGCTGACTCTATGCCAGTACTACAATTTTAATTACTAGAAAAACATTATACCTTGCTAGGACCAGGCTAATCCTGGCACTTGTCTTCTTCTAATACAGCCATCAGTCCCATGCACTGATGGTCATCTTGTGCATAGATAGAGTTCAGCAATTGCATAAACTCATCTTCTTCATCTGTTGCATATAGGTCATTATATGCCTCAGCTTCAGATTCAGACTCTGAAGATGATTGGTCTATCAAGCTCTTCTCCTTCTTAGCAACAAAGGATTTCTCCTTCTTGCTATTTTGTTGAGTCTTCCTTTTATCAGCATACTCCTTTCTTTTGTCTGGACACTCAGCCACAACATGTCCAGGCTTATTACAGCAGTAGCAAACAATCTTTGATGTTGTAGATTTGCTAGGCTTAGACCTTCTCCTGTCCTTCCTTGATAACTTCCACTTTTAATAATAGTCATCCACAGGCTAAGATGTGGAGGGCCTTGATTTCCACAGCTTCTTATTCAGGAATCTCTGAAACTGCCTTGTGAAGGCAGCAAAATCTTTGTCTGAGTCACTGCTGTCTGAACTTTGGTTGTCTGAATTATCTGAAGTAATTTCAGCAACAATCTCAGGAGGTGATGGAGACATCCTCCTATTCTTCCTATTGGCTTCCACCTTGAAGGACACAGACTTTTCTTTATGCTCCCCTTTAGCACTTTTCTCTTCTTCTTTCCTAGCCATCAGCTACATCTCATATGACAGCAATTTTCCAACAAAGTTGGAGGAGGGATATCTATAAGTTTGGCCACTTCTCTAATGGCACAAATCTTAGTGTCACAATCCTTTGTTAAGGATCTTAGAAATTTATCATTCAGTTCATATGTACTGAAGATCCTTCCATAGGACATCAGCTCATTTACTATTCTATAAAACTTCTTATAACACTCAGTTATACCATCTGACTTTCCTTATCTGAAACTCTCATATTCCCGGTTCAGCATAGATTTTCTATCTTGTCTGACTTCTTCAGAACCCTCCATGTAGACTATCAAAGTGTCCCACATTTCCTTGGAGGTCTTGCAGTGAATTAAATTTTGAAAGGTTGAATCATCTATGGCCCTTATTATGATATTCTGGGCTCTTTTATCCATAGTTGCTAGGATGATCTCATCCTTAGTCATCTCAGAAAAATCTTTGGGAGTTCTTTGATTTGCATCTAGAACTAACACCTTCATTGGAACATAAAGACCATCCATTACAGTAATGTAAATCCTTGGATCAGAAGCCTCCATGAAAAGCCTGACCCTTTCTTTCCATATTCCAAAAATATCTTTCCTGCATATGGGTAATTTCATAGAACCTAGTTCCTTATGATTTTCTCCTGAACCCATTTTCTTGATCTTGAATCTGCCTTAAGAATCTTACTCAGACTGTTAAGTCCTTCTTTGAGCAACCTCCCTCTGATACCACTTGATAGAATTAATTTCAAGATAACCCAAACACCTAGAGGTGGGTGAATAAGTTCTTTTCCTTTTTTACTTAAGGCAGAATATTTTTCCAGATCTAAAAATAGAATCTAACTATTCTACAGCAATCACAGCACAGAAATCACAATCACACACACATCACAGATTGCACACAGGTTTATAGTGGTTCCCCAAGGTCTGGATACATCCACTTTCCCCTTCACCTATCTAGCAGTGTGCTAGATTCGGCCTAACTTCTTCCTTCTTCTCAGATCCAAGTATCTTACAGCTCAGAACCCTGAAAGGTTCCTATAACTCAAGACCCTATAAGGTTCTTACAACTCAGGCTAACAGCCCTACCTCAGCCTTGCCACAAGGCCTACGACTCAGATAAAAATTTCTCCTACACTTAGGCTCAAAAGCCCTATCACTCAGAGATCTATATCTCCTACACTCAGCCTTTATAATATAGGCTTACAACTTAGATCTATGAAAAGATCCTACAAAATTTGATAAGTGTTTAGATGGACTCTTACCCTTGTTGAGAGAGAAGGGATAAGAAGTTTCTTGATTAGCTTCTTGATAAAACTGATGGTTGAAATCAACCAGTTCTTAGCTTTCTTCAAAGCTTCTTGAATCTGAACTCAGTAGGGTTGATCTCCTTTGAAGTTGACTGGATGCCAGCTTCCTTCTTAGAATCCAGAAATAGGTCTGAATCCTTCTTAGTAGATAGTTCAAGATCTGCTTCTTAGAAGACTTGTAAATGTCTCCACCTTTACTTCAACAGCTGAAGATCTCTCTCACTCTTCAGAACTTATGAAGTTTCTTCAGAATTCTTGCTTGAATTCTCCTTAGATCTTTTCACGAAAATCTTCTTCAGTGTGACGTGCACTTTCTTGATCAACGATCAATACTTCAATTGTTGTGCCTGTTGTTATTATTCATCTCTTTTTATTTGACAGAATCCATCTATATATATAGACTTCATACATGGTAACCGACTGATCCGGTTTCTAACCAACTTCTGATAAGTCTGACAGCTTCATTAAAGTTGTTGGAATGCACAGCTGTCAAGTCTCCAGTCAGTTCTTGAACCTTTGTCTTTATCAGCAAAGCGTCGAGACTGATTGTCATTATGTGTCGACACAAGTAGATTAAGTGTCGACACAAGCTTTGGTGATGTCTACAAAACTCCTTTGGTGTCGACACAGCTTCTTGACACTGCATCTGTAGAATGTGTCGACACTGCCTCTTTGTGTCGACATAGACACTTCTTCACTACACATCAATCAACATTGTTTAAACTCTGCTAAGTGTCGACACAAGTCCTGTGTGTCGACACAGTTGATATTGTCTCAAGAATTTTTGTGTCGACAGTGCCTCCAGGTGTCGACATAGTTGATGTCGACTAATACTCCTGTGTGTCGACACTGCCTCTCGGTGTCGACATAGTTGATGTCGACTAATATTTCTGTGTGTTGACACTGCCTCCCGGTGTCGACACAGTCGATGTTGACTAATAAATTTTGTGTGTCGACACAGCTTTTCCAAGTGTCGATACAGACTTCCTTAAGTGTCGACACATGGACTTAGAAACTTTTTTCTGCATTTTAGCCAATACTTAACCTGCACATATAAACTCAAAATAACATCAAATACACCTTGATGTATATTATTGAGCCAAGTGAGGCCTATCCAAATCAGGTACACATTTTCTAATGTACCCAACAAAAACCTTAACCTTTAAGCACGCTCGCACGAACTTATAAACCAAGGGGTCGTTTTGTATGGCCTATTGTATAAAGCGTCTCATACCACTTATATAATAGGTGTCGGGTTATATGCAATGATTATGCTATGAAATACAATTATGCCATGACGTGAACATGCAAGTGCAACTCACCCACTCGACTCTGTGTACACAGACCTTTAGTTCCCCCTTTCTTGAGTCGAACCTCCCAGGATACCTCCGTAGTGGCAAACGGAAGTGGTGGGTTGGGCCTCGCCCACCTCTAAACCGGTAATTGCACTACCAGTCAAACCTATCATACGGCTCAATATTGGTGCACTAAGCGGAGCTCCTGCATACTCTTGTCGGTTGGCGCACCAGACTTTATTTGACCAAGTGCTAAACAACACTTATCGAGTCAACGTGTTGGCGTCGGTGCATCGACCCTCCAATACCGAAGACCCACCACCTTATATTTTATGCACATGCAACCTTATGTATCAGCTACCGATCCCAAGCTCCCCGAACCATACCGTCTGTCATAAATAACAACCGAGCAAGAGCTCGCCGGGCCAACCTGCTCATCACCAAAACTACTTGGCTTACTACCCGAGTGACCCAACCTATCTCCCCGAGACATCGAGGTGTGAGAAGGTGAAACCCTAGATTTACTAGTTACTCTTGCATTTCCATTTTGCCTATGTTTTAGGTTTAGCCCAGGACTGCCCAAGGTATTCCCCGTGAAGGGCTCTCGAGGGCACTAGGAGCTATGATGGGCTGAAGCCCAAGACTCCCTTTCACAAGGCACTTATTCTTATTAGTTAATACCCAACTCCTAGTCCCTTAAATATTGCATTGGATCTAACTTTAGGTTATTTGACACTTCCTCTCTTACAGGAAAGATGATCTTTCGTCGACCTCGAGCACCACCTAACACTAGCCAATCCAAGCCTCTGCTCATCCTACTTCCAATGATGAACTCATTTTTATTTATCCAAACCAGCAAACCACTAATCCCAACTCATTTGCCCAGATTTATACTCTAACATAATTTCTGCAATTATTTTACTATACGCGGACCACTTAAGCTATATGATATGTAAAATGGGAGGTACACCAAATAATTACCCAGTGCTCCTATAATAATTATTGGAGAGCTATTATGACCTTTGTGGCCTAAATCCAGAAATACACAATTTTCCTATTTATCTGATAATTTATTTAATTATTCTACTAGCCAAAAATCCCAAGTTTGAACATGAAGTACCAATTTCAGACAAGATAATATTCCACCAAATTTATGTTAAATACAATATAAATATTTAACTTAAAATCCAAAGTCTCCCAAATTTTTCAGCAAGGTTTAAGCCCATAATTTTAATTTTAAATATATCCCACAATAAATTATCTTAAGAGATAAGTACATCAATAATACTTCCAAAAATTCAGAGAAAATTCAAGGATGATTTTAATGACATATAAATGTTCTAGGCCAAGTTTCATAATTTATTAGCAAGTAATGAGCTTTAAGCAAATTATTGAACAATTTTTCCAAGTTAATGAGCTTGTGAAGTAGGTACTACTAAAATGTGTTCAAAAATTCTAATAAAATTTATACATGACTAAGAAGGTTTGAAACTCCCTCTGCCAAATTTTCATGACCTTCCAATGGGCAGTTGGATCATAAGGACCAAATGACTAATTAGGGCAATCTCATGAGTTATAAAGGAAGTGCTAAGAATATTGATCCAAAATTCCCCATTAAATTATCAGAGGTTCAATCTATCCTTATGACCATACTACCCAATTTTCATTATTGTTTGAGGAGTTTTACTAACATATTCTAGCACTAAAATGTTTGTGCCCTAAATTAGGGTTAGGGTTTTGTGGGGCATACCCTTTCCCAAATCCCCTAATATTTTTACCAGAGGGTTTTAGCTACCCTAGAACCCTCCCTACAAATTTTCAAGCTCATACAAGGTCTTTTGCCCTCATGCCCCTCACAAGGCACAAAAGCACTTCTTAGGGTTTGGCCTTAGATCTTAGGCCAAATCTATTCCAATCTACCCCATCTTCCATGGGGAGGTGTTAAAATCCATGCCAAGTTAGTGGACCCAATTGCAACCTCTGTTGAGGTGATTTGGCCACACAAAGCCCAAGGTGCACTTTTAGACCAAAATAACCTTATTATGCAGGGCTAAGGTTTGCATGTTTTCTATTCAAACCATCTCCAAATGAGATGACATTTTAACCAAAGCTTTATAATGACCCCATGCACCACCTACCAAAATTTGGATGAGTTTGGAGTTCATCTTACCCCCAAAATAAATTTACCCTAGAGAAATTAAATTATTTCCAAAACTATAGAAACTTTGTTCCCAAAAATTTACATTTGTGTGCAGGATCTAGATATTTACTAGGGTGACTCTTTTCCAAAATTTCAAGTCAATTGGACTAGAGATGAGGTGTGGGCACCCATTTTAATTTCTGCCTAACCATAGGTATGTCACCCACCAAAATGAGTGCCCTGGTCAAACCAGGCACCCAAATTGGTTCAAACCAATTTTGAAATAAAGTAGACTCATAGGGCTACATTTTATGTGTTGATCATTTCTTCTGAATTAGACTCTAGGTATTTTTAAAAATTAAAAACATTAAATACATTATATGTGATAGAAATGAAATAATAATACATCAGCCTATAGTTTAAAATTCCTGGCTGCACGAATCTTGGCGCAGCATTGGACGGCATCTGCTCATCTTCCACCTCCAGCCGACGATCCAGATTCAATCCGCCTGGGCCTTCTTCCAACCGCTGCCCCCGGCCATCCGGCCACCTCCCCGGCCGGCCAACGCTACCACCACATCCGTTGAGGTAGTGGCTGTCGCCAGGCGGCGACACAACCGTCGGAGGGCCATATTCCGGCGAACCCGACATGTGTAAAAACACAGAAAAACCAGGAAAATTTCAAATTGGATCGGGCTCAATTAAACCCGAACCTTGGCCCTAATAATTTCTATGAACTACCCATGGAATAAGGAGTGGAGGAGGACCTGTGTGGGTGGTTGTAGCCTTGTCGATCGCCGGATTGGCATGGTGGTGGTGGTGGTGGTTGTGGTGGTGGTGGTGGTCGGGTTTCTGCAACAACACAGTGAACACCCTTAGCTCCTTCTGGAAAAGTATGGGAATCATGTTGGTACCCTAAGTGTGATTTGGCTTATGTAATCCCTTTCCAGCCCCTCTTGATCCATATAACTATATATGATCATGTTTAGACTTTGTTTAGTCTCCCTAGGGCAGTTTATAACTGACCTAGAGCTTAGGTTAGAAGTTGTAGAATGAATATATGGTTAAGGCATTTTCCGTTCGACCATCGTCGAACGAGGCCTCGCGATCGTCGACCATTGGTCGATGATAGCAGGGCTATAGAATAGTTGAAGTCAAGACAATTATCGTCGACCAATGGTCGACGATCTCAGAGCAAGTTTATTATGCTCTGAAGGATTGGTCGACGATCTGCCATCAGCAGTTCAACGATCGCAGTCTTGCTTCACGATTTCTGTCCCAGACGATTTCTGCCTTAGTCGACGATCTGTTGGCTAGGTCGACGATCATCGAACCCCTGTTCGACGATTATTGTCTGTCTTTAACAGTTTGTATTCATTCTATTCCTTGGTTTATTTCCAAGTGTTTTAGCTTGTGGTTAGAAAGATTTTCTGAAGTTGTTTTTGCTAATTTATGGCTTAAATTCAAATGAATTAATTACCAAATATGTTAAGCATAAATTACGGGATTCCGTATTTGATAAAGTATTTTGTCCTATTATACAAAATATGTTGATTTTATCTTTCTAGGCTGTATTCTAGCCGTTGGCGCTGTATGCTATTTCCAAGTATGTTAAGTCTTTATGCTGAGATATTTTCCCATTCATTTTGTTTCCTTATTGGGACTGACAGAGAGTTAATAGCTCATTCTATTCCTATTGCTATATTCTATATTGAGATAACCTGTTGCAGGGCTCGAGATATTCAAATCAATAGAGCCGTTTCAAGGGAAATAGAGAAGACAATTTTAAAAGAGATTTTTCTCTCAGCAGAGACAGCAAGTTACAGACACAAAGAGAAGAAAAGTTTTCCTGAAGCAAAAGCTCAGAGCAATCATCTTCTTTCTCAAGTCTCCTGAGCATCTGCTTAGATTTTTCAAGACTTCAGAAAGACCAGCTCCAGTTCTGCTTCAAGTGTTCCAGAATCTGAAGACCTGATAAAAATCAGTCTACAGATCCCTGAGGATTTAGTTTCAGTATATCTGAAACTCCTTCATCCTGAAGCAAAGGCTTTCCCTGGACTTCCACTGAGCCAGGGGGAGACTTTGATTCTTTAGAGAATCCACAAGTCTTCTATAATCTGTTATCAATAACAGAGAAGACAATCTAACCCTCTCAACCCCTTTGTAAAAGAGTTTTCACACCTCTTCAAAAGTGAACATTGGTGACAGGGCACCTTATCAACAACCTGTGGTTAAGCATCCTTATCAAAAGCTCAAAGGGTCTTGTTTGGTCTACCTGAATCAGATCATTGGTGGCAGGGCACCTTAGCAAAAACCTGCAGTGGATTCCTACCAGGGTGGTAGAAGAGTGGAGTACCTATTAAGAGGGAACCACTATATATCCTGTGTCCCTCTGGCTATTTTGTTTAATTGCTTATTCTGTGGCTGTGATAGAACTACCTAGGATTGCTAGTTGCTGTGATAGGCTTATAGTTAAACTGAAATTTCAGTTAGCTCTCTCACTTGTGCACTTCACTATGTTAGGCTCTTAGGGTTCAAGTATCAGATTATTTATTCCGCAAATAAACTCCAAGGGAGCTGACTAGTTGTTCATAAAATTTGAATACTCTATTCACCCCCCCCCTTTAGAGTAGTTTACATCTTATCCCCTCACTTTCAATTGGTATCAGAGGGAGGTTAGCTGTTCATACAGGCTAACACCTGGGTTAAAAGATCCAGTGATAAGTTGTTTCCTGATACCATTCACAAACACTTTCACACATGTCCCAGTCTAAGGATTATTCAAGCACCAGACCTCCTGTATGCAACTTATCCAAGTTTGGCATATGGAAGGCCAGGATAAGACTATACATGAATTCTATTGATGAAGATATCTTTTCTTCTATTTTGACAGGACCACCTGCTAGGCCTGCTGCTGCTACTTCCACTTCTGCTGATCTCAGTGCTGTGCCACCTCCTGACTACAATGATAATTACAAGAAGGCAAAAGCAGCTGATGTAAAAGCAATGAACATCCTAGCTCAGACAATGTCTGATGAAATATTCCAGAAGCTTGCTGAATGTACCTCAGCCAAAGCTATGTGGGATTCCCTCAACCACATAGTTGCCGGCTCAGCTGATGAGAGGACGGACAGGAGATCCAACCTCACTTCTCAGTATGAAAATTTCAAGAAGGATGATGCTGAAGACATTGACACAATGTACACAAGACTCAGTTCAATAATAAGTAAACTGAGGTCTTTGGACAAGGAGATAACTTTGACAGAAGTCAATGACAAGATCCTGATGTGCCTTCCCATCTCTTGGGACTCAAGGATATGGCCCATCAAGGATGGCAGAAACACTGTGGAACTCTCCACAGAAGCTCTGTTGGGAAAGCTCAAGTCATATGAGCAAACTTTGAAGAGCAGAGCTGCTGCAACTGAAGTAAAGACTCTTACACCTACAAAGAAAGAGCACTCTCTAGCTCTTAAGGCTGCTGAGACTTCTGAAGGAAGTCAATCAAATGAGGAGTTGCTGGCACTCATTGCCAAGAGGTTCCTCAACATGGGAAGAAGAGACTTCAGAAAGAAGTTCTCCAAGTATGAGGATAAACCAAGGTATGACAAGACTCCCTCTAAAGAAATCATTTGTTATGTTTGCAGCAAGCCTGGACACATTGCACCAGATTGTCCAGAGAAGAAACACAAGGAGAAGAAAAATGAGAAAGAGTACAGGAAGCACCACTCCAAGTCCTCCTCACACAAATACAAGAAGAAGGACAAGGGATTTGTGGCTGCTACCTGGAGTGAAACAGAAGAGGATACCTGCTCCTCTAGCTCCAGTGATTCAGAAGAAGAAGAAGAGAAGAAAGCCAAAGAGGTCTGCCTCATGGCTATCAATGCATGCAGCTCTCTGTCAGCTGCAGAGAATTCTGAAGAAGAAGGAGACAATGAAGAAGATCTTCCTATGGAAGACCAGGTAATCAACTCATTTGATTTTTCATCTCCTGAGTTCAAATTAAAATTTAAAACTCTATGTTTAGATTTACTATTATCTGAAAAAGAAATTAAGTCACTTAGATTAAAGATAATGGAACTAGACATGGAAAGTACTGAAATAATTAGATTAGAAAAGGAATTAGAAAGCTCAAAAGGAGAAGTAACATTCCTAAAATTAGAACTAGCTAAATCTAAGAGGTTAGAAGAAAAATTAAATGGCAGAAGCCTCAAACTATCTGAAATAACCAGTATGGCAAACACTAGGGTTGGTAATGATAAACTAGGCCTAGGTGCTACACCTAGTGAACCCAACCTCCTCACAAAGGAGAGATTTAGCACTCCAGTAAAATTTATTTCTGAATCAGGAATAAAGAATACTGAGGAAATTGAAAAGTATAAGAAAATTCGTAATAAGATTAAGAAAGAGAACAGAAAGAAAAAATTTCTAGCTTTACAGGAATCGTCGAACATTAATCGACGATCGTCAAACCAATCGTCGAACATCTATCGACGATCGCTGAACACCTACACTGAGTATAATAGCTTTGGTGCAGGAGGTCGACGATCGTGGAATCCAGAACATCGTTCTACCATAAATGATCGACGATATGGCTTGCGATCGTCGACCATTGATCGACGATCTGGACTTAAGCTGGAAAATAAAATTCAAACTTCCAGAACTGCAAATCCTAATCACTACCCTAGGTTGTTTAATCCTTCAACTGAATGGATTATCCCACCTAGGAGATCACACCCTTTAGGATATCAATCTAAGCCTGCAAGATCTTTCATATCTAGCTTTTCTTTTGTGAAGAATACTGGACCCAAGGTAACCTGGGTCCACAATGTATAATTGATGTCTTGCAGGTGAAGACCTATCCAGTCATACATGACAAATGGTATCTGGATAGTGGATGCTCAAAGCATATGACAGGAAAGAAGAAGAACCTGTCAGGTTTCAAAGCCAAGCTGGGACCAAAAGTTGTATTTGGAGATTCCAGCTGTGGACAGACTGAAGGGTATGGCAGCTTCACCATAGGAGCTGTAACCTTCAAGAAGGTAGCTTATGTCTCAGGACTAAAGCACAACCTAATCTCTGTAAGCCAAATGTGTGATGCTGGGTACAAGGTATGGTTTACTGACACTGCTTGTAATATTGCTTTAAATAATATTGTTGTGTTAGTAGGCATTAGAATTGGTAATGTTTATGTTGTAGATTTTAATTCATCCAAATCTGAAATATGCTTATTTAATGAAGTAACCAGTAATAATACCTTTTGGAATAAGAGACTTAGTCATGTTAATTTGAAAAATATTTCTAGGTTGGCTAAACACAATCTTGTAAGAGGCTTACCTTCTTGCCCCTACAAGAAGGAAGGCCTTTGCAAAGCTTGTCAATTAGGTAAGCAAACAAGGAATAGCTTTAAATCAGTTAATAAAAGTGATTCTCCCAGGATCCTGTACTTGCTACATTTGGACTTATTTGGTCCTATTGCTGTACAGAGTCTTGGAGGAAAGTCTTACACTCTAGTAGTTGTAGATGACTTCTCTAGGTTCACTTGGGTATTCTTCTTGAGAACTAAGGCTGATAACTTCAAGGTTCTTACAGACTTTCTAAAGTGTATACAGAGTGAGTATTCTACTCAGATTGCCTTGATCAGAAGTGATCATGGTACTGAGTTTGAGTCTCTTCTTATGCAAGAATTCTGTGAGAAGGAAGGTATCAAACATAGCTTCTCTGCTCCTAGAACTCCTCAACAAAATGGGGTAGTTGAAAGGAAAAACAGAACCCTAATTGAAGCTGCAAGTACATTGTTGGCAGATGCTAACATGCCTCTGTCCTTTTGGGCTGAAGTAGTTAGCACAGCTAACTATGTGTTGAACAGAAGTCTGATACATAAACTTAAGGGTAAGACTCCCTATGAGTTACTTAAGCAAGTGAAACCTAAAATAGACTATTTTAGAGTATTTGGTTGTGTAGCTTTTGTTCATAACAATAACAAAGAATACCTTAGAAAATTTGAGGCAAAAGCTTCAATGGGAGTTTTTCTAGGATACTCTCAAGTAAGCAAAGCCTATAGGGTCCTTAATAAATCTTCTCTTAAGATAGAAGAGTCTGCACATGTCTCTTTTGATGAGACAGTCATGTATTATAAGGAGAAGGATTCTTCTTCTAATAGTACAGTGCAAGTCCTAGAATTAAGTAAGGATTTGGAAGGTTTGAGACTCACACAGGAGAATCATCCCCAACAAACTCCTCAGGTTGCTTCCTCAGATTCTGAATCTGATGTAGAACTTCTAGTAGTTAAAGCACCTGCTCCAACAGTTGATCAAATTCCACATGAGGAATTAAATCTTGAAACTGTTGAAGATCAGATCATTGTTGAACCTACTGATCTTGTCACACTTAGAGATCACCCTGTATCTCAAGTGATTGGAGACATTTCAGTAGGAGTCCAGACAAGACATCAACTCAACAAAGATGTGATGTTCGCTTGTTTCCTCTCTCGGGTTGAGCCCCTAACCATTAAAGATGCTGAGCTTGATTCACACTGGATTATAGCCATGCAAGAGGAGCTTAACCAGTTTGAAAGATGTAAAGTTTGGACCTTGGTTCCAAGACCAAGAGGCCAACTGATCATAGGCACCAAGTGGGTGTTTAGAAACAAGCTTGATGCCCAAGGCATAGTAGTTAGGAATAAGGCTAGACTAGTAGCTCAAGGCTATAGACAGGAGGAAGACATAGATTATGATCAGACTTTTGCCCCTGTAGCTAGATTAGAAGCCATTAGGATTTTCCTAACCTATGCTGCCTATAAGAGATTTAAGGTCTTCCAAATGGATGTGAAGAGTGCCTTCCTCAATGGAGATTTAAAGGAAGAAGTGTTTGTTGAACAACCACCAGGGTTTGTTTCATCAACCCTACCCACTCATGTGTTCAAACTCCAAAAGGCTCTATATGGACTTAAGCAAGCTCTTAGAGCTTGGTATGAGACCTTAGCAAATTTCCTTCTAGAACACAAGTTTGTGAGAGGTGTAGTAGATAGAACCCTGTTTATTAGACATCATAAGGACTCACAACTGTTAGTTCAAATCTATGTAGATGACATTATATTTGGCTCCACTGATCCCAAACTATGCAAGAGGCTCTCTGAACTAATGCACTCCAAGTTTGAGATGAGCAGCATGGGTGAGTTATCCTATTTCCTTGGTCTCCAAGTGAAACAGAGTGTTGATGGTATCTTAATTTCTCAATCAAAATATGCCAGAGAGCTGGTTAAAAGATTTGGAATGTCTGATGCTTCATCAATGAGCACACCTATGGCCTCAAATGCAGTTATTGATTCTGATGTCAATGACAAGTCTGTTGATCAAAAGAATTATAGAGCCATTGTTGGTTCCCTGTTGTATTTGACTGCAAGTAGGCCTGACATAATGTTTGCTACATGCCTATGTGCTAGGTTTCAGGTCAACCCAAAGGAATCTCACTTAACTCTTCTCAAGAGGATCTTGAGATACCTTAAGGGATGCCCTAACTTAGGACTGTGGTACCCAGCTGAGTCAGAATTTGAATTAATTGGATATTCAGATGCTGATTATGCTGGTTGTAGAGTTGACAGGAAAAGCACCTCAGGGACTTGTCAGTTCCTGGGAGAGAGACTTGTCTCTTGGTTTTGTAAGAAACAGGCATCTGTGTCTACTTCAACTGCTGAGGCTGAATATATAGCAGCAGCTAGTTGTTGTTCACAGATCCTGTGGATTCAAAATCAGCTAGTGGATTATGGGTACACACACTCAAACACAAAAATTCTGTGTGACAGTACCAGTGCAATATCAATTGCTCAAAATCCTGTGCACCATTCCAGGACCAAGCACATTGAGATTAGACATCATTTTCTGAGAGATAATGTGGAAAAGAACAAGATAATTATGGAATTTATATCCACAGACCTGCAGAGAGGAGATATTTTCACTAAGCCCCTTGATGAACAAAAGCATTTTTTCTTCCTGAACCAGCTTGGTATGATTAATGGTTCAGAGTAGTGAAAATTAGGATAGATTTGTTTTCTGTCTAAAATCGTCGAACAACTGCTCGACGATCTTCGACCTGGTCAGGACTATCGTCGACCAATGGTCGATGACAGTTCGTTCTGTAGTAAGGCAGAAATCGTCGACCAACTGGTCAACGATCTCTCCTTAGGTATCTATCGTGGACAAATTGGTTGACGACAGATTTGTTGTGCTGTGTGGTGAATCGTCGACCAACATATATTGATCGACGATCGTGGTGTATGCTTGTAGTCAGTCGATGTTTGACGATCAGTTAAATATTGACTATCGTCAGTCATTGTTCGACGACCGATTTGAATCCGTGTTCGACGATCGCAGATTTTTTATCTGATAGTCGATTTAGGTCTGGAGATCGTCGTCTTTCAGTTTCGTCTTTTCATATTCCGTCTTCTGGCTTAGAATTCGCTCTCGAACTCTAATCCCGCGCGATTCTCTTCTCCCCTTGCCTTGCATCTCGATTCGCCATTCTCTCTCAAATCAAATGGCGATTCTTCCAGCAGTTCTTTCCGGGATGAAGTTCGACACGGGATTCTGTGTCGACTTCGATTCCTTCTGCCTTTGCGATCAACCAATCAGAGACATGTTGCGGATGTGTGAAGATCAAGGACTGAATAAATTTATGTCATCCTCGCCCAAGATCAATATACCAGAGATTAAAGAATAGGTGTATACTTCGTCTTCCAACGACGAAGCAATGACGGGAAAGATTAATGGAGAGGAGGTCACTCTAACTCCTGATATTTTGACAGAGCTGTTTGATTTACCAACTGGAACTGAAGCATATGAACAAGATACAGAGGAGTATGGCCACATGCTAACAGTGATGGGCCATTCTGATGGTATTCCAGCAAAGCTGCTGAAGATCAACCTGTCTCCAGAGTTTAAGTTTCTGGCAGACCTGGTGGGCAAAGTTGTTTTGGGTAAACACTCTGCTCATGATAACATCAACAGGCAACAGTTTGCCTTGATGTCGGCATTGGTGAACAAGACTCAGATAACTTGGGGAAAAGTTTTGTATGAATTGATAAGGAGAAAGAATAGCAAGAAGGAAGTAACTCTTGCCAGAGTATTGGGTGTCTTTCTATCTGAGAAAGCACCCCTGCTGCTTGTATCTGCATCCTCCGCAGTCAATGCAAGCAAGAGGTTGGATCCCTCCCTCTTCAAGAAATCCCAAAGGGTTATCAAGAAGACAGTCAGGGTTGATCCTAACCTTTCATCAGACACCAGGGCTGATTCAGCCACTCTCCATCTTGCTGGGGAAGGCTCAGCAATCCCTCCATCTTCACTCATTATCACTGCATCCCCATCACCTGCATTCATTTCCACACCATCTGCAATGCCTCCCTTTGTTTCATCTCCCATTCCACATGCATCTCCATCCCAGTCACCAACACCACAACATCTGGCAGCTCATACTGATATCATTCCATCACCACCTCACCTTGCATCCCACAGTCATCCATCCACATCTACACCATCAGCATTTCAGATCACCCCTGAATTGCTTGCACACATTGTGGAGCTCATCACCCCATCCATCCAAACCATGATTGAGGCAGCCAATGCCCCTCTCATTGCATCCATAAATGCACTTACAGAAGCCATTAAATCCATTCCATCTTCTACTGAGCCCTCTTCAGTGAGATGCATGACTCCAGCCCCAACTGAAGTCATGTAGGGGGAGATATCTTTTGAAGTGGTCTCAGGTGATGCCTTGACCCTTCAGGATAACTCTTCCCTTCCTTCCTTTCCAGCCATTGCAGAAGAAGCTCAAGAGCTACAAGAGGAAGAAATTCCAGAGAAAGAGTTGGAAGATAGTGCAGCTGTTGAAGATCAACAGGCTGATCTAATTCTAGAGGATATTCCAGTGGACACTACTGATCTTGCAGTAGTGGTCCCAGAAGTCAGCAAAGATTCAGAGCAACCAGAAGTGAATCTAGCTTCTGAGGAAGAAGTCCCTGAGAAAGACAATGAGAAAGTCCCCATGGACATTTGTGAAAAAGTTCCAGTGAACACTACTGATTCAGAAGTAGTGGTTCAAAAATTTGAGAATGATGATGTTGCTGCTGCTGCTGAAGAAGTTGAGGCTGTGCAAGATAGTGCAGAAAATGCCTCCAAGATGACTGAAAAGGATTCAAGCTCAGGTACTCTAAACCTTGAACAATATATAGCCTTTATGGCTGAGAATATTGCCTCTGAGTACATTGAAGAGTTGGCTAATTCTCATATGGATTCCCTAGCCATCTCTCTAGAGAAAGCATCTGCACCTGCAGATATTGTCATCTTTTCTCCACCTATTCTTACCTACCCTCTATCCATTCCTACAGTTGCTGAACTAATTCCAGAGCAAGCTCCAGGATCTGTTAAAGAAAAGGAAGCTGAAGCCCCAGCTGCAGAACTGGTCCCCAGGACAGTTCCTGATTTGTATCCTGAATCAGAACTTTGGAAGAGTACTCCTAATGTTGATCTTGATGCCCTCCTTGAGCAAGATGCCATTGAGGAGGCAAGAGAAAAGGAAGATAGAGAGAAGCCTGAGAAAGAAAAGGCTGAACCTGCTGTAGCTGCCAAGGATCCCTCAGAGCAAGATTTTGATGACTATGCTGGCAAAAACTCATCTCACTCTTCTGATGATGATGATGATGATTCTGAAGATTCTGATAACACCAAGAAGAAGAAAAAGGCTGCATCTAAGAAAAGGAAAGCATCTGCTCCTCCTCCTGCAAATCCAAACAAGGATATTCCTTATTTCATTCAGAAAGGAATTGATCCTAAGAGCAAAGAGTATGAACCATGGATGAGATTCTCAAGGAAACAGTCAAGAGAGAAGAAAAGAACCAAGAGATATGGTACTCCAGTTCAGAAATTCCCTCCCAGAGGTCCTCCTCCACCTCCTGGTGCTGGAGCCTCTGGAAATCTTTCTTCTGCTCCATCTGCTCAATCAGCCAGATCCAATCCTTCTCAGACCTACCAGAGAAGAAGTAATCAAAGCCAAGGAGGCCAAGATAAATCAGGATAAGGAAGGCAAAGAATTGAAAGTGCTCCCAAGGAACAGATAAAGGAGATGACCTTTCAGCAACCAACATTCTCTCCTCCTCCTTCTCCCAAAAGGAAAGCTCCAGAAAGGAAACCTTCTCCTCCCAGGAGAGGTTCATCTTCTACTTCAAGGAAACCTGCTATTCCTAAGACAGTTGATACAAAAGGAAAAAGAGTTGTCTATTCAGAGAAGTCCAACAAGAAATTTATTGAACTTGCACCTCCAAGATCTTTATATGCTAAATCTGATCCTAAGAAGGCTGTACAGATTCCTATTGACTCAAGCAGATTAGCTATAGCTCTTCAAAGGAATATGGAGATTGCAGCTCAAGCTGATACTAATAGACCACCTTCTCCATCAGACAAGACAGAAACTGAAAAAATTGCCTCTATGGCAAGATTCAAGGAATCAATTGCACTAAGCATGATGGAGAAAGCCAAAGCTCAAGGACTGGACCCTTCAGCATACTCAACTATGTCTGAATTCAGAGAAAAAGAACTCAGCAAGATTCAAGTCAACTCAGAAATATTCGATACTGAAGAATACATGAAGCTGCATCCTGCTGCAGTCCTGCCAAGCTATGGTGAAAAGAAGATCATTGGTGAACACGACCTGATGTTATCCAAAAGACAAGAAGCTAATCTAAATAGAGAAATCATTTTCAAACCTGCTGTAATCTCAAAGAACTCCTCTGATGCTAAACCATCTGATAAATCTGCTTGATACTCTATAATTCTGCTGATTTATGATTTATATGTTTTTTGTGGATTGCCTGTGTTTTGATATTATGGTTAATCTTTGCATCTGTTCTTGTTTGTATTAGTTTTTAGATTGGATGGGATGACATGACCCAAATAGGGGGAGATTGTTAGTACCCTAAGTGTGATTTGGCTTATATAATCCCTTTCCAGCCCCTCTTGATCCATATAACTATATATGATCATGTTTAGACTTTGTTTAGTCTCCCTAGGGCAGTTTATAACTGACCTAGAGCTTAGGTTAGAAGTTGTAGAATGAATATATGGTTAAGGCATTTTCCGTTCGACCATCGTCGAACGAGGCCTCGCGATCGTCGACCATTGGTCGATGATAGCAGGGCTATAGAATAGTTGAAGTCAAGACAATTATCGTCGACCAATGGTCGACGATCTCAGAGCAAGTTTATTATGCTCTGAAGGATTGGTCGACGATCTGCCATCAGCAGTTCAACGATCGCAGTCTTGCTTCACGATTTCTGTCCCAGACGATTTCTGCCTTAGTCGACGATCTGTTGGCTAGGTCGACGATCATCGAACCCCTGTTCGACGATTACTGTCTGTCTTTAACAGTTTGTATTCATTCTATTCCTTGGTTTATTTCCAAGTGTTTTAGCTTGTGGTTAGAAAGATTTTCTGAAGTTGTTTTTGCTAATTTATGGCTTAAATTCAAATGAATTAATTACCAAATATGTTAAGCATAAATTACGGGATTCCATATTTGATAAAGTATTTTGTCCTATTATACAAAATATGTTGATTTTATCTTTCCAGGCTGTATTCTAGCCGTTGGTGCTGTATGCTATTTCCAAGTATGTTAAGTCTTTATGCTGAGATATTTTCCCATTCATTTTGTTTCCTTATTGTGACTGACAGAGAGTTAATAGCTCATTCTATTCCTATTGCTATATTCTATATTGAGATAACCTGTTGCAGGGCTCGAGATATTCAAATCAATAGAGCCGTTTCAAGGGAAATAGAGAAGACAATTTTAAAAGAGATTTTTCTCTCAGCAGAGACAGCAAGTTACAGACACAAAGAGAAGAAAAGTTTTCCTGAAGCAAAAGCTCAGAGCAATCATCTTCTTTCTCAAGTCTCCTGAGCATCTGCTTAGATTTTTCAAGACTTCAAAAAGACCAGCTCCAGTTCTGCTTCAAGTGTTCCAGAATCTGAAGACCTGATAAAAATCAGTCTACAGATCCCTGAGGATTTAGTTTCAGTATATCTGAAACTCCTTCATCCTGAAGCAAAGGCTTTCCCTGGACTTCCACTGAGCCAGGGGGAGACTTTGATTCTTTAGAGAATCCACAAGTCTTCTCTAATCTGTTATCAATAACAGAGAAGACAATCTAACCCTCTCAACCCCTTTGTAAAAGAGTTTTCACACCTCTTCAAAAGTGAACATTGGTGACAGGGCACCTTATCAACAACCTGTGGTTGAGCATCCTTATCAAAAGCTCAAAGGGTCTTGTTTGGTCTACCTGAATCAGATCATTGGTGGCAGGGCACCTTAGCAAAAACCTGCAGTGGATTTCTACCAGGGTGGTAGAAGAGTGGAGTACCTATTAAGAGGGAACCACTATATATCCTGTGTCCCTCTGGCTATTTTGTTTAATTGCTTATTCTGTGGCTGTGATAGAACTACCTAGGATTGCTAGTTGCTGTGATAGGCTTATAGTTAAACTGAAATTTCAGTTAGCTCTCTCACTTGTGCACTTCACTGTGTTAGGCTCTTAGGGTTCAAGTATCAGATTATTTATTCCGCAAATAAACTCCAAGGGAGCTGACTAGTTGTTCATAAAATTTGAATACTCTATTCACCCCCCCCCCTCTAGAGTAGTTTACATCTTATCCCCTCACTTTCAAATCAATCCTTGGAGTCCAGTGAAGCTTTTAAGAGAGAGAATTGAGGTGTTAGATGGTTGTAGGCTGCATTGCCATTGGAGGCCCTCTTAGTCAAAAATTTCGGCCATGGTAGGTGGGGGATGAAGCATTGCTAAAACCAGTCAATGACCAGCTGGTTGAAATGGGCTTGCATTCCTTGTTCTAGTGAAATGAATGGAGTGGGTTGGGAAGGGGGAGGATGAGCCCAAAGTCTTCCCCCTTTTTTTCTTCTCTTTCTCTCTCCTCCCTTTTGAAGATTTTCTCTCTCCTACTCACCAAGCCTGAAATTTGGCTTCTACCTAACCCAATGGTAGCCCACATGCTCATTTCATCTACTAATACAAGGTTGGCCCAAGTGAATTGGGCTTGAGCTTGAGTTAGCTCATTTGGGCTAGCTTGACCTAAACCTTGACTCTGGTTGACCTTAGTCAATTTGGTCTTTGAGGTTGCCCCTAATCGGTCCATAGTGACCCATTTTCCTCCCCTAAGGTCTAGGTGGGGTTGAATTGGCCCTTGGAGATCACTTGACCCTTAACATGGGCACTTTGACCACTTTAGGGCTAGAGTTGACTTTGGTCAACTTAGCCTTTTTGGTTGACCCCAATGGGTCCTTGGTGACCCATTGGCCTATCACTAGGGTTAGGAAGGTATGTGCGGGGTCCACTTGGCTAAGTAAAGGTCAGTTGACCCTATGTAGGTCAGGTTGACACATTTAGGGTTAGAGTTGACTTTGGTCAACTAAACCACTTTGACTGCCCTCCATGGGTCCTTAGTGATTCTTTGACTCCACTTTAAGTCTAGGAAGGCCTTGGTAGGGTTATTTGGGCTTTAATAGGGCACACTGCACTTATTTAGGGCACCTTGCCCAATTTAGGCCTAGAGTGGTTATAGGTCATCTTGGCCACCCTATACCTATCCAATGGACCCATAGGGCTCTAATAGACCTTACAATGGGTTGATGAGACCATGGTGGGGGTCTTGAAGTCTTGGTGAAACCCCATGGTCATCTTAAACTAGGGTTCAAAAATTTACTATTTACAGACCACAGTGGTCTCACCTACATTCCTAGGTTCACTTGGCCTTCTTGGGCTTCCTAGGGTTTTGTCATGACCTAGTCATGACAAAACTACTTCTAGGGGTATAGTTGTTTGAGGGATGTTACAGAGGACCTCCTGCTCTATCTGGGAGTAAGAGCGGAGACGGTTAGCGATCAAGGCGCAGGGGGTAGCAGATTTCTTGGCTGACTTCTCGGCCGAGATGGAAGGAGACGAAGGTTCTTCAAAACTAGTCTCTTGGAAGATGTTCGTAGATGGGGCTTCGGGCAAGTATTCTGTGGGAGCCGGAGTCATGCTAGTGAGTCCCTAGGGAACCCGAATCGAGCAAGAAGTTGAGATCCTCTTCCCCATTACAAATAATCAGGCAGAGTACGAAGCTATGGTGGCTAGCTTACATCTCGCCAAGGAGTTTGCAATTCAGGATATCAGGGCCTTCGCCGACTCGATGGTAGTCGCATCCCAGATCAGAGGCGAGTTTGAAGTGAATGACCCAATCCTGCAAAGATACTTGGTAAAAGTAAAGGGTCTGATCGGCGGGTTTCAATCTTTCTTCATCAAGCACGTACCTCGAGAAAAGAATTCAGAAGCTGACTACCTCGCCAAGTACGGTCCCCGGGCTGGGGGTACCGTGACCGAACTTTTTCGACTGTCCATCGAAGAAGGGGAGATGATGGAGATCGAGTAGAGGGCTTCTTGGAAGGATCCGTTCACCTCTTTCTTGGCAACGGGTCGGATTCCTACCGGCGATGGTTATCAAAGAAAGTTCCGCTACAAAGCCGCATACTACTTACTACAGGAAGGAGAACTCTATCGAAAGACTATCTCAGGCCCTCTGGACCGGTGCCTATCGGAAATAGAAGACTCTCGCATTCTGGAAGAGATTCATTTAGGAGAGCGTGGCAGTCACTCAGGGACCCGTACTCTGGAACAGAGAATTCTAAGGCATGGATACTTTTGTCCTATTGGGTATTGTATCCACAATTACCTGGATTTGAAGAAGACTTCAGTCAAGCTAAGTTTAATTGACAATGTATTTGACATTTCTATCAAGTTGTGCTTGCAGCTATTCCATGCTAAGTACACACCAATGTCAAGGTGCAGTGGGTCAATATACACGGGCATGTGCAACGTAATCCTTCGTTGAGTAGATTAGTGTGTTGACTCACGTGTGCTCTCTCTATTGGAGTGTACTTATTTTCAAGTACAGGGTCAAGGTAGATAAAGAGCAGAAGAAGGAGCAAAGATGGGTCAAAGACCAAGTCTTCAAAGGAAGGAAGAGAAAATTCTACTAAGTTAAAATCGACGGGAATCGCTAGTGATTCCCGCCGACTTCGACGGGAATCGCTAGTGATTCCCGCCGACTTCGACGGGAATCGTTAGTGATTCTCACTGATTCGTCGAGAATCAGTTAGCCTCTCCCGCCGACTTCTTCCGGCTGACAGTTTTCAAACAGGGATTCTGCCAAGGCAGAATCGACGGGAATCGTGAGTGATTCCTGCCGACGTCGACGGGAATCACCAACGATTCCTGCCGATTTTGCCTTAGGCAAATTTCCTCGTTTGCTAGACCGAACCAACTTGTCGTGCGCTGTTTCGGCCGGGGCTAGGGCTTCTCCTTGTGGGTCCCACAATGGTCTTTAGGGTTTGCTCCTGGTATATATATACGCGTATTTTGAACCTCTACACACAGACATTCACGCAGAAATGAAAGCAGCCGACGCCGTGCCCTAGCCGATCGCGGAAACCGCCGATCGCATGTAGTCGCTCGCAAGCTCGTCGTCGCCGCTGAACTCCGTACTTCTTTGATCTTCCGACGACAGTACCGAGGCAAGCCGAGCGTCTCACGAATCTCTCTTGAGATCTCTTGTCTTCCGATTCGTTGAACGAGATTTGTTCTCCATTCCAAATTGGTTGAGACGACTGATCCGACTGAGATCGTTCGTAGACCTTGCTTGCTTCGTCAAGAAGTTTGGATCTACAAAGTATCGCCGCCGCAATCACTTGCCGCCCGCCAATCTTGAGAAGACCCATTCCAAGAGATAAATCTGGTTGTGGACTCTTCGTACTTTTCGTGCAAGCTACAACGAACGAAGAAGGACATTTGAATCTCCAAAAGCTTTGTTTTTATTTTATTTTACATTCAATTTTGGTTTGTTGTAAAGGAATTTTCATTCCTTGTGGTAAGGGTTGGGTGCAACCCGTGGTGGTGGAGTTGTGACTCCTTTGTTGGAAGGGTTCCTTCTGTAGTGTGAGAATTGGATTTCAATCCGTTTGGAGAAGTGACCGAGTCGTCCCTTGGTGGGAGATAGGTCGAAGGGGGAAAGTGGACGTACCCAAATCGGGAAACAACTATAATTCTTTGTGTGTTTTCTGTGCTCTATTTATTAATTTGTGCAGGTAAATTTAATTCCGCAAAAGACTGCACGACACCTATTCCCCCCCCCCATAGGTTGATTTAGTCGACACTAGAGACTTTCTAGTGGTATCAGAGCGAGGTTTCTCATCAGTAAGGTTAACACCTTGAGTAAGATCCTGTGTCTATTGTCAAGAAGAAAGAAGATCTCGGGAATGGACGGACTCAAGTATTCAGGAAAGATCTCAGTATGCACCAAGCTGAACTATACCATCTGGAAGGAAAAGATCAGGTTCTACATGGAAGCAGTCGACTCCCGACTCTTCATGATAGTGGAGGAGGGACCTTATATCCCCACTAAGACCTCCACAATTGATCCAACCAAGATGGTGCCCAAGAAGCTCTCTGAAATGGATAAGGATGAGATGGTGCTTGTCGAACTAGACAAGAAAGCTCAAACATTCTAGTGAGCGCCGTCGATGATTCAATGATGCAGAATTTAAGCAATTGCAGGACTGCCAAGGACATCCGGCACTGCCTGATCATTCTGATGGAAGGCACAGATGAAGTAAGGGATGATCAAAGATCCCTTCTGAACTAAAAGTTTGAGGTCTTCAGGCATGGTCCCAAGGAAGAAATTGGAGTGACTTTCGAGAACTTCCTGAAGATCGTCAATGCCCTGAAGGGATATGCCAGTGTTCACCAATGGTGAACTAAATGACAAATTCCTTAGATCCCTTACTAAGGAATGGGACACCAAGATCTGTGCCATCAGAGAGTTTGGCAAGCTGGCAGAAATGGATCCCTAGATTCTGTTTGGGAAGCTTATGTCTTATGAGCTTCAGCTGAACACCAGAAAAGCTGAAGAAGAAGTTGATAAGGCTGCAGCCAAAGAAAAGACTGTGGCCCTGAAAGCTAATCACTCAAGGAAAGGCAAGGGTGCAGCCTCGTCCCGCTCTTGGAGAAAGGCTGAGGAAGAAGACTCTAAGCAATGCTCATCCGGCTCAGAGCTATCTGAGGAAGAATTCTCCTTCATCACTCGAGAGTTCAAGAAGTTCCTCAAGATGAGGAATCAAAGAAAGAGAGACGACTCCTCCTCCAGACATCAGAAGAAGAATTACTCTTCTGACATGTATGAGTCTAAAAAGAACAAACATCGCTCTGCTGATATTATCTGCTTTGGATGCAATAAGCCAGGCCACGTCGTTGCTGACTGCCACCAAAGCAAGAGAGATAAGGGGAAAGGAGAGGAGCACAAGTCCTCTAGAGATAAGAAGAAGAAGAGGAGCTACATTGCTAAAAAGCCAAAGACACTGAGTGAATCTGATTCGTCAGACTCCAGTGATGATGAGGAAGCCTACTTCGGGCTAATGGGTCGCTCCGACTCAGATGGAGACTGTCCCCCATTTACTAGGAAGGTAAAAGATCGCACCCCCCTCTCTGACTCTGACTCTGAGTCTCCTGAATATGATCTCGAGGATAGCCCATCTGCCCGTGAAGCTGAACTCCTCGAAAAGTATGAGCTTCTGCTTAATACCTTTGAGGAATGCCGCAAGAGGTTGAGCGCTCAGAAAAAGGAAGTCAAATTCCTTAAGGTTGAGGGTGTGTCCCTAAGAGAAGAGATCACTAGCTTAATTTCTCTCCGACGGGAACACCTGGACCTGACTTCTGAGCACTCAGATTCTCTAAGGCTCCTTGACCAAAAACAGGAAGAAATCAACAAGCTGGAAGAACAGCTTGCGACAGAAAGGAAGATTGTCAAAAGCTTCTCTATGCCCAAGACCGTTCTTCCTCTGGTTGATGAATTCTCTGCTCAGGCTAAGGGGGCTGGCTTAGGGCATGTGGCTATGCCTGGTAAATCATCCAGGATAAACAGAAATCGGAGGAAAAATAAGGCTACTAAGAAGGCCTCTACTGTAGAAAAGGGAAAGGCCCCACTCGGTCCTATTTCATTCAGAAAGTCTGGCTTTCCTTGTAATGAGCAGGACTTTGAGTCAACCTATGGCCACTTCATCCTGCCCTCGGTTGAAAAGCCCAAGAGCCGGTATGATGGTTGGACCTTCCCCCACAACTACGGTGAGAGTGTCTTCAAGGCACCTTATGAGGAAATCCAATTGGAGAATTATGGCCACTTCTCTAGCGGCCATAGTAGGAAGAAGGAACCAAAGGCCAAGCCTGTCATACTGAAGGAACAGGAAGTGAAGAAGTCATGTGACTGTTGTCATCATGATTCCTCCACCTCCAGATCCAAGGCCCCGGCTGGACACACCGTTCCAAGGGTGAAGCAGGAGCCTAGGAAACGGTACAACAGGTTTGATTGTTGGTGTTGTGGCAAAGTTGGTCACTTTGCCGTAAATTGTTGGTTTAATCCAAGATACAATAAGAATCCTTTTTTTAGCAATGCGAGGCCGACCACTCGTAGGGTTAACCAACCGAGGGGGAGTGTGCCAACAAGGAATCTAGGACCCAAGTTCGATTGGGTTCCTAAGGGAAACTAATTCTTTTTTGCAGGTATTTCCAAAGGCCACCAAAACGCCAATCTGGTACTTGGACAGTAGATGTTCCCGGCATATGCCCGGGACAAGAAGCCTGTTGCGTGATTACTCCCCAGTCGAAAATGGACCCAAAGTCATCTTTGGAGGATCTGATCGAGGAGTCACCAGGGGTTATGGTATGATTTCCAACGGTGTATTCTCTATCACAGACGTGGCCTATGTTGAAGGGTTAAACCATAACCTGATCAGTGTAAGCAAGTTGTGTGATAAAGGATACGACGTTAAGTTCTGCAAGGAAAAGTGCTTGATAATATCGTGTGCCTCTTCGGAGACGGTATTAACTGGCATTAGGAGCAAAAATATTTTTTGCTTAGATTTTCTTAGCTTAGACTCTTCTACCCCTATTTGCCTAGTAGCAAAAGACAGTGCATCTCTCTGTGAACAATGGCATAAGAGATTAGCACATATTAATTTCAAGACTATTAATATGTTGTTTTCCAAGAATTTACTAAGGGATGCCCCTACTATTATGTGCATCAAAGATATCCCTTGCCATGCATGCTAGAAGGGCAAACAGACTCGGGCTACCTTTAAGGGCATTACAGACAAAGACTCTTCCAGATGTCTTTATCTTCTACATATGGACTTATTCGGTCCAGTGCAAGTTCATAGCTTAGGAGGCAAATCGTATACGTTAATGATTGTTGATGATCACTCTCAGTTTACGTGGGTGTTCTTCTTGAAACGAAAGTAAGATATGTTTGACATCTTCACTAATTTTATCAAGCAGATACAGAACGAACTTAACTGCTCCGTGGTCAAAATCAGAAATGACCATGGAACAGAATTCGAGTCTAGCGCTATGACAGAATTCTGTGAAGAACATGGTATCTTTCATGAGTTTTCCTCCCCGCATACTCCTCAGCAAAACGGAGTTGCGGAGAGGAGGAATAGAACGCTCATTGAGGCATGTACGACAATGTTGAATGACGCTTCTCTCCTAGAGTACTTCTGGGCAGAGGCTGTCAATACAGCCTGTCACGTGCAAAACCGGGCCTTAATCAACAATAATCATCGTAAGATGCCTTATGAGCTATTGAAAGGCAGTAAACCGACCATGTCCTATCTAAGGATTTTTGGTTGCAGATGCTATGTACTCAATAATTGGAAGTACCCACATACTAAATTCGGAGAAAAATGCTTCGAAGGCATCTTCATGGGCTATAGTAGCCATAGTCGGGCATATAGGGTTTTCAATAAGAAAACCCTAGTGGTAGAGGAGTCCATTAATGTTGTATTTGATGAAGGAAGCCTGCTTCATAGCAATTCTTCCCGTGGCATTCTTGAAGATGCAGGTGCAAGGCTTGAACAGCTAAGTCTAGATGAGACTGCTAAAGATGAAACTCCCAAGTACGTCAAGGTCTCCACCTCAACGCCACCTGGAGAAGATGACGATCAGGATAGAGAAATTCTCCCAGAAGAGGGAGGAGCCCGAGAAGCTGTTGGAGCTCCAGATGCCAGACTCTTAGAGCTCAGACACGTGAGGGATCACCCAAGAGATCAAATTATAGGAGATCCTCCGGACGGTGTCAGAACTCACAGAGGTACAATTAACGAGATTCTGCACCGTAATTTTCTGTCACAGGTTGAGCCAAAGAAGTTCGACGAAGCGAACAATGATGCGTCATGGATATTGGCCATGCAAGATGAACTACATCAATTCGAACGATGCAACGTCTAGACGCTTGTTCCCAGACCAAAGAAACAGAATGTGATCGGCACTAAGTGGATCTTCAGAAATAAACTGGATGAACACAATGTCATCATCAAGAACAAGGCCAGACTGGTGGCTCAAGGTTACAGACAGGAGGAGGGGATTGACTTCGACCAAACCTTTGCACCAGTTGCAAGGCTCGAGGCGATCAGATTGTTCCTGGCGTATGCCTCTCACAAAGTATTCAATGTCTATCAGATGGATGTGAAATCTGCGTTCCTAAATGGAAATTTGAAAGAGGAAGTATATGTCGCGCAACCCCCAGGTTTTGTTAATCCAACATTCCCTAATCATGTTTACTTTCTTAATAAAGACATATATGGCTTAAAACAAGCTCCTCGAGCTTGGTATGAGACTCTGTCTAGTTTTCTTCTTGAGAACAAGTTCTCGAGAGGAAAAATAGATAAGACTTTGTTTCTTAGGGAAGTCAAAGGCAAGATTTTGCTGGTGCAAATCTATGTCGATGACATAATCTTCGGCTCAACGGACAACAATCTTTGCAAGAAGTTTTCTAAACTTATGCAAGGAAAGTTTGAAATGAGCAGCATGGGAGAGCTAAAGTATTTCTTGGGACTTCAAATGAAACAGTCTGAGGATGGAATTTTAATTTCTCAGACGAAGTTCACAAATGAACTCCTCAAGAAATTCGGAATGGAGAGCGCAACCTCTATGAGGACTCCAATGGGATCCACTGTGTCTCTGAACAAGGATGAGAAAGGGAAACCTTTTGATGAAACCAAATTCAGAAGCATAATTGGATCCATGCTCTACCTTACTGCTAGTAGACCGGATATTATGTTTTCCACATGCGTTTGTGCCAGATATCAAGTGAACACTAAGGAATCTCATTATGTCGCTGCAAAGCGGATTCTTAGATACCTTAAGGGTACACCAAATCTTGTC
The DNA here is from genome assembly GCA_039513925.1 of Platanthera zijinensis. Classification (NCBI taxonomy): domain Eukaryota; kingdom Viridiplantae; phylum Streptophyta; class Magnoliopsida; order Asparagales; family Orchidaceae; genus Platanthera; species Platanthera zijinensis. The sequence goes on from CM077080.1 coordinate 166,442,263, forward strand.
TTGTGGTACCCAAGAAACAATGATGTCGAGCTGATAGGCTTTTCAGATGCTGACTTTGCAGGAAGCAGAGATGATAGGAAAAGTACTTCCGGGACGTGCCAATTCCTCGGAAGAAGGCTTATTTCGTGGAACAGTAAAAAAGCAGAACTGTGTCGCAACCTCTACGGCTGAATCTGAGTACATCTCAGCAGGCAGCTATTGCGCACAACTTCTATGGATCAGAAATCAACTCGAAGATTATGACTTGCAGTTCAGAGAAGTTCCTATGTATTGCGACTCCTCGAGCGCAATTTCAATTGCGAACAATCAAGTGTCGCACAGCCGAACAAAGCATATTGAAGTGTGCTATCACTTCATTCGAGAGCATGTGGAAAACAAAGATATATCTCTCTACTATGTCCCCACGGATAAGCAGATTGCAGATATCTTCACAAAGCCCCTAGATGAGGCCAAGTTCAGTCTCTTCAAAACTTAACTCGGCATGCTGAACTATGAAGATTGAAGACTGAAAGGCTCAAGGCACTTAGATCAAGGGGAAGCATCTGCTAGGAACTCAAGATCGAGAACGGATGCAAGAACTGAGGGGGAGCATTTTGCTCCAAGTGAAGTCCCAGATTTGCAGAAGCCGAAAAGGGGAAGATTACCCTCTCGGCCAAGTCTAAGGTGGCTGCCAATGCTAAGTAGGCCACAAAGGCTATGTTGCTCTCAGGAAAATGGTAATGAATTTCACTCTCAACTGAATTTTCTGTTTCTGTTTTTCATTCCCATCTGTTCTATTCACCTTAGCTTGTAGGGTTTAGGCTTCTTCAAATAGGGGGAGATTGTTGGGTATTGTATCCACAATTACCTGAATTTGAAGAAGACTCCAGTCAAGCTAAGTTGAATTGACAATGTATTTGACATTTCTATCAAGTTGTGCTTGCAGCTATTCCATCCTAAGTACACACCAATGTCAGGGTGCAGTGGGTCAATATACACGGGTCTGTGCAACGTAATCCCTCGTTGAGTAGATCAGTGTGTTGACTCATGTGTGCTCTCTCTATTGGAGTGTACTTTTTTTCAAGTACAGGGTCAAGGTAGATCAAGAGCAGAAGAAGGAGCAAAGATGGGTCAAAGACCAAGTCATCAAAGGAAGGAAGAGAAAATTCTTCTAAGTTAAAATCAACGGGAATCGCTAGTGATTCTCGCCGACTTCGACGGGAATCGCTAGTGATTCCCGCCGATTCGTCGAGAATCAGTTAGCCTCTCCCGCCGACTTCTTCCGGCTAACAGTTTTCAAACAGGGATTCTGCCAAGGAAGAATCGACGGGAATCGTGAGTGATTCCCGCCGACGTCGACGGGAATCACCAACGATTCCCGCCAATTTTGTCTTAGGCAAATTTCCTCGTTCGCTGGACCGAACCAACTTATCGTGCACTGTTTCGTCCGGGGCTAGGGCTTCTCCTTGTGGGTCCCACAACGGTCTTTAGGGTTGGATACTGGTATATATATACACGTATTTTGAACCTCTACACACAGACATTCACACAAAAACGAAAGCAGCCGACGTCTTGCCCTAGTCGATCGCGGAAACCGCCGATCGCCTGTAGCCGCTCGCAAGCTCGCCGTCATCGCTGAACTCCGGTCTTCTTTGATCTTCCGACGACAGTACCGAGGCAAGCCGAGCGTCTCACACATCTCTCTTGAGATCTCTTGTCTTTCGATTCGTTGAACGAGATTTGTTCTCCATTTCGAATTGGTTGAGATGATTGATCCGACTGAGATCGTTCGTAGACCTTGCTTGCTTCGTCAAGAAGTTTGGATCTACAAAGTATCGCCGCCGCAATCACTTTCCGCCGCCGATCTTGAGAAGACCCGTTCTAAGAGAGAAATCTGGTTGTGGACTCTTCATATTTTTCGTGCAAGCTACAACGAACGAAGAAGGACATCGGAATCTCCAAAAGCTTTGTTTGTATTTTCTTTTACATTCAATTTTGGTTTGTTGTAAAGGAATTTCATTCCTTTTTATAAGGGTTGGATGCAACCCGTGGTGGTGGAGTTGTGACTCCTTTGTTGGAAGGGTTCCTTCCGTAGTGTGAGGATATGATTTCAATCCGTTTGGAGAAGTGACCGAGTCGTCCCTTGGTGGGAGATAGGTCGAAGGGGGAAAGTGGACGTACCCAAATCGGGGAACCACTATAATTCATTGTGTGTTTTCTGTGCTCTGTTTGTTAATTTGTGCAGGTAAATTTAATTCCGCAAAAGACTGCACGATACCTATTCCCCCCCCCCCCCATAGATGGATTTAGTCGACACTAGAGACTTTCATGTCCCACCATCCGAAATGATGCAGAAGCCTTCTCCAAGAAATGTCTGCAATGTCAGCTTTTCGCGCCTCTTCAGCAACAACCAGCTCAGCACCTTTGCTCGATCACTGCTCCATGGCCCTTCTATATCTAGGGAATGGACTTGATCGGCCCTTTCCCTCAGGCCAGTGGACAGAGGAAGTTCATCCTTGTCATGATCGATTACTTCTCCAAATGGATCGAGGCAAAAGCCCTGGCTAAGAAAACTTCTCAGATTGTGAAGAATTTCATCTGGGGGGAGATTGCATGCAGGTTCGGGATTCCTCTCACCATCGTCACTGACAATGGTCCACAGTTCGCCAGCATGGAGTTAGAGGACTTCTGCAAGCAGCTAGAGACGGATCTTCGATTCACCTCTGTGCATCATCCCCGCAGCAAAGGACAAGTGGAAGCCGCCAACAAGTTGATCATCAACCTCCTAAAGAAGAAAGTCACAAACTTGAAGATTAATTGGGCAGAGCAGCTCCCCTCAGTCCTCTAGGCACTAAGGACAACTCCAAACTCGGCTACGGTCGAAACTCCCTTCAATTTGTCCCACGGGTCTGAGGCACTCATCCAAGTTGAGTTCGAGGTTCGTAGCCCGAGAGTCATGGCAGCGGGAGACGGCAGCGAAGAATGGCGCCTGGAGATTGAAGACGCTAAAAGTCTCTCGCTGGATTTTGTTGAAGAACTCCGCGACTTAGCCTCCATCCGCCAGGAAGAGATCAAGTGATGCATGGCAAAGCATTTCGACAAAAACGTCTACGTCAAACATTTCCTTCCAGGTGATCTGGTCATGAAAAAGGTAGACGATGCGGGAAGAGGAGCAGCGGTTGTCAAGCTGCATCCTAATTGGGAAGGCCCCTTCATCATCCAAGAAGCCTTAGCCACTGGAGGTTATTATCTTCAAGACCAAGTCGGGGAGCAGCTGGGAAGTACTTGGAGCGGGGATGACCTGAAAAAGTTCTATCCCTAACAGTAACGTTGCATTCTCCTTGTAAAATCTTGTTTTCTTTTATATATATATATATATATATATATATATATATATATATATGCAAGCAATGGCAGTTCGATTGTTTCCTTTCAAACTAATCCTCCTCAAGACGTCTGGAAGCTTTTAGGTTCAGCTCCGCGATCGATCTGTGGAACCGGTCGTCAACCTGTTCCTCCTAAATAGCCCAGTGCGGATGATGGGACCATGCCTCGGGATTTAAGCGCTCTTATAAGACCGAGCCTCTGCATTGACGGCCGAGATCAGCTCCTCCCTTGCATGTCGGCCTATGTATCCCCGGTTGCATCTCTCCTCCTACTGGAGGAATTTTTAGGAACAGGTCTGGGCGCCAACTTCCCAATTTGGCAGTTTCACGATCGTCTCCGGTAAAGGTATCAGTCATTTGTAAAGCATCATTGCAGCTAATCCATCTGTCGCCACTCAAGTAAGAGGATGAGCTCACCTCAGCACAGATTAAAGTTCTCGAGTGGAAGTGTTATCATAAGTCTGAGTCCCTACACGAGCTCCTCTCCAGCACATCGGCCAACGACCTCCTCGGGTGAGACCAAGTTTCTCGTTGGAGTGTTGATGTAGTCCGTGAACTCTGTACGAGCTTCTCTCCTACAGACCGACAACTTGCCTCCCCGAGTCGACTCACACCACTCCAGTTGAGCGCGGCTCCTGAGAGCTGTCGACCCACCCCCAGTTGAGCTTGGCTCCTGCTGGGTGTCGACTGCTTCCCATCCCCAGCTGAGCTTGGATCCTGCTGGGTGTCGACTGTTTCCCACCCCCAGTTGAGCTTGGCTCATGCTGGGTGTCGACTGCTTTCCACCCCCAATTGAGCTTGGCTCCTGCTGGGTGTTGACTATTTCTCACCCCCAGTTGAGCTTGGCTCTTGCTGGGTGTCGACTGTTTCCCACCCCAAGTTGAGCTTGGCTGCTGCTGGGTGTCGACTATTTCCCAACCCCAATTAAGCTTGGCTCCTACTGGGTGTCGACTGTTTCCCACCCCTAGTTGAGCTTGGATCCTGTGGGGTGTCGACTGTTTCCCACCCCCAGTTGAGCTTGGCTCCTACCGGGTTTCGACTGTTTCCCACCCCCAGTTGATCTTGGCTCCTGCTAGGTGTCGACTGTTTCCCACCCCGAGTTGAGCATCGCTCCTGCTGGGTGTCGATTACTTCCCACACCCAGTTGAGCTTGGCTCCTGCTGGGTTTCGACTGCTTCCCACCCCTAGTTGAGCTTGGCTCCTACTAGGTGTCGACTGTTTCTCACCCCCAGTTGAGCTTGGCTCCTGCTTGGTGTCGACTATTTCCCACCCCCAGTTGAGCTTAGCTCCTGCTGGGTGTCGACTGTTTCCCACCCCTAGTTGAGCTTGGCTCATGCTGGGTGTCGACTGTTTCCCACCCCCAGTTGAGCTTGGCTCCTGCTTGGTGTCGACTGTTTTCCACCCCCAGTTGAGCTTGGCTCCTGCTAGGTATCGAATATTTCACACCCCTAGTTGAGCTTGGCTCCTGCTGCGTGTCGACTGTTATTCACCCCGAGTTGAGCTTTGCTCCTACTAGGTGTCGACCGCTTCCCACCCCTAGTTGAGCTTGGCTCCTGCTGGGTGTCGACTGCTTCCCACCGCCAGTTGAGCTTGGCTCCTGCTGGGTGTCGACTGTTTCCCACCCCCGGTTGAGCTTGGCTCCTGTTGGGTGTCGAATGTTTACCACCCCCAGTTGAGCTTGGATCCAGCTAGGTGTTGATTATTTCCCACCCCCAATTGAGCTTGGCTCCAGCTGGGTGTCGACTGCTTCCCACCCCCAGTTGAGCCTGGTTACTGCTGGGCGTCGACTGTTCCCCACCCCCAGTTGAGCTTGGCTCCTGCTGGGTGTCGACTATTTCCCACCCCTAGTTGTGCTTGGATCTTGCTGGGTGTCGACTGTTTCCCACCCCCAGTTGAGCTTGACTCATGCTGGGTGTCGACTGTTTCCCACCCCCAGTTGAGCTTGGCTCCTGCTGGGTGTTGACTGTTTCCCACCCCCAGTTGAGCTTGGCTCCTGCTGGGTGTCGACTGTTTCCCACCCCCTGTTTAGCTTGGCTCCTGCTAGGTGTCGACTGTTTCCCACCCCTAGTTGAGCTTGGCTCCTATTGGGTGTCGACTGTTTCCCACCCCCAGTTGAGCTTGGCTCCTACTAGGTGTCTACTGCTTCCCACCCCCAGTTGAGATTGGCTCCTGCTGGGTGTCGACTGCTTCCCACCACCAGTTGAGCTTGGCTCCTGCTAGGTGTCGACTGTTTCCCACCCCCAGTTGATCTTGGCTCCTGTTGAGTGTCGACTGATTCCCACCCCCAGTTAAGCTTGGCTCCTGCTGGGTGTCGACTGTTTCCCACCCCAGTTGAGATTGAGTCCTATTGGGTGTCGACTGCTTCCCACCCCCAGTTAATCTTGGATCCTGTTGGGTGTCGACTGTTTCCCACCCCCAGTTGAGCTTGGCTCCTGCTGGGTATCGACTGTTTCCCACCCCTAGTTAAACTTGGCTCCTACTGGGTGTTTATTGCTTCCCACCCCCAGTTGACCTTGGCTCCTGCTGGGTGTCGACTGTTTCCCACCCCCAGTTGAGCTTGGCACCTACTGGGTTTCGACTGTTTCCCACCCCCAGTTGATTTTGGCTCCTGCTGGGTGTTGACTGCTTCCTACCCCTAGTTGAGCTTGGCTCCTGCTGGGTGTCGACTGCTTCCCACCCCCAGTTGAGCTTGGCTCTTGCTGGGTGTCGACTGCTTCCCACCCCCAGTTGAGCTTGGCTCATGCTGGGTGTCGACTGTTTCCCACCCCCAGTTGAGCTTGGCTCCTACTGGGTGTCGACTGTTTCCCACCCCCAGTTGAGCTGGACTCCTGCTGGGTGTCGACTGCTTCCCACCCCCAGTGGAGCTTGACCCCGGATGGTTGTCGGTTCTGACCTCCAAGCCATCCGGGATTTTGCTCTGGCGAGATAGACGATTTTACAAACGCAAGTATACTTAGGCTAGCAGGCGAGTATATCTTGGCGAGCATACGAGAACGATCATGGCGAGAATACAAACAGGCAGTTAAGAGAACACCTTTGTATGAGTAATTGGATCGAGTATGACCGCACGAGTAGCGCCTGTGCGACTATGATTGACGTCAATGCACGGGTAAGCGTCACAAGCACTCATCCTCCCCGAGCCTATGAGCCTAGCGAGCGATATAAACCAACATGCGAGAAAAGAAGGGCAAAGAATGAAATAACTTGTATAAATATGTCAAAAGATTACAAGTTACAAAAGTGTCAAAAAATCTATTACATCCGAGCATGACAAAGATCGGCGAGCAACTAGGACTCGTCGTCACCAGTATCTGACCGATATTCGTCATCTTCGATGTCGGCATCCTCTTCTTCCTCGCCGCTGCCGCTGCCGCTGGAACTACTAGAGCCTGTTGACGAGGAAGGGGCGCGATCGAGCGAGATAGGCCCCTCGGCGAGCAACTCCGGGATAAGCTCGTCGACGGTGAGCTGCTTCTCCCCCTCGACGAGCTGACCGTTGATCCTCAGCCGGGCGAGCAAGATATTCCCTGCCGCTCGCGCTATCTTGCAGCGGACTGACGACATCTCCTCCCAGAGAAGGCGAGATCGCTTAATAGCCCAATGCGGGTCGTCCTCTGACAACGGCGCATCAAGCAAGGGAGCTGAAGAGCTCGTGTGCCCTTCAGTCGCGACCAGCCGAGTTTCCATCTCGGCAGCGGGAACTTGGGCCGCCTCCAGCTCCGCTTGAGAAGTGGCGAGCTTCTCCTCGCATTCAGACAGCTTCTTTACGGCCTCGATCTCGGCGGTCTGCGAGATACCAACCGTCAGCAAACTAATTCTAAGTCGAAAATCATCAATGTCGCATACGGGAAGCGACTCACCTCATAATCCTTCCAACGGACCGATTGCATGCCGAGATCTAAGGCCTTCTTGGAGACGACCTTCAAGGCCTCTGTGGTCTCCAATATCTTCCTGGTCGTGTAATGTCCTAGCTCGGTAGATCGCGCGAGCGATCATGCGGCTTGCTCGGCGAGTTCCGTCGGGCCGAGCTCCAGCATAGACTCGGCGTCTACCCACCCATACAAAGCGTGGAGGACGGCGAAGGCCTCCCCCTTGTCCTCCCAATCCGCCGACCAGGACGGTAGGTTGGCGCTCAGCGACACCAAGTGTTCGTCTGCCGACCAGGTCACCAGCGGGCGACCATAAGCATCCACCACCCCTCGCCCAAGGTTATAGTTTGGGTGGAAGCGGGGTGCCCGAGCTTCAGGCGGCGACTCCTGGTAATCAGAGTGAGGCGACGACACTTTCGCCCTCTTACTCGCAGGCCCCGGCGACTTGACCTTGTCCTTCCCCTTGGCGAGTTTCTTCTTCTCCCCAACGTCAGGCGGGGGGGTGGGCTTCCGTGAGAGATGTGGCGATTTCCTTCGCCGGAGGTAGCAGCTTCTCCGGAAGCTCGTTGGCCACTATAAAGATCGAGCGACATGATTAGTGTCGAGCTCCAATAAATAGGCGCGTGCAAGCGAGTATATATAATTCTCATTCAAGTCTTACCCTTGTTCGGATGGATCTCTTCGAGCGTGTTGACATTAAGCCGCCAGTAGATGACATCAAACCGGCGACCTCGGAAGGACTCGAACAGCTGCTCGCAGACACCTTCCAAGATCGGCGAGAGGAAGGCGACATCGGCGGGTTGGTGCGGACTTCCCAGGAGGCCCGCGAAGTCGCCATGAACGACGATCAGCTGCTCGCTTCAGCGGTGGACTTTATTCGTTGTCCCCACCAAAGTACAGACTTGGCTGTAGAAATAAACAACTCCCTCGGCAGTCGCGGTAAAGGAGAATATCCTGCGGAAAACAGAAAGGTCGAAGGCGACCCTCTCTTCCCGTATGAAAGTGAGGGTAAGATCTATCTCAACTCTAGAGGGGGGTGAATAGAGTATTTTAAAGTAAATTTACAATTTAAAATTGCAAAGCAGTGAAGACTTAATTTATGTATAGGTGTAAGGTGCTTTGATGTAGAAATAAAAATAAGGCAGTAAAAGTAAAAAATCACAGCACACAGCAAAGAATATGCACAAGAAACCAAAAGACACAAGGAACTATAGTGGTTCCCCATAAACCTGGGTACATCCACTCTTCTACCACCCTTGGTAGGAATCCACTGCAGGATGAGTTGATCAGGTGTCCTGGGCACCAATGAGCTTTTGATAAGGTGCTCAAAAACCAAACTGGATTTTTTGATCAGGTGTCTTGCCACCACTGAGTTTTGACAAGGCTCTCAGAACCAGATTCAAGACTTTTGAAGGGAGTTTTGATAACCCTTTTACAGCAGGAAAAGAAAAAGGAAGAGGTGAAGTTGTCTTCTCTGTCTCAATCACTGAGAGAAGACTTAGTGGATTGATTGTGTTGTCAAAGCTCCCTCTGAGATGTAGATGGTTCAGAGATGAGAGCTTTGTTAGGGTGATAGGCCTTCAGAAGCTTCAGATCTCCAGCAGAAGATGATTTCAGCAGAGGCTGAAATGTGAGTTGTCTGGAGTCTTTGATATTGAAGCTATAAACACTTTACAGTATGCTAATTTTCAATCAAACTCTTCAGGATTGATCACTTGATTTTCCTCTGAGTTTTTCTGACTATCTGTGTATGTCGGTATTGAGTGATAGATAGATTTTTTTCTCTTGATCTGTTGTAGGATGTTTTATTCTCTGATGATCCTTTGTCCAAGATAGTCGTTAGCAGTCAATAAATGTCTTCCATAAATGTTTTGTCTTCAGAAGGAAAGTCCAATAGACATTCTCTGAGAAATCCCTTGAAACTTGTTCCAGAATAAATGAAAATGGCAAGCAAATCTCTTGAAATAAATGTTGAGAGAATTTGAAAAACATTCCAAAAGCTGACTGAATTTGAATCCTCAAAGTCGTCGATCTCTCAGAAAAACGTCGATCTGAGCTCTACGATCGTCGACCTGAGCTCAGAGATTGGATTAAACATCAGACAGAAAACGTCGACCTGAGCTCTACGATCGTCGAACTGAGCTCAGCGACTTGGAAACAAGCTGAAGGCAGATCGTCGATCTGAGCTCGAAGATCGTCGACCGGAGTTCGACGACTTAGCAGAGTTGAGCTCAGAGAGCGTCGAACGGAGTTCGACGTTTCGTCGACCTGAGCTCGACGAAAACTGTCTTTGCCTCAGCTCTAAGTCTTGAACAATGAATGGTCCTGGGGGCAGCTTCAAACCTAAGTTCTAAGCCCTAGACTCATTCTAACTTGACCTTTTCAACTATACATCTAGGTCAAACTGATTTCCTAAAAACATAGTGATCCTTGCCCAAATTAGTAATAGGGTTTTCCAACACCGTAGATAGCAAAGGAACCCCATGATGATCGACACTCCATTGGGGTGGATTTGCGCGGGGACGATCCCAAAGTATGGGAGGATCTCGCAATACTCGGGCCAGAATGGAAGTCGCAGGCCGACGTCGAAATGGCGAAGCGGCAAGACCATCGCGCCTCAATATAGGTATTGAGTTGCTCGCTATGAGTTGGGAGCCTCGCCGAGTATCCATCCGGCAGAAGTCGCTCCTTAAATGTGTCCAAATCTCGCTTTGAGGTTATTGATTTCTTGAAGGCCGTATCGGCAAAATTGGCGGCATGAGCTTGTCGGCGAGCATTGGCATTGTCCCCAACCATTTTGGCGAGCTAGCGAAAAGACGAAAGAAGAGAGGCGAGAAGAAGAAGAATACAAGAAGACGCGAGAAGAGAGGTTACTCGCGAGGTGGGTTGAGAAAATCGCAGCAGCGTACTTATGTCCCATCTACCCCCCTCTATTTATAGGTGAAGGCAAAGGGGAGGGGGGTATATGTCTGCCTCGGCGAGTATCAGTCCATGTCGCGGTTAAGGCGAGAAAACAGACACCCGACGTCAACCCTATCTCGCACGGCACAGCAGAGGATGTCGCGACATTCGCCAGAACATGCATAGTAAACTCGGCACACCGTAGAATAAACAACAAGCAAAATGACAGGGAAATTGGCGGCAAGATGCAAACTCGCTTATTAAAAAACTGTTTATTATAAAAAGTCACCTACGGCGAGTTCAGAATAAAAGAAAAAAGAAATGGTCCTAAGTTCTAGGTGGTCGCTCTGGAGGGTGAGGATGTCGCCCGGCCAAGCCCATCTCACGCGCCCGCCGATAATGCTCTGTCGCCAGCGCCATAGCGTCGTTGCCAAGCCGCAGTTGCTCCTCCATCCTCGTCAGCCGCCCCACGGAGCCCATACTCTCCCGGATGCTGGCCAGCTCGTCGAGGACAAGCTGCAGGCAGTGGTTGTTTATCGCCAGCTTGCGATCATTCTCCTTCACCATGTGGAAGCGAGCCTCGTAGCTCTCCAGAGTCGTCCGGAGTTTTTCCATCTTCGCTACTCGCACCTCCAGAGTTGAGATCCAGCGATGAGGCTCGCAGATAGTGAGCAGATCGAACTTGCTCTCTAGCTCCATGTAGGCGCAAGCAGCAACATGGCGATACTCGCTCCCTGATAACCCGATGACATCAATGAAGGCCGCCCCAGGAGTCGTTGGGCGATCTGTTAGAGTAGGTAGAAAAGTCGCCAGGTCAGAGCTAAGCGCCTAAATGATCAAAGAAAGCAACAGCGACAAAGCTTACCGTGACGAAGAGACCGAGATCGGCGAGGAGAAGGGACGCAACCTTGGACATCTCGCCGACCAGAAGATGGACCACCCGCATGATCGGCTGGTATACCCTGCCCTCGACCTCCGTAATCAGGGTCCACGACTCGCGGCAGGAAATAACTCGGCCACGGCTTATCCTGCTTCCAGGCCAGAGTCTTTAACAGAGGCGGTGGAGGCTGCGACTAACTCACCGGAGGATGCGAGGTCTTCAGCGGAGATGGGGGAGGTCACTGCAAGTCTGCCTGTTGCTGAGAGGTCAGAGGCGGGGGCGGCGGTAAAGAGGTACTCGCCTCCTGGATAAAAGCCGCGTTCAGAGGCGGCGGCGGCGGAAGCAAAGAACTCGCCGCTGACAGTGCCGAATCTCGTGCAGGAGTAGGAGCGGCCTTGCTCGCCGGGAGATCCTTGCTCCCTGGAGGATCCTTTCTCGCCGGGATATCCTTCACTGATGGTTCCTTACTCGCCGGAGGGTTTTCCTTCGCCAAAGGAGTAGTCTCCGACGCTTTCTTGGCGTCGAGATTAATCCGGACCGTATGCGCGGTCCGGAGTGGCTTATGTGCTGCCAGGGCGAGTAGCGGCGCGGAGCTCAGGGGGGGCGACATCCAGAGGCACATTCACGACATCCGGAGGGGAGTCTGCGAATAAAGAAAACATATCAGCGAGAAGCACATGGCGACCAACTATTTTGGAAGAGTGGTTTAGCGAGATGACGACCTGACAGGGGGACAACTTCGACCTGCGACGGCACCGGCGAGTTAGCGACCTCAGGAGCCTTCAGCGGTCTAAGAAGGCTCGAGTCGTGAGCGGCCAAGTTGGGGATGTCATCTAGCCCAAGGTCGCTAAGGAGCCTCAAGGTGCTAGCAGAACGTGCGGGATTGCTGCTCGGAACGACGAACTGTTTCGGGGGAGGAAGAGTGTCGGCCACCTTGGAGGCGAATATCTGCGACTTCTTTGTTTTCTTCTTTTTCTGGGGGGGTAAGTCGGCGACGAAATCTTCCTCCCTCGGCATTTTTGACTTGGTGATGCCGAGCAGACTAGACAGGGCGGCGAGGCTATCTTGAAGGTGTTTCTCGTTTGCGTTCGACATTGTGCGCGAGCTCTGCAGATACGCCTCAAAAACCCGGGCCCCCCTATTTATAGAGAGTTCGGCAATCGTCAAGGGCGAGCAACTCAGATACTCGGCGTAGCAGCTCGCCGAATAAGTGTTGGATGTTTCTTTCCGAGCTCCTACGTCGCTCGAAAGAGCGGGGATTGTGTACAACCCGTATTCGTCGAGGATGGGTCCTACCACAGCCAGGTCAGCAGAAGTTAAGGTCAACAAGTCAAGACAGAAGTCAAGAGTCATCGTGTCAAGCAGTAGAAGTCCTGGCGAGTACGGCGAGCTCCCCTCGCATACTCTCTAGGTAGTTGACTAGGCGAGATACTCGCCCAGCCCGTGCGAGTTCCTCCAGGAAGTCGCCTCGTCGTCGGGGGGTGGGGTATAAATATGACCCCCCCCCCCCTTGGATTTGCCTATAAATAGGACCCCAGGGGTACGAGGAGAGGCACTTGAAATCCTCTGCAGGATACTCACGAGTTCACCTTTTCCGATACTAGTCGAGTGTTTGGATTCCTTTTCCTTAGAAGACCAAGTCGCGACCTTACGACTAAGTCATCAACTAGTCTCCCTCGTACATAATTCGGCCATTCTTGGTTGAGAAGGGGCTGATCCTTTCGAGCATCCGGGTACGTGGTGGGTCCTTCCTGCCGCAGCATCTGGGGTCCTGTTTCCTCCAGTTCTTCATCCTAGTCATCATAGCCTTCTTGTCTTACCTCTAAACCGGTAACCTTAGGCGGCCTAGAACCGAGTTCTGAGGTTGGGATTTTCCCGACTTCAACAGGTACAGTTGTGGCCACAGGTAGGCAAAGATTCCCAATGGTGGATAGGTCATGAAGCATGTTAACTCAACGCAGTCATACGGATCAAAGATAATGCTAGTACTAGAGGGTGAGGTGAATATCTAATCGACATTTTGAGTGATGGGAAGTCAACTCCCTATGTATTTTTGCACAAAGTCTATATTGAAATTGGGAGGATGACACAACAATGTCTTCGATATCACTCCACACAATTAACTCATCGAATCTAGCAATATAATCTACAATAAACAAAGACTCGAGATGCAATAAATTTAGCTAATCAATGAGCCTATTTCAAGAGGATACTACCATATATCTTTAACTCCGGCTTCATGTCTGTCCATCAGAATAAGGAACAAAGACCATGCTCTACAATGCAATCTAGGTCAATTTCATAAATTTTAGCCCACATGAAGATTCATCTTAGCCAACATGATAGAGGCACACCAAGCACCTCATACAAGTCAATGCAGTCTTCTGGATTTAATAAACAATACATATGCATCTTTAAATCCAATTGATCACAAAAGGATGACGCATCTAGCCAAAATTTATGCATGGCATCATCTTCATGATCGTACTCGTCGTGAGATTCTTAATAATCATCATAATAGTCGTCTATAGCATAATCAAATCATGTCGTTAGGTAACACGATATCTCCATGTATATGGGTAAAGAGATGGATGATTTATACAAATAACAACATTCAAGCCTTTATCCGACTAGAGTGGGTCGGCTATATGGATCCTTTGTCGCCATTGTACACCACGAATTATACAAATATCCCTAATAATTAAAATACAGCTATAAATAGCAAAAACAATAATTAGCCATCATGAGAAAACTATAAATTCAATAAATTAGCCGTAATGAGAAAACTATAATTTCACTTGCCATTAGGCATGAAACTGGTAACTCAACGCTGTTATTAGCAAACTCACTTTCGTTTCTAGCAAACCAGAAAAAAAATAGATTCTGTCATTCTTTGCTTTTTTTTCTCTTCCCAAAAATTACTACTAGCAAATCAATCTTATTTTTTGATAATTTTTGCATTTTTTAATTTTGAGCCCCAAATATTTCTCATTTGAAAAAGTGATCAACATGAAAATTGTAGATCTTGATGAAATCTACAACTTTCATGTTGATCATTTTTTAATTTGAAGCCGTTTAAGCCTCCAATTTTGGCTCTAAAAAAGACATGCACTGAACATACAGATTTTTGGCGTGACTTTTTTCGGGGCCCAAATCAGTGGTCTAAACTACTTCAAATCAAAAAGTGTTTAACATGAAAGTTGTAGATCTCGACGAGATCTACAACTTTCATGTTAAACACTTTTTGATTTGAAGCCGTTTATGCTTCCGATTTGGCCCTTGAAAAATTCACGTCGATCTCGGGCGTCCGTACATATGTACGACGTAACTTTTTTCAGGGGTCAAATCGAGAGTCTAAAGTGCTTCAAATCAAAAAGTGTTCAACATGAAAATTGTAGATCTTGACGAGATCTACAACTTTCATGTTGAACACTTTTTGATTTGAAGTCGTTTATGCCCCCGATTTGGCCCCCAAAAAAAGTCACGCCAATCCCGGGCGTCCGTACATATGTACGACGTAACTTTTTTCAGGGACCAAATCGGAGGTCTAAAGTGCTTCAAATCAAAAAGTGTTCAACATGAAAATTGTAGATCTCGTCGAGATCTACAACTTTCATGTTGAACACTTCTCATAAAATTATACGTATAAGACGCAATTCAAAAGGACATATATATTCTTATATACACTTAACTCGTATATACCACACATTCTTATAGGAATCAAAAATCAAATATATTTCTAAACCGACCGATATTTTGTTTAAATATTTTGGTGCAGATAATGATATTTTGTTGAAAAAATAGTTTTGGACATACTAAATATTTGCGGTATTTTGACTCATCTATAATGCTAACATAAGTGGTTGAATGAATACATTTGAAATCATTTGTAATGTTATTATATGTAGTGGGTTATTTTGAAAGAAGAATATTTTAAATAAAATTTAATTTTTTTAAAAAAAATTTATGGTGGTTTGCTAGTAACAAAATAGTTTTCAAATAGCCATTTTGAAAAATGAGGGTTTGCTAATAGTAATGATTTGCTAGAAACCAAACTGGGTTTGCCAGTAACAGCACCCTTCAATAATAAGACATGATGAAAAAGGAAAGCAAAAATGGAACAATTAAGCAATTTGGTGCAATGTAATAAGTTGGAGCCTAGCCAACAGAAGAATTACATGAATTTGTTGCTGCGGCGACATGAGCTACGACATATGAATTGTCTCCTTCAATGCCCTCCAAAACACCGGCAACACCGATGTTTACGCCATAGACATCCTTAATTGTGGTATTATCGATATCAGGCAATGCGTCTGAATCATAATTATCGTCCAGGTGCTCGCCAAATTGGCCGGTGATCCTGATTGCATACGCAACGTCGGTCAAGATTTGTTGCAGGTCGCCGACTACGAGGGAGTCAACCAAGGCAGGGACGGGATGCTGAGAGGAGACACCAAATGATAGTATATCTGCGTCCGGTTTACGGTGGCAGGAGGGATGATGAGTAAAAGTTGCCAGTGAAGAGTAGAGAAAATGAGAACGGACATTTTGGAAATGCAGGCTAGAGGTAGGGAGGGCTGGTCCTAAAAGGTGCAGGACTCAGATGTACTGCAAGGGAAACCAATGGGAAATGAGGATTCGAAATATCTGAATAATTACGTCTACAACAATGGGTGCACCATAACCCTAGAAAGATTTAAATCAAGGAAGAATCAACTAAATTTGGAAGAAGTATAAACATAATGACGGATCACTACTACCCGTACCTACGTAACATACCCAGGCCATTAATTGGAAACATACAGATTGTGACAAAGTAACGACAAGATAAAACGAAGGAATGATTGTAAATCTCAACTGTTATTTGAGAGTCCATGAAGTGGAAATGCTGGAATATCCACACGATTACATCCATAACAAGGAGAGTATAGTGACCCCAGCAAGCATAAAATCAGGTGAAGAAACATATTAGATTGGAAAATGTATACTCTAGGCATAACCTCGTGGATGTGACTCAGATGATCTCAGGAATCAAAATGAAAATACTTGATGAAATAATAATCGCCCTCAAAAGGTTCGGGATTTCGATATCAACCCATGATTATGGATATATTATTATTTTAGAACCGATGTTATAACAATACAGAAAAACTTGATCGTGAGTAGACAATACCAGCATATCCTGCGCACGAAGAAACGAATAAGTTTCAACATTACCTATGTTAGGTGGTGCGAGGTATGTACTTTTGGGAATATATAAGTGATGAAAACTCATGAACTTAGGGATATGTTAGTCTCTACCATGACATAATAATTTTTGAGGATTAAGTTTACATATGCTTGAACTAACCTCGTAAGTATAATAACTCTAGATGGGTATTCACCCATGCTTATCAATTAAGATGGCCATATGAACATGTATAAGAGAATTACTACGAGCATACCGAATTGAAACTTCAAGCACGTAAAGGTTTAAATTGTCAAGGTAGGACATTTACAATGGAAACGACTCAACAAATTGGGAATATGGCCGATGATAAGTTGTAGCATACGTATAGGAATGACCCCTTGGTTGCGGTTACATCAAGAACCAAGTCACGAATGTTGATAACATCATGATCACCATAGGGAAATTCATGACAACGAAGTAATCAATGATAGATTGTTATCAATTTTGAAAAATGTGCACTTATAATTTATAGGTTAGACTGAACATGAAAAATAATTGAGGGTCAAAAACTCATTACAACGTTCATATTGATAATAAATTCTTCAGGTATAAAACAAGTCAAGGATTGTACATGTATATATGACCCTTGATCATGATAGCATTAAAAACCAGGATACACACGTGATAACATTATAATCGCCAATAGGAGATTTCATAGATCATGACTATCAAGGGCATATACCAAGGTAATCGGTGCTTAATAAAAGTTCCTTTTTGCTAAATCAAAATTGTGTCGGATCTCACCATACCTGAAAAGATATGCTCATGGATTCATGAATTAGACTATATGTGAAAAGTGATCGAGAGTCACTGGTACGAACATCAATATCCATAAGGATCGCTTGATGTACGCTCGAAAGGTGAACACACTACGAACCATATGTTACTGCTTAGATAGAGATGTGATGATTCTTGAAGTTGGGAGAAACGAAATGATGATCTTTTCATCACATCAGGATCTCAGAAGTTGATTTACTGCTATACATAATAATGTTGATCTAATGTATAGAATATCTTGGGGTGATTATAAGTTCTCGCTGAATTATAAATAAAAACCTAGGTGGACCGGAATGGAAAAGATTCCTACTTATGAAATTGTTAATTTACAAGTACTTGATGATTATGGGTCGTAAGACTACAATCCAATGAGTGGTTAAAGCTTATTTTGATTAAAAAAAATATCGAGGGACTTGGAAACATGTCCTCACAATATGAGTAGCCCAAAAATATGAGGAAAGTGCATTCGGAAGAGGATTGTTACCTCTAATGAGTTCTTATGATTCTCAAAAAGAACCCCGTAGACCCGAACTTAAATTTCGGGGACGAAATTATTTGTTTTGTTTATAGGATTTGTAACATCCCATGTTACTTCTAGGCCCCTTAACTTAGATTGGGTTAGGCATATGGTGAGTCAGGGGGAAATTAGCTAGGTTTGATCCTAGGTGGTGAGTTGTCACAAGGTGGGGCCCACTATAGGACCAAGTCAAACTATGACTAAATAAGGACCCTAGCCACACCATGACCCTCACCACACTGCCCTAACCCTAATTGCAATCTAAGTAGACCCAAGGTCATGCCCTAGGTCAACACTTTGACCATAGTTGACCCAGGTCAACCTTAGGCCTAAAAGGGGTCAAACCCTACACTCTTGGGTCCAATTAGGTCAAGTAAGGCATCATCATGACCCAAGCCATGTTGGGTGATGATTTAGACCTCATGACCACTAGGTGGGGTCAACCCACACACCCATTTGACCAAGTCAACCCTAAAGTCAAACTTGGTCAACCTTAAGCCTAAATAAGGGTAAATGAAGACCTAACCCATTCCTAGTGGGCTAAGACTATCACCATGGCCAAACCCATGTTTGGTGGTGACATGGAGTCCATGACCATCAAGTGGGGTCAGCCCACTCATCAAGTTGACCAAGTCAACCTAAAAAGTCAACAAGTCAACAAATGGCCTAAAGGAAGAAAAGTGAAGGCCAAGCCCATTCCCAATGGGCAAAGCCCATGAGCCAAGGCCCATGACCAGCCCAAATGGACAAGGACAGCCCCTAACCCCCAAAATGAGGAGAGAGATTACATGCAAAGGGGTAGTTTTGGAATTTTTGTGAAAAGGAAGAGAGAGAAAGGAGGAAATGAAGGGATGGAGGCCATGTGGCCCTCCTCCTCTCTTCCCAAGCCCTCCTCTGAGCTCCAACAGCATTTACCAGCCATTTCCAGCAAGCTTCATGCCACATGGCATCTTGGAGGAGAATCCAATGTAGAGGCCGAAATCCCCTTAATGGCAACTCACTATACAGCTAATATCAGCTCATTTTAACCCTCCCATTAGCTTCAGAAGGTCCAAAGGAGTGGAATTCGATACCTAGATCGAAGCTTTTGGTGGAGAATCGGGTTCGGGAGCAAGCTCGTCGGAGAGGAGAAATTCCATGGCCAACCACCGCCACCGCCGCCGCCGGGCTCCGATCAAGGTCCGTTTCGCCTCACCTCTACCCGTACTAGCTTTCTAGATCGATTAGGCGAGACATCGGGCTCAATTGAGCCTGATCTAATGTGAGATTTTCATGGATTTTTGGATTTTAATGGAGTTCAAGTTCGCCGGAAACCGCCACCTCCGGCGGCCAAGTCGCCGCCAAAGTTAGCCCTCACCTCAATGGAGGTGGTGGTGGTGGTGGCCGGCCAGGGAGGTGGCCGAGTGGCCGGGAAATGACCTTGGAAGGAGCTCCAGGTCGGGCAAATCTCCGCCCTTGGCTGTTTGGAGAAGATGAACGGATGCCCTCCATTTTGCTTTAAGATTCGTGCTATAATGATTTTTGGCATTCTGTCACATATTTTCCTGTACCTTGCGGGCTAATATTAGGCCCCATAGAAGAAGATTCATAAATAATGGTTAACATGAAAAATGTAGCCTGTTCTCCTAACTTTAATATGCCACCTTAAACTTGCATTTTGGCCAAGTAGTTTGTCTTGCAGGGCTGTTTTCCTAGGACTGGTCCTAGGCTAGGGCAGAAATTAAAAATGAAGCCCATGCCAAACCAGGTGTCCTCATGACCTCAAATTTTGGTCATGTGCATGTTTAGGGCATATCTAGCCCCTGCCAAAAATTGGGAATTTTTGGGAAACATTTTCCTATAGTTTTAATCAAAATGTCATAAATTAAATGAATGGAATAAATGGAGTGTTAGGTCTCCAAATGGCCCCAAATTTTGGTGGCAAGTCCTCTGGGACATTGTTAGGGTCTGACAAAAATTTCAGCCCATTTGGACCTCTGCATGATGGGTTAACCCACTTGCAAGTGTAGGCTAGTATTAGCCTTGGTGTGCCAATAGCAAGTTCTACTATAATGTGAATTTATTCTTTATGGAGCTTTTGCAGACCATGAAATTAATTCTAGAGGGTATTTAGGTCAAATGTAGTCCCTCAAAATTTTTATGGGATTTTTGGGATCAAAAATCCCATTATTTGGATTTTTTGGAAATTATGGCTCTATTTGTAAATTAAAAAGAAAATTGGAATTAATTAGGTAAAAATCTTCAAATTTGGCCCTGTTGTATAGTGGATCATAATTGACTAGGGGTAATTTTAATTTCTCTGTTTGAAGTCTTTTGAGGTAACATGACATGAAATGACCACTTTACCCCTATCCTTTCTATTTCATAAATCAATACAAATATGGGTCAGAAAAATTTGTGAATATTTCCAGAGGTATATATAGGTATGAGACCATTGAATTATTTATTTCAGAATTTTTGAATGTACCTATAAATTTTAAATCATCATAATGGCATTTTGGTAATTATCCAATATAATGATTTGCAAGTTTATAACTTTGTTAAAACTGATGAAACTTGGTCAGTAGTATTATTTTGATGAATTAGATTCCCTGTAAATTTATTGGAATTTTTGTGATTAAATTTCATATACTTCATTTGAAAAGTAGTAATTATGATGGTTTATGAAAATTAATATTTAAATACATAAATTTGGGAGAAATTATGAGTTTTGGAAAATAGTGATGATTCATCATGATAATGATAAGATAACTATTTTGCATCATTAGGACTATGCAACAACATACTTCATGTGTTAAACGACCATAGAAAATATTTGGAGAAAATAAAATAAATATAAAAAAATAATAGAGAAAATTATAAAAATTACCATGCACATTCTAGATGGTCATACCACCCTAGGATAAATATTTGGGGTCTATTGGTCCAAAGATTTGAAAGTTCGATTTCAGGGTGGTACAAGGTCATGGGGTGCGCATAGTAAAGGTATACTGTACAATAGGCCATCAGGAAATGATTCAACAATTGAGTTAGAGTCTAAGATCGGAAATATAACCCTGGGTGGCAGATGTTTTCTAGAGACGAGAGTAAAAGTGCAACCTTAGCCTACCTAAGAGGGGGATGACGGAAGACCGCCATTCCTTAACTCATACCTTAAGTCACTAAGTCACTCCACGTAACAGGAGAGAGAAAAAGGGGTTCTGGGTAGACATCAACTAAAGTAAATATCCTTGAGAAAGGGAGCTTTGGGATTCAGCCCATCGTAGCTCCTAGTGCCCCTGAGAGCCCTTCACCGGGAATACCTTGGGCAGTCCTGGGATTAACCTTAAGATACTAAGTATAATAATCGGTAGGCAAGAGTAGTCTAATAGGGTAAGTGAACTGGACATGTGCTCACTCGTGCCGGGTTGGAGGGACTTGGAGTCTTTTGACTACTTGCTCACCCGTGCCGAGTTGGAGAAAAGAGATTGACATATATACTCACCCGGGCAGGGTTGGAGGTTTTGTAGCACATACTCACCCGTGACGGGTTGGAGAAATTTGGGACAGGATAGTCCTTTGAGCTGGAGGTTCAATATATAATACTTGCATGTGCATATACTAGTAGCGGGCCATGCGGTACTGGCCAGTCGTCACACCGACAGCAGTACGGTGGACCAGGCGGGTACGAGGGTTAGAAGGACCGGTAGGATGTTTATACTGGAGTCTGGAGGACTTTTCCTAATAACGCGCACCCGGCCCAACAAGACTGACGGGTAGTCAGCAAAGTGGTACGCAGAGACTCTAGAGTGCACTGTCGGTGTACAGAGGCGTACAAGAGAGGTCTAGGCCTGGTAGTGTGTATACCCGCCTAGAAGGCGGAGATGCCCGCTCCGCTGCTGCCGTAGCCACAACGGTAGTACCTGAGAGTGATGCTAGCTCTCGAAAAGTGGGAACTAAAGGTCTGTGATCACGGAGTCGTGTGTGTGTGTTTCACTGCATGTTTATATCATACCCACCATATAGATGCATATCATTAACCTTCATAAAAACCTATGACACCTAATGTATAAGTGGTATAGGACGCTTATACATTAGGACCTGCTATACGATCCCTTAGCCTATAAGCTTGAGTGGGCAAGTTTATAGGTTGAGGTTACTTTCCTTTTATATATATATTTGCTTGTGACACCTGACACCCCATTGTATAAAATGGTATGGGACATTTTATACAATGGGAGCCCTGCAGAAGACCCCTTGCTTATGTGTACCCGCATAAGTGAAGGTTACCTTTCATTTCTTACTTGGTTACATATTCTGCTTAGATTCCTGTCACCTGCTCCGCCTTTGTCACCTCTTGTTGTCCTCTGCTTCGTCCTCCCGCACGGTGCCTAGGAGTTGCGGGGCGAGGTGTGGAGGAAACGACTTAGTCTTTTGACTAATGGTCGGTGACCATACTATTTTTAGGAGCTCGAGGAGATGGACCAACACGACGAGGAGGCAGGACTTGAGGGGCAGATACCGGCTACTACTACTGGAGCACACGTCTACAAGTGTGATGAGTGAGATTTTAGATTTCCGCTGCTGTTAGTTGAGAGAGAGACTTGATTTTGATGTACAGGGCATAAGCCCATTTTACTCTCATTATATTGTACTCATTGTGGACTGTACCATGTACTTTTCATTTGTTATATATATGTTTAGTACTGTGGCTGTGGACTTCTCCATTTTTGCTCTGCTTTGTACTCTTTTATTCTCATATTGGCCGACAGGTTATGATCGTACTAGCCGGCAGAATCGGCGTCTTGCGGTGTCGACTAACCCGTGCGTTAGTGTCACCATAAGGCGGCGGTTCTGGGCATAAGATCCGGGTTAGCCTCGGAATGGGGAGACAGGATCTTACAAACTGGTATCAGAGGAACACACGATCATATGAGAACAAAAGTCCACAACATTGGAACACCCCGCTCGAGCATTAGTTTGCGGACAAACTATGCAGCGGAAGCAATGGTGTGCCCATGTGTAAAAAGCCACATAAACCAGTCCATTAGCAATGAGTTAGGCCAATCCAACTAGGACACCACCCTAGTTTGACTTACCAAGAGGATTTTGTGTCGTACCTTAGGCCAAAGATCGACTTCAGGTGTAGATTAGTTACGGTACATGGATAACCAAGTCGATTAAAGAAAGATCTAAATGTCAGAGTCCCTACTTAAGGCTTAAACCTCGGTGTTCCTAAGTCGTAGATCGAATGATATTACCAATTCTTACTCAAACTGATAAGGACCACCTCGAGAAGAATTGATGCATAAGCTTAATGGTGGATTAGTAGGGTACTCGTAAGCTTAATCCTAGTACCGATGACTTGATTACGTCAAGACAACCACGATGATAAATATCCAAGGTTGAATTAGAGTTCAGATTTTAGAAGAGACACTTCCTAGTTTGGTCACATGTTGACCTTGAACAGATTGTCGTACGATAACCTTGAAGGCCTAAGGTAGATAACATATCAATTGAATTGGAAATCCATGCCAAGGATGATTAGCTCTAAGGATTATGGCATGTACAGGATGACTGCATTGTGAAAGTCAAAGGAAAATTTAATAAAAATATATGGGGGCTTAACTTTTTGTTTATAGGGCTTATTGATAGCAACTCGATTTTTCCTAAGCCTTCTCATTAAGAATGTGTCGCAAGCATAGTGATTTAAAACTTGGATTATTTAAAGATCGTTCAAGTAAAGATGAGAATTGTATGTACATGACCAGTATGATGATCAATCGTCCCCGGAAGGTTAGGACTCTCAAAGATCTTCACCCTATTTATTAATCTTAAGTAGCATAGACTATTGACGACAAGATAGGAACGCAATAAATTCACAAGTGAAATAGGAAATGGCCCCGCAAAACCCGCCTGCACGGGTTGACCCTACATGCATGCATGGGGAAGATGAGCCAGAGCCGTCAAATTTGCTTGTAGATTTGTGCAGATATTTTTAATTATAATTCTGTATTATTATTTTATGAATAGTATGAAATATTGTCACAATGTAACAGTAATTTTGCATGTCAATTTTAGGGTACCTAGAGACCTGTACCTAGGTTGAGCCCTGAATGAAAATTGTAGGTAAATGTGTTAACTTTAATATGCCACCCTAAATTCAAGTTTTGGTCCAGTAGATTGTGCTGTAGGGCTGTTTTGCTAGGACTGCTCCTAGACTAGGGCAGAAATTAAAATTGATGCCCAAGCCAAACCAAGTGTCATCATGACCTGAAATTTTGGTCATGTGTGCATTTAGGGCATGTCTAGGCCCTGCCCAAAATTTGGAATTTTTGGAAAAAATTTTCCTATAGTTTTTACCATTATATCAAAAAGTAAATTAAGGGTATAACTGCAATTATATGCACCCAAATGGCCCCAAATTTTGGTGGCATGTCCTTAGGGGCATTATTGGTGTCTGGTAGAAATGTCAGAGCAATTGGACCCCTGCATGATGGGTTAATCCATGTGCATGTGTGGGCTAGGCATAACCTTGGTGTGCTTTTAGCAAAAAAATAGTATTTTGTGTATTTAACCTAGCTGAGGCACCCAAAGATCATGGAATCTATACCAGTGATTAATTAGGGCAAATTTCACCTCTGGAGTTAATTATGGATTTTTGGGGTCAAAAATACCATTTATTGGAATTTTCAAAATGTAGGTCTTTTTGGAAAATAAATTGGAAACATAGAGTTTGACCATAGAAAATTCCCCAAATTCAGTCAAGTCAAAGAATGAAGTATTATTTGACATAGGAAAATTTTATACCTCTGTTTGAGAATTATTGGAGCAAATACCTTGAATTTACCATTCTACCCTTTTTGCAAATATTTATGATTTGGTATAAATACTTGTTGGAAAATTATGAAATTAATCCTAGAGTTGCATGACTGTCTTACTAGTCTTGTAGAATTTTATCAGAATTATGGGTACACTGTTAAATTATTTATTAGCATAATGGCATTTTTGGTAAATATTTAGGAATGAATTTTGGTAGACCATTACACTGTGGAAATAAATGAAACTCCGCCATTAGTCATAAAATAGTAATATAAATGCTTAGTAATTTTCCTGGAATTTTGGTGAATATATTTCTTGTACTTCAATTGGAAAATGACATTTGTGTAGAAATTTTATTAATTATGGGATAAATAGATATATTAAAAGGAAAATTATGAAATCTTGTAGACAGTACTATTTTACTCATATGCAACTCAGGAAAATTCCCCTAGGTCAGAAGATTTTAAGTGCTAATACTTCTTATGTAAAATGACCTAGGGAATAAATTTAAAAGATTTAATTAAAGGCCTTAATGGCCTAGGAAAATTATGAAAATCAACACACTCATTTTATTAGTCCACACCACCCTAGGATAAATGTTTGGGGTCAGTTGGACCAAGAATTTAGAAGTTCGATTTCAGGGTGGTGTTAGGTCATGGGGTGCACATAGTAAAAGTTAGAAGCTCATGCAAAGAGATGGTGGAAGTCTATTCAGGACTCAGTTTATGGGGATAGGGAACTAACAGACATATCCTGAGAGGAATTCAGCGACTCATTCCTGGACCATTATGTTTCTGTCACAGACCGGGATGCTTTGGAGGCGAGATTTCTGAACCTCCAGCAGGGGAGCCGATCAGTGATCGAATATCAGAGAGAGTTCTCCCACCTGGCTAGGTTTGCAGGCTTTCATGAATGGGATGATCGAAAGTATGCTAAAAGATTTTATCATGGCCTCCGGGATTCATTGAGGCAGCCACTGTTGTTTATATCGCATGGTACCACTGCTCAAATCATAGAAATGGCGAAAAAGCTGGAGGCTGACCAGCTAATGGTACAAGGCAGAGGTAAAAGGCCGCTCGAAGGATCGTCTTCCGATGGTAGCAGGACATCCCAAAGGGGGAAGGTTATTGGATATAAGAGGGGTGGGGGACGTCGTCGTCCCAACTACAGGCAGGATCAGGGGCCTCCTCCACCATTGGCTCCCCCACCTATACAGACTCCCGGGCCGATGAGACAGGATGATCGAGGTCAGAGGCAGATCACCTGCTATGGTTGCGGCCAACCTGGGCATATCAGGACGCAGTGCCCGCTTCAGGTCCACCCTCTTCCTCCTCCTCCACCTCCAGTGGCCCCTCCAGTTCACCAGGGCCGAGGACGAGGACGAGGCCGAGGCCGAGGCCGAGGACATCACGGCCGAGGCCGAGACCGGGAGCAGGTATACGCGCTGGATCTCACGGAGCAGAGGGACCCAGAGGAGGTGATTACAGGTACTTAAAATTTTGTAGGATTTATAAATTGTAAATTTTAAAGAGTACCTTGGACATTAAAAGTAATACTATTCTTTGAACTCAAACGAACCCAGGCATAGTGATGATTAGCGGCAAGCCCGCTCATACCCTCTTCGACACGGGTGCGTCACACTCCTTAGTGTCGGACTCGTTTATTGAAGGATTAGAAGGAGTGGAGAAGTTTTCCGGTCTGGAAAAGAGAGTGCGACTTCCAGATGGTACGGAACTTCAAACCACAGACTGCTGCAATATGGATGTCGAGATAGGAGGCAAAGCGTTCGAAGCTCCGGCAACAGTTCTGTGTCTACCGGATTTCGATCTGATCCTAGGCATGAACTGGCTTCATTGGAACTACGCGCAGATAGATTGTCCCTCGAAGAGGATCACACTCCGACATGGAGATTCTCACGTTACTATCGAAGGTATCCGACCTATCCCCCTTCTTTCATTGTCTTCCATACAGGCAGATTGCATGTTACTAACTGGTCGGTTCAAAAGGGTGATAACCAAACGCACGTTATTTCCTCATTTTCAACTGGAGCCCATGGGTCTGGTGTCAAAAAGGAATGTAAAACAGAACCTACTTTATTCTCTAAGATGATGCAACACAAATTGATCACTCCAACAATAATTAGCAAACAATAATGAAAGAAAAAGTCACCAAGAACAACCCACTTGATCGCAAAAAAAGGGCAATCAAATTAGGCTTGGACACGTGGCAAGAGCAGAGTTAATTTTAAATGCGCAAACTAATAGGGCCTGCAAGCCAGTACAGAATAACATATTCAAATAAACTATGAAACAAACACATCCACAATCATATATATAACTCAATTTGTACAAAGAATAGAGGAAAACTACAAATAAATAAACTCATACCCGCACAGGGGGTTAGAGGTGGCAAACCATGGAGATTTGATTGCCATGAAAGGGCCAGGTGGTTGTTAGGGGATGCTAGACGATTGCAGGTAGCCAGAGAAAAGAAGGAAGGATTGAAGGTGGGGCTGGTCTAGGTGGCTACAAGCACAAGAATGGGAGGTTGGTTGCCAGGATGTGCTGGGATGGTGTCCAGATTGCAGGGAGGTATTGGAGGGGGGTCAGGGCTAAGACCGAAGTGGCTCAATGGTTGTAGAAGGCTGTAGAGGGGGTCGATTACAATGGAGATAGGCAGGGCAGGGGCGACGTGGGATGGAAGGTGCTTGGAATGGAGAACAGCTGGATGGGAGAAACAACTTGGTGGTCAGCCGATGGAAAAAGATGGATGGGGTCAACTAGGTTGGAGGGTGGGTTGTATAGTGAGTGGCTAGTGCTGGAGATGGATTCGAGAGTTGGTGGTTGTGGAAGGAAGTGCAAGAGGGGAGTGCAAGAGGGGAAAGATGATGCATGAGTCAACACGTATTGGCATGGCAAATTGACAAGAAGATCCAAGTAAAAAAAGAAAATGCTAAATTGAATATATGGCAAACCCTAAAACATAAATTAATGAATGATTATAACAGAGAAATCTGAGTGATATCTATTAGGGTCCGTTCGTTTCACAGACATTGATATTGAAGTATTGGCTTTGAGAATATGAATGTCATTTCTCTTGTTCGTACCAATAATTTTAAAATGGAATTGGCTTTCTGATGGAAAGTCGTCGATATTCACTGTAATCTAAAAACTCATAGATTCAATATCTATCTCGAGGCAAAAAATCGCCTCGAGGCGAAAAAATCGCGTCCGGGCGAAATATTCGCGCCCGGGCAAAAAATTCGCTTCCAGTTGAAAAATTCGCGCCCAGGCGAAAAATTCACGCCCGGGCGAAAAATTCGCGCTCGGGCGAAAAAATCGCGTCTGGGCGAAAATATCACCTCCGGGCGAAAACAACGCGTCCGGGCAAGAAATTCGGGTTTGGGCAAAAAAATCGCATCCGGGCGAAAAAATCGCGTCCGGGCGAAAAATTCACGTCTGGGAGAAAAATGTGTCCGGGCGAAAAATTCGCGTCCTTGTGAAAAATTTGCGTCCCGGCGAAAAATTTGTTTCGGGGCGAAAAATTTGCGTTGGGGCAAAAAATTTGCGTCGGAGCGATAATATCACGTCGGGGCGAAAATATCGCGTCGTGGCGAAAATATTGCTTCCGAGCAAAAAAATCGCGTCCGGGCAAAAACATAGCGTCCGGGTGAAAAAAATCGCGCCCGGGTGTAAAATATCGCGTTCGGGCAAAAATATCGCGTCCGGGTGAAATTATCGCGTCCGGCCCAAAATATCGCGTCTGGGGGAAAAATCGCGTCTGAGCAAAAATATCGCGTCCGGGCGAAAATATCGCGTCCGGGTGAAAAAATCGCGTTCGGGCGAAAAAATCACGTCCGGGCGAAAAAATTGCGTTCGAACGAAAAAATTCGCGTGCGAACAAAAAAATCGCGTTCGGACGAAAAATTCGCGTTCATATGAAAATTTCGCATTGGGGTCAAAAAAATCAAATCAAAGTGAAAAAAATCGCGCTCTGGCGAAAAAATCACGTCTGGGCGAAAAGAACACTTTTTGGCGAAAATTTCACGCCCAGTCAAAAAAATCGCGTTAGGGTCGAAAAACTTGAGTTTGGGCGAAAAAATCACGCCCTGAGAAAAAATCACGATCGGGCTAAAAAATCGCGTTTGTGATTTTTAATTGTGATTATTAATAGCATTGATCAATGTCAATTCCTACGACAGAAAGTCTTTCTACAAACGAACAATAAAAAAATATCAATGTCAATTCCTATGACAGAAAGTCATCATGCCGCCGAACAAAAAAATTGGTTTTAAATTCAATGTCATTTTTGATGTGTATTGATATTAGATTGAAAGTCAATACTTCAATATCAATGTCTGTGAAACGAACGGACCTTAAAGATAGGATAATAGAAAACAGGCTAAACTATTTTGAACTTATACGACGAAGATTAAATCAAAACAAAATAATTAAGCAGTGGATATAGATAATGGGAAGGATTGATCAGGAGAATTATAGTTAGATAACAAAGAGAACATATCTATTAAATCAAAATTTGCTTAAATCCTACTTGCTACCCTAATAATTGTTTGGTACAGAACCATTTCTAAGCATACATAATAAATGTATCAATCAAAACCTTTACATTTCACCACATTCTGATATGACACATGCAAGCTTAGGCCTATTGTTGGGTCCAGTAGCCACATTTTCAATCTTCCTAACCACCAACAGCCCTTCTCCAAGAACCCTCTGCAGTAAAAGTGCGCAATTAAAACAGCAATTCAGAAATTTATATGCAAAAAAAAGACCAGAAATCAGTAAAACACATTGTAATAATAATGTTATCTAAAGATGACAAATTGTCTGGTCTGGGGACATTCCAATAATATTTTTCATAAGTACTGACTATAATACAAATGTCATGTTTAATGCCATCCAGGTTCTCCCGACATCTAAAAAAGCCGACATCTCATGAATTGTATAAAATAATAAATTCCCCTAGATATTTCTAATAGTACAAATGTTCTTCCAACTTCCAGACTGTATTTTAATCCAGTCAGTAAAGAACCACATAATCAGCGTAGAGGATAAACTATTAAGGTTGATCTTTCTCTCCACAATTTTAAATTCACTCGGTTATCACACCAATATAAATAAAATTGATTTTATTTGATCGTATGCATAATAATAACAAGGTCACACAATCAGATAGAAAGGCCGTGGCAGGGATGAAATGCTGCATTTTTTCAAACAGTATCGAGGAGCGGCTGGATGACTGCAAATGTAAAAGTGCTTTTTAGAGGAGAAGATGTGAATGAAACAGCTCCGTCGAGCGATTGGTTTGGTCTGTATTTGGTGTGTGCGCGCGCGCGCGTGCGTGCGTGTGTAGGGTTATTTACCGGGACAACCCCTCGAAGTTCGCATAATTACAGCTTGAACCCCTCTAACTTTAGAAATTACAATTACCCCCCTCAATCTTGATATTTCATAACATCCACGCACAAAAAGACCCCCCCCCCCAGAAGATTTACTCCAACAGGTACTTTTGTGCATGAATACTATGAAATGTAGGCTTCATTTGGTTCGGCGGTGGCGGGTCGATCCGGCGGGTGGAAACGGAGTGTTCGAACCGGAGGGGGGAGGTGGCTGCTCCAAACGGAGCTTTTTGGAGGCGTTTCTCAAGGGGAGCGGGTGGAAACGGAGCAAACGCCGCCGGAGGTTCATTTGTTTTTCCTCCTTCCGGCGGCGTTTGCTCAAAACGGAGCAACGAAACGCCCAAACAAATGGAGCCGTAAACTTAGAGGGGAGGTTTTGGTAATATAGAAAGTTAGAGGTGTGCAAGCTGTAATTACACAAACTTCGAGGGAAGGTCCTGGAAAATAACCACACACACACACGAGAGAGAGAGAGAGAGGGCTTTTTAACATATTATTAAAAATGAATAAAAAAACATATAGATATATATAGACCATAAGCTTGACAGTTCAAAAAGCTTCATGGATTAATGGAGTTAACCCAGAATCAGTTTGAAATTGAGTGAACAAAAAAAGAAATCCGACAACTCTCAAAAGTCACCATCTGAAGGACATTTTCTTAGCAAAAAAACATAAAGAGACCCACCATAATTATTAGCAAGCAGAAACAGAGAAAATTGAAAGAAGGTAAAATATTTCAAGCATATTTATTAAGGAGATTTCAACCATATGAAAAAAAACTGAACTTACCCCAAAAACAACATGTTTGTTGTCTAACCAGTCACACTTTGCGCAGGTAATAAAAAACTGCAAATTTCAACAAACTGGATCAGAACATGAAAACAATAAAAGGATAATTAGTCGGATATGAAGTATTGTGTAAATTTTTTCTTGAAGTAAAACAAAAGGTTTACGACATACTCTACTTGAGCTAACCCTAGTGGATGATGAAATGAAGCAGATTATGCACCCACAACTCAACAAGGATCATTGAAGTTCATTTATATGATAATACTTTTCTACACACACATCGCTAGATTATTGAGTCAAGTTAAAATTGATTATAACTTGTTTGAGTTATGCCTCAGCTATGGATCAAGCTCGAAATTGTTTTAATTAGCTTTTAAATTGTGATAGCATAATCAAATTATAATTCCAATCAGCTCAAAACTATAATATATATGTAGATCAATCCTTAGTTGATCTATCAAAAATAAGGGTCTATATGGTGCAATTGTGCTAGCCGTGAATGTAGTGTTCATGGTTTGGGAACTCCCGACCACACCCTGGAACTAAGTCTGCATTTAGGATCAAAATAGAGTTTTTCTTCTGGGGTGATCATAACCATGCCATGTAAGACCCCTTTTTTTTTTGCTACGCTACCGGGTCTTACGCCCAGAACCGCCGATTTGCGGTGACACCGACGCACAGGAAGGTCGTCACTACAAAACGTCAATTCTGCCGGCAATGAAGATCATCAAGAAGTACAAGTACAATTGAACAAATATAAGTTCAAGTACACAAGATCACATATAATCTATGAAATAGAAATCACAGCAAGTCCACATGATGATAAGAGTATCAAAATAGATTAGTAAAATAAAAAGACAATAATCGGTCTTATGCTCGGTACATCAAATCCTCACTACAATCCTCTCGCGGAAGCTAAGTAAAGCTATCACTCACGGAGCTAGCGGTTGGTGCTCCTGTACTAGACTCTGGCCCACCTCCAGGTGCACCGTACTCCGCTGGTGCTGCATCTTCTGTTGCTGTTCCCTGTACCCCATCCAGAGTCCCTGAAATGTTTGGTCCACCGACCGTTAGTCAAAAGACTAAGCCTGATTTCCCCCACCCCTCCCCCAGTGGCTCCTAGGCAACGTGCGGGAGGAATGATAGGAAAGTTATGATGGTGGAGAGTAGGAACAAGTAGATGACAGCGGACCTATTCTAACAGGTATATTGTAACAACTATAGAGCTATAAAAGTAAGGCAAGCTAACAGTTCTATAATAAGAAAAACAGTAGAGTAATCAAGTGAAACAGAGCAGTAAGTATATGAAAAGTAAACTAAGAAATATATAACATTAACTTATATGAATGCTCATACAAACATATAAGTTCAGGGGTCTTTTGCAAGGCTCCCAGCGTACAAAAAGTCTCATACCAATTTATACGATGGGGTATCAGGTTGTATAAAAGTATGAGTGTAGTGTAATGTTATGTCATGATTCATGCAAGTGCAACACACGCACACGACTATATGCGCACAGACCTTTAGTTCCCCCTGTTAGGAAGCTAGCAACACTCTCAGGAGTCTTCGTAGTGGCAAACGGAGACAGTGGGTCGGGCCACCCCACTCCTAGACGGGTATTCACACTACCAAGTATAGTCCTTACGTACGCCTCTGAAAGACACATCAGAATCACCACGTACTATGCTGACCCACCGCCAGACTTTTCCTTGGCTAAGTGTAAACCGCACCCGCCGAGTCAGCGTATCGACGTCGGTGTGAACGACCGCCAAATACCGAAGACCCGCCACTTTATGCACATGCAATCATGAATTTCCCGAGTCATCGGCTCCCCGGACTATCATGTCCGTTACAACTACCTTCCGAGCCTTCGGCTCGCCGGGCTAAC
Organism: Platanthera zijinensis; assembly: GCA_039513925.1. Taxonomy (NCBI): domain Eukaryota; kingdom Viridiplantae; phylum Streptophyta; class Magnoliopsida; order Asparagales; family Orchidaceae; genus Platanthera; species Platanthera zijinensis. The sequence continues at coordinate 166,474,699 of CM077080.1, forward strand.
CCGTCCATTTCCAGAACCACCGAGCCTACCGACCGGATATCCTAACCAAGCGAACCTCCCGAGACATCGAGGTGAGTGAAAGTGATATCCTACATTTACTTGTTTCTCTTTATTATTTATTCTTACGGTTTATGTTAACCTTGGACTGCCCAAGGTATTCCCTGTGAAGGGCTCTCACGGGGCACTAGGAACTATGAAGGTAGCTGAAGCTCATCGTTCCCTTTCGCAAGGCACTTACTATTATTGATATCTACCCAGGTCCCGATCCCATTTTATGTTATATTGAATCTAACCCAAGTGTATTTGACTTTTTCTCTCTCCCCAGGAAAGACGATCTTTCGTCAATCCCGAGCACCACTTAACTCTAGACAACCCAACATTCTCCCCATCATGACTCCCAATGAAGCATTCATTTTCACCTTACCAAATCAATATACAATCTACCCAACTCCCTATGTCCATCCTTCAAACTAACACAAATCTAAAGCTTTACTATGTGCAGACCAACATAAGCTACATGATGGGTATGGGCGGTGACCCCTTCAAATATTCCTCCAAATGCCCTATAATTTTTACTGGGGGTCTATCATGACATGTTTAGAGTAAATCCAGAAACTTGTAATTTTCCTAATTTATTTAGCATTTATTAAATTTTCCCAAAAATTAGGCCAAAGATGGTTTTGAACATGAAGTACTAGATTTCCTAAAGCTATGGCCTTCCAAAAATTATGATCACTATATAATGCCAAAATATCATAGAGTACCAAGTCTTACCAACTTTCATAAATGTATTAGCCTCTAATTAATTAATTCAAGATAAATACAATAAATATAATTAAAGAGAGAAGTACCTCAAAATACTATCCAAAAATTACAAAAAAAATTACCAGGGATTTTATATGATCACAAAACATTACTGACTAAGTTTCATAACATTCTAAGTTAGTTTAACCATGATTACAACAAAATCATCAATAGGGGCAACCTAGAGGTTATAACTACAAGTATGAGCTACTGTCCTCCAAACATCCTACAATAAATTCCAGAGACTCATATTGATATAAAAACACTTCTACCAGAATTTCATGAGGATCCAAGGTCTTATGTCCCCTTCAATTTTTCCATAAAAGGTATAGGCCTAAACGATTCACAATTGATTTAAGTTGTGTGTCTAAATCTAAATGTCCCCAAATTCCTTGCTAGGGCTATTCACCACCTTATGAACACATGGACAAAACTCCAAGTACAAACAAATACATATCACTCCATGTCCTTCACAAACCCCAAAAGTTCAACCTTAGGGTTTGAACTAGGGTCCTAGGGCAAATCCACCTCAATCCATCTCAAACTCCATGAGAGGGTGTTTTTACTGACCTTGGGTCTCTGGCCAAAGTTTCAACCCCTTTGGGTGAGAATTGGCCCCTCTATGCCCCAAGCACACTTTTGCCCTAATTTATCCTTAAGGGGTCACACTTTGGACACACCAAAACCTATTCAAATCAAACTCAATTGGACTGAGATTTTTATCAGAGTCATGTTATGATCCTAAGAGACAGCCACGAAAATTTTGGGGACTTTTGGGGTCATTAGACCCTCTAATTAAATCGTACATGGTTTATTAAATTTTTATAAAAACTATAAGAAAATGTTTTCCAAAAATTTCCATTTTTGGATATGTTATAGGTATAGGTATGTGTGACTCCCTTCCCAAATTTAAAGTCATTTGGACAAGTGGTTTGGTGGGTGCACTCAATTTAATCTCTGACTAGCCCTATGTATAGTCTGTACCATTTTGAGTGTTGTGGTCAGACCACTGACTCAAATTGGTTGAAACTAATTTTAAAATAAACTAGACACCAAGGGCTACAACTTTCATGTAAGCCACTTTCACTGTAGGAGATTATAAGTATTTTTAATAATTAGTTCTAACTATTATGTGACAAAATCAATGAATTAAAATGAAATATTATAAAATAAGCCAGCACAAATCCTAAAGCAGAATTGACGGCATCCCATCGTCTTCTTCATGGAGCCAAAGGTCGGGATTGGCCCGTCCTGGACCGTTTTGGGAGAAGTTTTTCTGTCCACTTGAGCACCTCTCCGTCCGGCCAGTGCCACAACCACCTCCGTTGAGGTGGTGGTCGGCGATTGGCGGTGACTGGCCGGTCGGAGGTGGCCGGAACAGAGGTTTGGGCATGGAATTTAAAAGCTTGAAAACCAAGCTTTCGGCCATGCCGATCTTGGGCCAATTGGCCTCAATCCCGGTAACCGTTAAGAGTGGATCTATCCACTAGAAGAGAGGAGAGGGACAGGACCTTTTGGGAGGGCTGGAGTCGGGCCGATCGCCGTGTCACCATTGCCGGATTTGGAGATTTCGGGTGCTCTGCAACTGCACTACAGGAGGGCTCGAATTCTTCAGGGAAAGTATGGAACCGATTGCTCTAAACCAAAGGAAGCTTTTAAAAGGATAAATTGGGGGAGATGAGAGGTCTAGGCTTCCATGCCATTAATGGCCTTAGGTGGAGGTTTTCGGCCAATGTAGAATTCATTGGATTCAGCCCCTATGTGGCTAGGGGAAACCTCTTGATCTCCTCTAATTGATGAGGGGAGATGAATCTCCATCAGTTGGGAGAGAGATGAGGGGTCAAGGGCATTAAAACACCATGAATGGCCACTTTCTCTCTCCTCCATTTAATTGAAATTAGGATTAAACCGTCTGCCACGTGACACCCTACTGCTGCACCGCTTATTATTATTTTAAATAGGTCATATTGAAAGGACCAGAACCAATTAAGCCGTTTTGGCGCAATTCCCAAAAAGACCCCGGTTCAGCCTATTCATACGAACCAGCAAACAGGGCAAAAAATTTCCAAGTTAAATGGCGTTGAGTGGTGTTGAGTCCACTCAACACTAAGCATAATTCGTCAAATGGAGTTGAGTGCATTGAGTGCACTCAACGCCGCGTTGAGTGCACTCAACGCCCCGAGTCCAGAATATTCCTAAGTCAAATGGCGTTGAGTGGTGTCGAGTCCACTCAACGCCTTAGCTATGGCGTCGAGTGCACTCAACGCACTCGACGCCCGGAGACCAAAAATATTCTAATTCAAATGGCGTTGAGTGGTGTCGAGTCCACTCAACGCCTCAGCTATGGCGTCGAGTGCACTCAACGCACTCGACGCCCGGAGACCAAAAATATTTTAAGTCAAATGGCGTTGAGTGGTGTCGAGTCCACTCAACGCCTCAGTTATGGCGTCGAGTGCACTCAACGCACTCGACGCCCGGAGACCAAAAATATTCTAAGTCAAATGGCGTTGAGTGGTGTCGAGTCCACTCAACGCCTCAGCTATGGCGTCGAGTGCACTCAACGCACTCGACGCCCGGAGACCAAAAAAATTCAAAGTCAAATGGTGTTGAGTGGTGTCGAGTCCACTCAACTCAACGCCTCAGCTATGACGTCGAGTGCACTCAATGCACTCGATGCCCGAAGACCAAAAATATTTTAAGTCAAATGGCGTTGAGTGGTGTCGAGTCCACTCAATGCCTCAGCTATGGCGTTGAGTGGCGTCGAGTGCACTCGACGCACTCGACGCCCCCGAGTCCAGGATATTTTCTAAGTCAAATGGTGTTGAGTGGTGTCGAGTCCACTCAACGCCTCAGCTATGGCGTCAAGTGGCGTCGAGTGCACTCAACGCACTCGACGCTCCCGAGTCCAGGATATTTTCTAAGTAAAACCTGCTCTATTCGTCGAGCCCAGTCGACTCACTCGACGCTTCTCGAGCCTGAGTCAACTCTCTTGACTCAAAACGCGTGCGAGGGGTTTAGTTGTTTGAGGGATGTTACATGTCATGCCAAATGGGTGTAAAATGGCGGTTAAGTTTTTTTGTTTCTGCTTTTAATGCTGATTTGTTTGTTTGAACTTGCAGGTAGATGTTGCATTGGTCATTTGGTCTAGTGATGAGAGAAAGCACGCGTGCTCTACTTAAGTTTCCTTCTCCTTCACGATGTATTGGGTGGACATTGCAGGAATTGAAACGTAATTTTATAGTTGGAGGCATTAGTTCATAGAATTCAACCTGATTCTGATAATGAATTGATTGTTAGATGTCGATTTCATAATAATAGCTTCCCAACACAAGGAGCAAAAATGCCAGTGTCAAATGGACCCCATGTCAATTATGTTTACATTATACCATGACTTCAGATCTACTATTATTATTCCATGATAGAAATGAATTGTTAAAATGTCAAATGATAATGGACTACTCAACCGATGATGAGCCGCTAGGACCAACCCATTTAAATCCATCCTAGTGGGGGCAAACATTAAGACTTTTGAAGGAGACCATTGTCAGGAACATTTGACACCCAACCAATTAGTAAACCGCTTTCTTTCATAACTTGAACAAAAGGACTTTTTATATTCTACATGAACTATTGAAACACCATCCTTCTGTTTATATGCACTTACCATTAGAGCACTGCATATACACAAAGCTGTCACTTAAAACCGAAAACCATAAATCGAACCTGAACCGCAAAGAACAGGAATGAAACGTTCGCGAATTATTCGAGTTCCGCTTTGAATTTTGGAATTGTAAGCATCAATGGTCCGAGTGTGGTTCCTTCAATTTATTATCCGAACTGGAACCAAAACCGCAACATAAATGTCCCGAGCGGTTTCAAAATGTTTAGACCAGTTCCAGACCGAACCAAAGCAGAACCAAATCGTAATATGTTTATTATTATTTATAATATATATTAATAATTAATATTATTATAATATTACTATTATTTTATAATATTAATAATTTATATTTATTATCAATACGACTATACCTATATCAGCCGTCAGATTGCAGCGGGATTCAAATACTCATATACAGGTCGCGCGACATTAGGTTATTTCCCCGCTCCTCTGCGCCAAAGACTTCCTTCTCACTCTGCTTACTTGATCATTGAAGGCTTTCTTCTCCCCATTCCGACAGTGTTCATTCTAACCTATCTGCTAGGGCAGTAGATCAATGTACGGAATCGGTGACTTCCTCAACTTGCTTATCCTAGACGATCTTCCAGTAGTGTTACTTCTCTCCCTCGTTGTTAGGGTTTACAATTTAGGGGCCTCCGACAACCACCAAGTGAGCTACTTTTTTCTGACCTTTCTGACTTCATCTCCTTCTCTTCCACTGATTCCATTTCTTCGTCCCATTTCTTCAATTGTTATGACATTTTGTTGATACCGCCACCTCAATCATAGAACCGACATTTCATTTTGTTCGGCATTTCATGCTTGCTATTAAGCTCATTCACAAACAACATACATTAATGTTAGATAAAAATAAGAATTGATGATTATTGTATAGCAAATCTAACATTTGTTTAATTTGAATTACTCTGTGATGGACCCTGCCAATATATAAAAATGGTATTTGGTGGTGGTTATTTATTTTTGTTGATGCCTATATTCTCTATTTGTTGATGTCTATGTTTGTCATTCCTCAACTACTTTGATAAGGCGCTTGTTTTTGTTGAGCATCAGGTGTTACATTGTGTTACGGATCCTCCGTCTGTTATCTTATATTATTATAATTATGTGGAGTCGAGTCATTGTTTCGAGTCGCGTTGTATTGAGTCATAGTCATCGTTGTGTTTTAAGCGTTTTAATATTTGATATATGTGTTATTTACGGTTATGTCATCGATATCTATATATATGGGACCCTTGGGGTCATGTAATCCTTATGCAAGAAATTATAATCAAGTTCTCTTTATCTCTCTAACTTCCTCTCTCTCTCTAGTTCTTCTCTTCTCACCCCCTCCCCTCTAGGGTTTTCATCTTCTCTCATCTCCTTCACCATTCCTAGGGATTTAATCCCTTGTATCCTCCACCCACAGCCCTCCGACGATCAACCAAAAGAGGCACGTAACAAACTTGGTATCAGAGGTTGTTTCCTCCCCTACAGTTTACGTTTCCATTGTTCCTTTTTGTTCCTCAGCTCGACTATTCCGTCGCCCCTGTTTCAGGAGCTTCTTCATTGTCTTCTCCGCACAGCACAAGCCTGACACCCTCCAAGAAGCGTTCGACTAGTCCGCCGGCCCAACGTTGCTCTGCCTCCTTCTGTTCCCGCATACATCTCCGCGACTCCCAGCTCTCCGCCTCATCCCGTCCGCACGGCTCCCTCGACGCACTCCCACATCTTCTCCTTCACACTGCATCATCCCACACCGCGTGCTCGTTCTTCCTCTACGCTGACGCGAACATCCCTCTTTTCGCCACGGCGCTTTCTGCCCCTCGTCTATCTATAACCGTTATCTCGAGCGGACCTCCCGACCCCTCTGCGTCCTATCTACTCATCCCCACCCCCTTTTACTTTTATTTTTATTTTATTTCTTCCAAAACAGCTCTCTCTCCCAGTCTCCCATCCCCTCCTTTCTTTTTTTTTTATTTTTTCTCTGGAGCCCACCACCACACCCTTCCCCCTTCTAACACTCAACCACGCACGCCACCCCCCCCCCCATCTACATCTCTTAATTTCATTTTCCTGTCCTGTTGCCCACACCTCAAGGCACACGCCTTTTCCTTTATTTTTATTTTCATTTTTGTGTTGCCTCAAGTCTGCCAATCTCTCCGCATTTCATCCCCTCTGGTAGCCAACTTTTTCCCAATATAATATCAGTTGAATGAATTAATTAGTTAATTATATTTTCATCATGCTCCTTAGCGCCGCCGACCGCAGTGAACTCCTCACCACCCTCACCACGATGGACCGTCGTATTGCTCAGCGGGAGGCTCGACTCGGCCACCTCGATGCTCAACTCGACCTCAAGCTCGACGCCCTCTGCATGTCTCGCGACTCATTGGTGGTTTTTCTATCACCGCCACCACCGGAACTGGAGTCGTTGCCTCTACCTCCACTGATGGTGCCTCCAATGTCCTCCGTCGTTCGGGACGCTTCGCCGTCACCAGCTGCGCTTCCACAACCGGCCATTCCGCCGTCTGCGCCTCCGTCCACTACCTTGCGGGTCAATCCAGTCATGTCACCTTCTGCTCTGTCGGCCCTCGCCCCGTCGATTTCTGCTCTGTCGTTTCCAATCACACCACTGCCCCTACTATCGGCCACTACCCTGCTGGCCCCTTCAGTCGCCTTGCCGTTGTTGCCTCGCACTGCACCGCTGTCACCACCGAAACCGTTCCTCCCAGCCGCTACCACCGCCGCAACTCGTGCCACCACCATCGCAGCTTGTGCCGCCGCCGGCACCGTCTTCGTTGTCACTTCCACCATCTGCCGATGCAACGTCTCTCTCCACGGTGGTCATCCTTCCACCGCTTCCGCCTCCTCTCCGGTCACCCGTTCCGCCGCCTCCAGTCATCACACTGCCTCCTCTCTCAGTTCTAGCTTTGTCGGCCCCTGCATTGACGCTTTGACCGACTGCATTGCCGCCTCTTCTACAACCTATGCTCCGGCGACCCCGTCGGATCCATTCCTGCTGCAAGTTGTCGGGCCTCTGACCTCCATGAGGCTACTGCTCACATCCCTTCCAGCGGCCCCGACGAATCCATGTCATATGCCGCCGATTTTACGAATGGCGTCACCGCTCCTCGCCAATGCCACCACCGCCGATACGCATTACCGCACGTTGTTCTGGAGGGAGGTCAAGGTACCAGACAATCCGACCACCCGCATGGTGCACGAGCATGAGGGCAAGCTTGTTTTGAAGGACGGATGGAGTGTTACGAATCCTCCGTCAGTTATCTTATATTATTATTATGTGGAGTCGAGTCATTGTTTCGAATCGCGTTGCATTGAGTCATAGTCATCGTTGCGCTTTAAGCGTTTTAATATTTGATGTATGTGTTATTTACGGTTATGTCATCGATGCCTATATATATGGGGCTCTTGGGGTCATGTAATCCTTATGCAAGAAATTATAATCAAGTTCTCTTTATCTTTCTAACTTCCTCTCTCTTTCTAGTTCTTCTCTTCTCACACGCCTCTCATCTAGGGTTTTCATCTTCTCTCATCTCCTCCACCATTTCTAGGGATTTAATCCATTGTATCCTCCACCCGCAGCCCTTCGACGATCCACCAAAAGAGGCACGTAATACATTGTTGTTTGTTGTCCAGCATGTTAATGACCATGTTTATGTTAATTAATTTTTTAGATCAGGTTCATTGTAATCATATAATATTACTTATTCTTTTCCTATTCAGTGCAACAAATCATATATTATTTCATGCATCTCTGTATTAATTCTTAACATATTTATACATAAGAAACTATGAAACTATTGCTCCAACCATTTCAATTCTAATTTTCTTTTCAAATATGCATTTTTAAAGAGATAATATTTTTTGTGAATGCGACTAATGACTCAAATTATAGTGTTATAAAATGATTAAAACTATGACACAGAACCAATTGGAACCAGATCGAACCGCATAGAACCGGACTGAAGCATTAGTGGCCGGTTTGGTTTTTGTCCTTATTGAACCGAAACCGGAACCGTTGACACGGCAATTCCAAAAATTATACTGGAATCGGAATCGGTTAAACCAAATTACGTTTTGGTTCTAATTTGAAGAACTATTACCATAGCGGTTCGGTTCATGGTCTTGAAAGAACCGGAACCAAACCAAAACCATGATAACTCTATATACACTTCATATTTTCCCATTAAATTTCCCATACCTCTACTTAATTGGTAATGACTGTAAAGAGCCAATGAGATGTCAACTAATCTAAAGAAGCTTGAGTAGTTGAAAGGGAATCAATAAATAAGCTACAGCAAGACAACCATATAACCAGTGTTGTATATATTAGCTAAGTTCACAAAACCGGGATTTAAAGGCAAAACTATATTTTGTTATAAGGAAGAAAATATAATGGGATATATCCTAATGTGTCATCGATATGAGATGTCCCTGTATCGGCCAAAAATTTACATAACTCTTTAGTTGTTAAAAAAGATTATGGAGTGGATTGTGGGTTTAGTTAATGGTGATGGGGAGGATATAGATGAAGTCTTTTTGGAAATGGTTGGGATAGGAGATAAATTGCAGATATTATAGATTCAATTAAGGGACAAGGAAGAGTCATAAATCTATATCAAAGAAGATAATAATGAAAATTCAAGGAGAAACCAGAGAAGTTTGAGAGGGATGAGAAAAAAGAATTTGGGTCATGATGTTCAAAAAGGAGTTGGTTCATGCTACATCTATAGTCCAAGCTTTGATGATTATGAGACCGATCAAGAAGGCTTAACTATGAAAAATTGGAATTGAAAAAAGTTATGCCTTATGTATCTTTATAATTTAATATTCTCATATTTGTTAATTGTAAATGTTAGTAATGTTTTGTTGTGTTAATTGGTATTGTTAGGAATGTTTTGCATTGTTAATTGTTATTCTTACAAATTAAGAATGATATAACATTTTCTCGGTATTTTAAATGTCCTCCGATATGTCCGAGATATCGGAGGACAAATAGGTCTTGAGGACAATACAACATTTTTTCGTGAGAAAATAGGTTGTCATTTAGTAAAATATAGGTGTAGAGTGTAGACATATCAGATTTTTTCTGATTCTGACAGGATTTTGGAAAAAATCGTCCGCAATTTTAATTTAGGTTATGTTAGCAGCTTACATGCTTAAAAAACCCTATGTATTGTGTAGAAAAGTACATAAGTAATGCAGGAAAATCAGTCAACCTTGTATATGCTTCTTCAGTAGGTAAATACAAGTATGCGTAAAAATATATAGGGAGAGAAGAGAGAAGAATCCCAAATCCAAGATGTAAGAAAAAACAAATAGGAAGAAAATACACAAATGAGTCAAAACATGGGCTTTTACATTGTATTTACTAACACTCCCCCGTAAGCTGGAGCATACAAGTCGTAGGAACCCAGCTTGGATAGGAACTGATAAAATAGAGTACTTGATAGGGCCTTAGTGAGGATGTCAGCCACGTGATCCGTAGCCGGAACATGACTCAATTATAGCTTCTTCATTTGAACTTTTTCCCGAACAAAATGACAGTCGAGTTCAATGTGTTTCGTTCTTTCATGAAATACCGGGTTCTTAGATACGTGCATAGCAGCTTGACTGTCACAGAGTAAAGTAGTTGGTGAGGAAAGTTTTACTCCCATATCACTTAAGAGACTTTCAAGCCATGTAAGCTCGAATATAGCAGATGTCATTGACCGGTATTCAGCTTCAACTGAAGATCAAGCAACCACAGCTTGTTTCTTACTGCGCCAGGTAACAAGTTGACCTCCAAAGTAGGTACAAAATCTATTGGTAGAATGCTGATCATCCAGGGAACCAGCATAATCTACATCTGAATACGCAACCAATGTTGGAGTAGAAGAAGAGGTTTTGTATGATAGCCCTTGACCAGGAGAAGTTTTTAGATATCTCAGGATGCGTTCGACGGCCTGAAGATGAGACATCCGAGAAGAATGCATAAACTGGCTGACCACCCCAACAATAAAGGATATGTCCGATCTCGTGACCGTTAGGTAAATCAACTTCCCAATGAGTCGTCGATAGTATTATGGATTTGGAAGAAGATCTGCATAAGAAGCATGTGCACACAGCTTGTGATTGGCATCCATAGGAGTGTTAACCGGGCTTGCATCCAGAATAGTCAGCATCCTGAAGAAGGTCGAGACAGTACTTTCGTTGAGATAGAACGAGGTCATCGGGACGTCTTGCGATCTTAAAGACAGGAAAGTATCGAAGGTTCCCCAAATCTTTTGTTTGAAACACGGAACTAAGGTGTTGTTTGACCACTTGTATTCCCTTTGAATCATTTCCGGTGATTAGGATGTAATCAACATACACCAAAAGAAGAACCGTTTTGGTTGTTCGATATCGAGTAAATAGAAAAAAGTCTATCGAGCTCTGAGTAAAGCCAACCTCCCGAAAAGCCTTACTGAACATATTGAATCATGCCCAAGGGGGCTGTTTGAGAACATAAATTGACTTCTTAAGATGACAAACTTGGGACTCCCCCGTGGTCTCAAACCCAAGAGGTTGTTGCATGTAGACTGTCTCTTGAAGATTTCCATTTAAAAATGCATTTTTAATATCCAGTTGATGTAATGGCCACTGGTGATGCACGACAATAGAGAGGACACGAGCCGTGCTGAGTTTTGCTACCGGAGAGAAGGTTTCTTCATAGTCAAGGCCATGTTTTTGAGTGAAATCGCGAGCCACCAGTCGGGCTTTAAGACGGTCAATTGTCCCATCAGGAGCATGCTTGATGACAAAGACTCAATTACAACCAACAGAGGTCAGTCCTAGAGGAAGAGGGACTAGATCCCACGTGTGATTTGCTCAGAGAGTAGTCATTTGTTCGTCCATGGCCGCCCGCCAGCCCGAACGTTGGACGGCCTCCTACACAGAATTAGGGACAAAAATGGAGGATAATGTAGTGGCAAAGTCCTGAAGCGCCAAGGACAGGCGATGTAAGGATACGTAATTCACCATGGGATGGGCAGTGGAAGTCGGCGTCGGATCAGTAGGTCACAGAGTGCAAGAGATTAAAGCTGGCTGCATTGGGGGGCGGAACGAGGAGGGCGACGAGTGTAGACACGAAAAAGAGGAGATTGGTGGTGAACAAGAACTTGGGTGGGAAGTGGTGGTGGAGGAGAAGACATAACTGGAACGACAGGTCGAGGTAATGATGGCGATGGAGGAGGTGATGATGAAGTAGAAAAAAATGGTTAATCTTCTAGAAAGGTAACATCTGCCGAAACAGTCACTTTGCGGGTAGTGGGAGAGTAGCAAACATACTTTTTTTGAGAACGGGAGTAACCAATGAACATATATTTGTCCGCCCGAGGTTTGAACATGTCAGTGGAGGGCCCGAGATGATGAACATATCAAGTACAACCAAATGTGCGAGGGGTAAGAGAGAATGGTGGTGTAGAGTGAAAGAGGAGACTAAACGGGGTGGCGTTGTTGAGGGCGGAGGAAGGGAGACGGTTGATGAGATGGCATGTCATGGAAACCGCAAAATGTCAATACGCCTTGGGAACATGCATTTGAATCATGAGACAGCGAACAACAACAAGATGTCTATTTTTGCACTAACCACACTGTTTTGTTGATGAGTATAGACACACAAAGTCTGATGAATAATCTCAAATTCAGAGCAGAGAGTATTGAATTCATGACTAGTGTAATCGCGAGTATTATCTGTACGGAGCGTTTTGAGTGTATCGGCAAACTGAGTGTGAGTCTCAAGAATGAAAGCACGGAACACACGGGGAAGTTCGGAGCGGTCACGAAGTAGTACAACCAGTTCATCTGTGAATAATCATCAATGAAAGTAATAAAATAACGATAACCAGATATACTTGCTATTTTATAGGGACCCCAAATATCAGAATGAACTAACATAAAAGGAGCAGAGCTCCGGGTACAATGAGGGGGAAACGAGGAACGATGTTGTTTCCCCAGAATACATGAATCACAGGAAAAAACTTTAAACAGAACATCAGGAAGTGCCTTTTGGAGAACGGGAAGCGGAGCATGCCCTAGACGCTAATGTCAGTCAACTGAGGAGACGCGAGACAAAGGAGAGAATGGTAGGAGAGACATCAATAAGTTAGAGCCCGTTTTGCAGTCGACCTCTACAAATGATACTCTGCGTCCTACGATCCTGCATCGGAAAAGAAGAAGGGGTGAACGTGATAGAACAATCCAAATCTGCAGTGAGGAGACTAACAGACAATAAATTAAAGGGAGAGTCCGAGACATGGAGAGCCGAGCGAAGAGAAATAGAAGGATTGTGGGGTATGCCGACAGAGCCGGAGACAAGAGCGGTGTTGTCATTGGCGACTGTGATAAACTTTGGATACGGAGAATCCAAGTATCGGGATGACTTCAGGGATGTGATATGGTGAGTAGCACCTGAATCAACTATCCAACTCGGACTAGTGGAGAGACAAGCGATACCTTCATTAGAGATGGAGGCAACAGAGAAAGGCAAGTTGTGGAGCAACCCTTGAAGTTGTTGGAGCTGGAGGCGGACTTCATCAAAATTAGCACGTGTGGCCGACGGGCTGAGGGAGCCAACAGAAGCATTTGGAAGAGGAGGGAGACAATGTTTGCGGTAGTAGGTGGCCTCAAGATGGTCATCCTTACCACAGAAAGAACACTTAGACCGCGGTCGGCCTCCTCGACCCCTCCCCCGAGAGCCTGAACGTCCTCCACGAACAGGGGGAGGGAGAGGTAGTAATGGTGCTGAAGAGTGCTGGAGAAGAGTCGGGGAGGGCGTTCTGATAGTATCAGGAGGTGGTGAAACCTTTAGCAGCATGGAGCACACATCAGAGAATGAGGGAGTAGCAGCAGACGAGAGGAAATGAGACCGAACACTCTGAAGATGAGGCGGGACACGAGCCATCATCATGACAATACCAACTGCTTCCTTTTGAGAGCGTTGGGCAGCGAGATCCGTAGTAGGGGTTGATGCTGATTCCAGGCTTCAACCAACGTCTTGGACCGAGCAACAAAGGAGGTTAAGTCAGCAGCATTGTCGGGGGTCAAGGCTCTGGAGATTAGTGATGACGTCATAGAGGTGCTGGAGACTGTCTGATGCACCCTGCGGTACATCGTAATATTTTATCGTATTTATTTATATACCGCATTTATGTATTTGTTTCATGTTATGTACTTGTTTTATTGTCCGGCTCATCGGCTTGACCACCCGATGAGATCATAAATAAATGAGTCCGGTATTAATAGTAGTAGGACAGGAACGGCAAGCCCAACATTAATTAAAAAGGTGCATGATTGGAAACATTTCAAATTTAAAAAGTGTCTTGCATGATTTTAGGACATAGTTTGGAAAAATTTCGAATTTTAAAAAAGTGTCTTGAATGGAAGATTCTATTTTTTGGAAAGAGAATTAAGAGAGGGATATTTCTTGCCTAAAATGGAGAGATATTTTTAGCACATGAATGGAAAGATTTTATCTTTTGGAAAGAGATTAAGAGAGGGATATCTCTTGCCCAAAATGGAGAGATATTCCAAACAGCTTATAAATTCCACGGTCATGTGCAGTGAAAGCAGGTCGGACAGAGTTTAGAACGGGAATCCCGGTTCTTTGCTCATTGCCGACAACCACTTCACCGCACGTATCGCCAACATCGCTCAGTTCGGAGAAGCGCCACCGCCTGGAAGCCCGTGCACGAACATACGCCGGAAGTCCTAGCCCTGTCATCGCTAGCCCGCGCCGGCGCCTCTTTGCCTGCCCGAATACTTTGCAAACGGACCGTCGTCGACTTCGGAATCTGCTTCCGACGGTCCGGCCTGTTCACGCCGTCGACTTCAACCCGTATCCGGCCGATAGATCTTGGGGCCACTGTTCCTGTGCGGGACCGATTGGAATTGGGCTCGCTTCTGCCGCCGTTTGGTATACCGGTCACTCCTTTTTCTTAGTATTGTTCCATGCACTTCATTTAATTACACTTGGGCTTGCCGTTGCGTTCTCTTTATTATTAATATCGTTATTCATAAATTGTTGAATGTTATTCATGTTTGTGGCCCGTATAAATCTCGTAACGGATCCGAACCGTAAGGCGCGAAGAAGTTTCACTCGAACGCAAATTAATAAACTTTTAACGTCCAAAGCGACGAGCTTTGTTTTCGCGCTCGAAAATTCAGTTTTTTTTGGCCAACTCGGCTCTCATTTTCAAATTAATTTTTAATACAAATCTGGGTTACATCAGTTTGGTATCAGAGGAAGTCAATTCACTCCTATCGTGAGTCAATCGATTCGATTTATCTAAAAAAAAAAAATTATTTTTATTTATTGACAAAAAAAAAGAGATCAAAAAAAAAATTTTATTTATTGTCTTTCAAAAAAGATTTTTTTTTTTTTGATTTTCCTAAATAAATTAAGTATTTTTCTCCCACTCGGGAAAGCTCTCTAAAAAAAAAATTAAAAAATTTAAATTTTATTTAAATCTATTTTCAAATATTTTAATGAAAAAACGAGTCGATCAGTTAGAAAATAGCGTAGGAGATTTGGCTCGACGCATGAGTGAATTAATGAAAACAGTCGAGACGCTCACCACCGGTATGGGTAGTGTCACACATATCATGAACGGATTACGCACTTCGGTTAATAATATCGAAGAAACTTTGCACGTCAATCGAACACCGGCCCCAGTGGTCGAAATCGACCCTGACCATAGACCTCGGGAACTCGTACGCCCCGATCCGGAGGGCCATAACGAACCACGACACCAACCCCGTTGGGATGTGGGAATCAAGTTTGACGTGGGTGATTTTGAAGGGCGAATAGAGCCCGAGAGTTGCCTTGAATGGTGTGAACAAGATGGATCGTTTCCTCGCTTGGAAGCAATTGCCCCAAGCTAGGCAAGTTGAGTATGCCACGCTTAGTCTTAAAGGATCCGCGTTAGTTTGGTGGGGACAACTAGAACGGTCTAGGTTCAATTTAGGTATGCCCCCGATCACAACATGGAACGATTTCAAAACTCAACTGCGTAAGAGATACGTTCCGTCTGATTACATGCAAACCCTGTATCGTAGGTTCCATAATCTACGACAGGACAAATTATCCGTCGATGAGTACACAAACGAGTTCCTAGTCCTGCAGTCTCGCCTCGACCTCCGAGAGGACGATGACATGACCGTTTCCCGTTATCTGAACGGGCTACGCTACTCCATTCGAGATCAGTTGGAACTCCTTGATTATAAGGATTTAGGAGAGGTTACGAGTCGCGCACGTAGAGTAGAGACACTGCAGAAACGCACATCTGGAAATAAGACTACTGATAAGTCCCACCCGACTCACACTTTCACCCCTGTCGGGTCCTCTCGACCGGTAGCGTCCACGAGCACCCCATCACTCCCTGCCCCTCCCAACAAGGGCAAGGAGATTGTAGGCACTAGACCCCAGCCTGGGACGTTTAGATGTTTTAAGTGTATGGAGCCGGGTCATAAGTCTTCTGAGTGTCCGCGACGCCACTTCGTTGCCATCGTCGATTCTGAGAGTGGGTCAGAACCTGAGTATGGAGTATTCCTTAGTGAATCCCAGACTGATCCAACCCCCGAGACTGAGTTAGAGGGTGAGTACGAAGTTGAGGGAGAACAGCCTGAGCAGTTAGTGTGTGTTCTCCAACATAGTCTCCTATCCCCCAAAACACCTACTGACGACGACTGGTTGAGAAACAACATCTTTCGTACCACCGCACGCATACAGGGGCAGTTCTGCTCCATCATTATAGACAGCGGTAGTATGGAGAACTTTGTTTCTCAACGCATGGTTGAAAAGCTGAAATTAAAAACGCAGCCCTTAGGAAAGCCCTATAGTCTGTCATGGGTCACTAGTAGCACTACCATTCCTATCACGCACCAGTGTCTCGTAGAGTTTTCCATAGGCAGTACATATCAGGACGCTGTATGGTGTCATGTAGCTACTATCGAGGTATGCCACATCTTGCTGGGACGACCTTGGCAGTACGATAGGCACGTAGTTCATGATGGTGTGAAGAATTTCTCACTCCTTCGAGCGCAATGGTCGCAAGATCGTTCTTCTCCCCCAAAAGAATGGCCTTGTTCCCAGAGCCCCCGAGAGGACTTCACCCCCTTCTACCACCGTCTCCGCGATGTCCTTTCCCTCCGCCACCATGTTACTGACTGGGTCCCAATTCCAGGAGGAGATGAAGGATAGTGAGGTCGTCTATATGTTATCAGGTATCGACACCACCCCTCGCTACATTAGACATCCCTAGTACGGTGCGCCCCCTCATAGATGAGTTCTCTGAGATCATGCCGGAGGAGCTTCCCGATCAGCTTCCCCCGATGAGGGACATACAACACTGCATAGACCTCATCCCAGGCGTTAGCTTACCTCATTTGCCCCACTAACGCATGAGTCCGAAAGAGCATGAGGAACTACATAGGCAGGTGACCGATCTGATTTCAAAGGGTCACGTTAGGGAGAGTATGAGTCTGTGCGCCGTCCCCGCACTTCTAGTTCCTAAGAAAGATGGGACATGGCGTATGTGTGTGGATAGTCGAGCGATTAATAAAATCACGATCAAGTATCGCTTTCCGATTCCCCGATTGGATGACATGCTAGATATGCTCAGTGGATCCCGCGTATTTTCAAAGATTGACTTAAAAAGTGGATACCACCAGATTAGAATTCGACCTGGGGACGAATGGAAAACCGCGTTTAAAACCAAGGAGGGATTGTACGAGTGGCTAGTGATGCCTTTTGGGCTCTCCAATGCTCCCAGCACATTTATGCGTGTGATGAATCAAGTGCTTAGGCCACTCATAGGAGTTTGCGTAGTGGTGTACTTTGACGATATTTTAATTTATAGCCTTGATCAAAATCAGCACATGATTCATCTTAGGCAGGTCTTAGATATACTACGTGAAAATAAATTATATATAAATTTGAAGAAATGCACGTTTTTGACTGATAGCCTGACCTTCTTAGGATATATCGTTTCTTCTGAGGGCATTAGAGTTGATAGAGAGAAGGTCAAGGCGATAGAATCCTGGCCTAGCCCTAGGACGATTACTGAGGCTCGAGGATTCCACGGGCTAGCGTCTTTTTATCGACGATTTATTCGAAACTTTAGCACCTTGATAGCACCTGTGACTGATTGTCTTAAAAAGGGTTTGTTTATTTGGACTGAGGAAGCCGAGAGAGCATTTCTTTTGGTTAAAGAGAGACTCACGAGTGCACTAGTATTAGCGCTGCCTGATTTTGAGAAAATTTTTGAAGTTGACTGTGACGCATCGATCATAGGCATTGGCGCAGTTTTGAGTCAGGAGGGTCGCCCCATTGCATTCTTTAGTGAGAAGTTGAACGAGGCCAAGACCAGATATTCCACGTACGACTTAGAGTTTTACGCTATCGTTCAAGCTCTCCTGTCATTGGAGACACTACCTGATTCAGCGCGAGTTTGTGTTGAACACTGATCATGAGGCTCTGAAGCATCTGAACTCCCAAAAAGAGATCAGGCGTCATGCCAAGTGGGCTGCTTACCTGCAGGAGTTCACGTTTCACTTGAAGCACAAACCCGGAGTCACGAACCGCGTAGCTGACGCCCTTAGTCGTCGCACACATTTATTAGTCACCCTGCAGCCGTGCATTATTGATTTAGATTCACAACGCGACCTATACGCCACTGATCCGTTCTTTCACGATATTTGGAGCTCATGTCAACACAGTGGGACTGATCCCACCACACAGTACGTCGTCAATGAGGGTTATCTGTTTAGGGGCACGCGCCTTTGCATCTACGAAGGACCGCTTCGAGAGACATTACTTAGGGAGCTCCACTCTTCTGGGTTAGGTGGACACGTAGGTCAATCTAAATTATTAGATCTCGCCAGCGCTCGTTACTATTGGCCACATATGAAGATAGATGTCACTGAGTTCGTCAGACACTGCACCACGTGTCAGTTCTATAAGGGGCATGCTCAAAACACCGGATTATACACTCCCTTACCGATACCTGAGCGACCATGGGATGATATCTCGATGGACTTCGTGGTAGAACATCCTCGCACTGAGAGGAAGGTCGATTCTATTTTTATAGTTGTCGATCGATTTTCGAAGATTGCACATTTCATTCCGTGTAAAAAAACTTCTAGTGTTGTACACGTTGCCGAGCATTTTTTTAAAGAAATCGTTAGACTGCACGGAATTCCTAAGTCCATCACTTCTGATAGGGACACTCGTTTTATGGGGTATTTTTGGAAAACATTGTGGGCCCGACTAGGCACTAAACTCGAATTTAGTAGCGCATACCACCCTCAGACCGATGGACAGACTGAGGTTGTTAATAGGAGTTTGGGGAATCTTCTTAGGTGTTTGACTGGGGAGAATCCAAAACAATGGGACCTTATACTGCCACAAGCTGAATTTGCATTTAATAATTCTACTAATCGCTCCACAGCTAAATCTCCTTTCGAGATTGTCTACGGATTCCCCATACCACATCTACTTGATCGTCACTCTCTTCCGACTCATGAACGTATTTCTTTTGATGCGCAAGCCCATGTTGATTATTTAAAGGACTTGCATAAAACTATTACTAATAAATTGCGAGCGACTTCTGAAAAATATAAATCCATGGCCGATCGACATCGCCGGGAGTTATCTTTTTCAGAAGGAGATTGGGTGTTTGCTTATTTCAGGAAGCAGAGATTCACTCCGGGCACTTACCATAAGCTACAGCAGAAGAAGTTTGGCCCATTCCAAATTCGGAAACGCATCGGGGAGAATGCTTACCTCCTAGATTTGCCCGTTGAATTCGGTACCTCCCCGATATTTAACGTGGCCGATCTGACACTGTTCTATGGAGATCCACCCAGTTCCAGTCCGAGCCCACCTATGGCAGCACCGGATATTCCTCCCGACTTGGCGCCAGTACAGACTCCCACCACTGAGAAGATCGATCAGGTTCTTGATGTACGAGAATTTCGTACTCGCCATGGGACTTATCAGCGCTACTTGGTCTCCTGGCAAAGACGAGACCTTACCAACAGCTCTTGGATCAGCACTGACGAACTACGCCGCCGCCGCCCATATCTCTCTATTGCTAGTTTTTGCGAATTCTCGACGGGGTCGAGCCCTTTTAACCCCGGGGGAATTGATGCACCCTGCGGTGCATCGTAATATTTTATCGTATTTATTTATATACCGCATTTATGTATTTGTTTCATGTTATGTACTTGTTTTATTGTCCGGCTCATCGGCTTGACCACCCGATGAGATCTTAAATAAATGAGTCCGGTATTAATAGTAGTAGGACAGGAACGGCAAGCCCAACATTAATTAAAAAGGTGCATGATTGGAAACATTTCAAATTTAAAAAGTGTCTTGCATGATTTTAGGACATAGTTTGGAAACATTTCGAATTTTAAAAAAGTGTCTTGAATGGAAGATTCTATTTTTTGGAAAGAGAATTAAGAGAGGGATATTTCTTGCCTAAAATGGAGAGATATTTTTAGCATATGAATGGAAGATTTTATCTTTTGGAAAGAGAATTAAGAGAGGGATATCTCTTGCCCAAAATGGAGAGATATTCAAGACAGCTTATAAATTCCACGGTCATGTGCAGTGAAAGCAGGTCGGACAGAGTTTAGAACGGGAATCCCGGTTCTTTGCTCATTGCCGACAACCACTTCACCGCACGTATCGCCAACATCGCTCAGTTCGGAGAAGCGCCACCGCCTGGAAGCCCGTGCACGAACATACGCCGGAAGTCCTAGCCCTGTCATCGCTAGCCCGCGTCGGCGCCTCTTTGCCTGCCCGAATAGTTTGCAAACGGACCGTCGTCGACTTCGGAATTTGCTTCCGACGGTCCGGCCTGTTCACGCCGTCGACTTCAACCCGTATCCGGCCGATAGAACTTGGGGCCACTGTTCCTGTGCGGGACCGATTGGAATTGGGCTCGCTTCTGCCGCCGTTTGGTATACCGGTCACTCCTTTTTCTTAGTATTGTTCCATGCACTTCATTTAATTACACTTGGGCTTGCCGTTGCGTTCTCTTTATTATTAATATCGTTATTCATAAATTGTTGAATGTTATTCATGTTTGTGGCCGTATAAATCTCGTAACGGATCCGAACCGTAAGGCGCGAAGAAGTTTCACTCGAACGCAAATTAATAAACTTTTAACGTCCAAAGCGACGAGCTTTGTTTTCGCGCTCGAAAATTCAGTTTTTTTTTGCCAACTCGGCTCTCATTTTCAAATTAATTTTTAATACAAATCTGGGTTACATCACTGTCCTTGCCTGAGTAAAGACAATGGAGCTCATCCCACATCGCCTTAGACGTCTCGTGATACATGACCATGCGGTGAGGTTTGCCATCAAGGGAGTAGAGAAGCCATGTTTGAACACGACCATCATTATGAAGCCAGTCGTAGGTAGGTGCAGAAGGAACATCCTGGGTTAAATGATGTAGAAATCCTTTGGACTGAAGGACTCGGCGAACTGAATGCATTAACTCCACAAAGTTCTTCCCGGTGAGGGAAATGGAGGTAATCCTCAATTCGTCACAGACTTTAAGGACGGGGATAGCCGCCTCAGCTGAAATAGAGGTCGCAGTAGAAGAATCCATGTCAGGCGGTTAAGATAAGCGATTAACTGACAAGCGGGTAAGAGGGCAAAGGGAGACAGCCCGCTCGGGAAGAAGAAGAGGCCGGCAAGGGGAACCTCGGCGAACACAGGGAGCAGTCTGAGCAAGAAGCAATAGCAAGCAAAGAGGAAACAACACAGGTCGCAGCGGACAGAATAGCCAGCGGCCAGCGACCAGTGACCAGAGGAGAAGGTCGCCGCGAACAGAAAACCGCAGCGACTAGAGAAGTGAAAGCCGCCAGACAGGAGGCCGCGGCGGGCAGTCAAGGCGGAAGAAGAGTAGGCCGGAAGAAGACAGCGAGCGGTCTGAATGGAGGTGGGGCCCGACTAGAGCAGCGGCTAAAGCAAGCAGCCAAACCGCGCGGCAAAGAGCAAGTGGCTAGATCAGGCGGCAAGAGCAAGCGGCTAGAAGAAGCGGCTAGAGCAGAAGACCGCAGCAAGAACAGGAGAACTTTGGGAAAGGCTGCGCGACAAACCGGTCACAGAGCAAGGGAAGACCTCCCGGCAAAGAGACAGACCGCGCGGCAAACCTCACAAGAAACTTCGGCTAGGAGAGTCGTTGGAGAGCGCGGCTAGAAAATTGCGGCTAGACAAGAAGAGAAGAGGTTGCGGCACGAAGAGAAGCCTGGCAAGAGTAGCGGCTATAAGAGGAAACCGCGCAAGAGAAGGTCGCGGTTAAGCCAGTAGAGATCGCAGCGGCTATAAGATCCGCGGTGGAGAGGCAAGGCAACGAGAAGAGCAGCGGCTAGAGGAGAGGAGGTCGCAGAGGAGAGGAGGTCGCAGCGACTAGAATAGAGGTCGGCAACAGAATAGTAGCGGCTACAGCAGAGGAGAGACACGCGGCAAAGCACAACGGTAAGAAGGAGATTCGCGGCTAGGAGTGGAAGACCGCGCGAGAAGGGGTGGTTCCACGAGAGAGAGGAAAGCTATAAAAGTGGAGCGGGAGAGGAAAGGGGGGTCGTTCCGCGAGAGGAGAGGAGAAGTCGGGTAGAGAAAAGGAAGACCGCGGAGGAGAGGCGGTTTAGACAGGACGGAGGATAACAAGGGTAGTAACCGCAGGAGCTGGGCGATTAGAAAAGAACTATCCGCCCGAGACCGGAGATAGGACCGGATGCTCTGATACTCTTCAGTGTGTAAATACAAGTATGAGTACAAATATATAGGGAGAGAAGAGAGAGAAGAATCTCAAATCCAAGATGTGAGAATAAAACAAATAGGAAGAAAATACACAAATGGGTCAAAACATGAGCCTTTACATTTTATTTTCTAACATATTGCATTATATATTAAACTTATTATTTCATTCTTCTTTCTGCGTGTTAACTAGATTTATTATTTTGTTCTTTATGTGTGTCAGATGTTAATTAGGCTTATTGTTTTGTTCCTCTTTATTAGAGTTACTGTTTCATTCTCCTTTATTAGACTTATTTTTAAATAGTTTTCTTGTTTTGTTCCTCTTTATATGTATTATTCTTATAATCATATTTGCATAATAATGCATTCCAAAATCTAAGATGTGATTTGAAAAGTAATATTTGTGATCTGTTTTAAATAAGCGACGCAACTCGAATCACCTGAGAATAATTTATTTTAGTTCCAAAACATATGGGCACGATCGAATTCAAAGGGACCGGGAGAAAATGCGATTTCAACAGGAGGTGTTGGGCGGAGGAGAAGAGACTGCTAGGGGTGTTGCAGGAGTAAACAAAATGTTGTGGAGGTTCGGGCGGGGGCCGACGGGGTAGTTAAAGGTGTCCTGATCCTGAATTGTCGAATCTTGGTAGCAAGGTTGAAGTAGAGCGAGCCGGGGGCGACATCGGGTTGCAAAATCGACGAGGAAAGGATCACCAGAGACAGCTTATTGGCGGTGGCGATGAGTCTTGCCGAGAAGGCGTCAAGTGGCTAGAAGGAGAAATAAACAGCATCCGTGCGTAGGGTTGGACTTCCGAAAAACAGCAAAAATTTCTCTGTTTTCCAAGTTGTCCATGCTACCTGTTTTAGGAGAGGACAACTACTTTCTAGAAAGAGGTTTTGTTTTAGCCTTTTAGGCTAATAAAGTATTGTATTTAATAGGGGGATTCCAAAAAGTTTTTCAAGGTGGCTGACTAGACTTAAGAAGAGACGGGGGTTTCTTTATGATTTTTTAATAAATGATATTAATGAAAATAAAGAGGGAGATTTTAAAAGTGTCTTTTAGAAATTAAAATATGAAATTATAATTTCATAATATAAAATTAAAACATTTAAATTATAGTCATTTTTCAAAGCTTGCCTTAATTACCATATTACCTAATTTGACGGACTTTTTCATTCATGATCTTATTGGGTGGTCATGTCGATACGCTATAAAAATGTGCGAGTAGCAAGCGTGATACAAAGACACAACACATACGCTAATAACATGCGTGAAAAATAAAATACCAATATGTGCGAAGATGTGCGCTACACAATAAAAAAAATACAGAAAATGAAGTAAAAAATAATGATGTGAGAAGGTTGCATCAGAATCTCTGCTTTGTCCACCTCCTGACATGCTCTTCATGACTTGGCCCTTATTCCCCAACAATGGCGAGTTCAACGACATCCTCAATTAGTCCTCAACATCGTCTGACAACGGTGCTTTCCTACCACAACTCTTCTTTTCGTAGTAGTCCATAGCTTCTTGGAAGAAGTTGGTGACGAGCGGTGGCGCCATTCCATTTCGGCCAAAAAAAGGAATGCAAAATGTTGGTTATATACTCGACGACGCCTTCAAAGAGCTAACACACATTTTAATGGCGGCAAGAGCACAATTGGGAGCTTCCATAAATATTTCTAAATCAGTAACTAATTAGTCATGTATTACTTGGCGAGTATATTAGTTGATTGATTAAAATTAATTTATTTTATTAATATTAATTAGTTAGACAATTTAGTAAAACCAATCCTATGTTGGTCCCAAGCCCAAATGACAAATGGTGAGAGTTGCGTTAGGTAGATAGATAAGCATAAAATTTAGTCACCTTTATAAATATGGATCATTTGAGAATTTGTGCAAAAGCTAGGTTGTTCCCCCTAAACAACGCGTTGTATGCTCAAAATGCGGCGTCTTGACAAGAGCTGCTACATCTCCAAAACTTAGGTTGTAATGTTAAATATGCAAGAGTCCTCGTCATATGATCTGAATGCGGCATCTTGGCAAGTACCACTGCACCTCCAAGAGAACTTGGATGTAGCGTTAAATAGACAAAAGTCCTCGCATATTAGACGTCCTAGGAAAGTATATCGTATGATTTATGATCGACTTAGATTTAGAAATTGGAATATAGGTATGCTAATTGGAAAGCGATGGAAGTAATGGATAAGATGATTAGGAGAAGGATAAATATTTTATGCCTACAAGAGCATATAAGGGTGGGTGTAGGTAGAAAGCTAGATTTTTAGATAATTCTGATTTTAAATTATGGTACACAGAAAAAATAATACAAGCAATGGAGTAGGTATTATTGTGGATACTACTTAGAGAGATAAAGTTGTTGAGGCAAGTAGAAAATATGATAGAATTTTAGCTCTTAAATTGGTTATAAGAAAGGAAACTATTAATGTGATCAATGTTTATGTACTAAAAGTAGGATTAAGTGAAGTTATTAAAGTACAATTTTGAGAAAACTTAGATGATTTAATAAGCGAAATCTCATAAAGAGAGAAGATTTAAATGGACACACGGTAGGAAAATACAAATTATATATAATGGAGGATTTGGGTATGAGGAAAGAAATAAAGAAAAAATCATTTTAGATTTTGCCATAACACATGAGTTAATTGTGACAAATAAGTTTTTAATAAAAAGTGAAAAATATTTAATTACGTTAAAAAGTGAACCAAATAAATCACAAATTGATTATTTTATGAATCGCAAAAAGGATAAATGATTTGTAAAGATTTCAAAGTCATACCGGAAGAAAGTTTGACAAAAAAGCATAGCTTGGTGGTGTTGAACAACAACAAAAAACAACACTCAAGCCTTTATCCCACTATAGTGGTGTTGATCAAGCAAATTAAATATAATAAATTTAAGACTGAGACAAAAGTGTTAAAAAATTTGGTGGTGAAATTTAAAGATGGAAAAACATATTGCTTTCAAGATAACAGTTATGAAACAACAAATTGATGATCCTTATGTTAACCATAATACCTCATGGGAAGTTGTCTTCACATTTAAGGATAACTGGAAAGAACATAAATGAAGAATCAAAAGATCGTGTGACACCAAAAAAAGAACCTTGGTAATAGAAAGAGGAAGTGCAAGATAAAGTGAGAACATAGAGGGTCAGCTATAAAAAACTATACTTTTGTAGAAATGATGAAAACTTGTCAAGTATAAAGTCATTAAGAAAGAAACTAAACATGTAGTGAGTAAAACAAGAAGCCAAGTTAATGATGAATTTTATATGCGATTAAATAACAAAGATAGAAAGCGTGACATATATAAAATTGTCTGAGCTAGAGAGAGTGAGACAAGAGATTTAAGTTAAGTTAAATGCATAAAGGATGCACCAAATACAGTTTTGACGGATTATGTGGTAATTAAAAAGCGATTAAAAAGATGCTTTTATTAATTTTATAATGAAACAAAGACAATAAAATGAACCTGGAAGAGTTAAGTAAATCAGAAGAGTATACATCTCTTTAGCATAATTACTGACAACTATCGAGAAAGAAAACAAGATTTGCATATGATGTTTATCGATCTTGAGAAAGCTTATGATAGGGTTACAAGAGAGATCTTATGGAGAGTCTTAGAAAAAAAGGCGTAAATGTAACACCCCAATATAGTTTAACAACAAATTAGCAGTCCAGCCGAGACCCGCAATAAGAAGTAAACAAAGCAACGGTAATAAAACTGGTACATAGCAGGCATAAATAAAAAGAACTAAAAGTAATCTTAAGCAGAAGTACAATATGCAATTAATGTTAAATATCGGTACCACAAATCTGGATTCACAGAGCCAACTAGTAATGGATAAAGTCATAATGCTTGTAATATTAAAATCTTATATACAGTCTGATACAATGAAAATATTAGGCAATCCTGATACATGTCCAAAATACAGTACAGTACTAAAAGTACAGAAAACAAACTATAAGAGGAACTGCAAACGCGCTCAAGGCGGATAAATAAAAGCCTGAAAACAGGTCAGTCTAACTGGAGAGTAGGAAAAATCATTCCTCCTAGTGACACTAAAATTTGGAAAAGAACATAAATGTATGCTTTTTAAAAGTTTTTATATTATAGAAAAACTATATGTTGTTATACTATGCATGTTTATCTAAAATAATACTGGCAACATAAATATATGTTCTAGTTTAATCATATTAAGTATATTTACTCGAGTTCCAAAATTTGGTTGTTGTTATACTATACATGTTTATTTAAAATAATACTAGCAACATAAATATTTGTTCTAATTTAATCATATTAAGCATATTTACTCGAGTTCTAAAAATTTGGTTGACTAAAATAATTTCTAAGCTTCGATCTATATATGAGTTTTAAGTAGCTTATGTTTGACCTTCTTTAAGACACGGACTCGCATCTATTAATCTTCTAAAAAGGGGGGTGTTGTCTCCCCAAAATTAAGGCACATACGGTACACTACGCCACATGAGTAAGATAGTGCGACTCTATCTATTACGAGAGAAGGTCTCAATCGTGCCCCCGAATCATTTCCTGTCCAATGCTACTCTACTTACGTATTTATCATTATATCTTAGACAATGCATCTTATTAGTTAGCCGACTAGAATTATATTCATATGATAGATATTTCTCGCTTTCTAAATATTTACGAGAGTGTATATTTCCGTAAATTTCACAATTTCTGCAGTTTTAACTGATAGGAAAATATAAATATTATTTATGATTTACATATATCAGTTGGATGTTTCCAGGGTTATAGTTTTCTAACAATAAATGTAGTTTCTTATAACTATAATAATTTTCTGAATAAGAAAGCGCATTTTTATGCAAAGCCATCTGGTATTTCTGGCCAAAAGGAATAAGAGTTTCTTACAGCGGTGATGCAGCGCTCGTACACCAGACACAAGTGCAGACCTCTTTATAGGAAATATTTTGAAACCCTAACTTGCACTTTAATTAACAAAGAGGCTTCTTTTCTCGAGACACCAAGAAGGGAAATTAATATATATTTATCTCTTCAAATAAAGAATACTGTTTCATAATGGAGGCAAGAAACTTACCACTTATCTAATAGTAGGGGGTAAGATCTCTTAAATGGAACTAGGCACGCTTAGAATGAGAGTTCTCGATTTTGTCGTGACTACAAAGAATATCTATTAATTAAATTAGGGCTTAGTCCAGAACTATGAACGATAACAGCATAAGAGTAAGAAACTAAAATTGCAAGAGGGAATTGAAATTACCTGTGGAGATTTCTGCTGGAGGAGAAATCGATCAAGACCAAAAAGATTTCTCCTAGCAAGGCTCTCGAGACAAGGAAATGTGTCCTACGACCTCTGTATATGAGGACAAAATAAGCTATCATCTGAATCTGACAAAAGGAGGGAGGATAAAACCAAGGACTATCAACACAAGATTTATTCAAACTACCTGTCACCGTCGAGGACTGGGAAAAGCTTCCGAGAGTAGGGAACCAACTTCAGAGATGACAAATCACCTTGTGTTGTAGTGAGAAGACGGTTAGGGGCTAAAATCACTGTGTTTAAAGGGTTACAGAGACTTACTGATTCAAAAGAAGGTTCCTGTAGGGAGGTCGACATTTCAAGACGACAACAGCGAGGTCGACGCTACTTTTTGTCCCTGCAGGATGGATCGACGGGGTTTGGCGAGAGGGCCACGCACGACGGCTGATAGCGAGCAAATAAAAGCATGTTGGAATCGTCTGCGAAGCAGGCAGAGTCGGCGATGTCGAGTGCGTGTGCTAGAGTGCAGAGGAAGAAATTAGTGCACGATTTAAAATCAAGTGATGCACTCACGCTAATAAGGTAACCAAGCAGCGGTTGCCACTTCTATCGTGTGAGTGGGAAGGGAAAAATGCGCATGGAAGCGGTTATGGAAACCGTGGGGGCTGAAATTGTAGATTTGGCTATTGTACCATTTTTGTCATGAGATAAAAATCTCAATTTAATTTCAATCAACTCATTACACTACTTACACCCTAGTTTCATGTAAATACAGCTTTCGTAAACGTATCAATTTCACCTAAAAATTCCAATAACTTCGATTAATTATATAGTAACACGCAACAATTAATCATAACCAAATTGAAGTTCGTCTTGGCGTTTGCTCGATCAATTTCTCTCGTGATTGGACCCTGTAATTAAATTTCATTTGCGTACTAAATTACGAATGTTACAATAAATGGATCATGCATTGATATAATCAAAAATATGTATACAAATTCAATGACAAGGGTGAAGACATCTGAAGGATTAACACAAAATCCCTATCACTGTTGGCTTACATAAAGATTCAGCTTTAAGCCATTATCTCTTTACTGTTATCTTAGATGAGCTCACCAGACATATCCAACAAGCAATACCATAGTGTTTATGGTTTGCGTATGATATCGTTTTGGTCGATGAGCCGCGCGAGGATGTAACTACGAAACTTGAATCTTGGCGACACTTGAGAAAAGAAGGGTTTTAGGTTGAGCAAAGCAAAGAAGGGGTATATGAAGCTTAAATTTAGAAGTACAAGAAGGGAAGATGACTTTGTTATAAGTTGGGTGATAAAGATATTTCCCGCAGTGAGTGCTTTAAATATCATGAATTGATAGTTAATGAAGATGGAGGTGTTGATAAATATGTGATAAATAGAATCCAAACAGATTGGTTGAAGTGGAGAGGCGTGTCAGGGATCTTATATGCTCGTAAAATACCATTAAAGGCAAGTTTTAACGTACTGCAATTAGACCAGCAATGCTCTATAGTTCTGAGTGTTGGGTTGTGAATTGTGTACATGAGAAAAAAATTGGAGTTGCAGAGATGAGAATCAAGAGGTGAATGTGTGGACAAACGAGACTGGATAAAATTAGGAATAAATATATCAGGGATAAGACATGGGTGGCACCAATTGCATAGAAGATGCGAGGATCTCAACTAAGATGATTTGGACACGTACAAAGAAGACCATTAGGGCACCTGTTAGGCGTTGTGAGAGTTTAGTCACTAGGCATGTTAAATGGGGGATGGGTAGACCAATAAAGACTTGGAATGAAACTATAATGAAAAAACATGATGTACTTAGGCATTAGTGAGATTATGACTAAAGATAAGGCATAATGGCAACACAGGATCCATATAACCAACCCCATTATAGTGGGATAAAGGTTTTAGTATTGTTGTTGTTAGACTATTTTGTTTTGTAATTCTTTTGTCTTATAGTGGGCTTTCATCCTTTATAAAGAGACCCTAGGTGGTGTAATGAGGATCATTGAATCAATTGCCTTTTAGCTCTCTTGGAGAGTGGCTCATTGGAGGACCCAATCTCCTAGAGTGAACCGGACTTTTTCTCCGAATTGTATTGCGTATATTTGCTCTCGTTTAATGCAATTTGCTTTGAGTCCCATCTCCTGAGTAATGTTATTCGTGAGCAATGTCACTTGGATTCTTTTCGCAACTCCAGTAATTTTACCGTCGGTAACAGCCTTATACCAAGAAGACTTGTTTCTTCAAGTAGATATAGAGCATACTTTCATTGTGAAAGCACTATGTTGTTATTGCATCTCGCAATTTTGATTCTCAAGAAGTACCTTGGAGTACACATATTTTGTAATAAAATATGTTTGAAGATGTTTTTTTGTCATCTCTACTTCAGAGAATCATTTACTATAAGAAGAATATCATCCACGTATCGAGTAAGAAAAATCAATTCTCAGTTACTCTTCCACAAAAAAAGTCTGGTCTTCATTGCTTCTGGAAAAAACAATGGTAGAAGTGTCCTGGCTAAATTTGTCAAACTATACTTGGGGACTTTGTTCAAGACCATAGACGAATCTTTGCAGCTTAAACACACGAGACTCCCTCTGAACAACATAACATGGTGGTTGCACCATATAAACTGCCTCATGCAAGTCATCATATAAGGAGTTTTGGACATTTAGTTGGGACATTTGCAAATTATGATAGACAGCAGCTCAGAAAAGTACCCGGATAGTATTTATGTGGGTAACCTGAGAAAACGTGTCAAAAAAATAAATATCATATGTCTAGGTGAACCTCTTGGCAACAAGATGGACCTTGTATCTATCCAGAGTAATGTCAGGGACAAACTTGATGACAAACTCATTGACAACCAACAATATCAACTATATGTGGGGTAGGAAAGAGAGTCTAAGTACCCCCGGAATACTAAGACAAGGAATTCCCCGTCCATAGCCTTTTACCAGCAAACTATATGAAGAGCTTCATCATAGATAGTAGGGGCAGTAGTGGTAGATATTGCCACGGCAAACTAATTGCAAGAAAAACTGAGATTTGCATAAAACAAATTTAATACTAGGGTGTTGTGCACTCCCTGATACCTCCTTCAGCAAAACACAGGGAACATCTAGTTCCAAGTTTGGGGAGGAACATTCTGAAGAGGGGAGACCTAGCCTGAGAGCTGATGCTAGGGAACCTGGAGTGGAAGGAGTTATAGGAGCAAGTGTAGAAGAATGTCGATGATAACAATAAAAAAAAAGATAAGAAAGGAGGATGTGATTCCAAGTGGAAGAGCATGAATGATTGGAAAGAATGATACAAAGGTAGGGGAAGGAGAGCTAGTGAAGATGGAATGAGGAATCTGGAAGTGAGAACAATTGAATAAATCCTCTGAGAATTCTCTAAAGGTGGTGGGGTTGAATAGAGATTTAAAAAGATTTAAGATATTTTACGTGAGTTATCCGAGTATTTTCATATTTACACCTACAATTCCCAGCCATAATAGAATAAGTAAAAGCAAGAAGTAAAGTGCAGAAAAGTAAAACACAGCACAGCACACAATCACATAAAATCACAACACAGAAGACACCAAAAGTATAGTGGTTTCTCAAAATCTGGGTACATTCACTCTTCTACCACCTTGGTAGAAATACATTATCTCAGTGCCTAAGTCTTTTGATAAGGAGACTCTCAGAACTAACAACTGATCTCATTGGCAAGGAGACTCTTAGAACCAAATGCAGATCTTTTTGTAAGAAGATTTTGAACCAATGACTGAGCCTGATAAGAAGACTCTTAGAACCAGGAACTGAATCCTTTGAAAAAGGATTCTTACAACTCTTTACTCTGTTACAGAAAAAGAGAAAGTAAGAGAGAAGAGTAAGAAGATGATGAAGAAAGATTGTCTTCAAAGTTGAGTTCTCTTTCAGCAGATTTCTAAGAACGCTTCAGGAACTAAGTGTTCTGAATCTTCAGTATATGATAAATATTTGCTGAGAAGAAGGTGCAAGGATTAGAAGCTTTAGATCCACTTATATTTCAGATTGTTCTTAGATCATCTATAGTTGCAATAGAGATAAGAGGAAGAAGAAGCCTCTGTAGTCAACCATTTGAATTTTATTTGTTGTGTATAATATATTTTCCATCTCTTCATTATATCTGTGTATTATGTCTATCTCCCCTACTTCTTTTCGAGATCTAAATATTTGTATGTCTCCAACATTTTGAAATACTTGCTTTTGTTGATAGCCTTCAGAAGGAATAAAATAATCTCTGAGAGAAACTTTCTAAAACAGGTCTTCAAGATCCGGTAAATCTCCCTTAATTTTCTTCCAAATATTTCTTCAGGAATTCAGTAGAGATCTCTTTCCATAACTACTCTTTTAACACCTCTTAAAATTCAAATATATACCATAAGCATAATCTTCAAATAATCCTGGAATAAATCTTCTAGACTTTCCTTTCTGACTGGATATCGACGCTACATTGAATTCTGGCAGAAGGTGCGTCGAATTCTGACTTAGAAGAAAAATCTATCAATATAACTAAGTAATCGACGTTACATCATCTTCTTATCGACGCTTGTGCCGACTTCTGCTTTGGAGGTGCGACGACTTTACTTCAGAGAATGTGTCGAATACCAGACGGAGTTACGTCGACTTCCGGTCGACGTTGCGTCAACTTTTAGTCAGCGCATATTCACCTAAACTGATTTTCATCTCGATTTCAGTTTGCCTCCTTCGGCCTTTGATTGTACAGACTCTTTATGACTTCTAATAACAAAATTACTCTCATTATACAAGATTAGTAATTCTCCCAAAATATAAAATAACTTATGTAATATGTTAAGTTAAATCCAGGGTTTTTCCTAATAGAATCTCAAGAGTAAGAGAATCGCCATCCTTAAAAAATGGGAGGTAGACTTGAAAAAGGTGACATCAGTAGAAATATATTAACATTTAGAGATAGGGTTAAAGAAATAATAGCTGTTCTGAGTGGGATAATAATACACTTGGTGGCACGAGCGGAGAGTCTGTCCTGACCAGACGCAGGAGTGTGGATGAAGGTAATTTAGGCAAACACATGAAGTGTGAAGTAAAAAGGAGTATGATGAGGATAGAGAAGAGAAAAATGTTTCATACCATAAATAGTATATGAAAGTATAGGATCAATGAGAAAGCAAAAATTGATAATTGCAAAACCCCAATAGGATCGGGCAACATCACAGAGTTGAAAAAAATTTCATTCCTCCAACCCACTTCGTTAGGATGTGTGAACGTAACTAATATGATGAATTATGTCATTAGAGGTACAAAAAGAGGACTGTTTGAACATATATTCTTTCGCATTGTCTGCATGTATATTTTTTAGAGTAAGATCAAATTGAGTATGAATTTTATTATAAAAGTTATAGAAAATAGAGAATAGTTCAGATCATTCTTATAAGAGATACACTCAACTACATCAACAGTAATCGTCAGTAAAAAAACAAAAATACAAACTTTTCCCACGAAGAGACTTGGTGGAACTAGGATGTCTAAGTGAACAAGGTCAAAAGAATGTACAGAACTCTTACAATGTTTTGCAAGAAAACTTGTACTATAATGTTTGATATAGTGGCAAGCCTCACATTCTAAACTAGACTGAGACCGAAAAGATGTCAAAAGTTGGTGGAGGAGACAAAGTGGTGGATGACTATGAGGTGATGCCACTGAAGTAGAGAAGTTAAGACAACAGATGTTGAGAAAGTGGGAAAATTGTCTAGGTAGTAGAGGGCCCTTCATTCAATCCCAGTAGCAATCGTCATCTTCGATTCAAGGTCCTGAAAAATAACAAGTGGTAGGAGTGGATGAGCTAAAAGTATAATTGTTTGGAAAGTGTACTAACAACTAATAGATTGTAAGAAAAATTCAAAACATAGTGTCATCTCATTGGAGAAGATAGGTGGTAGTAACAACTCCAATTCCATAAAATGGATAAGGAAAGCCATCAGGCACAAATACCAATGGTAACTGGCTATGCTTCTTGGGTTGATAAACGATAAGAGAGTTTTCAAACATATGATCAGGTTCACTGGAGTCTAGGAAGCATGGATATGCCAAAAATAGGGTCGTACCCATACCGGATACGTTTCCGGTACGGATACGTTTCCGGTACGGATACGCTTACCGCACGGCTGGGTTCGATATTATCGCGTTTTTAGTTTTTTTAGGTTTCATTTCTACCGATCCCGATCCCGACTCCCGATCCCGTCTCCGCTCCCTGCTCCTGCTCCTGCTCCCGATCCTATCGCCACCCCCTGCTCCTGCTCCCGATCCCGTCGCCGCTCCATGCTCCTGCTCCTGATCCTGTCACCGCTCCATGCTCTTGCTCTCGATCCCGTCGCCGCTCCCTGCTCCTGCTCCCGCTCCCTGCTTCGTCTTCTTCTTCTTCTTCTTCTACTTCTTCTTCTTCAAATTAATGTGTTGTTAGTTCAATTAATTTGTGAATGTGTTGTTAGTTCAATTAGTTAGTTCAAATTAATTTGTTAGTGTGTTCTTAGTTCAATTAATTAGTTCAAATTAATTTGTGAATGTGTTGTTAGTTCAATTAATTAGTTCAAATTAATTTGTGAATGTGTTGTTAGTTCAATTAGTTAGTTCAAATTAATTTGTGAATGTGTTATTAGTTCAATGAGTTAGTTCAAATTAATTTGTAAATGTCTTGTTAGTTCGTGAATACGGAATACTATATTATATAGTTCAATTAATTTGTTAGTGAATGTGATAGTTCATGTCTGTTAAAGTGTTAGTTCATTCCTGTATTATAGTTCATTCCTATTCAGTAATTTGTGAATACTAAATAATGTTCATTTCAATTTTTTCATTTTTTCTTATTACAGCAATTATGTCTCAATCACAATCTTCTATTAGTGTCACTGGTTCAACTTCTACCTCAGCAACAAGTAGTTTTATTTCTGATGATGCAAGTAAGGATGATAATGCACCACTTTGGGATTATGTATCTCTTATCCATAGTAGAGAAATTGATGGCGGAAACAGAAAATGGAAATGCAATTTTTGTGAGATAGATTTCAGTGGCTCGTATTCTATAGTAAAAAGTCACTAGCTAAAAATATCTGGGAATGGTATTAGGGTATGTCCAAAAGTAACTCAAGAGTATTTAAAAGAGCTTCAAAAAGTGGTTGTTACATCAGAAGAAAATTGCAAATCGGCTCCCAAGGTATTATCGTTTCATAATGCAAGTCAAGCTTCTCAATTAGTTGGGGAAACGAAAAAAAGAAGAGGGGGATCTATTGATATGGCTTTTCAAAATAAAGCTAGAGATGAGTTAAGGAGTCACATAGCCAGGATGTTCTATTCTGGTGGTTTGTCATTTCATCTAACTAGAAATCTATATTATATTAGTTCATATAAATTTGTTGCTAACCACAATCTTGATGGATTTGTTCCTCCTGGATATAATGCTCTCAGAACAACATTTTCGCAGAAAGAAAAATCAAATATCACTAGAATGCTTCAGCCAATTAAAGATACTTGGCCCCTAAAGGGAATCAGCTTAGACAATGATGGTTGGACAGAACTCAA
Organism: Platanthera zijinensis; assembly: GCA_039513925.1. Classification (NCBI taxonomy): domain Eukaryota; kingdom Viridiplantae; phylum Streptophyta; class Magnoliopsida; order Asparagales; family Orchidaceae; genus Platanthera; species Platanthera zijinensis. The sequence goes on from CM077080.1 coordinate 166,509,870, forward strand.
AGAAGACCTATGATTAATTTTATGGCGGACTCCGAGGATGGTCCCATTTTATTAAAGGCAGTTGATGCATCAGGTAAGTATAAGGATAAACATTATATTGTAAATTTGATGATTGAAGTTATTAATGAAGTTTGTGCCGAAAATGTTATACAAGTTATCATTGATAATACACCGGTGTGTAAGACAGTAGGAGCAATTGTGGAGGCACGATTCCCACATATTTTTTGGACACCTTGTGTTATGCACACTTTAAATCTAGCATTAAAAAATATTTGTGCAGCCAATAATACTGATCGTTGTGCAACAGTTAGAGAGCAATGCGGATGGATAACTCAAGTGACTAATGATGCTCAATCAATCAGGACTTTCATAATGAATCATCAATACAGGTTGAACATGTATAACTCTTTTGTTTCACTGAAGTTACTTGCAGTTACTGAGATACAATTTGCTTTCACTATAGTGATGTTGAAGAGGTTTAAACTTTTGAAGATGGGATTGCTTAATATGGTTGGATATCCCAAATAGACTATGTATAGAGCAGATGATGTTGAGAAAGCTCTAGAGGTTAAAAATATCATCTATAGTGGCAAATGGTGGGATGATGTGGACAAGATCCTTGATATAACAAGACTCATATATGATATGCTTAGGATTTGTGATATAGACAAACCTGATCTTCATCTGGTATATCACATATGGGATTCAATGATAGAAAATGTGAAGCTTGAAATATATAAACACGAGAAGTTGACGGACTTGGAAGCTCATTGCTCTCTTTATGAGGCAATTTATGATGTCCTCGTTGATCGATGGACCAAGAGTTGCACACCACTACATTGCATGGCTCATTCTCTTAATCCAAGGTAATTTTTTTTCTTATTTGACATTAAACATTTACTATGATTTATTTGTTTACTATATATTTTTATTTGTAGGTATTATAGTCGAGAATGGCTTGAATGAGGGCCAAATAGAATTGCTCAAAATACAAATGAGGAAATTTCTTTAGAGAGGAATAAATGTTTAAGAATATATTTTCCTGATGTGGTGGAGAGGAATATAGTAATCAATGAGTTCTCTAGGTTCACGGGATTTGGTCAAGCTTTTAGTGAGCCGGATAGTTTGGAGAGTAGAGCTTCATTATTGCCCAAAGATTAGTGGAGTTACTATGAAACTTCGGCATCTAAATTACAAAAAAATTGCTTTGAAGTTTTTAGGTCAACCTTCTTCACCATCATGCTGCGAGAAAAATTGGAACACATACTCAGTCATTCACTCATTCAGAAGAAACAAAATTCTACCACAACGAGTTGTTGATTTGGTGTATGTGCATAGTAATCTACGCTTATTATCGAGGATAAACGAAATCTACAGTCAAGGAAGGAGTAGAATGTGGGATATAGGAGGAGATGCATGGGAAAATTCTTTTGATGGAGTTGGCATGCTTACGGTTGCCAACTTGTCTTTAGATGAGCCAGAAATTGAAGATGTTTTGATCTCCAACAATATGGAGGAAGATGAAGAAAATGAGTGATGAACATCGTTTTATTTGAAATAATTATGAATAGCTTATGTCTAAGTACTTCATGTTATATTGCATTAGTTATGGACTTGTACTTCAATTGATTATTTATGCTTCATGTTTTATTGTTTTGAGAATTTATAATTGTATTTGTGATATATGCATATATATTTATTAAATTTAATACAACGTATCCTTGATTTTAAAATATTGTCGTATCGCCGTACCAGATACGTATCGTACCCAGTACCCGTACCGGTGCTTCCTAGACTGGAGTTAATGAGCCACTTACCCTAAGTACCAACATTTGTGCTTCCTGAAAAAAAATTGTGATGAAGACAGATTGCTTGGAAGCACTAATCAAAGCCTTTATATCTGCCGAAGAGAACCATCAACCAAATTCGAATATCGGTGTAGAGATGGTCTGAGAAGAAGGCTCGGACTCAGTAGCACTGACATGAATGAGTCGGAGATGAGGGTGCTTCGTAAAGCACCACTCGACAAGCTGACCAAGCATCCCACCGTGTGAACAAAGAGAGTGATTCCCCCCACAACCTCTAGTGCGGCCCTGATGGTCATGTTGTGCTACACAACCAGCAGTATAAGCATAATTTTTCGAGGATGGAGGTATTACTATTGGAGGTCAGTGCAGAAGATTTTTCACTACAGAGATACGAGTTGCAGTAGCATCCAAGGTGGGAGTGTCAGGTTCTTCCAAGATCTATTGGTATATCATCTCGTAGGAATCAGGAAAACGTAGAAATAACAGACAATAAGCGGCACTTAAATATATTTTTGTTGAGTTACAAAGTTCGTAAAGAAAGAACATAGTTGGAGAAGTTCTGCATTGAGAGACTATACATCCCAATATGTAACATCAAGAAAGAGTGTTGATCGAGTAAAGAAATCATAATAGATGGTGCAGATAGGCGTGGTTTGGGAACCTTTGAAGTAAAGGGTGGTAAGGTGATCACAGGCAACCTTCACGATTTCATCATGACAGATGAAAGGAAAATAATCATCAAAAAGATAGCTTGAAAGCCACGTACAGATAAGAGGATCACTGGCATCGTAGTCAACATAGATGGTAGAAGTCAGGTCGGGAGGAGAATCAGTGAAATGATGTCTCTTGTGTTGAGAACACAAAAGAAAGGTGAAGGAGACACTCTAATCAAGATAGTAGGGTTAAGTTAATTTTAAAGCAGTCCCGAGATTTCCAAAGGCACCGAAAATAAGTGTGGTGGTAGGAGCAGTAGTAGTGGGAGAAGAAGGGAGTGGAGGTATTGTCATAGTTTAGCATGAGCGAGTGCTAGAAAGATAGGATGGTCGAGTACTCGAGATTGGCAAGAGCTAGAACTCATGGACCCATGGAGAATTCGCAGAAACTTGGAAAAGTCACAAGAGAATATAGCTGTGAGGTCGGGATGTTGAAATCGCAGGTGTTGTGAGTTCACAAGGGTTTTGTAGACGCTGGAGGGAGACACTGGCAAAAAAGAGCTCGTTGATCTCTGGACGACTGAGCTTGTGTGTGGCACAGATGAAAGCACACATAGGAGGTGCAGGCGAGAGCAGTCACGGATCTTCCTGGTAGTGGAATTCGGCGCCTTATAAAAGGTGCGGCAATAGAGCGGGAGAGAGCTAAAGAAGTGAAGTCGAAAGGATCTCACAAGTTTCCCGAAGAAAGTCACTAATTCCAGGAGCAAGAAGGTTGTGAGTCCTTTAGAGAAGGTCACTACTTCTTGCAATGAATTTGTTGAAGTTTTCTCTTGCTCGAGAGAGTCACGCAGCAGACGACTCACAAGCGAGAAATGGGAACGTTCAGGATGCGGGCGGTGTTTGCACAGGGAGCTCTCATGTAAGGTCGAGAGGTTCACGCCAAAACAGAGATTTTTTGGTGAGATGGGGAGAAATCATGTGAGAAGTGTAATAGAGCAACAAAAATTTTGCTTGTTCTGACACATTATGAGGAATTGAAATATAAAATAATTATTATTCTGCCAAAACACATTATGAGGATTTGAAATTTAATTACTAGCTTATTGCATAAGAATTCCTCTCTTTATGTACAGTTGAGGAGGAAGAATATACATTTGGAGATAAAGAATTAAATACAAGAAAGAGGAAAATATGCAATGTGCTCCCTTTTGGACCTTTTAAATTGGCTTTAACACGGACTTTATACTGATGTTGATTTCAGTTCCAATGCCAAAAACTGTTGTCGTCGACCTTCTACAGCCCTCCTTTGTACCAATGGTGCCTTAAGTGCACCCATCCTCTAGTATTGGGTCATTCTGAGCCTGTTAACCATTGTTGACATGTAACACCTCATCTGCAATGGCCGTATAATATGAGTCTGACCAAGCCCCACAACAAACAACTGCCACAAGTGGAGTATTATAAACAGGTATATCGCAAATTGAACAAGTACATGTAATGTGACCAAATCCTCAAAACATTACATACACAAAGTAAGACTAAAGAAGCAAATCCAACTACAAAGTGTTCACATCTAAAAAAACATCCACAAGAGTCTTTGGCCTTATGATCATACAACATCCATGACATAATAAAATTCATCAAAAAATGTAAGCTACCTCGACTCACAAGTCGGAACAAAACAAAAAAATTTACAACTAAGGAGAAGAAAGGAGAGCACTTCGTGAGGTTTGGCCTTTTTGGTCGGATAGCGAGCTCCAACATTAGAACCTTGCCCTACAACCAACACAACAAAAGAGGCACACGGGGGTCAGCTATGAGTTGATCACAATCACGTAACAACTCCACTACTCCAGGTCATCCTAGCGAACACCGTGGAACCTCATCACCCTGCAAGTCAACACTTAGCTTAAAAACACGGAAATACTTAAACATGCATATAAAGCATTAATCTATATGTCACAGATAACAACCACGTTTCTGGGTTAAGCATCAAAGTAAAGAGGTCTAATATGCAATATAAATGCAACTGAGTATTACTCACGACACCCTAAGCATGTGTATGAGTCTAACAGAACATCAAAACACAATCACATAACAAAACAAAAAGAGGCAAGGTTGCAGTACATCATATTATTGTCATAACGACCACTACCACTCTATCATATTATTCAAGCATATGCGTAGGCATCAAGGGTAAAGGGTTTTGGCATTCACGACAGGAGTAGCCAAGAATTCTCCCACTTATTAGCAAATCAATGTGTGGTGACATCATGCGCAACAACTCCGAGCCTTCTTAGTGGCATATACACATGAATTCTCCCTCGCCTTTGGAACATTATCCAATGAACATACGGTGGTATTGTGAGTAACGGCTCCCGGTCTATATGATGACATTACTCACAAATTCTCCCTCACCATTACATTTCCAATTTAATATGTTTATAGTGTTGTTTGGGAGCTATCGCCTGCCACAGTAGCATTGTCGCTGGACGGTACCTCCCAGAATCCAAGAACCCGCATCTTAGCACTTTATCCATTTCCTGATATAACATACAAGCATGAAGAAGTTCCACAATATGAATCATCACGCCCCACCCGATGTATCACAAGTAACATCAATAAACATCTCCTCGAATAACAGGACCGTTATCCTACTACATAGATTCTCCCATCGAGACGTCGTTCCCCCATAAAACTAAACTCATGCTCATCATGCATTACGTAATCCCAGAACATCCAATCTAGCATTTCAATCTATCAGCATAGCATGCAAGCATTTCAAGGTTCCAACTATCATCAATAGTGTCTGGAAGCACCTAACACAGGTTATCTAGAAGCTAATGTCAGCAGTAACACTATCGCTTGGAGAAATCTTCCAGAACCCAGGAAATCATAAACCCCAACCCCCTCTCAAGACTTCGTAATCAGCAATCCTTGCATCTATACAACTTTAAAGCCTCGCTTGACTTCCTAGCAAACTTTCCCACACAAAAAATCATGTAGACATCAATGAATCGGGTCACATGCCTCAATATCAGTTTCACACATTCACAAATCAAGAGGGAAACGCATAGAAAGATTCAAGGAAGTTAAATATGCATCTTATACACTTGGAGAGTACATCGGAGCCATGGAATATTGAGAAGTTTTGATGGAGGAGAAACGAATCGACCTGAGGAAACGTTCTCCAGTGATGGCTCGTCGATCCGAGTGGCAGAGCTCCGGCAACACTCTACCTTTCATGCGAACAGTGACCTTCCTTCTCCCTATTGTAACCTAGCCGAACAAAATTTGGATGGAATTAGAGAAAAAAGTTGTTCAACCCCTATTAACCCTCGAGCGGTCATACCGGGATCGTCGGATCATCCATTAAGAAGATCATATGGCAGAAATCAAAAGATTAAAATACTTTGGCAAATCATGGAGATATTGCATGGCAATAGAGTTACCGCGCAGTGGTAGCTCCCAGGTCATATTTCCTGAAGGGTACCACGCAGCGGTAGCACTATCGCGGGCGCGGTAAACTCTTAATATTGAACTAGCTTATGGATTGGTATTTCCAGTTGTACTTCAATCGCGGAGCGCGGTAGCCTCCAGATTTCACATTTTGACTTATAATAATTGGAGTGATACACGACACCTCCTAATACTCCATCTATACCTATACCGATCCACCAAACTCCTCCCAAAACCTCCCCCTTGATTACAAGACCCTAGCGGCCCGTGTGATGAAGATCAACGATTTTTGGATTATCAGATGGAAGATCGGAGAACGTCATATTTTTTGAATTTTATTTTATTTTTTGGACTTGCATTTTGGGGGTTATGTTAAATTATCCATTCGGCGATCGTGATCATTGGATATATTTAACCTAACCACCTCCCCCTATATGCCAGCAACTACCGGTTTAGAAGGCCATCAAGGATTTATGGATTTTCAAATGGAACAGCTCGGTCATCCCCTTTGGTGCGACGCTTAAGGCCTTCCCAAGGTGCGACACCATGGGATTCTTCCTCCAAGGGGTGTGACGCCCCTTCCACCACCTCCCTCCGACCCTCTAGCTGCCAACGAGCCCTCTAACCGTCGTTCCCACCGACGGATCCACACCTCCAGCTCCCCTCATCACACAGACAACCCCTCTTCTTCATTCCTGCGACCTCCCACCGCCACCTCCAGCCCACCTCTGTTGTATGAGTCTTTCTCTTTCTTCCCAGCAGTCCGACGTTGTCCACCTGAGCCCCCCCCCCACGAGTTTCCTCACCTCCTAGTGCTCTTCTCCTCCAACGACGACCTTTCATCTCCTTCTCATAGCAATATACCACCTCCTCCAGCCACTCCTTCACTTCCCCGGCCCTTTCTAGACTCACCAGCTCAGAATCAACTTGTCTTACCCCCCTCAGCCCCCCCCCCCCCCTCCTATATAAATCCACCCCCAAAACATCCTCCTTAAGCTCTATCATCCCCACACTCTCCCCCATAGCCTTCAAACACACCCAGACCTGGTCAGCAACCATTCCCACTCTAAAACAACCCACAATCCCTTTGACAGCCGTAATTCAGTCCCAGGCAACAACATTTACAATTTCAGACAGCCTCCACCACCACCGGCGTCAATTACTTGGTGAGTTTTTACTCCAAGAGTTCAGTTCTTCGCATCATGCAGATAACTTATATTGTCAACAATATTTTATCATAGATTAATTTGATTATTATCTCTCTTTATTGACGTGCATTACTTATACGTCCTGCATTTCAATTTTCTGTGCACTCTCAATTTACTCTACGATACTCGCCTAATTATTAATTTTGGACGTTTGTTCATAATTGAGATTGAAAGCACAAGAATTTTAAATTTAATATTATTTAATTAATTGCATGTCAAAGCACATCGCATGATTGAATCACTCACATTCTACAGCCTCATGTTTTGAAGTATGTTCTTGCTTTCATTTTCATTCATTGTTTATTTGATGAAGAGAATATGTTCATAGATGCTGAATTGTATGTGTTTACCCTTTAATTTGTTCTACTTAAATGGTCTATTCGTTTAAAGTTTAACTAAAGCACTCTTTACTCTAACCAAAAATTTGTTGGTTTATCTATCACTTCTTCAAGTATGGTTGTTTGTGGATGACGTTATCAGTTTGAATGCTAACTTTAATTAATCATAAAGACACATTTAAGCGCATTACATCATTTCTAGGCCTTCACAACATTCAACCATTATCACTCCACTAGGATTACCATAGCGAATATTCACACTTTATTTTATCCTACGTCAATTTGTATATGATAAAAGTTTAAAAATTCTTCTGAAAAAAAAAATTTCACATTACCTAGTTGATTACTATTTGTTTTTATATTACCAATTTTATGCTTATCTTATGCCAAGCTCAATAATATCGTGGTTTTAGGTAGAGAAAATGTGTTGGCCAGAAAAATTGTATCCTTTAAGATTTTGTGCAATACTGTGTGTATGTTTTATGAATCCTTGTAAACATTATTCTTCGTAACCCTTAAATTTTAAACTATTTAGGGTCCCTGGGTATTGAACAGATTCTTCACAAATCATTTATTTTTGTTACCTTACAGCTATCTGTTCTCCTTCCCAATTCATTTAGGGGCAATTTTTTGCATTGTACATATCCAAATCACCTATGTCTATTTTTAACAACTTAAATTAGATAAATCTCATTGCAAGCATTATTCCAATATATCCCACCATGAATTCTTCAAATGCTGGAAAGTCACTGGCACATATAGTTGAACACAATAATCATTAATTAAAATGCTCTCACTACTCATATATATAGAGTAGAGGGGAAATAAATACAGATTACATAATTACCCTTAAGGATATAACAGAAATGAACTAATAATGCGACTTGAATTTCAACTCTCCCCCTCAAGTCGAACGAAATATGTCGGTCATCCCAAGCTTGTAGATATCGTCGATGAAGACATCGGATGCCAAACTCTTCGTGAAGACATCGGCCAGCTGGTCTCTGGAATGGACGAAGGGGGTAACTAAGTTTCCTTTGTCAAGGTGATCTTTGATGAAATGACGATCCACCTCAATATGTTTGGTCCTGTCATGCTGGACTGGATTATGAGCTATGCTGATAGCCGCTTTGTTGTCACAGTACAAAGAGATAGGTGTGTCCTTCTGAAGTCCAAGGTCTTGCAATAAGGTACGCAACCAAAGACCTTCACAGAGACCCTGTGACATTGCCCGATACTCTGCTTCTGCGCTGGACCGTGCCACTACATTTTGTTTCTTGCTGCGCCACGTCACCAGGTTTCCTCCGATGAAGGTGCAGTAACCCGTTGTAGATTTTCGGTCGTCATGGCTACCAGCCCAGTCAGCATCGGTGTAGACATCAATCTTTAAATGATCATTTTGGAGAACATTAGCCCCCGTCCAGGTGCCTTCTTCAAATACCGAAGGACACGGTAGGCAGCCTCCTGGTGCTTTACCCTTGGGGCATGCATATACCTACTCAAGATCCCAACAGCGTAAGTGATGTCTGGGCGAGTATGTGAGAGGTATAGAAGTTTTCCTACCAATCTCTGATAACTGGAGGCATCAGTGCGATCACCATCACTATCCTCATCAATCCTATGGTTTTCCTCCATAGGGGTATTAGCAGGGGTACACCCGAGCATGCCAGTCTCCTTTAGCAAATCCAACACATACTTACGTTGTGAGATGAAGATGCCCTTGTCAGAACGGATGACTTCAATCCCGAGGAAGTAGCGTAGTCTTCCCAGGTCCTTTACCTCAAACTCAGCTGATAGACGCTTTTTCAGCTTTGCAATTTCATCCGAGTCATTTCCAGTGATCACAATATCGTCAACATAGACAATGACTATGACGATTTTCCCTTCATTCCTCCAGATAAATAAAGTATGGTCTGAGTGTCCCTGCTTATAACCAAACTTGATCATGGCATTGTAGAATCTACCAAACCACTCCCTTGCAGATTGCTTTAGCCCATACAAAGATCTCCATAAACGGCAAACGAGATGCTCTTGTCCCTTTTTCATAAAACCTGGGGGTAAAGTCATGTATACTTCTTCCTTGAGGTTACCATGTAAGAACGCGTTCTTAATGTCCAGTTGGTAAAGTTCCCAATCTAAGATCACCGCGCAAGATATGATAACACGGATAGAGTCCATCTTTGCCACCGGGGCAAAGGTTTCCTGGTAATCAACCCCCTGAGTCTGTGTGTAACCACGAGCAACCAATCTAGCTTTGTATCGCTCAACATTCCCATCCTGATTTTGCTTTACTGAGAAAACCCATTTGCAGCCAACGGGTTTCTTGCCTGGAGGAAGAGGAGTGATATCCCATGTGTGGTTTTTTTCCAAAGCGGACATTTCTTCCTTCATTGCTTGGACCCATGCCGGAATACCAGTCGCTTCCTGCCATGTCTTAGGAATGGAGATTTCGGATAGAGAAGATATAAACACCTGGTGGGGCTTAGAGAGATGATCATAAGCAACGTGGTTAGAAATAGGATGTTCCGTACAGGCAGCCTTACCTCTTAGCAGAGCAATGGGAACATGCAGGTCAGCATCGGAATCTGAGTCCAATGACGGCATTGGCATTGGTGGAGCAACAGTGGACTGTTTATCTGATTTTCGGCGGTGATAGACATGAGGTAGAGGAGTGAGGAGAGATGGGTGATGATATGTGGGAAAATATGTAGGTGTCGGTGTGGGTGTATGGGAAGTAGCCGTAGTGGATGATGGAGTGGGTACAGGAGGTATGGAGGGAGTAGCTATGGCTGGAATTAGAGGAAGAGGAACAGGAGAAACAGGTAAGGTATCAAGGACATCGCGCTCCCCCTGACGACAAGTAGGAGTCGACTCAAGGTAATAAGGTTCCTCTTCCCGAAACGTGACGTCCATGGTACAAAAAAAACGTCTTGTAGGAGGGTGGTAACATCGATATCCTTTTGTGGTGTTGGAATATCCAAGGAACACACATCGGAGAGCTCGAGGATCAAGCTTATCCCGAAGAGGCTGATGGACATGAACAAAACAAACACACCCAAAGATACGGGGTGGTAGAGAGGAAGGAGGAATAGCAGGCGTAGTGGAGAGACGAGCCAGAGGAGTCGTGTAGTCAAGGACTCGGCTAGGAAGACGGTTGATAAGGTGAGTGGCCGTCAAAATGGCATCACCCCAATAATACTTTGGAAGGTGCATGCTGGTAAGAAGGCAACGAGCGACATCAAGAAGATGTCGATTCTTCCGCTCGGCCACACCATTTTGGGTTGAGGTATAGACACAGGTGGTTTGATGAATAATGCCATGAGTAGAGAGGTAGACGCCGAACGCCCCACGGTCATCATATTCCCCCCCATTGTCACTACGGAGGATACGAATGGTACTACCAAACTGAGTTTGTACCATCTTATGAAAGGTTTGAAAGACAGAAAAAACTTCACCTTTTTTCTTTAAAAGATAGACCCAAGTAGTGCGGGAAAAACAATCAATAAAAGTTACAAACCACCGATAGCCGGATAAAGAAACGACAGGGGATGGTCCCCAAACATCTGAATGTATAATAGCAAAAGGCATACTACAAGGAGAAGATAAATGAGAAAAAGAGTGACGGACATGTTTTGACATAACACATACGTCACAATTTAAATGCTTAACAAAAGGAGATAAAGCAGGAAATAGTTTGGACAGATAAACAGGGGAGGGATGGCCAAGGCGTAAGTGCCAGCGTCTAGCCTCGACCACACTAGCTGGAGCAGAAGAAGAGAGAGCAAGGGATGGGCGTGTAGCGTCCAGATAGTACAGCCCACCGTGATTCCTACCACTGCCAATGATCCGCCTCGTACCCAGTTCCTGAAAAACACAAGAGCCAGGAAAAAAGGTTACAGAACAGTTAAGAGAGGAAGTAATGTTGCTAATAGAAAGGAGGCTGCGGGGAAAAGATGGGACATGCAAAACAGATGAAAGAGGAAGAGAAGGGGAACAAGAGATGTTCCCCTTTCCAGCAATAGGAGATAAAGTGCCATTAGCGGAGACAACTTTATCCTTACCGGACAAGGGAGTGTAGGAAGAAAAACCTGTGGAGGACCCGGTCATGTGATCAGTAGCTCCTGAATCAATGATCCACTCAGACGGTGGAGTCGCGACAGCATGGGCAGCAGGCATCGTAGCAGTAGCAAATGAAGTAGAAGTGTCAGACTGGGAGTGCAGCAAGCGACGAATAGCATCCAATTCAGAAGTGGTAAAATGGCCCGGGAGCTGGCCCGGATGATCCTCCTGAACCTCGGTAGAGTAGGCAGCATCCTGAAAACGAGTCCCAGTCGGACGGTATCCACCACGACCTGGGCCACGCCCACGCCCACGACCACGTCCGGATCCTGGTGGGATGAGGTGAGGGTGAAGCTTGAAGCAAACGTCACGAGAATGTCCCCGACGACCGCAGTGATCGCACGTAGGAATAGTGCTGGTATTACTAGAACCACCACGGCCAACACTAGCAAAGGCAGAGCGATCAGCAGCAGGGGCAGTCATGCTGAGGGATCTGCGACGATCTTCGTCTCCAAGAACCATACTGAAGGCCTCGCGTATCGAGGGAAGAGGGCTCCGATGAAGAATATTTGTCCGGACCATATCAAGCTCCATATTCAAGCCCATCAGAAAGACGTGTAAGCGAAACCGTTCTTCCTTTCTCTGCAACAGGACTGCATCGGCAGTACAAGCTGGAGTGAACTGATCGAAGTAGTCTAACTCCTGTGAGAGGCGCTCGAACTCGGAGTAATAAGAAGAGACCGTCAGAGAACCCTGTCGCAGCTCCAGCAAGCGGCGCGTCAGTTCATAGACCTGGGTGGAATTGCCGATCTGGGAGTAAGTCTCACGAGCACGAGTCCAGATCTCGTAGGCAGAATCCATCAACATATAGCTGCGGTACACCTTCGGAGACATCGAATGGAGGAGCCAGGAGACCACCAGAGAATTCTCGGAATCCCAACGCTGCCAGGTAGGGTCAGCCACGGGTGGTGCCACTTTTGTCCCATCGATGTATCCGAACAGCTGGTGACTCCGAATAACATGTTGCGCAGCCCGAGACCATTCCAGGTAGTTAGTTCCATCCAACGGAACAGTGGTAATCTTCAAGGACCCTGCGTGTCCTGAGGGCCGCTGGCTTTCACGCATGGAGGGGGCCATAACAGGCGGGGAAGTAGAGTCGACAGCAGCAGAGGAGTCCTCCATGAATACGAAAGAAAAAAAAACAAACAACTTCAGTCACCAATGTTCAGCGGAGGAGGCATCTGAAGCAGGGCTGGAAGGATCCGCAGAAAAAACAGGAGCAGGCGGCGCTGAAATCAGGGACCGGGGTTGACTGCCGGCGCTGGAAGGGGTTGCCGGCGCAGGAAGAGGCCGGAACAGGGGTTGCCGACGCTGGAAGGGGTTGGAATAGGCGCCGAGCTAGCTGCCGGCGTTGGAAGAGAAGACATGCGCCGATCTTGCTGTCGGCGTTGGAAGAAGAGGCGGACGACGATGGAGGCGCTACATACGGAGGGCGGCGACTCCTTCAGCGCACCGCGCCATCAGCGGAGGAGCCGCGGGGGTTCATCGCCGGCGAGCCAAAACTGCAGGAAGGCGGAAGGCGGAAGGCGGGATGACGGAAGGCGAGCGCGGAAGACGAGCGCGGGCTGCGGAAGACGAGCGCGGAAGACGAGCGCGGGCTGCGGGTTAGGGTTTCCGCCGGGTTCAACCTCTGATACCAAGTTGAACACAATAATCATTAATTAAAATGCTCCCACTACTCATATATATAGAGTAGAGGGGAAATAAATACAGATTACATAATTACCCTTAAGGATATAACAGAAATGAACTAATAATGCGACTTGAATTTCAACTCATATTTGTGAAATTAGCAATTTTTTTTAATCAGCAAGTAGAATTATAAATTCCCAACAATCGCGAATTGGCAGTTTGGGATAAATAAGAAACCAAATCAAAAAGGAAAACAGTAAAATATCTGGCATTTTCTGATTGCATTAAACCACTTTGTTAGGAAACATAAAGCTATACTCGAAGAATCTGAATTGGTAGGCTTATAAATCAGAGGTTATACAAATGTAATTTAATTTTTATCAAAAATGCAATTCATTAAACCTCAAGTATTGTTTTCGAAAAACTAAAAGAGGAATCCAAACAACTATAATGGTGCATTAGTACTGGACAACTAAGAGGTAAAAACAAGCAAAGATGAGAGATCTTTGAGACGACGATAACAACGAAAAATGTGGAAAATGGAGTAATGGGAAACTATAGTGGCAAACAGTGCGGTGGAAATCCAGTGGTGAGAAATGGAGAATATTTTTGATAAAAGTTTGTGTAAAGTTGTTAAGAACTGTTTGGTAATTGCACAAAAATAAAATTTTGTGAAATGAAGGTGGGACATCCAACAGTAGATGCAGGGAAAATGAAGCTCCCCACTCAATTCCAAAGTGGCATAATAAATAAAGTGTTGGAGTTGAGAGGTGGAAATCAGAGATTTTCCAAACAGCAATTTCCTCTGGTGGCATTAAATCTTTTAGAGGGGCTATATCTTAGTATTTTCAATTTTATGTAGATATAACTTAGAAGATTCCAACATATCATTTTTTTAAATGAACTCAATATAATAGAAAGCAAAAGGAAGATGAACAATAATACCTGACAACCGTTAGTGTTTGGTCCACTATTTGCCTGTGAAGATAGACAAAACCAGATTGGTGTCAGTTTAAGGCAAAAAAAAGTAGGAATAACACGAAGCAACTAACAGGCTATACAGACCTATTGGCTGACATAGGTAAACTATAACTTTGAAAAGGAAAAAAATCTTTATGAAGAAGCTATTATACCATATGTAAGTTGAAATCAAGTCTGTTTTATGTGTTTTGTAATTTACCCTTATGAGGGTATTTTAGTCTTTGTACGTTTTTTCTCTTACTCTATATATATGAGTATAAGGTGTTTAATAATATTATTCTGGTTTTAATCCTCTCAACTTGGTATCAGAGCAGCCCGAGAGAACACTAATCCTATGTCGTGTTCCTCTTTTGTCGCTCGCATCTCCTCCTGTCGCCGCTCGCCCGCCTCACATCCTTCCCCAGCAAGTTTGAAGTCGCCTCCATGGTGAACCGCGCCCTTCTCGCTGGCGGTGGTGCGCGCTGAAAGAGACTACTGCCTCTCCTCATGATGTGCGTAGTGTTACTGTCGACCTTCGTCTTCCTCTCTGCGTTCGACTGTTGCGCCTGATCCAGTCGAATTTTCGCCTCTCCGATGTGCTCGACTGCTGCGCCAGTGCCGGCCGACTGCTTCCAGATCCGATCATCTGCTGCTTCTAGATCCGATCGACTATTGCTTCCAGTGATGTTCCGTTCTCTAGATCTGGCATTCTCCAGATCTGTCGTTGTTCGTCTCCATTGTCGGCAGTCTCTCCAAATCCAGCCGATGCCGCCTTCAATGATGTTCCAGTGACAAATCTACCGCTGCCTCCAGCCTCCAGTGACATTCTTTTTTTTGTTTGATCCTGTCAGTTGCTTCTCATGAATAATTCATCGGCGGTTGTTGATTCTATATCGCTGAGTGTTGTGGTGCCCCAGATAGGTGACCCTCAGCGGTCTTCTAGCCACGCTGGTGTTGGATGATCGAATCTCAACTCCAAACTAGAGCCATCTCATTTACATATATAAGCGCAAAAATATATACAATATTATGAATATAATATAATGATAACTCCAATACTCCCCCTCAAGCTGGAGCAAAGATGTAAATCATGCCCAGCTTGGAAATGATCAGATCTGAACGAGTAGGACTGACATCTTTAGTGAAGGCGTCAGCGAGTTGGTCAGCCGAGGGGACGTAAGCTGGAAGGACAGTCCCAGTACGAACGTGATCACGCAGAAAAGGAACATCCATCTCGATGTGTTTGGTGCGCTCATGTAGCACCGAATCCTGGGCAAGTAGGAGAGCTGACTTATTATCACAGTAAAGCGCCGAGCCATCAACAATAGATAGGCCAAGTTCAGTCAGCAGCGATCGAAGCCAAACCAACTCAGTAACGTCATGTGTCATGGCGCGGTACTCCGAATCAGCAGACGAACGAGATACAATGGATTGTTTCTTACTCCGCCACGAAATAAGATGATCACCATGGAATACACAAAAACCTGGCGTAGAGCAGGAGAGACTGTTAGCACTGTCAGCCCGATAGAAAAGCCCAAGACCAGGAGCGCGCTTAAGATAGCGAAGGACACGTCGAGCAGCATCTAGGTGATATGTCATGGGAGAATGCATAAATTGGCTCAAAACGCCCACTGAGAAGCTGATGTCAGGCCTGGAATTGGTCAAGTATATCAAACGGCCAACAAGCCGCTGGTACTGAGAGGGGTCTGAAAGAGGATCACCAGATTCAACATGGAGGCGATGGTTGATGTCCATAGGAGTACTTGAAGGACGACACCCAAATAGAACCGTGTACCGAAGAAGATCTAAGGTGTACTTGTGTTGCGATATAGAGATGTCTTGTCGTGAGCGAGCTACTTCAATTCGAAGGAAGTAGCGGAGAGGTCCAAGGTCTTTTACCACGAAGGCTGAGCGAAGTGTAGCTTTCACCTCAGAGATGTCATAGGGATCATCATTGATGAGAATAATATCATCAACATAGACTAGGGCAATGGAACGACGTCCCTCTAGAGTGGCACGAATGAAGCAAGTGTGATTTGCGCGGCACTGAGTGAAGCCAGACTGAAGGATGACTGAACTGAACCGTTCGAACCAGGCACGCGGAGACTGCTTTAAGCCATACAAAGATTTGTGCAGTTGGCAAACTCTCCCCGAATACTCCCCCTTAAGGGCAAACCCTGGAGGAGGAGCCATATATACCTCCTCCTGTAACTCGTCGTGCAGGAAGGCATTTTTGACATCAAGCTGGTGGAGAGGCCACATCCGAGAGGCTGCAAGCGAGAGCAGAAGGAGGGCACTGGTCAACTTAGCCACGGGAGCAAACGTGGCACCAAACTCGTCCGGAGCCTGAGTAAACCCCTTGGCCACCAAACGAGCCTTGTAGCGGTCAATAGTACCGTCAGCAGAGTACTTTACAGTATAAATCAATTTGCACCCAACTGTCCGTTTCCCGGGAGGAAGAGGAACCAGAGACTATGTCCCAGTACGACGGAGAGCAGACATCCCCTCCTCCATGGCCTGAACCCACCGCGGGTCAAGGAGAGCCTCATCAGTCGAGGTAGGTAGCTGTATAGAATCAGCAGCATCCACAAAATCCTGGTAAGAGGGTGAGAAACGCTGGTAGAAAACAACACTAGCCAATGGGTGCTCAGTAACCAAGGAGTGAACACAAATACGCTTGCCCTTGTGAAGGGCAATAGGTAAATCAACAGGAGAAGTAGAGGAGAGAGTCTCAAGAGAGATACATGCGACCGGAAGGAGCTGCGGATCCGGGACTGGAGGAGAAGGGAGTGCACCGGGTGGAGGTGGCGGAGGGCGGCGAGAGTAAGTCAGCAGGACAGGCGGAGCCGCAGAAGAGGCAGCATCTGGTGGAGGAGAGACAACTGGGAGAGGTTGCGCAATAGTGGGAAGCGCAGGAGACGTCGGATGTGCAGGAAAGAAGGGAACCTCCTAATGAAATGTCACATCCATAGAGTGAATGACACAACGCAACTGGGGATCATAGCAGCGGTAACCCTTAGTGGTAGTCGAGTAGCCAAGGAAGAGGCAGCGGATGGCCCTGTCGTCGAGTTTAATCCGAGAGGGGCGCCGATTCTGGACAAAACACACACAACCAAAGACCCGAAGAGGAATGGGAATAGCGGAGACAGATGGATGGATGAGACTATAGGGGGTAACGCCGCCGAGAGGACGAGAGGGAGTCCTATTAATAAGAAAATTTGATGTAAGAGAGCAGCGCTCCAATAGGGCATAGGGACATTCATTCCCCAAAGAAGGCAACGAACAGAGTCTAGGAGGTGGCGGTTTTTGCATTCTTTCACTCCATTCTGCTCGGGGGTCCCCGGACAAAAAAATTGGTGTACAGTACCCTCATTGCGGAGGAAGAGATCAAAGGAACGAGAAGTGTACTAACCTCCATTGTCAGAGCGGAGGATATAAATTGACATACCATGTTGGGTTTGTATCATACGAGAAAAATGAGAGTAAACCGATAGGACCTCAGATTTATTTTTGAGGAGATACACTCATAAGCAACGAGAATAGTCATCAATAAAAGTTACAAAATATGAGAAACCATCAAATGACACAACAGGGGCAGGGCCCCACACATCAGAATTAACTAACTCAAAACAAGAAGTAGCATGACTAACAGAAGGAACATACGTGTTGCGTGTGTTTTGACAGCTCACATACATCACAGCGAAAAGGAAAAACAAAAGACACATCAGGACAAACAGATAACATTTGTTGAGGGCTGGCATGACCGAGACGTGCGTGCCAAAGCGAGCTCGACGACAAAGCAGAATAAGCAGCAGAAGATGTAGGCGGGAATGTAGCAGTGGTGGTGGTAGCAGCAGTGGTAGGAGGTAGCTTCAGGTAGTACATCCAACTCTTCTCATATCTCGTACCAATAGTCCTCCCGGATCTCAGGTCCTGAAAAACACAATGATCAGGGAAGAAAGTTACTGAACAGTTCAAAATGCGAGTAATACTACAAACAGATAAAAGGTTGAGAGCCAACTAAGGGACAAGAAGAACAAAGTCAAGGGAGAGAGAGGAAGAGAGAGGGACGTTGCCCCAGCTAAGGACAGGAGTAACTGAGCCATCAACAAAGCGCACATCCCGGTGAGAGCAGGGAAAAACCTGAAGCAGATGGGAAGACGTACAAGTCATATGATCGGTTGCACCAGAGTCAATTACTCGGGGTGACGAATCCTGGTCAACCATGGTCGCGGAGCAAGCAAATGGAGTACCTGAGGAAGAAGAGACAGTGGAAGTAGAGACAGTAGTGAAAGGTTGAGACTGTTGAAACTGCTGAAACTGGGCCATCATCTGACAGAAGTCGGAGGAGTTGGCACCAAAGATGCTCTCGACGGGCTCGGAAGACTCAGCAGAAGCTACATTGTGTTTGGGAACACTACCAGGAGTAGGACGCTCAGAGCCCCGTAGGTGTGGGTATAGCTGATAGCAACGACTGCGATCATGGTAGAGACGCCTACAGTGAGAGCAAGGGCCACGAGGACCCGTAGAGCCACGACCACTAAAAGATCCACGACCACCAGGCTGAGTAGAAGAACCCCGACCACCGCGGCTACGAGTGTCGGAGGTGGGAGTGAGGTAGGAAGCTGCAAGGGTCATCTGCTCAGTAGGGAGAGAGGAGGTAGCACGAACGTCGGGAAGACTAGATTGCCTCTGCATACTTTCTCATGCTCTGCAACAATGGAGTAGGCCTCAAGAAGATCTGGCAAAGGTGACATCCCCACAATCTGAGCACGAGTAGACTCATATTCGGGGCGAAGCCCCATCAAGAACTGGTATGTCTCCCATCTCTGGCATTGTTTCCGAATAAGGGTGATATCATTAGAAGACTTCGGGGCACTGAGAGGCTCAAGATCGTTAAGCTCAAGAAAACGGTCTTGAAGGTAAGTAAAGTACTCCTAAACAGAGCGCTCCCCATGTTTGGCGGAAGCGATGTCCTAAAAAATCTCGAAAATCTGGGCATCAACACGCGGCATCCCAGAACCATGTACTTTTCAGTCGACCATTTGACTAACTCCTCTTTCTTGTCATCTTTGTCAGTCGGTTTGGGCATCGAAGGGCCGTCGGTCAGCCAGGAAAACTTATTCCGACCGGCAAGAGCCACTTTCATCGAAGTCTCCCATGAAGAATAATTTTTCTCATCGAGGAGGACGCTAGTAATTCGTCCTGTAGAGTCATAAGTATCCTTGGAATCCATGAAGCACAGAAATAACGAGTAACAAGATCCCTCCCGCAAAGGAGATCGGGGACCGAAAGACGAAGAAGAACGAAAAATCACATACAACGCATCAAGAACGACGTCATGGAGAAAACGTGGACGCCGGCGGGACTAGGTGGAATCCTGATGCACAGCGGAACGGCTGGAAAAACCAGCGGAAGAGGCGCTGCAGCCAGCAAGAGAGGACGTCGGCGACCAGCGACAGCAGCGGAAGGGAGTAGCCCGATCGGCGGAAGAAGCCCGATCGGCGGGACGAACCAGCAGGCAGGAGAAGCCCGATCGGCGGAAGGCACTTGCGGGATGTCCCGAGCGACGGCGGACCGGGAGTAGCCCGAGCGTGCGGAAGAAGCCCGATCGGCGGAACGAGAGACGCGCAGAAGCCACGAGCGGCGAGAGTCGGGAGGGAGAGACGCGGGCAAACCTTAGGATGCGTGAACCGCCTCTGATACTATGTTGGATGATCGAATCTCAACTCCAAACCGGAGCCATCTCATTTATATATATTTAAGCTCAAAAATATATACAGTATATGAATATAATATAATGATAACTCCAATAGCTAGCTCCCTGAAGATCACCACTGTGCCCTTAGATGGGACGAATTATCTTGAATGGTCTGGAGCGGCACAGCATATCATCCACAGCCATCAGCAATTTGGATATATTGATGGGACCATTGTCGCACCTCCTCTGGGTGATCCTTCTTGGAGGCGTTGGGACTCGGAAAATTCTTTGGTAGTCTCCTGGCTCCTGCATTCCATGTCCCTGAAGGTATATCGGAGTTAACATGTTGATGGATTCTGCCTATGAGATCTGGACTCGAGCACGTGAGATTTACTCTCAGATCGGAAACTCCACTCAGATTAATGAGCTGACGCATCGAATGCTGGAGTTACGTCAGGGAACCATGACGGTATCTACTTCTCTGAGTTCGAGCGTATCTCTCAAGAATTGGATTATTTTGAGCAATTTACTCCCGCTTGTACTGTCGATGCAGTTCTGTTGCAGAAAATGGACGAACGATTTCGTTTTCATATGTCCTTTAGCATGGTCTTTAGCATAATCCTTGGCGATGAAAACCGTCGGAGGTCCCTCAGCACGGCTGCTCCTCCGCACTCTAATCGCTCTGTCTTTACTAGTGTTGGTCGAGGTGGCTCCAACCATACCAACACGGTTCCTACCTGTGATTATTGTGGTCGCAGGGACCGCACTAGGGACCTGTGCTTCAAGCTCCATCCTCACCTTGCTCCACCCGGATCCGGCCGTGGTCGAGGACATGGTCGTGGCCCAGGACGAGGGGGATACCGCCAGAGTGGTTCTCGCCTTTATGATGTTGCCAAGGTTGTAGATATCGGATATCGGGGACACGTCGGTTTAGGTTTTTCATGTCGGTTTTACTATATCGGGGATATTTCATATATCGGGTTTCAATATTTAATTATTTATATGTATAATTATTTATAAATATAATCATTTTTTTATTTATATATATTAATATATTAATAATCTAAAATTTATTGAACTTCTAAATTTATTAAACTAATATAAGCATTTTGTGTTATACAAGTAATAATGATATAATGCATGAAATAAAACAAGAGAAACTAGAATGTCAGGAAGTTGTCTGTAACAATGGAAGATAAGAAATCTTTAGCTCATAATTTAAAAACCATGCATAATTGACGTCGATGATGCACTTGGGCAAGGAAGAAAGTCAAAGGGAAAAAACAACCTAAACAATGAAATAATTTTGTTTTATTATCTATTGGACCATAAACACTAATTAAAATAAATTGAAAAAAAACAAATCTATAAAATATCGGGATATATCGGCCGATATATCGGCGAATATATCGGTCAATAATAGACATATCGGAGGATATATTTCAAAAGGATATTTTGCAAAATAATATCGGAAACGTGTCGTTTTGTCCATAAAACCTTTATGTCGGCCGACTTGTCGGTCATGTCGGAGGATATCCACAACACTGGATGTTGCTTACTCCACTGAGGTTTACGACGACCCTCATGGTCATCTCCCAGGACATTTTACCACCTCGAAATTGGACGCTCTCCGTCTCCTCCTGCACTCCCAGTCAGACACTCCCCAGAGCGGTACTTCAACATCCTTTGTTACTGCTGTTATGCCCAGTATCAATACTACTGCGACACCTCTATATGAGTGGATCATTGACTCGGGAGCTACCGATCACATGACCGGCTCCTCCTCGGGTTTCTCTTCCTACACTCCCTTGTCTAGTAAGACAAGGTTATCTCTGCAAATGGCACCTTCTCCCCTATTGCGGGCAAGGACAACATTTCATGTTCCTCTTCTCTTTCTCTTTCTTCTGTTTTGCATGTCCCTTCATTTCCTCGCAGTCTTCTTTCCATTAGCAATCTCACTCAGTCTCTTAACTGTTTTGTAACTTTCTTTCCTGATACTTGTGTTTTTCAGGAACTGGGTACGAAGCGGATCATTGGAAGTGGTAGGAATCGCGGTAGCCCGTACTATTTGGATGCTACTTCATCGTCCCTTGCTCTCACTTCTTCCGTTGTTACTGTTGCTGATGCTCGACGCTGGCACTTGCGTCTTGGTCATCCTTCTCCAGTTTACCTTCAGAAATTATTTTCTACTTTATCTCCATTTGTTCAAACTTTAAAATGTGATGCTTGTGAAAAATCTAAACATTTTGACATTTTTCTTCGCATTTATCTTCCCCTAGTACTACTCCTTTTGCTTTTATACATTCTAAAGTTTGGGGGTCTTCCTTTGTTGTATCTTTAACTAGTTATCGTTGGTTTGTTACCTTTTTCGATTGTTTTCCTTGCACTGCTTGGGTTTATATCTTAAAGAAAAAATGAAGTGTTTCCGGTTTTTCAAACCTTCCATAAAATTGTGCAAACTCAGTTCAATGATAATATCTGCGTTCTTCGTAGTGATAATGGGGGACAATACAATGATCGTGGAGCGTTTGGCTCATACCTCACTAGTCATAGAATTATTCACAAAACCGTTTGCATTTACACCTCCACCCAAAATGATGCTGAACGAAAAAAACCGGCATCTCCTTGATGTTGCCCGGTGCCTTCTCACTACCATGCATCTCCCGAAATCATATTGGGGTGATGCCATCCTAACTGCTACTCATCTTATCAACCGTCTTCCTTCACGGGTTCTAGACTATACTACTCTAGTCCGTCTTTCCACTACTTCTGTTGTTCATAGCACTCATCTTCCACCCTGCGTTTTTGGGTGCGTATATTTTGTTCGCGCCCATCAGCCCCATCGTGACAAGCTTGACCCTCGGGCTCTCCGTTGTGTCTTTCTTGGCTATTCAACAACTTCAAAAAGGTATCGGTGTTATCACCCTCTTTCCAGACATTTTTTTTGTACCATGGACGTGACCTTCCATGAGGAGGAATCTTACTACTTGGATTCGACTCACTTCATTCGTCAGGGGGAGAAAGATGTCATTGATTCAGTGTCAATCCCTCTGATTCCTTCTACACCTATCATGTCTTCCACCATAGCTACTCCTCCTACAACCCCTTCACCACCTACACCTACGTCGTTTTCTCCCATATATCACCAATCGTCCCTCATCTCTCCTTTTCCTCATATATATCATCGCCGACAAACAGGTAAATAGTCCTCTGTTGTTCCGTCGTTGTCGGTGCCGTCTTTGGACTCAGATTCTGATGTTGATTTGCATGTTCCCATTGTTGTGCTAAGAGGTAAGGTTGTGTGTACGGAACACCCTATCTCTAATCATGTTGCTTATGATCACCTTTCTCAACTTCATCAGGGTTTTATATCTTCTTTGTTCGTCATCAGTATTCCTAAGACGTGGCAGGAGGCGGTTTGCATTCCGGCATGGGCTAAAGCAATGAATGAGGAAATGTCTGTCTTGGATAAGAATCAAACATGGGATGTCTCTTCCCTTCTGACAAGAAAGTCATCGGTTCAACGTGGGTCTTCTCCGTTAAGCAAAATCATGATGGTAAAGTTGAGCGATATAAAGCTCGTCTAGTGGCTCGTGGTTACGCCCAGACTCAGAGAGTCGACTACCAGGAGACCTTTGCCCCGGTAGCAAAGATGGACTATGTTTGTGTGACTCTATCTTGTGCTGCGTGCTTGGGATGGGATCTACATCAACCGGACGTCGAAAATGTATTCTTGCACGGTGACCTCGATGAAGAGGTGTACATGACATTTCCTCCAGGTTTTGTGAAGAGGGGACAAGAAGGACTGGTCTGTCACTTAAGGAAGTCTTTGTACGGGCCGAAGAAGTCTCCCAGTACTTGTTTTGGCAGATTCCACAAGGCCATGATAAAGTTTGGCTACAAACAGGGACATTCTGATCATACATTATTTGTAAGGAAGAATGAGGGAAAAATTGTCGTTCTTATTGTCTATGTTTATGACATTGTGATCACCGGAGATGACTCGGATGAAATCTCAAAGCTGAAGGCTCTTCTGTCGGCTGAGTTTGAAGTAAAGGACTTGCAAAGGCTTCGCTACTTCCTAGGAAGTGAAGTGACTCGCTCTGATCAGGGTATCTTCATCTCGCAACGTAAGTATGTGTTAGATTTGTTAACAGAGACTGAGATGTTTGGTTGTGTTCCTGTGAACACCTCTATGGAGAACCATAGGATCGATGAAAATAGCGATGGCGATCGCAAGGATGCTTCAAGTTATCAGAGATTGGTGGGGAAGCTTTTATACCTCTCACACACTCGCCCCGATATCACATATGCATTTGGAATCTTGAGTAGGTATATGCATGCCCCAAGGATCAGACATCAGGATGCTCCATACCGCGTACTACGGTATAGTCGGTACTTAAAGAAGGCTCCGGATCAGGGGCTGATGTTTTCAAAGAACAACTATTTAAAGATTGACGTTTTTACTGACGCAGATTGGGTCGGAAGCCGTGATGACAGGAAATCTACAACGGAGTATTGCACCTTCGTTGGTGGAAATTTGGTCACGTGTCGTAGCAAGAAGCAAAATGTGGTGGTCAGATCTAGTGCTGAAGCCGAGTACTGGTCAATGTCTCAACGCCTCTGTGAAGGTTTATGGTTGCGCACCTTATTGCAAGACCTGGACCTTCAAGAAGATGCTCTCATTTCTATGTTCTGTGACAACAAAGTTGTTATCAGCATAGCTCACAATCCGGTCCAACATAACAGAACTAAGCATGTCGAGGTTGATCGTCATTTCATCAAAGACCATCTAGAAAAAAGAAATTTAGTCACTCCTTTTGTTCACTCCAAAGATCAGTTGGCCAATGTCTTCACCAAGAGCTTAGGGTGCGATATTCTTATGGATGATATCCATAGAATCGGAATGACAGATATCTACCATTCGACTTGATAGGGAGAATTGAAATCAAGTCTGTTTTATGTGTTTTGTATTTTACCCTCATGAGGGTATTTTAGTATTTGTACGCTTTTTCCCTTACTCTATATATATGAGAATGAGTATAGGGTGTTTAATAATATTATTCTGGTTTTAATCCTCTCAACTATGTACTGTCACGAGATAGGTAAAACATCTTTATTATGTGACCACCTGTGAAATATAAGCATTCTACTACTTTTGATCATCTAAAATATCTTCACATCACATTCTTCCATTAAAAATTCTATGAGTGGTCCACCAAAACACCATAAACCCCTAAAGTATAGTTTTTTTTTTTAAAATGCAATCTCTCTCCTTCTCTCTCTTAAAACACAGGACTAAGTTAAAAAATACTTCTTGCTTCTAAGATCATATTTAACTACTAAAACTGATATTCACAATTTGTTTGTTCTATAGTCATAAAAATCAAATTTTTACTAGTCTGGCATGCAAATATTGGTCCATAACAAAGGGGGTTAAGGATGGAAGTCCAACCAGATAATCCAGTTGTGAGGGTGATGAAGACCCGACGGACAAAAGGCGCGGGATCACGCGCGTTTATTCCCGTCGGAGGCGGCTTTGATCTTCTTCATGAGTTGGGCCTTCCTTTGCGAACGATCCGGCTCCACGGATGCGTTCGGAAAGTCGACGCCCATTATTTTTGTATTTTGCTTTATTTATTTCGGTCATTTATTTTGGTAGTTTTGGCACCCGGAAGTTCGGCCAATCATAGCCGTTCATTATGGAAGCTTCCGGATGCCCCCTTCTTTTCCTATAAATAAACCCTAAATCTAAGAGGAGAGGGACCGATGTTTTGAGAGCTTCTAGCAGCCGGTCATTTGGTGCGACGCCAACCCTCAGGTGCGACTCCTGATTATCCCCCTCCAATCCCGCGAATCCCCTCCTCCCTGCCTTCGCCGACCACCTCCGGTCTTCTCCAGCCCCACCGCTTCCTCCAACAACCCCACCGAACACCTTCCCCCTCCTTCTTCTACCTCCAGCCACCTCACCTTGCCCCGCTCCCCTCTCCAGCAGCCTCGCCGAGCCCCTGCATCCACCTACCACCATCAGCAACCCCGCCGTTTCCCCTCCAGCAGCCTCGCCGGCCACTCGCCTCCAGCATCCCCGCCGTTCCCATCCAGTAGCCTCGCCGTACCCCTCCAGCAGCCTCGCCGGCCACCCGCCTCCCTCCTGCAGCCACCAAAAACCACCAAGCTCCCCGACAACCACCTCACCAGTCCCCGCCCCCCCTCACGGCCGTCAGAGTCGGCAAGAGCACCTTCCGTCGACTCCTACTTCCTCTCAGATTTGGGTTTGCACGTGTTTGTAAGTCATTATTTGCTTTCAGGTCTTGAACATTGAGTATGCTAATTGATGTTATATGTTTATGGTGATTTCGTCAATTATTGCGTTGGTTGCTTGAGATCGTACTAATTTGCGGGAACATTCGAACGACAGTTCGACTAATTGCACTCTCCGAGTGTGAACCGCTCTCGTAGCTTACTTTCATTGCGTAGTCCCTTCCCGTATATTTGCATATGCTATAAACACACTTTTAATACATTTAAGACGGTTGGCTTCATTGGTGCTCTACTCGTGTTTGACAAACTACCCCTCGGGTCCCTTTGGTGTGTCAAGTTTTCTTCACCCCTAGTCCACCACTGCATCAGAGGGCCTTGCAACTAGAGCCCCGCATAAGTTTTAACTATCTCTGCACCAATCAATGGAAGATTATCAAAGTATACTTTGTATCTTCATAATAGAGTAATGATGCTCAACTTTCTAGGTTTTAGGAAGGTAAAAGAGAATTTAGGGTCGTTTACCGGAACCTCCCCACTAAGTTTGCAAAATTATAGGTTGCACCTCGCTATCTTTTGAAATTACATGAATTTTTTGTATAAGTTTATATTTCATAGCATGCATGCACAAAAATAACCCCATTGAGGAAGGTGACAGGTGAACAATTTTGTGCATGCATGTGTTACGGCGCCAGTCACAGACAAACCGCGTTGGGGGAAAGTTTATCATCGCCGCAACACCACGGAAGATGCGGCCGCATAAGCGGCATCATAATTTAGAATAATTATATTTCTATTTGTGTTCCCGATGTTTAAGCCCAAACGGGGGGTCCGCACTCTTATTTTTAGTATGTTCCTTATTTTGTTCCCGTTGTTAAGCCCAAACGGGGGGCACGTAATTTCCTTATTTTGCTCTATTAAACCCCATGGGGGGTGGACCGGTATTGGCATGCAATAAGAATTATCAATTTCTTTCCCTCACCAAGTCTTCTCTTCCTCACCCCAGCTCTCACAAGTCCGCCCACCTTCATAACCGCCGCCGCCCGTCTCCAACCTGGAGGATCTCCACCCCAGTCACCGGCGAACACGAGCCCAGACCGCGGCACATAACAAACAGGTATCAGAGCCACCCACGTCGTCCGGCCAGTCCACCGCCGGAACCGCTCCACCTGGGATTGCCCCTCGACTCGCTGCACCAAACAGTGTTTCGCTGCTTCCACTGCCTGAACCGTCGCCAATGGCCGAGCGGGATCTCCTTCAACAAATCCTAGACCGCTTAGACAAGATGGACTCTCGCCTGGGCGAGGTCGACATCTGCACAGCGCACTTAGCCGTCGGGTTGCCACCCGCCGACCGGCCACACAGCTCACAGTCGGCACCCGAGCACACGCTCGGTGACGGACACACCGACCACCGCTCCGGGGGAGGTGCGTTCCCGCGCTATGTCAAATTGGAATTTCCGGTCTTCGACGGACGCGAGGACCCTCTAGCATGGCTGGCAAAGTGCGAGTTATTCTTCTCCAACCAACGCACTACTGGAAAAGAACGTCTAGGCCTTGCCTCTTTTCATCTCAACGACGCCGCACAATTGTGGTTCTCCCAACTCCAGCGCGAACGGCCAGACCAGCAATGGGACGAATTCAAGGCCGCCTGCACGCTCCGTTTCGGCCCGTCTATCCGCGAAAACCCCCTCGGCGACCTGATCGGCCTTCGTCAAACGGGAGCCTTGGAAGACTACATAGATCGTTTTTAACTTTTGCTCGCAAGGGCGTCTACGTGTCGTCTGGATCAACAAGTTCCTATCTTCATGGCCGGTTTACACGAACGGCTCCGTCTACACGTCGAGTTCCAAGACCCACCCGACCTTACGACCGCCATGAACATCGCACGAACGTGCGAGCGTCGCATTCTTTTGGGTCGCCACAACATATCCCGTCGTGATTCCGGGCACTCCTTCCGCGAGACAACTTCCGCTACGCCGGCCTCTCAGCCCGCACAAACCGCCGCCACCTCCAAACCACCCTTCCGGCGGCGTCTTTCCCACGCCGAAATGACTGAACGCCGCGCCAAGGGGCTCAGCTTCAACTGTGAGGAACTCTTTGGGCCCGGCCACCGCTGCAAACGCCTCTTTTGGATTGAGGTAGATGACCCGTCCGATGTTGACAGCGAGGGCCCGGATTTGGAGGCACCTAAACTCTCGGTCAACGCCATTGCCGGGCCACAAGGGGTCCACATACTGCAACTTCCCGTCCACGTAGTCGGCACCACGCTCGTGGCCTTGCTAGACTCCGGCAGCACGCACAACTTCATCCGCCACAGGATCGCGACCGCCCTACAACTGCCGGTCACGTTCCGCCATCAACTCCAGGTCTCGGTGGCCAATGGCCACAGCATGGCATGCCCCGGGCTGTGCGGCCACATGTCGCTAACAATCCATCACCGGTACTTCAACATCGATCTTCTGCTTGTCGATCTCGATGGTTTTGATATCGTATTGGGGGTCCGTTGGTTGCGTACCTTGGGACCAATCACGTGGGACTTCAATATCCTCACCATGCAATGGACCAACGACTCACAACGGGTGGACTGGCAATGCCTCAGCCCATCAGACAAGCCGAGGGCCTTCCTCATGCATGGCACAGACGCCGCGGGGGAGCGCCAACCGCAGGACATCCAATTTCTGCTCCAGGAGTTTGCGGACACCTTCACAATTCCGGAAGCCCTTCCGCCCCACCGACTACAGGACCACCGCATTTGTATATTACCCGGAACCGCGCCGGTCGTAGTCCGGCCTACCGCTACCCGTTTCTCCAGAAAGACAAAATCGAGCGGCAGTGCGCCGCAATGCTCCAATAGGGACTCATCCGACGAAGCGTCTCCCCTTTTTCGTCACCGGCCCTTCTGGTACGCAAGAAGGACAACACATGGCGTTTTTACGTCGATTACCGAGAACTCAACGCCAAGATGGTCAAGGACAAATTTCCAATACCTGTGGTCGAGGAGCTCCTCGACGAGTTGCATGTCGCACGCTTCTTCTCCAAGCTCGACTTATACTCCGGATACCACCAAGTGCGCATGGCCGCCAATGACGTGGAGAAAACGGCCTTCCAGACACACCACAGACATTTTGAGTTCCTCGTCATGCTTTTCGGCTTGACCAATGCGCCCTCCACCTTCCAATCGTTGATGAACGAGGTATTTCAAGCCTTCCTCAGAAAATTTGTTCGCGCTCTTTGACGATATCTTGATCTATAGCAAGCCGTGGGCCGAGCATCTCCTCCATGTGCGCGAAATTCTCGCCCTCCTCTGCCACCACCGCCTGGTCCTCAAGGAATCCAAGTGCTCGTTCCGGCAACCTAGCGTCGCCTATCTTGGCCACGTAGTGCACGCTCACGGCGTGTCTGCCGATCCGGAGAAACTTCAAGGGATCGCCGCATGGCCGACCACCCGCTCGCAGCGCGACATCCGAGCCTTTTTGGGGTTGACCGGCTACTACAGGCAATTCATCCACAACTACAGCACCATTGTCGAACCTCTCTTGGCACTCTTACGCCGCAAGGAGTTCATATGGGAGGACACCGCGCAGCACGCTTTTACGGACCTCCAAGCCGCTCTCGCCTTAGCTCTCGTACTCCACCTGCCGGACTTCAATACGGCCTTCTACATCGAATGTGACGCCTCTGCCCTTGGGTGCGGTGTGGTCCTCCATCAACAGGGTCACCCAATCGCATATTTTAGCCGCCGCACCGCTCTACATCACCGCAAGCTGCCAGCCTACGAACTGGAACTCATTGGATTGGCCAAAGCAGTTCAACATTGGCGACCTTACCTTTGGGGCCGCACCTTCATTGTCCGGACAGACCACTTCAGTTTGAAATACCTTTTGGAGCAACGATTGTCCACCGTGCCGCAAAAACGGTGGGTGAGCAAACAATTGGGGTTTGATTTCACCGTTGAATACAAGGCGGGAGCTCTCAATAGGGCCGCGGACGCTCTCTCTCGTAGGCACTACGACGACCCCGACGTCTCCGCCATTATCTGCGCCCTCTCACGGCCGACCGCCCCCCCACGTGGACACCATCCGGAACGAGACCGCCACATCACCGTCCCTCTCCGAGTTGCTTCGCCGAGCGCAAGAAGGCCTATTACCACCAGTATGGACGAGCCGCGACAGACTCATTCTCTACAAAAACCGGATCTACTTGCCACCCACATCGCCCCACATTTTGACCATCATGAAGGAGGCGCGCGATCGGGCGCATGAGGGAATTCACAAAACCCTCCACCGCATACGTGCTGAGTACTATTGGAAGGGACGACGCCGTCACGTCCAGCATTTTATTGCACAGTGCGCGATATGTCAACAACATAAAGCAGTCAACTTATTACCGGCGGGTCTTCTCCAACCGTTACCTGTACCAACCAAAATCTGGGCAGATATTTCCATGGACTTTGTGGAGGGCCTTCCCCGCAGCAAAGGTAAAACCACCCTCATGGTGGTGGTGGACAAATTTTCAAAAGGGGCACACTTCCTTCCTCTTGCCCGCCCACTCGTCGCGGAACGGGTCGCCCAACTATTCTTCAACGACATCGTCCACTTACACGGATTGCCAGAAAGTATCGTGTCCGACCGCGACAAGGTCTTTACAAGCCGCTTCTGGAAGGAACTTTTCACGCTCAGCGGTACGACCCTACAACTCACGTCCGCGTACCATCCGCAATCGGACGGCCAAACGAAAGTGGTCAACCGGACCGTGGAAATGTACCTCCGTTGTCTAACCGGTGAACACCCCAAACAATGGGTCACCTGGAGTCCATGGATCGAGTATTGCTATAACACCTCCTACCACTCGGCGCTCCAAACGACACCATTCCGACTCATCTACGGACGGGAACCGCCCAAGCTCGTCGCCTACGAACCCGGCCGGGCCACCTTAACACCCGTGGACCAACAGTTGCGGGACTGGGATACATGCTCGCCACCGCCCGCGAACACCTTCTGCAAGCTCAACACCGCATGGAGACCGCTTACAACAGGGGCCATCGGGACGTATCCTATGTCACAGGGGAATGGGTATGGCTCAAGCGCCGGCCGTACCGCCAGACGACACTGCATAGGACCGACACCCCCACCAAATTGGGACCCCGGTTCTACGGACCCTTCCAGATTGTTCACCGCATCGGGGAGGTCGCCTAACGCCTCCGCTTACCACCCGAGGCACGTATTCACGACGTGTTCCACGTTTCCCAGCTGAAACGATTCTACGGCGAACCCCCATCGGCACCACTCGTGGACATTCCGTCTCAGCTTGAGGACAAGCTGTCTTCCGACGAGAAAGGATATGTTACGGCGCCAGTCGCAGACAAACCGCGTTGGGGGAAAGTTTATCAACGCCGCAACACCGCGGAAGATGCGGCCGCATAAGCGGCATCATAATTTAGAATAATTATATTTCTATTTGTGTTCCCGTTGTTTAAGCACAAACGGGGGGCCCGCACTCTTATTTTTAGTATGTTCCTTATTTTGTTCCCGTTGTTAACCCCAAACGGAGGGCACGCAATTTCCTTATTATGCTCTATTTAACCCCATGGGGGTGGACCGGTTTTGGCATGCAATAAGAATTATCAATTTCTTTCCCTCACCAAGTCTTCTCTTCCTCACCCCCTGCTCTCACAAGTCCGCCCACCTTCATAACCGCCGCCGCCCGTCTCCAACCTGGAGGATCTCTACCCCAGTCACCGGCGAACACGAGCCTAGACCGCAGCACGTAACAGCATGCCATAAAATATAAACTTACAGATGAGGTTTTTGTAATTTCAAAACATAAAGGGGTGCAACCCGTAACTATGATAACTCCCAAGGGAGTTTTGGAAAATTAATACAGAAAATGTAAAATAAACTTGCATCTTGAAAGAGAGTCGGGCTAAGTCTGCTTTCTCATCTGACCTTTGACCACTAAACAAGCTGTTCAAAACAAAATCTATTATAAAAAAGGCATTTCAAATTTAGCGAGCTTGTGTGTAGTCGGCTGTGAAAGTGGAGGATACGATCAGTATGACTCTAGAGGGGGGTGAATAGAGTTTATTAAAATAATTTTTCAAAATAAAACTTTGCAGAGGAAGAGTTAAGTTAATATAGTATGTGTATTGTGCTGCAGCAATAAAACAGAAGTAATAATAAAAAGAAAACAAAAGATTCACAGCACACAGTAAAGAATACACACAAGCAACAAAACAGAAGAAGCTATAGTGGTTCCCCAATCAACCTTGGTACATCCACTCTTCTACCACCCTTGGTAGGAATCCACTCAGGATGAGTTGATCAGGTGTCCTGACACCAATGAGCTTTTGATAAGGTGCTCAAAAATCAAATCTAGATTTTTTGATAAGGTGTCTTGCCACCACTGAGTTTTGACAAGGCTCTCAGAACCAGATTCAAAGCTTTTGAAGGGAGTTTTGATAACCCTTTTACAGCGGAAAAAGAAAAAGGAAGAGGTGAAGTTGTCTTCTCTGTCTCAATCACTGAGAGAAGACTTAGTGGATTGATTGTGTTGTCAAAGCTCCCCCTGAGATGCAGATGGTTTAGAAGTGAGAGCTTTGCTATGGTGATAGGCCTTTAGAAGCTTCAGATCTCCAGCAGAAGATGATTTCAGCAGAGGCTGAAATATGAGTTGTCTGGAGTCTTTGATGTTGAAGCTATGAACACTTTTCAGTATGCTAATTTTCAATCTAACTATTCAGGATTGATCACTTGATTTTTCTCTGAGTTGATCTCACTATCTGTGTATGTCTGTATTGAGTGTATTTATTTCTCTTGATCTGCTGTTGGATATTTTATTCTCTGATGATCCTCTGTCCAAGATAGCCGTTAGCAGTCATAAATGTCTTCCATAAATATTGTCTTCTGGAGGAAAGTCCAATAAACATTCTCTGAGAAATCCCTTGAAACTTGCTCCAGAATAAATGAAAACGGCTAACAAATCTCTTGAAATAAATGCTGAGAGAATTTGAAAAACATTCCAAAAGCTGACTGAATTTGAATCTCTAAAGTCGTCGATCTCTCAGAAAAACGTCGATCTGAGCTCTACGATCGTTGAACTGAGCTCAGAGATTGGATTGAACATCAGACAAAAAACGTCGAACTGAGCTCTACGATCGTCGAACTGAGCTCAGCGACCTGAAGAATAAGTGAGGATAGATCGTCGAACTGAGCTCAGTGACTTGGAAACAAGCTGAAGGCAGATCGTCGATCTGAGCTCGAAGATCGTCGATCGGAGTTCGACGACTTAGCAGAGTTGAGCTCAGAGATCGTCGAATGGAGTTCGACGTTTCGTCGACCGGAGCTCGACGAAAATTGTCTTTGTCTCAGCTCTAAGTCTTGATCCTTGAATGGTCCTAGGGGCAGCTTCAAACCTAAGTTCTAAGCCCTAGACTCATTCTAACTTGACCTTTTCAACTATACATCTAGGTCAAACTGATTTCCTAAAAACATAGTGATCCTTGCCCAAATTAGTAATAGGGTGTTCCAACAATCTCCCCCTATTTGGGTTAGGATTACTATTTACAGAGCTCAGTAATAAATACAAAAGCAAATACAGAAAAGCAAAAATTAAAGCAACAGAGCAGAACATGCAGCATAGCAGCATTCAGATAGAATATCAGCAAGTGTTTTAAAATGAATGTACTGTCTGCTTACAGAGATCACTTCTTTTCACTTCCTTTCTTAAATAAGATTTCCCTGTTGGGATTGAGAGCCTCTTTCTTTGACCTTCTGTCATCATCTGCACCTAAGGAGGTTTGAGATCTTGGCCTGGGAACCACAGCCTCACGATGCAGTTTCATGTAATCCACTGGGTCAAAGAACTTCCTTGAAGCATATCTTTCCAGTTCTGTCTTCCTTTGCTCTGACAAGGTAGTGATGTTGGAAGTGTCTTTTTCTTGCTCTCTGGCCTTCTTCAACTGATCTAAGGCAGCAAGTTCTTTCATCCTAGCAGTCCATGATGCTGGATTGTTCTCTGGATCTTCAAAAGGGATTGCAGGTTCATATCTATTAATAGTTTCTGAAACAGTAGAAGTCCTTGTATCAACAGTTTCTCTTTGTTTATAAGGGAAAGGACCTTGAGTTGAGTCCATATGTCTTTGTCCTTCCCTCTGTTGTCTTGATTGAATCTTGTGTTCTCTCTGATTACCTCTGTATTGTCCCCTTCTGGACTGATAACCTCTTTGATATTGCCCTCTGGGATGATATCTCTGTGAAGATTGGGAGGAGCTTTGCTTTGGAGCAGAGGTTTGAGAAGCTGAGCCTCCACCTGATCCTGAATCTGGAGGAGGAGGAGGAGGCTGAAACTGGGATGATCCTTTCTCATACTTATCCAACTTTCTTCTTTTCCTCATGGCCTTTAGCTGGTTTTTAGAATACTGCATCCAAGATTCAGTTATCTGGCAGTCATGTAGAATATAATAGGGTATGTCATTAACATCCTTGACCTTTGCAGGAGGGACCTTCATCATGGCCTTACTTCTAGCTTTCCTTTTCCTAGCAATAGTGCCAGCAGAGTCATCAGATTCTGTATTGAATTGATCACTTTCAGAACTTTGTGGTCTGTCATACAAATCATCTATACTTTTGATGTATTCCTCTTGAACTTTTGATTTCTCAGTATCAACAGGGGCAGGAGGTGTTGATACAACAGCAGTAATCACAGCAGTACTCTCAGCAGGAGCAGATGAACTAGCAGGAGTCTCAGATACTTGTACTTCCAAATATTTGGTCAATTCTTCATCAGCAGTATTATCAATATCAGCAGACAGCATTTCAATGTCAGTAGATCCAACAGATATAACAGCAGTACAAACAGAAGCAACAACATCCTCAGCCTTAAAAGAGCTGACATATGATGCAATCAGACTGGGATCACATTCTGAAATAGGCACAATGGCCTTAGTAAGGTCTTCAACTTGCTGAACTGGTAAATATCTTCTGTGAAGAGAATCAAAAGCACTCAACAGTGACCTGAGGTCCACTGTAAACACTGGTACTGGAGCAGCAGCAGGCACTTCTTCAGCTTCATGAGGCATCTCCCCCTGCCTTGATTCAGGCAGGACTGGATCAAGGCACTCCATTGAAGGAATTGCCTGAGGAGAGGAGATAGCTGACAGCCTGTCAGATAGCTCCTGGATAGATTTGAGGAGTGGAGCCAAAGAGGTCTTCAGCAGGGCTACTAGCTTGGGGGCCAGTATCCCATAAAGCCTATCTGTCAGAGCTGAAAGATCCACTTGCTCAAGGGATACTTGAGTAGAAGTGAAGGAAGAGGTGGCTGGAACTGATGGAATGGTTGGTGTGGTGGGAGGAGGTATAGGGATGGATGGCTCAGTAGTAGAGATTGTGGAGATGGATGGTACTGGAAAGGAGATGGATGGTATGGGAGTAGAGATGGATGGTGAGAAAGATGGTTGATCAAGGATGTCATTGAGGAGTTGTTGGTATGAGGAGGATGATGGAGGCTCAAGAGGTGAGGAGGGGGAATCATCCATGAAGGAGTCATCCAAAATGTTGAAAGATGGAATGGAAGAATCAATGGGTGGATAGTAGTACAGAGGGTGTAATGGTTCTGAGGTGGTGGCTGGAGGAGATGAAATAGGTGATGAAATTGTGATGGGGGAGGAGATGGCTGATTGGATGGTTGATGAGGAAGGTAAGGCAGAAACAATAGGAGGTGGAGAAGGAGCAGAGGAGGAGGCAGGCAGTTTCTCAATGAGGGCAGGAACCTGAGGGGAAGAGACTGAAACAGTCCTTGTGCCTGAAGCAGATGTTGCTGCAGCAGCCCTGTTGGGGTTGATAATCTGCCTGTCCCACTTGCTGAAAAGGGCACAGGTGAGCCTTTTGGATGCATTGATGTGCATCACATTTGAAACCAGTAATTCAGGGCACCTGGAATGCAGGAAAACCCCTAGAATCCTCCCAAAATAGACACAACTTTTGTTAATTTTCTTCTTGATCAAGTCAAAGAAGATAGTTCCCCAATCCAGATGTTTCTTGTCAACTATTGCTCCCATTAAACAGAACTGATACCTTGAGATGGTATCATGAGCTGAGTGTTTTGCCAGAAGCACTTTCCCCATAACATCAGCCAAAAATTGAAATTCAATTGATAGATTCTTTTTCAACAGCTTATTAGGGTGTACAGCAGAGTGACCCATTCTATCTAACATGGAATCAAATTCTTCTCCAGACAAATCAATAGTCATCTCCAGTACTTAAGGTGAATACTTCAGTCAGAAGAATAGGGGACAATGGTACCTGAGTCCCGTTGATCGTGCTGACTATAGTATTTTCATTTTCACTGGTTGCAGTAAAAACCCATTCCTTTATTTCATCTGCCGCAATCTTTATTCTGGTGGTCATAAACTGAACTAACTGCTGTTCTCGAAAAAGATTCAGAATATCTTTGAACCTCTGATCGCTGCCATCGAAGGAGTTCATATCTATGTCAAAACCTTTATCAAATTTCATTTTGGAAAGAGCGGCAACCGACACCGCCATTTGTACCTGCAAAGATTGAACAAACACGACCAAGTGTAGAGAGTTTGGAGGGAAAGAGAAAAATTTGCAAAGAGTATGAAAGCGTAAAAGACGAACGGCGGCCGAAGAAATGATTTTATATTACGGTTCGACGCCAGAAAGGAAAAATCGCTGAACTCTGTTCGACGATTTGGGCTTCTAATGGAATACGAAGAGGTTTCAATATCGTCGATCTCCGTTCGACGACATTGACGAGCGTCGAGCTCTGCTCGACGACCGCTTAACAGAAAGAAGGATAGCTTAAAGCTATCAGGCGGCGCTGAACTCAGGTCGACGATTCAGGAAACGTCGATCTGCGTTTGACGATTTTTGGGAAACCGTCGATCACCGTTCGACGATTTCTGGGGAAAACGTCGAGCGCAGTTCAGAGACAGAAACTATCCTACAGACACAAAAAGAAATGAGTTTTTAGCCTAATCTTGGTCTGTTTTTAGATTTTCAAAATCTTGAAATTCATTTTAGGCTTCCTCCATCTAACATGCCTAACTGATTTAGGAAGAATGTATGTTTCTTTTCATCCAAGGGTTTGGTGAAAATATCTCCCTTTTGCAAATCAGTTAGGATATATTGAAGTTCAATTTTGTTTTTCTCAACATTATCCCTTATAAAATGATGCCTAATTTCTATGTGTTTTGTCCTACTATGAAGGACCGGATTTTGTGCAATGGAAATAGCACTGGTGTTGTCACAAAATATTTTAGACTTCTCTAAGTTGTAAACATAGTCTAGGAGTTGATTTTGTATCCACAAGATTTGTGAACAACAACTACCTGCAGTCATATATTCAGCTTCAGCAGTTGAAGTTGACACAGATGTTTGTTTCTTACAAAACCATGAGACAAGTCTATCACAAAAAAACTGACAAGTTCCACTGGTGCTTTTCCTGTCTATTCTGCATCCAGCATAATCAGCATCTGAAAATCCAGTTAAGTCAAATGTTGAATCTTTCTGATACCAGAGACCTAGATTTGGACAGCTTTTAACATACCTAAGAATCCTCTTTACTAAAGTTAAGTGTGACTCTCTATGGCTAACTTGGAATCTAGCACATATACATGTAGCAAACATTATATCAGGCCTACTAGCTGTAAGGTACAATAAAGAGCCAATCATTGCTCTATATGTTGTCTGATCAACTGGTTTCCCATGGTCATCAGCATCCAATACAGCATTGGTAGGCATGGGTGTTTTCATACATGATGCATCAGACATACCAAATTTCTTAACCAGCTCTTTTGCATACTTTGTTTGAGAAATAAATATGCCTTCAGCATGTTGTTTGACTTGCAATCCCAAGAAGAAGGAGAGCTCACCTATGCTACTCATTTCAAATTTAGAGAGCATAAGCTTGGAAAACTTTTTGCACAAGTTTGAATCAGTAGAACCAAAGATGATGTCATCTACATATATTTGTACTAGTAGGGTATGGGACTTATGGGTTCTAATAAAAAGAGTTTGGTCTACTCTCCCCCTAATAAAATCATTTTCCAGAAAAAAGCATGCTAGGGTCTCATATCATGCTCTAGGAGCTTGCTTTAGACCATATAATGTTTTATGCAATTTGAAAACATAATCAGGATAAGTTGGAGAGACAAAACCTGGGGGTTGTCTGACATAGACTTATTCTTTGATCTCCCCATTGAGAAAAGTACTCTTCACATCCATTTGGTAGACTTTGAATCCCTTGTGAGCAGCATAAGCCAGGAAGATTCTTATGGCCTCTAACCTTACAACTGGTGCAAAAGTCTAGTCATAGTCTATCCCCTCTTCTTGAGAATATCCTTGAGCAACTAGCCTTGCCTTGTTCCTTACAATAATTCCTTGATCATCCAATTTGTTTCTGAACATCCATTTTGTTCCAACAATGGAATGATCATTTGGCTTAGGCACTAGTTCCCAAACTTTGTTTCTTTCAAATTGATGCAACTCCTCTTGCATTACAATGATCCAGTGTGGATCTTGCTCTGCATCTTGAATGGATTGAGGTTCAATTTGAGAGAGAAAGCAAGTGTGCATCAGGTTTTGGTTGACCTGATTTCTGGTTTGCACACTAGCTGAGATGTTTCAAATCACTTGGGAGATTGGATGATCTCTTGATGTTACTAAATCAACAGGGGTTGTTGATTGTTCACCAACCTGTGTTGTTGTTTCCTCTTGTGGAACAGCAACTGGCTCTTCAAGAAGATTTTCTTCCAGATGTTGAGCAGCTTCTTCATCTTCACTACTTTCATCCTTTTGAGTAACTTGCAATCTGTCCAATTCTTCAGCTAGAGAATGTACCTGCAAATGTTCTATGGTAGAAGCATTCTTCTCTTTGAAAGACATTAGTTTCATCAAAGAAATATGGACAGATTCTTCTATTTTTTGAGTAGTTTTATTATAAACCCTATAAGCTTTACTGATCATGGAGTATCCCAGAAACACTCCTTCATCAGCTTTTGCTTGAAATTTTGTTATATATCTCGTCATTATTGTGAATATAACAAATACAACCAAAAATTTTGAAGTAATCTACTTTAGGTTTCTTCCCTTTGAGTAATTCATAGGGAGTCTTGCCCTTCAGTTTATGTATCAAACTTCTATTCAGTACATAGTTGGAGGTGTTCACTGCCTCAGCCCAAAAGGATAGAGGAAGGTGAGCATCTGACAACAATGTAGTTGCAGATTCAATTAGGGTTCTATTTTTCCTTTCTGCTACCCCATTTTGTTGAGAAGTTCTGGGAGCTGAGAATATATGTCTGATCCCTTCACTCTGACAGAACTCTTGCATAAGAAGAGAATCAAACTCTGTCTCATGATCACTTCTGATCAGGGCAATATGAGTATTGAACTCACTCTGTATACATTTGAGAAACTCTGTCAAACACTTAAAGTTATCAGACTTCTTCCTCAGAGAGAACACCTATGTGAATCTTGAGAAGTCATCAATAACCACTAAAGTGTAGGATTTCCCTCCTAAGCTTTGTACTATAATGGGTCCAAAAAGATCCATGTGTAACAGATATAAAATCCTAGGTGAATCACTCTTATTAAGTGACTTAAAACTGTTTTTAGTTTGCTCGCCTAATTGACAAGCCTTGCAAAGTCCTTCCTTCTTGTAGGGGCCAGAAGGTAGTCCTCTAACAAGGTTGTCCTTGGATAGCCTAGCAATGGTTCTAAGGTTAATATGTCCTAGTCTCTTATGTCATAGTATATTAGGTCTGGATATGGAATTGAACAGGCAAATATCTACTTTAGATGAATGAAAATCTACTAAGTAAATGTTACCTTTTTTGTTACCTGTCAACACAGTTGTGTTGTCTTCTGACTTGACCTTGCATATAGCTTTGTTGAAAGTCACTTGATATCCTTCATCACAAAGTTGACTGATACTTATCAAGTTGTGCTTGAGTCCTTCAACATAAGCTACTTTCTTGAAGGTGACTGTTCCAATTTGGACTGCACCATATCCTTTTGTTGTTCCAAAGTTTGAATCACGAAAAATTACTTTGGGTCCAAGTTTGGCTTTAAAGGATGTGAAGTTGTCCTTGTTCCCTGTAATGTGCTTTGAGCACCCACTATCCAGATACCATGGCTGGTTTGATGTTGGATAGGTCTTCACCTGTACATACAAGAATTTACATGTTTTTGACCCAGTTTACCTTGGGCCTAGGTTGATATCCTTTAAATTCAGAAATGAAAGACATCACAGGTTGACTCTTATAACCTTCAGGATGGTATCTCCTAGAAGGTACTATCCATTCAGTATAGGGGTTGAAACCTTGGGATGTATGACTTCTAGGATTGAATCTAGATGTACCTTTGAAAGATTGTTCAAAGCCCTAATCTTTGTTCGACGATCGTCGAGCTGAGGTCGACGATCTTGGGTCAGATCGTCGAGCTCTGTTCGAAGATCGACTGTCCTGGAGTTCAGAGTTCAGATGTCGCCGAGCTGAGTTCGACGATTTTTTCTTGGATCGTCGAGCGCCGTTCGACGATCGTCGAGCTCTGTTCGACGCATTCTGTTGAACTATAACTTTCTTTGGCAAATCTGCATTCTTCCTAACTACCTCTACAACTTCCTTCCCTTTATCAGAGATAAATTTGATTGGAGTTGTCAGAACTATAGGCTGGCTGGATGAAGCTCTCAAGCCCAGTGTACTATTAAGTCTAGAGTTCACTGTGCTTGTGATATCCATCAGTTTGATGCTTCTCCCATTAAGGGATTCTTCAAACTGCTTGGCCTTGGATAGTTCACTTTTCAGTGAAGCTATCTGCTCCCTATAGCATTCTAACTCTTCAGAGAGTTTGAGATTCTCTGATTTTAAAGTGCTATACTCAGACAGTTGTTTTCTGAGGGAAATGATTTCCTTCTCAGACTCTAATAGATCTAGGCATAGTACTTTAAACTCATGTTTAAAGTCCTCAGAACTGAAATCAAATGAATTGATTACCTGGTCTTCTTCTAGTTGAATTTCTGAATCTGACTCTGACTCTTCTGCTTCCGAATCTGTTTGAGAGGCATTGATAGCCATCATGCAAAATTCTTTTTCATCAGTATCATCCTCATCATCACTGGAGCTGGATGAAGCTTCAGAATCCTCTTCAGTTTCACTCCATGTCTCAGCAACAAATCTCTTCCTTGTATGTTTGTTCTTGCTGGAGGAGGGTTTGTCTGAGCTGTTCTTCTTAAAGTCTTTCTCCTTTCTTCTTTCTCTTCTATCTTTCTTGTCCTTGTTTTTGTTTTCTGGACAGTCAGGCACAATATGGCCTGGTTTCCTGCAACCAAAACATATAACTTCCTTATTGTTATTTGATTTATCATACCTTGGCTTATCATGTCCCTTGTATGATCTCTTTCTGAAGTCTTTTCTGGCCATTTTATAGAATCTTTTGGCCAATAAGCTGAGTAGCTCCTCATTGTCTGTGATCTTTTCTTCAGGCAGGTCCTCAACAGCTTTGAAGGCTATTGTCTTCTCTTTCCTTGTGGCTGGTGAGGCAGCCTTCTGTTCTTCTTCTCTATTTTTAATGAGCAACTCATAAGATTTGAGCTTGCCCAGGAGAGCTTCAGTGGTGATCTCATTTAGACTTCTGGCATCTTTGATTGGCCAGATTCTTGAATCCCAAGTGCTGGGAAAACACATTAGGATTTTGTCATTCAGCTCAGTCAATGAGATTTCTTTATCCAGAGTCTTTAACTCATTGACAATCAGACTTAATCTGTTGTACATGTCTGCTACTGACTCAGCTTCTCCTTTCTTGAAGTTCTCATATTGGGATATGAGATGGGATCTTCTATCTTTTCTCTCATCAACAGATCCTGAGACAATCTCAGAAAGTTTGTCCCAAATTTCTTTGGCTGAGTTGCATTCATCTACCTTCTGAAATATCTCATCAGACATTGTCTGAGCTAAGATATTCATGGCATTGGCATCTGCAGTCTTCCACTTCTTTATTTCAGCATCTGTTCCTGAAGGAGGTGGAACAGCATTTATACTTGAGCTTGCTGGTAGACTTGGGCACACTGTCAAAACAGAATTAAATATATCTTCATCAATAGAATTCATATAAAGTTTAATTCTAGCTTTCCAAAGTGCAAACTTGGATAGATTGCACACTGGAGGTCTGGTGCTTGCATAATCTTTATTCTGTGTCATGTCTTTATATAAAATTAAATATAATGAAAATAACCCTCTTAAAAGATTGATCTTATCAAGGATCTTTTGGTTCAGGTGTTATCATGTATGAACAACCAACCTCCCTCTGATACCAATTGAAAGTGGAGGATAAGATCAGTCTGACTCTAGAGGGGGGGTGAATAGAGTTTATTAAAATAATTTTTCAAAATAAAACTTTGCAGAGGAAGAGTTAAGTTAATATAGTATGTGTATTGTGCTGCAGCAATAAAACAGAAGTAATAATAAAAAGAAAACAAAAGATTCACAGCACACTGCAAAGAATACACACAAGCAACCAAACACAAGAAGCTATAGTGGTTCCCCAATCAACCTGGGTACATTCACTCTTCTACCACCCTTGGTAGGAATCCACTCAGGATGAGTTGATCAGGTGTCCTGGCACCAATGAGCTTTTGATAAGGTGCTCAAAAACCAAATCTAGATTTTTTGATAAGGTGTCTTGCCACCACTGAGTTTTGACAAGACTCTCAGAACAAGATTCAAAGCTTTTGAAGGGAGTTTTGATAACCCTTTTACAGCAGGAAAAGAAAAAGGAAGAGGTGAAGTTGTCTTCTCTGTCTCAATCACTGAGAGAAGACTTAGTGGATTGATTGTGTTGTCAAAGCTCCCCCTGAGATGCAGATGGTTCAGGAGTGAGAACTTTGCTATGGTGATAGGCCTTTAAAAGCTTCAGATCTCCAGCAGAAGATGATTTCAGCAGAAGCTGAAATATGAGTTGTCTGGAGTCTTTGATGTTGAAGCTATGAACACTTTTCAGTATGCTAATTTTCAATCTAACTCTTCAGGATTGATCACTTGATTTTTCTCTGGGTTGATCTCACTATCTGTGTATGTCTGTATTGAGTGTATTTCTTTCTCTTGATCTGCTGTTAGATATTTTATTCTCTGATGATCCTCTGTCCAAGATAGCCGTTAGCAGTCATAAATGTCTTCCATAAATATTTTGTCTTCTGGAGGAAAGTCCAATAAACATTCTCTGAGAAATCCCTTGAAACTTGCTCCAGAATAAATGAAAACGGCTAACAAATCTCTTGAAATAAATGCTGAGAGAATTTGAAAAACATTCCAAAAGCTGACTGAATTCGAATCCCTAAAGTCGTCGATCTCTCAGAGAAACGTCGATCTGAGCTCTACGATCGTTGAACTGAGCTCAGAGATTGGATTGAACATCAGACAGAAAACGTCGAACTGAGCTCTACGATCGTCGAACTGAGCTCAGCGACCTGAAGAATAAGTGAGGATAGATCGTCGAACTGAGCTCAGTGACTTGGAAACAAGCTGAAGGCAAATCGTCGATCTGAGCTCGAAGATCGTCGACCGGAGTTCGACGACTTAGCAGAGTTGAGCTCAGAGATCGTCGAACGGAGTTCAACGTTTCGTCGACCGGAGCTCGACGAAAATTGTCTTTGTCTCAGCTCTAAGTCTTGATCCTTGAATGGTCCTGGGGGCAGCTTCAAACCTAAGTTCTAAGCCCTAGACTCATTCTAACTTGACATTTTCAACTATATATCTAGGTAAAACTGATTTCCTAAAATTATAGTGATCCTTGCCCAAATTAGTAATAAGGTGTTCCAACAGGCTGGGTACTATTTGCTAACTCCATGGCCTGGCTGATGAAGAAGGGTCGGAAAAGAGACAAGAGACAGAAATTAATAGATTGAGACAAAAACGAGCTTGTTTATTAATGAAAGAATCACCACAGCCCAAGACTGTTATCCTCCTCTAAGAACCAGAGATTAGAAGCTAGGATTCTGGCATATGCACCTTCCAGATCTTTCTTCCTTTCAGGTTTTATATATATATATATCTTATATATATATAAGAGAATATAGATATTTGAAGACACACCAAAGATTGAATATTGGTCATTGGATCATGAGAGAGAACATGAGATGGGAGAATTTGAAGAGAGAGAGAAGAGGTAGAGGGGGGGGCGGGAAAGAGAGGGGGAAGTGATAAAGAGAGAGAGGGAGAGATAAATTAATCTTTATAGATTAAAATTTGCAAAATTTTATAAAATAAAGATAGGAATAACACTTCATATTTTTTTGCGGTCATTTTAAGCAC
This sequence comes from Platanthera zijinensis, assembly GCA_039513925.1. Taxonomy (NCBI): domain Eukaryota; kingdom Viridiplantae; phylum Streptophyta; class Magnoliopsida; order Asparagales; family Orchidaceae; genus Platanthera; species Platanthera zijinensis. The sequence goes on from CM077080.1 coordinate 166,554,333, forward strand.
TCATATGTATATTTTTGAAGAAAAAAAAATTCAGGTGTGTGCGCAGCCCGCAACGACGCATCAAGCACGAGCAAAGCCCGTGCACAGGAGGGCGAAGCCCGCCTTGATGCGGCCGAAGGCCTCCCGAGAGCTTCGAGCATGGGCGTAGCCCGTGCAAAGAAGCTCGTATATATATATATAGTGATCTCAAGATAGTTTTCACAGGGGACCACGTTAGCCACAAAAATCCCAGCACCTATCGCAACTGCATTTAATGTGTGCATCGTGCAGGCCACGTGGGGTGCTGTAGTTGTTGGGTCATGTCTACGTCGTCTTGTCCTTCCTAGAAATGAGTGTCTTGGAGATGAATGACAACCTGGGAGAGAACTACTAAGATAGTATTTCCAAACCGTGCCTGCTCAAGATAGGGATCTCTGGGAAGAGATACCCTGGGAAGACCATAAAGAGGAAGGACACTGCAGGATGGGCCTCCCGGTTGCATCGTCGGGGATAGATATTTCAAGGTGATAGTGCTCTCCAGAATTGTCTTTTGTAGCGGGTATGGTGTACCAATCGTCATGATCTTGCAAGTTGAGTCAGTGGGCACTGCTAACGTGTCAATTGAAAAGTTAGATTGGGACATACAAGGGGCATTGCTAAATAAAGAACTCCTAAAATTAAGTATTTATGCCATATGAACGGTGAAGAAGATTCAACCATTAAAGATGGCTAGCTAACCACATACAAGCCACTGTTATTCAAATTAGTAGAAACAGTGGAATACAAAACTAAAACTGAATAATTAAGAGAGTGGTTCCTTACTCTTATATACTTGAGTAAGGGAAACCTAAACACAGTAAAATTACAATACTACCCCGACTTGAACATAACATAATACAACTCTCCCCCTCAAGTCGGACGGAAGATATCAGTCATCCCAATTTTCTGGATATCATCGGTAAACACATCACACCCCAAGCTTTTGGTGAAGACATCGGCCAGCTGATCCCTGGAGTGAACAAACGGAGTAACAACTGTTTTCTTATTCAAGTGATCTTTAATAAAGTGTCGATCCACTTCGACGTGCTTTGTCCTGTCGTGCTGGACCGGGTTATGAGCAATACTAATTGCAGTCTTATTGTCACAAAATAAGGAGAAAGGAGTTGTCACAGGAAAGCCTAAATCCTGTAACACGGTACGCAGCCATAATCCCTCACATAAGCCTTGAGCCATGGCACGATATTCTGCCTCTGCACTTGACCTGGCCACCACATTCTGCTTCTTGGTCCGCCACGTCACGGGGTTACCACCAACAAAGGAGCAGTATCCTGTTGTGGTCATCCTGGCAACCGGCCCAATCAGCGTCAGTAAAAACCTCAATCTCCAAATTGTTGTTCCTAGAGAATTGGAGGCCGCGACCAGGAGCTTTCTTCAAATACCGTAGTAGACGATACACCGCTTCTTGATGCTTGATTCTAGGAGAATGCATATATCTGCTAAGAATACCAACTGCATACGTAATGTCGGGACGTGTATGGGATAGATATATAAGTTTTCCGACCAGTCTTTGGTAACGTGATACATTAGCGAATTGGGCGTCAAATCAGTTCGCTGATTTGCCGCCCAATTCGCTCAATTTCGGCGAATTGGGCGCCCGATTCGGTCATTTTCGGCGAATTGGGCGCCCGATTCGCTCATTTTCGGCGAATTGGGCGCCCGATTCGCTCAATTTAGGCGAATTGGGCGCCCAAGTGCGCCTAGGGGGTGCCTCGAGTGCGTCTTAGATCGGTTGTTGGCCATCTCAAAAAAATAATTTGAAAAAAAACACCTTGAGTGACTCAGGCGCGCCTTTGGTGCGCCTGGGAGCCTGTAAGGCGCGCGCCTGGGCGCGCCTAGGCCGCGCCTGGGGCACATCGCCCGCCTCAGCCTTGCTGAGGCACGGTGGGCTGCGCCTGGTGCACCCGGCGCCTCAGGCGCGCCTAGGCGCGCGCCTTGACAACATAGGCAGGAACACAACCAAGTAAACCAGTTTCCTTTAGGAGATCCAATATGTACTTCCGTTGGGATATAAAGATACCCCGCTCCGATCTAATCACTTCGATGCCTAGGAAGTATCGTAATCGTCTCAAGTCCTTCACTTCAAATTCAGTCGATAGGAGGGTCTTAAGGTTGATGATCTCCTCTGTATCATTTCCATTAATCACGATGTCATCCACGTAGACAATGAGAACCACAACACGTTGTTCATGTCTCCGGATGAACATGGTATGATCTGATTGGGCTTGCTTGTACCCAAACTTGAGCATTGCTGTGAGGAATCTTCCAAACCAGGCCCTTGGAGATTATTTCGGGTCATATAATGATTTCCTTAGGTGGCAGACGAGCCCTTCAGATCCTTTCTTCACAAAACCAGGAGGAAATTTCATGTACACCTCCTCCTCAAGCTCACCGTGGAGAAACGTATTTTTCACGTCCAGTTGATGAAGTTCCCAGTCCATACAGGCTGTACAGGATAACAAGACCCGAATAGAGTCCATTTTTGCTACAGGAGCAAAAGTCTCATGGTAATCAACTCCTTGAGTTTGGGTGTATCCTTGAGCGACAAGACGCGCTTTGTACCGTTCCACCTTGCCATCTTGGTTCTGCTAAACCGAGAAGACCCGCCTGGAACCTGTAGCTTTCTTTCCTGGAGGGAGAGCGGAGATGTCCCACGTATGATTTTTGTCCAAGGCGGACATCTCATCACGCATAGCCTGTGTCCAAGTCGGTATAACCAATTCTTCCTGTCATGTCTTAAGAATAACAACTAGAGAGAGATGAGACAAAGGTCTGATGAATCGGAGTAAGATGGCTATAAGCCACATGATTAGAAATCGGATGTTGCGTGGAAGTAGCTTTACCCTTTTTCAGCAAGGCAAAAGGCATATGCAGGTCAGCATCATCAGAATCGGAGTCCGAAGTCGGCACTGGTAGAGGCGGAGCGGCAGTGATCTATGTACCTGAACGACGGTGGTATACATGGGGAAAAGGAGAGATCATAGTAGAGGAGTCCGGTATTGGGATACATGGAGCTTTAGGAACATTCGTAAAAGGAGGTGAAGGAATAGAGGAGAAGGACGGGAGAAGAGACAGAGGGACAGTAGTAACATCATCCGTAGTAGATGTACTCCCCCCCTGACGAAGAACATGAGTCGAGGATGGAAAGGACTCCCCCTCACGGAAAGTAACATTCATGGTGCAGAACATACGCCGGGAAGGAGGGTAATAACAGTGAAACCCTTTGGTCATGGAGGAATAGCCAAGAAAGACACAACATTGAGCCCGATGGTCAAGTTTGTCACGTTGAGGTTGGAGAACATGCACGTAACATACGCACCCAAAAACACGGGGTGGAAAATGGGAAGTATGAACCACGCCAGAGGTAGAGAGACGGGCTAGAGGAGTAGTAAAGGAGAGAACACGAGAAGGAAGACGATTAATAAGATGTGCAACAGTAAGCATCGCATCTCCCCAATATGGTTTAGGAAGATGCATCGTCAAGAGGAGACAACGGGCAACCTCGAGAAGATGCCGATTTTTTTTTCGACTGCACCGCTCTGAGCAGATGTGTAAGCACAAGTTTTCTGGTGGATGATACCGTGAGAGGTGAGGTACGCGCCAAATGAACCACGATCGTCATACTCCCCCCCCCCCCCCGTTATCACTTCGAAGAACACGGATAGTGGCATTAATTTGATTTTTCACCGTGTTATGAAAGACTTGAAAACATAAAAAAACTTCACTTCTATTTTTTAATAGATAAACCCATGTAATACGCGAGAAACAATCAATAAAGGTGACAAACCATCAAAAACCAGTCAATGATACAACGAGGGACGGCCCCCAAACATTAGAATATATAACATCAAAAGGGGTGCTACTAGGAAAAGAAAGGTGTGAAGAGCTCTGTGTTACGGATCCTCCATCCACGTATCTTGTAGTATTATTATTATTATTACGTTGAGTCGAGTCATGTTGTATCGAGTCGTGTTGGCTTGAGTCATATTAGTCGTAGCGTCTAAGTATTTTAATATTTGTTTAAAGTTCATGTTATTTACAGTTATGCCATCGGCTCCTATATTTATAGGGCCCTTGGAGTCATGTATGGATATGCAAGAAGAAATATTAAGTTGCTTTCTCATCCCAAGCTCTTCTCCTTCCTCATCTCCCTTCTAGGGTTTCGGCACACTCTCTCATCCCCACCACCACTTCCAAGGGTTAACCCCCCTTTTGTATCCTTCACCCGCTGCCCCTTCCGGCAACCACTGAAAGAGGCACGTAACAAACTTGGTATCAGAGGATCTTTCCTCCCCTCCGGTCGCCGTTCCCGCCGCTTCTTCACTGCGCCCAGCCGCTGTTCCACCGAGCCAAAACTTCTCCAACAACAGACGCCTTCTCCCCTGTTTACTGCTGCCATTACGGTGTCTGTTTTCCGTCGTTTTCACTGGCCGCATACCAGCCGCAATCAACAGAGCCTCCCGGCCCCGTACTTCTTCCTGGAATCCAGGACTGCTTTCTGCATCAGCGCCGACCAGCTTTCCGTCCAGCAAAATCGAAGCCGCAGCCTCCTCAAGCGTCAGCCAGCACTGTCCAGCAACGTCGTCTCCGGCATCGTCGGGCAGCGTCGATCTCTGCCTGCAGCGTCGATCTCCGCTCCGTCAGCCGCATCAGCTTCCTTGTGCGTGCCCCGTCATCTCTGCTCTCCGCCTCATCGTCGTCACCGTCAACCCAACCGGATCTCGAGCCCCGTCATCTGCCAATCCCGCATTACCTCGGCCCCTCCGCCTGTATTTTTTTATTAGATTAGCCGCCTGTCCTTTCCCCTTCCTCTTTTCCTTCTTTACTATATCAGTCATTACACCCCCCCATCCCATCCAAACATTTCTCGGGGTGCTCACTTCTCTTGGGCTGCTCACTACCCTTTTAATTTTTATTTTAAAATTCCTGCAGTCAACCTATCCCATCCGCCCCCTCTATCTATTTATATATTAATTAAATTTTCATATCCCTGGCCCCCACCACCAACACAATCAACTACCCAACTTCTTTTTAATTTAATTTTCTTCCTCTCGTCCAGCCACCCCCCACTCATTTCATTTCCTCTAATTCCTTACTTCCTTCCTGCTAAGTACTTAATTAAGTATTACAACAATTTCATCATGTCACTTACCGATGCCGACCGCATTGAGCTTCTCGCCGCCCTCGTCAAGATAAACCGCCGCATTGCTTCTCGGGAGGCTCGACTCGGCCACGCCGATGCTCGGCTCGACCTCAAGCTTGACGCCCTTTGCATGTCTCGCGATTCGTTGGTGGTTTTTCTGTCACCACCACCACCGGAGCTGGACTCGTTGCCTCCTCCAATGCTAGTGCCACCACCGTCCTTCGTCGTTCTTGCCGCACCGCCGCCGCCGCCATCGTCGCCACCGCTGCCACCGTCTCCGTCGTCGTCATCGCCGCCTTCGCCGCCACTACTCGCTGCCGTTGTACCACCTCTCTCCACGGTGGTCGTCCTTCCTCCGTTGTCACCTCCTCTCCTGCCACCCGTCCCGCCGCTGCCAGTCCTACAGCTGCCTCCTCTACCGGCTCTCCCTCCGCCGGCCCCGACATTGCCGTCTTCTCCAGCCATCTCACTGCCTCCTCTTCCGGCCCCTGCACCGCCGACCCCCGCCAAGCCACTACCACCGGCCACTTTACCGCCGGCCCCCGCCTTGCCACTCCCACCGGCCACTCCACCACCTCTCCTGCAACCCCGTGCTCCGTTGGCCCTGACGGATCCGTTTCTGCTGACGGTCGCCGCTCCTCCATCCGCCGTACTGCTGCTGCTCACCACTGCTCTACCGACAGGGCGAAAGCCATTACCTCCGCCGCACGTCTTTCCGACGGCGCCGCCGCTACTTCCCTACACCGCCGCTACCGCTCGAGCCCAGCCGGCGCTATTCTGGCGCGAGATCAAGCTGCCAGATGATCCGCCATCCAGCTGGAGTTCGAGCTTGGGGACAAGCTCGATGTCAAGGACGGATGGGGTGTTACGGATCCTCCATCCACGTATCTTGTAGTATTATTATTATTATTACGTTGAGTCGAGTCATGTTGTATCGAGTCGTGTTTGCTTGAGTCATATTAGTCGTAGCGTCTAAGTATTTTAATATTTGTTTAAAGTTCATGTTATTTACAGTTATGCCATCGGCTCCTATATTTATAGGGCCCTTGGAGTCATGTATGGATATGCAAGAAGAAATATTAATTTGCTTTCTCATCCCAAGCTCTTCTCCTTCCTCATCTCCCTTCTAGGGTTTCGGCCCACTCTCTCATCCCCACCACCACTTCCAAGGGTTAACCCCCCTTTGTATCCTTCACCCGCTGCCCCTTCCGGCAACCACTGAAAGAGGCACGTAACACTCTGTCGCACATGTTTAGACCGATCACAAATATCACAAGAAAAATTCTGAAGAAAAGGTGAAAAAACAAGAAATAATTTTTACAGGAAGACGGGGGACGGGTGTCCCAAAGGCAGATGCCAATGGTGGACATCCTCTGTAGTAACAGTAAAACTGGAAAGATCCTGAGAACGAGGAGTGTCCAAGTAGTACAAGCCGCCACTGCACCTACCACTGCCAATGTTCTGCTTCGTACCCAGTTCCTGAAAAACACAAGAATCGGAAAAAAATGTTACGGGGCAGTTAAGAGATTTAGTAAGATTGCTAATGGAAAGTAAATTGCGTGGAAAAGAGGGAACGTGAAGAACAGTGGTAAGAGAAATGGACGGTGAACAAGAAATGTTGCCCTTGCCCGCAATAGAGGACAACGAGCCGTTAGCTGAAATAACTTTCTCCTTACCAGACAAAGGAGTATAAGAGAGAAAACCTGAGGAACCAGTCATATGGTGGGTGGCACCAGAGTCGAGCACCCATTCAGAAGGAGAGGTGGTGGTCGCATGAGCACTAGGAATAGCAACGGTGGCAAGAGAAGTCGAGCTTCCGGTGACCGGATCAGACTGAGAGTGAAGCAAACGGAGAAAGGCATCCAACTCATGAGCAGTAAGAGAGGAGGAAGCCGAAGACTGTGGCTCGTCATAGACATCAGTAGTGTAAGCAACGTCATGAGAACGATAGGCACTGTGCCTATGTCCCCCACGACCAGGTCCACGGACCCGACCACGACCGCGACCAGGAGGAGCCAAATGTGAATGAAGTTTGAAGCATGCCTCCCGAGAGTGTCCTCGTCGACCGCAGTAATCGCAGATAGGCACTGAAGATGCAGGAGTAGGGATGAGACCACGACCAACACTAGTCAAGGCGGAACGATCTGTAAGAGACATGACACTAAGAGACTTGCGGCGGTCTTCATCACCCAGGATCATGCTAAACGCCTCACGGAGGGAGGGAAGAGGAGAATGATGTAGAACATGTGTCCGGACCACATCAAATTCCATATTCAACCCCATTAAGAAGACATGAAGACGGAAACGGTCCTCCTGTTACATCAACAGGATGGCATCCGTTGTACACGCTGGAGTGAAATGAGCAAAGTAGTCCAGTTCTTGATGCAAGCGCTCAAACTCCGAGAAGAATGATGAGACAGTCATTGACCCTTGACACAGCTCCAAAATGCGGCGAGTGAGCTCATAAACCTGGGTGGAGCTACCAATCTGAGAGTAAGTTTCACGAGCACGAGTCCAGATCTCAAACGCAGAGTCCATCAGCATATAGCTCCGATAGACCTTGGGCAACATCGAATGAAGGAGTCAAGACACAACCAGAGAGTTTTCATAATCCCAGCGCTTCCAAGAGGAATCAGACACAAGAGGCTTCGTAATCGACCCATCGATATAGCCGAACATCTGTTGACTACGGATGACATGCTGAGCAGCGCGAGACCATTCCAGGTAATTCGTGTCATCCAGAGAAACCATGGTAATCTTCAAGGAGCTAGAGTGGTCATGGGGCCGCTGAGGCTCAACCATCGGAGGCTGGATCACGCCCGGAGAAGAGACAGATGACTCGGGTTCACCCATACCGACCAAAGAGACAATATATCAGCAGCCCCTAATTCCAGAAGCAGGACAGCAGCCCGGTGAAGCAGCACAGACAGCACTGGATCTGGATCGGCAGCAGTTTCACGGGATCGGCAGCGGGCAGCAGGTTTCACGGGATCGGCAGCGGTTTCACGGGATCGGCAGCGGGCAGCAGGTTTCACGGGATCGGAAGTATGGATCGGCAGCAGGCTCATGAAGAAGAAGAAGAAGAGAAGAAGCGGCAGGCTGCTTCATAGAGGAACGGCGGCGGCGTTCCTCTCAGCAGATGGCAGGAGTGCCGCCCGGCATGAACGAGATCGAGATCGACGGGATTCGACGGGAGAGTGAGATCGACGGGATCCACGGGAGAGTAAGATCGACGGGTTTCGCCTCGACAATCCGACGGGATAGGGCACGATTTTTCTCCGCCTCTGATACCAAGTGAAATACAAAACTAAAACTGAATAATTAAGAGAGTGGTTCCTTACTCTTATATACTTGAGTAAGGGAAACCTAAACACAAAGTAAAATTACAATACTGCCCCGACTTGAACGTAACATATTACAACTGAAACAACCCACTTCATATATCACGTTAATTTGTATAAGAAAAAAGGTTTGTATATTTTGAGAAATATCTTGCAAGTCTCCACATATAACATTGAACAATCAATAAATTGGAATTATGAAGTAAAGCAATAGACAGTTACCAAACCAAATATAAGCTTCAATATGTAACTGGATTCATGTCATATTTTGAGTATCGATTATAAATAATAAATGTGCACAAAGATTTGAATGTTAAAAAATATATTATTAATGCAAGAATGCAAAGGTATACATTGGCATATTAAAAGTAAAATAAATCGAAGTACAAAATAAGTGTCAGATACTAGATCATTATTTATATATATCTATAATTAACTAAGAAAACCAAAATCATAATCTCATCCAGTAAGAGATTCATGGGGCTACGGATTTTTGATTTTTTGCAAAGGAGAAAAGGAGGAAGAAGAAGAGCACATTAGATATAAAGAAAAAGCAAGCAATACAAACACTACGGGAGAACAATCCCACCCAACACAAATGCAATATATGACTACAAGATACATGCTCCTTTCTCTTGACACAACATCACCCCTCTCGCAACCTCCCCCCCCCCCCCCAACCCACACACACAACTTCCTGCTCATTGTCCTCCAAGAATCATAGTAAAAGAGACTGATAGCTTTTGAATCCTCAGATAGATGATCGGAGACCACCATCGCGTTCGTCGTGATTTTTCACATATTTTATGTATTTTATTTGATTTTTTTGGACTTGTATTTCCGAAGTTATATTAAAATATCCGTCGGACAATTGTGGGCGTTGGATATTTTTATCTTACCCCCCCCCCCTATATTCTACGAGCAGCCATAATGTTGGGAATCGAGAGTTATGTTTCAGAAAAAGGAACCGTTGGGTGGTGAGAGGCGTGTCGCCTCTCTCCCGCTCGGTGCGATGCCGAGCGGCTCTACCGTCTTCAACGCCGCATCTCCGTGCCGCCGCCAGCCTCCGTCAACTAGCAGTAGCACCCAAAGCCCTGTCATCTTATTCTCCTGTGAATCCCAAGCCCTCAACCTACAATGATGCAGCCGTCCAAGTTTTTCCCAGCTTAAACACGTTTGTTGTGCTATTGTGCGGCTATTCCAAGCAGCACACTACGGTGAGTCCTGTGCCCTCCCACAGTCACACTTCTACCTAGCCAGCAGTTTCCTACTGTCCAGATCCCAAAACAATTCATTTACAGGAAGTTCACAATCACAAGACAATTCCAAGGGTTCATCCATCAAATTTTTGACTGAATTTCATTTCAGCCTTGGACGAGCCTTCCACTTTAATAATTTTGCTCTGATAGCCACTGTTTTCAGCCTACTGAAGATTTCCTGCGAATCTATAACCCCCAACTTCTGTGCAAAATTTCCTGTACTCGTCGGCAAGCCTCCGTCATCAATTGCAACCCGATTCCACCAATCCGGCCCACCAAACAACCACCACCCGTCTCCATAAATCCTCACAACAGAATCCTCACTCCCGGACAGTAATCGGCACCATTGGAGCTTCCCCAACCCCACCGGCATCGAATACTTTGTGAGCTTTTACTTCTAGCACTCAAGTATTCACATTGTTCGGACATCTCATATTGCTAGTAATATTTGACGTAAATTATTTTGATTGTTGCATATCTTTATTGGCATGCAAAACATTTATTTGATTCACATTTTAATTTTAGTGCACTCACAATTAACTTGTAATTGTTGTCTGCTTACTTTTATTGTAATATTTGTAATCAATTGTGACGTTTGCACAAGATTTTAAAATTAAGTTATTTAATTAATTGGGCATCGGAAAATATATGCATAACTGAGTCATCGCATGTGCATCGCATTGGGGTTATCCTTTGTTAGTTCATTTGATCTTGTGTTTGTATTCATTTGCATCTACATTTTAGGGGTTGTCGTCGGTCAATTACATTCATCGCATGCTCTCATGTGTTGCATTGTAAGGCCACATCCAATAGATTCTTCTTGCGTCAAATTGGTATCAGAGGAAGGTTCGGGCTTTATGTTAACACGCAGTTATTGAGACTATAGGTTTTTTCCTATGTCATACTATTATATTTATCCCTAGCTTTCACTGGAGAGAAACCCTTATTATTACAACGATTATGCTCATGTGCGGCACAACACTTACATGGATCGTTTTGAACCTTCGAGACGACTCCAATATGCTAGAGACGACCACCGTGACGAGAAGTCCTCACATTATCATCATTACAACTCTCCACGACCTTACGGCGGTATCATTCAGATCATTGTCACTATGCATCTCCTTTAGTTAAGGAATCTGAGTTAGTATATGCACAACCACCACCACACGATCATAGGGCGCAAATCGCCTACGAGAACGAGGTGATTATGTTAGGAATGACTCTCTAGATGAACCTCAGGAGCCCTATAGAGGTCACTATCGTTGGGATAACATCACATGTCAAAATCCTCCTAGTATCCCGCAAACAGAGATACCTGAGGCTGTATTTCAGTGATTAATTTTTGCCCGATTTGATCGCTTGGATGCTCATTTTTATCACATGAGGTCTACCTTTGGAAGAATCAATAAGAGAAAGCCTAAATATTTAGTTCAAACAACCTATCACTACTTTGAGTCTCTCGAGCAAGAAATCCAACTCGCGTTTTATTATGAACAGTCCTTGAGATCCACTAGAGGTAGACGAGTGGGTGACCACCTTGACCTCACCAGTATAAATTCCTTCCATTCTGAGGCCACCATTTTGGCTAATAATGACCCATCAGACACGATAAAAATTGTACATGAGACTGATTTCTCTCACTCCAGTGAGGTACTGAATTCGACGAGTGATCCATCCTTTGATTCTAACTCATTTCCTAAAATCCGGGCAGAGAGCGAGCTTGAGCTTCCCCATATTATCGTGGCGACTAATATCCAGAGTGAGGGTCGAGAGCTTAGCATCGACTTTGTAGTAGTTGTCTCTTCACCTCTCGAGGTAGAGGACACTACTCAGATCGATGACATTCATCTCAAGGTTCGTCCTACTATGAATAAACTCTTTGAAGAGCCCCCCATTAGACATTTAGATAGCCACTTAAGGAGTTCTTTCTTTTAGGAGACGTGAAACTGACCCCGATGCAACATCTTTATGTCCTTGTCTCACACGTCCTTTTAGGTCATCACATTCACAATGAATTTATATAGGTACTGCCAGGTGAACCGTCTGATTTACATCCTTATGTCGATATCTTTGACACTCCTTCGGGAGATTCCTTCCATATATAAATTTTCTATCGACCACCCAGTGAGTCCCCTGATGATTTGAGCCTCTTGAGAGATGATTGTCATTCCACGATATTATATCTCACTACTAATGTCTCTGTTAGGTATCTGGATGTTCACTGTACACTCAACGATTGTTTCTACACCCCACCCAAGGAACTGCCAGATAAATCACCTATTGTTGGAAATCCCCATTGCCACGTAAATTTGCATTTAGTAAGTCTGTAAAGTTTGTCATTTTGCATTTGCATTTGCATTTGCTGCATGGTTTGTATGTCATATTCCGACGTAAAATTATATTACATAATGAACATTTTAAAACTTGAGACGGTAAGCACAAGAGAAAACGAATATTTAAAGAAGGTAGTTGGGTGATAATTAGCATATTACTTTAGAGGTTCTCATTGAGGATAGCTATGAATTTAAATGCTAAGTGAATAGGTCCATACACTGTCATGAAGGATTTTGAGTCAAAAAAATTGAGCTTAATACTACAAGGAATACGAGTGTTCATCTGGTTCTCAATGCTGAGGATTTGACTCTAGATGTGGAGCCACCTAGTTTTGGGTCTTTAGCCTTCCCTTTCAGCTTCAGTTTCCACCATCACTATAGTCTTCTCTTTTAGCTTCAGTTTCACATTCTTTATGTATTTTATTTGATTTTTTTGGACTTATATTTTGGGAGTTATGCTAAAATATTCATCGGAAGATTGTAGTCGTTGGATATTCTTAACCTAACTCCCCCTTTTACATGCAGCCATAATGTTGGGTATTGAGAGTTACGTTTCAGAAAAAGGAACCGCTCGATCATGAGAGGTATGACGCCTCTCTACCACTAAGTGCGACGTCAAGCGGCTCTACCGTCTTCATTGTCGCATCTCATAGCCTTCGCCAGTCTCAGTCGACTTGCAATAGTGTTCGAAGCTCTGTCTTCTCATTCTCCTGTGAATCACACGTCGTCTACCTACAGCGCTACCGCCGCCTAAGTTCTTCCCAGCTTGAACGGGTTTGTTTTGCCATTGTGCGACTGTTCCCAATAGCACGGTACGGTGATTCCAGTGCAGTTAATCCCCTTCCACAGACACGCTTTTACACAGCCAGCAGCTTCCTACTGTCCAAATCCCAAAACCATTCATTTACAGGCCATTCACACTCACAAGGCAATTCACAGGGGCTCCATCCATTAGTTTTTTGACTGGATTTCATATCAGCCTTGGCAAGCCTCTGTCCTCAATTCCACCTCGATTCCCCCAATCCAGCCCACCAAACAGCCACCACTCGTCTCTGAAAACCCACACACAGCAGTATCCTCACTCCCAGACAGTCAACAACACTATTAGAGCTTCCCAACGGCATCGAATACTTATTGAGCTTTTACTTCTAGCACTCATTTATTCACATTGTTCGGATATCTCGTATTGCTAGTAATATTTAGAGTAGATTAATTTGATTGTTGCATATCTTTATTGGCGTGCAGAAGATTTATTAGTTTCGCATATTAATTTTAAAGCATTCTCAATTAACTTGTACTTGTTGTCTGCTTACTTTTATTATAATATTTGTAATTAATTGTGATGCTTGCACGAGATTTTAAAATTAAGTTGTTTAATAAATTTTGGGTCCGAAAATACTTGCATGATTGAGTCATCGCATGTGCACTCTCAATTAACTTGTAATTATTTTGAGGAGAGAAGGGTCGGTACGCAGGGTCTGGATCTTTATTCCTTATATATTATAGATACATAATGCTCATGCGAGACCCATAGGTTGGGGTTGGCTTAGTGATGGGAGTCCATCGGATCGTGCGCATGATGGAGCGGGACCCACGTTCATTTATTCCCGCCGGAAGGATGATCGGATCGCCGATCCGACGCCGCGGATGCGTCCGGCACGTCGCCGCGAATCTAAATTATATATTTATGTATTTTTTTTGGACATGTGTTTGGTTTATTTAAGGGCGAACCCACCGGCCAATCATAGCCGTTCGATGGGATGCCCTAATGCTTGTTTCTTATAAATAGGATTAGGAGGCTGATTTTAGGTTTTCTCATTGCTGAAGTTGGAGAGTGATAGTTTTACTTTCAAGACAACCTAAACACCTAGAGGGGGGGTGAATAGGTTCTAATTTCTTGTTTATAAATATAGGCAGAATTCAATTACAAATTAAATTATCTAGCACAGCATTCACAGACAACTAAGCATCACAGATTGCACAATGTTTTATAGTGGTTCCCCAAGATCTGGGTACATCCACTTTCCCCCTTCACCTATCTAGCAATGTGCTAGATTCGGCCAAACTTCCACTATTCTCAGATCCTCAGATCCTACAGCTCAGAACCTGGATAGGTTCCTACAACTCAGGCTCAACAGCCCTACCTCAGCCTTGCCTCAAGGCCTACCACTCAGAGAATAACCTTCTCCTACACTCAGGCAAATAGCCCTACCACTCAGAGATTACCTCTCCTACACTCAGCCTTTATAACTCAGGCTTACAACTCAGATCTGTGTAAACAGATCCTACAGAAATTTAGAAAAGATATTTTGATGTCTTGCCTTTGTTGAGAGAGAAGAGGACAAGACACTTCTTGATCAGCTGATGAAATCAACTGAATCTGAGCTTTCTTCAAAGCTTCTTGAATCTGAACTTAGCTGAGTTGATTTCCAAACAGCTTCTTGAGAAACCACTGATGGCTTCCTTCTTCTTCTTCAAGATGACTGGATCCCTCTCTATCCAACACCTTTTCTGATACTTCAGACTTCTTCTTAGATTTTCTGATGAAGATCTTCTTTAGAGCTTAGCACTTTCTTGAATTGAAACTTCAATAGGATCGTAATCCTTTTGTTTCTTCTTCTTAGATCTTCTTCAGTTATGTTTCTTCTTCTTTTGTTTTTCTTCTGAATATGTCTATTTATAGACTTTCTTCATGGTAACCGGCTGATCCGGTTTCTAACTGATTTCTGACAGGTCTGACAGCTTCAGTTAAACGGTGGCAACCCACAGCTGTCAAGTCTTCAAACAGTTCCTGTACCTTAGCCTTGGACAGCAAAATGTCAAGACAGTCTGTTAGAAAGTGTCGAGACCAATCTGTCTATCTGTGTCGACATAAGTGACTTTGGTGTCGACACAGTCTTTGATGATGTCGACTAAGTTGCCTTTAAGTCGACACAGCTTCTTCAGAAAATAACTTGGTCTAGACTCTGTAGTGTGTCGACACAGGTCCTGTGTGTCGACACAGTTGTTGTAGATTCAGAACTTAGTATGTGTCGACTCAGCCTTCAGGTGTCGACACATCAATCTTCAATTCTGCCAAAATGTGTCGACTCAGTCTTCTGGTGTCGACACAAGCATAGTCGACTTCTGCCAATATGTGTCGACTCAATCTCAAGGTGTCGACACATCCACTCAGTGTCGACACAGTTGAGGTCGACTATCTTCTTCTGTGAGCCGACTATCTTTCTCTGGTCGACTATCTTTCTCTGGTCGACTATCTTTCTCTGGTCGACTATCTTCTTCTGTGTCGACTATCTTTCACTAGTCGACTATCTTCTTCTGTGTCGACTATCTTTCACTAGTCGACTATCTTCTTCTGTGTCGACTATCTTTCACTAGTCGACTATCTTCTTCTGTGTCGACACTGCTTCTCAGTGCTGAGGTCGACGATTTTCTTTATGTGTCGACAATGCTTCCCAGTGTCGACATAAATGTGGTCGACCATCTTTCTCTGTGTCGACACTGATTTTCTGAAGTGTCGACACAAATATTCAGAAGTGTCGGCACAATTTCTTCAGGTGTCGACATGTGGACTTAGAATATTTTTCTGCATTCTTTAATACTTCTTCACCTGCACATGTCAACTCAAAACAACATCAAATACACCTTGATGTATATCATTGAGCTAAGTTGGGCTTCTTCAAATCAGGTACACTTTTTCCAATGTACCCAACAATCTCCCCCTATTTGGAGAAGTCATAACCCTATAGCCAATGATATACACCATTTATAAAAAGTATAAACTGATGATATAAGACATAACAGGAATACTTAATATAAACAAAATAAAAACCATACATCACAGAATGAACATTATATGATATCACACAACATTTTGTTTATAACTTGATAATGTTTGAATACAGAGATTTACATCTAATGATTTAATCAAAACATTACAAAACACTTTGAAAGAACTAAGAATTAAGACTGATCAGGCTCTTTTATGACAATCCCTTTGCCAGATAGAACTTGAGCCTTCACAGGAGCTTCAGAATCTTCAGCTGGCTTCTTGCCTTTTAGATCAGCCTTCTTCTTTGCTTCTTCCTTGAGCCTTTGCCTTTCAAAATAATGAAAGGGCTTTGGGAAGTACTTGCTTGGCTCCTGAGCATCTGGGGGCAGCCTGCCCATCTTGGCTTTTCTTCTAAACTGTACTATGGCCTCTTGCCTGGCTTCATACTTCTGTCATTCCATCTCATTGTACCACTTGCCTCTTTCCTGCACTTGGTCTTTGACAGCCTTCCATGCAGTTAGTATAATATTTCTGGAAGTAGGACTCCACTGCTCAAAGTCTGGCTTAAGTTCAGCCTGCTCTCTAAATCTTTTCTTAGATAGTAGAGCATCTTGCTGGTCTTTCAAAGTAGCCTCAGGCTTATCAACATTCCCAATCACAACATTAGTAACCTCCTTTGGAGGACTATACATTCCTTGAACTAGCTGATCAATCATATCATAATCTGGAGGAGGGTAAATGACTTGAGCAACCTCAGGTTGATTTTTTTCAAGTAGACTTGTTTGTACTCCTGACTCAGCCACCATAGCATCATCACACAATGGTGGATATCCCAATGTGGCTCGAATACTATTGGTCACCCATTTGGTGTGCTCTGAGCCTGCATGAACTAACATCCTCTCCCCCTTTATGGCTTCTCTAGTAACATGATCTCTTAGATCCTCCTTCTGAAATCTGATTTGACCATCTAGATAATTCACACCCTCTTTAAAAAATGGTTTTAACTTTTGAAGCTTGTCAGATATTTCCTTTTGAGAGGTTGTGATAGCAGTTTTAACAGAATCAATAGCAGCTTGAAAGTTTTTATCAAATTCTTCCATTTCCTTTGATCTAGTTGCAGGCAGACTTGGAACAATCTTTTTCAATTCCTCAATGATCTCATGATGAGATTCAGTTAAATTGTCATTCATCCTTAGCTGATTTTCCAAGACATAGCTTTGTTTTAAAGCAATATCATCCACCTTAGGGATGATAGACTGATGTTGTTTTGCCAAATATACCACAGCATTGCCTCCCTTATGGAAGCAATCTGTCATCTCCTTCTTATGCATATTGACCTCAAATCTAATAGATTTTATATCTTGGGCTAAGTCAAATTGCAGGGACTTGTTGTTTTCATCAACATATTTTTCAATAGCCACTCTGTGTTCATCCAATTTCACTTGTAAATCGATCAAAAACTTGTTATAATCAAAGTCAGAAGGAGTGTGATGTGATGTAGACTGTAAAGCTTGCTTATAGCTCTTGCTCCTTCTCTGGAAGACCAGAAGTTTTCTCTTCTTAGCCACCCTGGCTTCTTCATTCTCAGAATCAGAAGTACTATCAATTTGTACTCTTTCTTTGGGAGGAGGAGGAACAGCTGCTTCAGTGCCATGGTGTACAGTCTCCACATGCACAGGCTCCCCCTCAATTTCTTGCTCCAATTCCATTTCATCAGTAATTATTTCATTATCTGGAAATAACTCTTCTAGAGTATATTCCTTCTGGGCTGAAACATCTGCAGTATTCAAATTTTGAGATATATCAATTGGAGCATCCTCTTGCACTTGCTCAGACAGTCTCTCCCCCTGTACTTGTTCAGTATTGGTGATGTCTTGGGCAGGTGAGGACAATTGCTTTTCCTGGACCTATGCAGAAATAGAAATATTAGAAATGTCTTTTGTAGGAAAATACACCAGCTCCCCCTGCACCTGTACCTGGTCATGAGTAGATACAGTCTGTGTAGGTGAATAACCTTGCTGAGCTGGTATACTTACTTCTTCTTCTTGAACTGCAGGTATTGTGGCATCCTGAACTTGTGTAGAAGCAGGCTGATCTTCAACCTCTTGTCTTACTTGCTCTTCTTGTTGGTGCTCAGTACTGGTAGCATGACCTGGGGATTTCTCAGGTGAATCCTGCCTTTCCACTTCAGGCATTTCTTTGGTCAGCACCCTATCCCATCTGAAGAACAATCTCATGTCCATCCTTCTCATGTGATTAATCTTTGTTCCAGATTGTTGTTGCATAACTTCAGGAATCTCCTTACTTAGGTATATATTCATTATTCTAGCCAGATTTGGCTTCTTGATTCCTTCCTTAATCTTTTCAAAGATTACAGTTGACCAATCCGTTGGAATTGTAAACATAATCCTGGTCATTAGGCAGAACATATAGGCAGAAATCCTATCATGTCCACCTGGCTTGCACAGAATAACTTTTCCAACCACCTCAGACAGGAACTTGCCCTGTTGATTCATTCCTTTCCTGTTGAATGCTGCTCCAATTTTCATGGTGGAATCCAATCCACACCATTGAAGAGCCTCCCTTGATTTAGAAGCAGGGACATCCTCTTCATTCTCAATTATAGGTAATTGTAGAATTGTTCTTAACTTACTTGGTGTAATGTCCACTGGTGATCCATGGATAGTGGATTTTATCTCATGACTCTTAGATTCTACAGATGCAGAAGTAAAGAACTCATGCACCTCCTTCTTCCATATCTTAGATGGTTCGGAGACCAGAAATTCTAATCCTGAGGCGGAGAGGAGAGAGATAACCCTGAGAACATCTGGAGGGGCAGCAGCAAAGGCCTGGCGCACCAATTCATATCCTTCATTCACATTATCTTCAATCTTTGGCGTCATGGATCAGTCGAGAAAGCTTGAAAGATGAGAGAAAGAGAGAGAGAGAGAGAGAATGTCGACACAGGGTTTCGAAAACCTTGTAAGCGTGTCGACAGAATGAGTTCTTGACCTATTTATACCTTCTGTTTAAAGAAGATCAAAAGACGCCAAAAACAGACTATAAGTGTCGACACAGATGGAATGTGTCGACACAAGTTTCTATAGTCTCGACATCAAGTCCGTCTATTATGTGTCGACACCAATTTGCTGTTTTGTCGACACCAGAGATAAAATAGAAGAGCATCAGAAATTCTGTGTCGACTCTTAGTATAAGTGTCGACACAAAATCTGTAAGTGTCGACACCACTATCCTGGTGAAGTCGACACTACATTCCTGGATAAGTCGACAATAAGATTCTTAAGTGTCGACACATATTTTCTGTGTCGACACAATATCTCTGTTTTGTATTACAATCCTGAGTCGACACAATATTACTGAATGTGTCGACACCATCTTACTTAGCCAATTTCTGTTTGTTCATCACAACTTATAAGTACTACAGAGTACTTGATACTACTTCAATGTGTCTTTTTATCACTTGAATGTCTTGTTACCACTTCAACTTCATTGTTGATGATATTGTGATTACACTAATCAATGGTTAACATACCTAATTCAATTTTGAATTTATTGAATTTGGTTTCATCTAGGGGCTTAGTAAACACATCTGCTATTTGATAATCTGTTTTCACAAATTCCAATGAAATGTCTTCTTTTTCTACATGTTCTCTAAGAAAATGGTATTTTATTTCTATATGCTTAGTTCTACTATGAGAAATAGGATTATTAGCAATAGAAATTGCACTCTTAGAATCACATAAAAGAGGTGTTCTACTTACTTGAATACCATAATCCTTAAGCTCATGTTGCATCCATAATAGCTGTGCACAGCAGCTTCCAGCAGCAACATACTCAGACTCAGCTGTGGAAATTGCCACACTGGTCTGCTTCTTACTACTCCATGATATTAGTCTTCCTCCCAGGAATTGACATGTACCTGTAGTACTCTTCATATCCTCTCTACATCCTGCAAAATCTGCATCTGAATAGCCTGTTAGTTGAAAATCTCTATTCCTAGGGTACCAAAGACCTAGATTAGGTGTGCCCTTAAGATATCTCAGAATCCTTTTGACTGTAGTATAATGAGATTCTTTAGGGCAGGCTTGGTACCTAGCACAGACACATGTAGCATACATAATATCTGGTCTACTAGCAGTGAGATATAGTAGTGAGCCAACTATTCCTCTATACAAAGTCTCATCAACAGGTTTACCTGCATCATCTTTGCATATAGACATACTTGTTCCTATAGGAGTTCTCATGGTGGAGGATGACCCCATACCATATTTCTTAATCAATTCTTTGGTGAACTTAGACTGGGATATGGACAAGCCATCATCAGTCTGTCTTACTTGGAGTCCCAAGAAGAACTTCAGTTCCCCCATACTGCTCATCTCAAACTTCCCTTGCATAAGTTTGGCAAACTTTTTACAAAGGTTGTTTTCAGTAGACCTAAAGATTATGTCATCAACATAGATCTGAACTAAGGTGGCGTTTGGCGCGGCTTATCCACTCCGGTGCGGTGGAACCGCACCGCGATTTTCATTAAAAGCTGCGTTTGGCGCGGCTTATTAGGAAAACTGCGTTTTTTATATCCCGCCGTTTTCTATAACCCCTCATCCGCAACTTTTATTCGCGTCCAGCCGCTGTTTCGCGAAATCCGTCGTCCCGATAACCCTAGCGAGATCTTCTTCCGCATCGTCGACGATCACCGGCGTTCCTCCTTCCTCAGAGACAACCACCGGCGGTCGTTCTTCCCCATCGACCACCACCGACGATCCTTCTTCCCCATCGACGGCGATCCTTCTTCCCCATCGACGATCACCGGCGATCCTTCTTCCCCACCGACGACCACCGGCGATATTCCTTCCCATCGACGTTCTCCGGCCAGTCGAAGGCGTCTGCGCAAGGGCGTCCAGATCCATCGAAGATCACCGTCCGGCTTCGTTCTTCCCCTGCCGATTTCGATTTTCTGAGGTATAACACCTGTTTTTCGTTGCTACTGTTTTTTAGGGTTTCATCATGTGTGATTGCTGCCAGCACATTTCTATGCTTTTGTTTGTTGACTGCTCTGTTTTTTGCTCATGGATATGTGTTATTTGCACGGTGTGTGTTGTGCTGTGTGTGTGTTGGTGTGTGTGTTGTGCTGTGTATTTGCACGGTGTGTGTGTGGTGTGTTGTGCTGTGTGTATGTTGTATGTTGGTGTGTGTTGTGTTGTGTTGTGTGTTGGTGTGTTATGTTTATGTTGTGTGTGTATGTTGTTGTGTGTGTTATGTTGGTGTGTGTGTGTTGGTGTGTGTGTGTTGGTGTGTGTTATGTTGGTGTGTGTTGTGTTGGTGGTGTGTGTTTGTGTGTGTTATGTTTGTGTGTGTGTTGTGTGTGTTGGTGTGTGTATGTGTGTGTTATGTTTGTGTGTGTGTGATGTTGGTGTGTGTGTTATGTTGGTGGGTGTGTTATGTTTGTGTGTATGTTGTGTGTTGGTGTGTTGTTGTGTGTGTTTGTGTTCATGTTTAGCTTTGTATTTATAAAGTATTTGATGTTTTTGTATTTGCCTTACAAAGATGGGTAAACCCAAAGATGGTGGTGTTGCGGCAATGTGGGATAATACCGATGTTATGCTCTTTTGCGATATTTGCATAAAGGAGATAGAACTCGGGAATCGACCAACGACGCATTTTAATAAGGAGGGCTGGACTAATGTTATGAAGAAATTTGAAGAGTCAACAGGGAAGAAATACGATAAGGTCCAATTCAAAAATAAATGGGATCATCTGAAGAAGGAATGGAAACTTTGGATGGAGTTGAAACGCGGTGAGACCGGGTTAGGTTGGAATACGTCAAGGAAAACAATCGACGCCTCCGACGAGTGGTGGGATGAGCGATTGAAGGTATTTTATTTTTAAAGTCATTAATTATGTGAATTACATTTTTCTTAATTCAGGAATACTAAAATGTATAATTTTTCAGGTTGTCCCGGCCGCCAAGAAATTTCGGTATTCAGGGGTCCATCCAGAGTTAGAGGAGAAACTCAACCTGATGTTCAGTGCTGTTGTCGCGACGGGACATCATTCATGTACCCCCAACACCATCGATGATCCGCTAGAGTCTTTTGATGAAAGAGTGATGTCAGATGGTGAACATGTAGACGTTGAGGTGAGCAAGGGTCCTGCGTCTCATGACGGTACATCAGAAGTTTGCAAAAAAAGAAGGAAATGGAAAAACAAACCTGTTAGCTCTGTATTACAAGATTTGGCGGAGTCTTCTAAGACAATCAGCAGATGCATCCAAGAGCCACCACCAAAAGCTTCTTCTGAGTTTAGCATTCAGCGAGCATTAGACAAATTAGCCATGTACCCGGAAGTGGTAGCTGATGAAGACTTCAATGACTTCGCCATCACATATTTTATGGATAAAAGTCATAGAGAGACTTTTCTGTGCCTTCCGGAATCCCAGAATGTCAAGTGGCTGCGTAACCGTTTCCTTCGTGGGGGTTAAAAGTGGAGCCTATGATACTATCTTAGTTGTTCTGTTTTTGGATTTCCTTATATGTTAGCTTATATTATCTGTTGCACGTACTCATGGTTGTGTTTATCAGTATTATATGTTATGCGTGGACTCATGTTATCTTATCTGTTACGTGCTGTTTATCTCTTTCGTGTATGTGGATATCATTATGCTAGTATTCATGGCTTTGTTTATCTCTTTTTGGCATCCACAATAATTATTTATGGTGTTTATTAATAGGAAATGTCTACCGATGATTCTGGATATTCGACGGAGGAGCAGGAGAGTACGAGAAGAAATTATGCTATTGCAAGTCATCAGAATGTGGTATCGGCGGTATGTTTGGTTTCAGAATATACTGGTCTGTTAACCGGTCCAGTTCCTCGAATGACTTCAAAACAAACAGGAGACAAATGGGTTGCCGAGCTACTACGTGCGCCTCGAGTTCGATTTCATGACTCTTTCATGATGAGTCAAGAAATTTTTATGGATTTACTGGGGTCTTTGGAGGAGAAATGTGGCTTCCAAGGATCTCGAAGAACTGCATCAAGGGAAATCTTAGCATTGACGGTGTACATATTGTCTCATAATGAATCAATGAGAAAAACGTGCGAGCGATTTCAGCATTCAACAGAGACAATTAGCAGATTTTTTTCTCAAGGTCTTCGCGCATTACTGCAGTTATCTAAGGAAGTGATACAACCATCAGATAGAAATTTTAGTGTAACACCACCAGAGATTCTATATGACAGACGTTACATGCCGTTTTTTAAAAATTGCATTGGAGCGATAGATGGGACACATGTTCACGCATGCGTGCCAGTTGGAAGTCAAGTACCGTACATTGGGAGGCGCGGTAGTCCAACTCAAAATGTCATGGCAGCTTGTGATTTTAATATGTGCTTCACTTTTGTTATGGCTGGTTGGGAAGGATCAGCACACGATAGCCGTATATTCAATTTTGCTCTGAGTGATCCACGTTATAATTTCCCTCATCCACCTCTTGGTAACTACTGACTTTGCATTTATATATTCATTCATAATAATATTTGCGCAACTAAATAATAATTATTAACGTGCAGGAAAATATTACTTGGTTGACTCTGGCTATCCAATGCAAAGAGGGTACTTAAAACCATATCAGGACACGCGATATCATCTACCAGACTTTGCTCGTGGTGGTCGTCGAGCAGAAGGACGTCGGGAGATGTTCAATCATGCACACTCATCGCTTAGAAGTGTGATAGAGCGCTCGTTCGGTGTTTGGAAGAAGAAGTGGGCCATACTACGAGACATGCCAAGCTATAGTTTCGACAAACAAGCACGTATCGTGATCGCCACGATGACACTGCATAATTTCATACGTCGCCACCCTTCGCGTGTCGATATAGATTTCATTGAGTCTGAACAAAGGGATTCATGTCTTGGGATGACCTCGCAAAGACGGCAAGAAGATTGCTCTGACACTGCGGCTGGTGTAGAAGAGATGATCGCACTGCGTGATATTATTGCAGATCAGGTGTTCGAATCTAGATCATAATTTCCGCGTTGGGTGTTACGTTACGTGGAATTTGATAAATGTATGAACGAAATTTTATTTGCAGCAATGTATGAATGAAGTTTTATTTTGTGTTATATTTGGGGGAAAAAAATTTTATTCAAAACTCCATTTTGTACCCAAACAACTTTTTGAAAACTCCGTTTTGTAAACTCTGTTTCACCCAAACAGTTTTTTAACAAAACTCTGTTTTCCAGAATCAGCACTTATTCTATCAGCAACAGTTCATCAGCAGTTTTCCATCAGCAACAGCCCAACCAAACAGAGCCTAAGATGATCTTGCCTTTGGATTCCCTAAGGAATAGAGTTTTGTCAATTTTTCCTCTTGAGAATTTATTCTCAATAAGGAAAGTAGACAGGGTTTCATACCAAGCCCTTGGAGCTTGCTTTAACCCATACAGAGCTTTCCTAAGCTTATAAACAAAATCAGGTTTAAGAGGATCTACAAAACCTGATGGTTGCTCTACATATACTTCTTCTTTAAAATCACCATTCAGAAATGCTGACTTCACATCCATCTGGTATACTTTGAAGTCTTGATAGGCTGCATAGGCAAGGAATATTCTGATTGCCTTCAGCCTTGCTACAGGAGCAAAGGTTTGATCAAAGTCAATCCCTTCTTTCTGTCTGTATCCTTTTGCAACCAATCTTGCTTTATTCTTTACTATTATTCCACTTTCATCTAGCTTGTTCCTATATATCCATTTTGTGCCAATTATGTTGTGGCCTCTTGGTTTAGGAACAAGCTCCCAGACATTGCACCTTCTGAATTGATTCAGCTCCTCTTGCATGGCATCAATCCAGTGCTGGTCTTGGATAGCTTCTTCAAACTTCTTAGGCTCCATTTGTGACAGGAAACTTGAATGTAGAACTGTGTTTTGATTTCTGCTTCTAGTTTGCACCCCCTGTCTTGGATCACCTATTATCTGATCAACTGGATGATCTCTCAAATGTCTTGTAGCTGGTGGAAGATTCCCTTCTGGTTGAACATCTCCAGCTCCTTCATTTAGCTGAATCTCTTGGTTTTCATCAGCTTCTATAGTGTCTTGTTCTCCCCCTGGACAGAAGCCTTCATTTTCCAATGCCCCATCTTCCTTTGATCCTTCAGTAATGGAGAGCTTGTCCATACTTTTGCTTATACCTGTTGAGTCATATGATCTACAAGACAACTCACAGTTGATTAATCTTGTTTCATCAAACACAACATGCACAGATTCTTCAACAACTTGAGTAGTCAAGTTGAAGACTCTATAGGCCTTACTATTAGTGTTGTAGCCAACAAATATCCATCCTGGGATTTGGCAGCAAACTTAGTCAAATATGACTTGTCATTGTTAAGTATATAACACTTGCAACCAAAGATCCTAAAGTAAGATAGATTTGGTTTTCTGCCTTTCACAATCTCATAGGGAGTCATTTTGTGCCTTTTGGTGATAGTAGCCCTATTGATCACATGACAAGCAGTGTTAACTGCCTCAGCCCAAAAATATTCTGGGAGAGAGGTGTCACTCAACAGAGTTCTACCTGCTTCAATTAATGTTCTATTCTTTCTTTCAGCAATTCCATTTTGCTGAGGTGTTCTAGGTGAGGAGAACTCTTGGAAAATCTCAAAGTCTTTACACAATTTTGTTATGCTTTCAGATTGAAACTCAGTACCATGGTCACTTCTGATTTTGACCACTGTGCTATTCAGTTCATTATGAATTTGCTTTACAAAATTAAGTAATACACCTGGGGTTTCAGATTTTTGTCTCAGAAAGAACACTCATGTAAATCTAGAATAGTCATCTACAACCACAAAAGTGTAGACCTTCCTACCTAGACTATGAACTGGCATAGGACCAAAAAGATCCATATGCAAGAGGTATAAACACCTCACAGGATCCTTGTTTTCAAGGCTTTGAAAGGAGGATTTTGTCTGCTTGCCCTTTTGACAAGCTGAGCATATCCCTTCCTTTATACACTTAACTTGAGGTCCATTTCTCACTAACTCTTTGCTAAAGAGTTGGCCAATTGTCTTGTAGTTTAGATGAGCCAATCTCTTGTGCCACTTGACACAATGAGAGGCATTGTCATCAGCTACAAGACAGATGGGAGAAGCCTTATTCTCACATTCAAAATTAAGACAATATACATTTCTCTTCCTATGTCCAGTCAATATGATGTTTTGATCACTTGACCTTTTGATATGACATCCATCTTTAACAAATGAAATGTCATATCCTAAATCACTTAACTGGCTTATGCTTATTAGATTATGTTTCAAACCTTTTACATAAGCCACTTGAGTGATAGTGATAAGGTTAGAAGAAATGTTATCAAACCCTTTGATGACTCCTTTTTCAGATCCACCAAAGATTACTTTAGGTCCATCTTTGACAGATGAATACTCATTCAGCAGCCCCTTTGTTCCAGTCATGTGCCTGGAACAACCACTATCCAAGTACCATATAGGGGCATGGTTACTTGGATTCACCTGCAACACAGAATTACTTACCCTTAGAACCCAAGTAAGTCTTGGGTCCTTGGTTCAGGTTAGCATTAATAAAGCTACCATAACCTCTTCTAACAGGTAGACTATTGTTCTTTATAGCACTTGGGTTATACCAACAGTCTAGTGCAAAATGGCCTCTCTTGCCACAGCACCAACATTCAAACTTATTATATCTAGATCTAGATACATCCTTGTCAGAAGAATTTCTGTTCATTGCTGGTGCTGCAGCAACTTCACCTACTGATTTCTTAAAACCATTGGGTTTATGACCATAGGTAGGCCTGCTTGCATTTACACCCGTGTTCTTCAGAACATTAGTCTTAATATAACCTTGAATATCTTCATGATCACATTTGTTAGAAGACACTTTCACCTTACTAAACTTTATGGGGACTGAAAGATTTAGTGGCTGAACAGGAGCTTTGCCTTTCCTCTTGAATCTGCCAGCCCTGGAGTTACCTTTAAATCCTAATCCAGCCTTACCCTTTTGAGTGACAAATTCATCTATCAAGGGTAAGACAGATTTTGGCTTAGAGTAACTAGCCACTAAATCCCTTTCAATTCTAAGTCTGGCCTCCAGACTCTTCACTTGATCATTAGTATAATTAATTGTGCCCATCTGAATAATAGTTATATTCTTCAGCTTGGCAATTTCATTTAATTTTTGATCAATAACTTTCTCTAACTCAGTTGTAGCAACCCTTAGTTCAGCAATTTCCTGAGCCTGAGATTTAACCAGGTTCTTGCTTTTCTTAAGGGCCTGCAACAAATCCCCATACTTGTCTATCAATTGATAGACATCTCCTTCAGATTCAGATGCATCTACATCACTTGATGCAGATGTAGCTGATTCTTCACTTGTACAACAAACAGATGTAATAGAAGGACATTGTACCTTATTAGGACCAGACTGATTCTGGCATATGTCCTCTTCTGATCCTGCCATTAGCCCCATACACTGATGATCCTTTTGTTCATTGATGGAGTCTAGCAACTGCAGAAACTCCTCTTCTTCAGACACAGCATATAGTCCAATATATGCTTCAGCTTCAGATTCTGACTCTGAAGTTGACTGGTCTGTTAGACTCCTATCTTTCTTTGCAACAAAAGATTTCTCCTTCTTGCCTTTCTGATGAGTCTTCTTCTTGTCTGAAGACTCCTTTCTCTTATCAGGACAGTCAGCCACTACATGTCCAGGCATATTGCAACAATAGCAGACAATCTTTGAAGTAGTGGCTTTGCTGGGCTTTAATCTGCTCTTCTCTTTCCTTGATGACCTTTTCTTCTGATAATAGTCATCATCTTGCTGTGATGTGGAAGGTCTAGACTTCCATTGCTTCTTTTTCAAGAACCTCTGGAATTGCCTTGTGAATGCAGCAAAGTCTGCATCTGAATCACAGCTTTCTGAACCCTTATCTGAATTTTCAGAACTATCTTCTGCAACTTTCTTAGGAGGAGATGGTGATTTCCTCCTATTCTTTCTGGTGGCTTCTGCATTGAATGCCACAGTCTTTTCTCTATGCTCTCCTCTTGAATTCTTTTCCTCCTCCTTCCTCACCATAAGTTGCATTTCATAGGATAGCAACTTTCCAAACAAGGTGGGAGGAGATATCTCTGCCAATTTAGCCACTTCTCTTATGGCACAGATCTTTG
The DNA here is from genome assembly GCA_039513925.1 of Platanthera zijinensis. Taxonomy (NCBI): domain Eukaryota; kingdom Viridiplantae; phylum Streptophyta; class Magnoliopsida; order Asparagales; family Orchidaceae; genus Platanthera; species Platanthera zijinensis. The sequence continues at coordinate 166,582,433 of CM077080.1, forward strand.
TGTCCCAATCCTTTGTTAAGGATCTCAAGAATTTGTCATTCAGTTCATAAGTACTGAAGACTCTTCCATAGGACATAAGCTCATTCACAATTCTATAGAATTTCTTGTAGCACTCAGTTATGCTATCAGATTTTCCTTATCTAAAACTTTCATACTCCTGATTGAGCATAGATTTCCTATCCTGCCTTACTTCTTCAGATCCCTCCATGTAGACAATCAATATGTCTCACATCTCTTTGGAGGTCTTGCAGTGAATCAGATTCTGAAATGTTGAATCATCTATGGCAATAACAATAATGTTCTGAGCTCTTTTATCCATGGTTGCCAAGATGATTTCATCCTTGGTCATTTCTGAATAACTCTTTGGAGTTTGGATATTTGCATCAAGAACTGATACCTTCATTGGAATGAAGGGGCCTTCCTGTACTGTGATGTAAATCCTTGGGTCAGATGCCTCCATGAACAGTCTGACTCTTTCTTTCCAAATTCCAAAAATTTCTTTCTTGCATATGGGTAATTTTATAGACCCTAGCTCCTTATGATTCTCACCTGAACCCATCTTTTTGAATCTAAATTCTGCCTTTCAGATCTACCTCAGACTGTTAAGTCCTTTTTGAGGAACCTCCCTCTGATACCACTTGATAGTTTTACTTTCAAGACAACCTAAACACCTAGAGGGGGGGTGAATAGGTTCTAATTTCTTGTTTATAAATATAGGCAGAATTCAATTACAAATTAAATTATCTAGCACAGCATTCACAGACAACTAAGCATCACAGATTGCACAATGTTTTATAGTGGTTCCCCAAGATCTGGGTACATCCACTTTCCCCCTTCACCTATCTAGCAATGTGCTAGATTCGGCCAAACTTCCACTATTCTCAGATCCTCAGATCCTACAGCTCAGAACCTGGATAGGTTCCTACAACTCAGGCTCAACAGCCCTACCTCAGCCTTGCCTCAAGGCCTACCACTCAGAGAATAACCTTCTCCTACACTCAGGCAAATAGCCCTACCACTCAGAGATTACCTCTCCTACACTCAGCCTTTATAACTCAGGCTTACAACTCAGATCTGTGTAAACAGATCCTACAGAAATTTAGAAAAGATATTTTGATGTCTTGCCTTTGTTGAGAGAGAAGAGGACAAGACACTTCTTGATCAGCTGATGAAATCAACTGAATCTGAGCTTTCTTCAAAGCTTCTTGAATCTGAACTTAGCTGAGTTGATTTCCAAACAGCTTCTTGAGAAACCACTGATGGCTTCCTTCTTCTTCTTCAAGATGACTGGATCCCTCTCTATCCAACACCTTTTCTGATACTTCAGACTTCTTCTTAGATTTTCTGATGAAGATCTTCTTTAGAGCTTAGCACTTTCTTGAATTGAAACTTCAATAGGATCGTAATCCTTTTGTTTCTTCTTCTTAGATCTTCTTCAGTTATGTTTCTTCTTCTTTTGTTTTTCTTCTAAATATGTCTATTTATAGACTTTCTTCATGGTAACCGGCTGATCCGGTTTCTAACTGATTTCTGACAGGTCTGACAGCTTCAGTTAAACGGTGGCAACCCACAGCTGTCAAGTCTTCAAACAGTTCCTGTACCTTAGCCTTGGACAGCAAAATGTCAAGACAGTCTGTTAGAAAGTGTCGAGACCAATCTGTCTATCTGTGTCGACATAAGTGACTTTGATGTCGACACAGTCTTTGATGATGTCGACTAAGTTGCCTTTAAGTCGACACAGCTTCTTCAGAAAATAACTTGGTCTAGACTCTGTAGTGTGTCGACACAGGTCCTGTGTGTCGACACAGTTGTTGTAGATTCAGAACTCAGTATGTGTCGACTCAGCCTTCAGGTGTCGACACATCAATCTTCAATTCTGCCAAAATGTGTCGACTCAGTCTTCTGGTGTCGACACAAGCATAGTCGACTTCTGCCAATATGTGTCGACTCAATCTCAAGGTGTCGACACATCCACCCAGTGTCGACACAGTTGAGGTCGACTATCTTCTTCTGTGAGTCGACTATCTTTCTCTGGTCGACTATCTTTCTCTGTTCGACTATCTTTCTCTGGTCGACTATCTTCTTCTGTGTCGACTATCTTTCACTAGTCGACTATCTTCTTCTGTGTCGACTATCTTTCACTAGTCGACTATCTTCTTCTGTGTCGACTATCTTTCACTAGTCGACTATCTTCTTCTGTGTCGACACTGCTTCTCAGTGCTGAGGTCAACGATTTTCTTTATGTGTCGACACTGCTTCCCAGTGTCGACATAAATGTGGTCGACCATCTTTCTCTGTGTCGACACTGATTTTCTGAAGTGTCGACACAAATATTCAGAAGTGTCGGCACAATTTCTTCAGGTGTCGACATGTGGACTTAAAATATTTTTCTGCATTCTTTAATACTTCTTCACCTGCACATGTCAACTCAAAACAACATCAAATACACCTTGATGTATATCATTGAGCTAAGTTGGGCTTCTTCAAATCAGGTACACTTTTTCCAATGTACCCAACAGAGAGTTCATCTTCCCTACTTCCGGTGGTCTTCCCGCGGTGCCGATGCCGTGGACCCTTGGTGTCGACGCCTTGGGGTAAGTCTTCCTCCTCCTCTCCCTCTCTTCCTCCACCCTACTACAACCCGCCAGCCTCTCCCATTTTCTGCCCAGGTTCGGCCGACCGAACCCCCTCCTCCTCCTCCCCGTCCAACCCGCCAGCCCCCACCTGCTCTCCGCCTGAAACCAGCCAGCCGCCGGCCCGTTCCCGCCCAGATCTGGGCGGTCGACTCACCTCCCGCCTCCGCCTCACTCCGGCCAGCCACCCAACCCCCTTTCCGCCTCCTACCAGCCCGCCAAACCCCTTCCCCTATCCTAAATCCGTGGATCCACCGCCCGTTAACCCCCTCTACCACTAATCCCTACGATCCGGGTTCTAGTGACCCCGATCTACCCTCCCGTCACCCGATCCACTCTCCCTAAAATGGATCCGGCCATCTATTACCGGATCCGCCCACCCGAGTCCGGATCCGCGTGTATTCATCCGGATCCACCCGTTTTCCTTCCCAATCCCTTCACCCACCACCAAAACAGCCCCAACCGCTATCTCCACCTCTGGTTCCACCACCCGGCACCCGATCTACGCCACCTGAACCTTCCACTTCCATTGCCCGAAATCAGCCCCTAGTCTTGAGTTATTTTGTGATTGGGTTGTACTATTTTCTTGATATTAATATTGGATAATCTCGTATTTGCTTGGAGCTTGTTTGGGGTATTTTGGTATCGATTGATTATTAACCTGCAGGTAGATCTCTTCGCCGCGCGCTTCGCTTTTTGGCCCTCCGAGCGGAGGAAAGCCAACTAAGAAATTCGCCCAATATTAAAATTAATTCCTGTTGCAGTTATTTGCTTGTGGCGTTATTAATCTCCATTGCTCTAATAATTTGTCGCGTGAACCGATTGTTGTGTTGCATATAGAGTCTAGGTGGTGCACTCCATAGCTTACCCTACATCAGTTGGTATCAGAGCCCAAGGTTGGGTCGTTGTGCATGCTCCGTAGTGGTAGGACATTTAGAAGCATGGTAGATCCACCAGCCACCAATGACCGGGCAGCGGGCTCGAACTCGAGCACTGCTACCACAGACTTCCAGCGTCTTATCCTAGAGCGTTTTGATGCAATGGGTAACCAATTCGAGAATGTGCGTCACGACATCGCCGCGGTGACTCGTCGCTTAGATCTGATAGAGCACGCTAGAGATACTCCCTCCCTTCATGACCATGAGATCGCGGGTGACCCGGGCGACTCTCCCCGTCGCGGGCAGCGGGTCAGAGATGATCCGCCACCGGCAGACCGCTACCACCGTGAGGCCCCCGTGAGAGTCCCCACCCCGCCAGCAGGGCAGAACCAAGAGCCACCTCGTGGCCGACCCCCAACCCCGTGGGAGGATTACCGTATGCCGCGACAGCCTGGCCCTAGGAATCGCGTGCCCCCGCTTGGTCGCCAAGACCAGCGTCGTGACGAGTATTATCCGCCAGGTCGACGTGAGCGCGGGCCCCCGCCCGCTCGACACGATTATGACCGTGACGATGACCCTGATGATTATCCTGACCCGCGGAGGGGCGACCGCGCCTTTGACATCACCCGTCGGATTCGTCTCGACGCCCCGACGTTCGATGGCCGCTTGGATCCGAAGGCCTTTAGTGATTGGCTCCTTGATATGGACCACTATTTTGATTGGTACGACATGAGTGATGAACGTTGTGTCCAGTTTGCCAAAATGAAGTTGGTCGGGCAGGCCAAGGTATATTGGATTAGTGTCGAGAGATCTTTAGAGCGTGACGGCTATTACCCTATCACCAGATGGGGAGAGATGAAGCAGAGGCTGAGCGAGAAGTACCTCCCTGCGTCCTACCGGGATCAGCTATTCGAGCAATTACAGAACTTGCGCCAGGGAACGCTCACGGTGGCCGAGTATATGGCTCGATTCGACGAGTTAGTGGTTAGGAGCGATATTTCGGAGGAGCCCATCGCCACTTCCTCTCGATTCAAGGCAGGCCTCCGTTCGGACCTCCGGAGAGAGCTTATTCCCCATCGTTTAGAGACGGTAGACCAGATATTCCAGCTCGCTCTTGAATATGAGCAGTACCTTCGCACCTCTAGTACGAGGCAGTTTCCATCCCGAATGGATTCGTCGACGTTTAGGAAGCCCGCTCCGGCCCAGACTGCTACAGCCACCCCACCCCCTCGAGTCACTCCTGACATGAAGGGGAAGGCTATTGCTACTGAGGGCCAGAGGCCTGGGGGTATTCAGTGTTTTAGGTGCTCAGGCAGAGGGCACGTAGCGGCCCACTGCCCAACGCGGAATCTGTTGATTGAGGATGAGGAGCACGATTTAGAGGAGGATGTAGAGGCCACGGAAGAGATTAGAGCCACTGTCGAAGAAGGTTGGGAGAGCGATGCCGAGAGGTCCTTAGAGATGGGAGTGATTAGGCGCCTCCTACACACCCCACGTGCAGATGAGGATTAGCGCCGCACTACCATCTTCTACACCTATTTCCCTAGCGCAGGCGGACCCTGCAAGCTAGCCATCGACAGTGGGAGCTGCGTGAACATCATAGCCCAGAAGGGGCTTGAGCGTATGCAGGTGAAGGCAGAGCCTCACCCCCACCCCTATCGTATCGTCTGGGTCGACAAGACCGCGATTCAGGTGACCCAGCGTTGCTTAGTACCGATCAGCATCGCGTCCTTCCAGGATCGGGTGTGGTGTGACGTCATTCCCATGGACGTTGCACATGTGCTGCTTGGACGCCCCTGGTTGTTTGATCGTGACGTCACGTGTTTCGGCCGCTCGAACACGTGTGTCTTCTATGACAAGGGGCGGAAGATTACTTTGACACCCACCCAGCCCAGGGAGAGATCGAAGGGTGTGGTTGAGCCTTCCGTGAGCACAGGTGCTTCGAGACCATTACACATACTGAGACGTGGCGAGTTTCTCCGCGACAACATTGAGGCTGATATTATGTATGTTGTCGCCGCCACTCAGGTATCCGAGGCCCCCTCTGTTGACCACCCGCTAGCGGTGCGTCCCCTTCTGGATGAGTTCGCTGATATTATGCCTGACGAGCTCCCTGACGAGCTGCCCCCGCAGCGAGATATCCAGCACGCCATAGATCTGATTCCGGGAGCTTCCCTACCGAACCTTCCCCACTATCGTATGCATCCAGATGAGCACGCCGAGCTCAAACGGCAAGTCGACGAGCTTCTACGGAAGCAATTTATTCGTGAGAGTATGAGTCCGTGTGCTGTTCCCTCCCTTCTTACCCCTAAGAAGGACGGCAGTTGGCGTATGTGCGTCGATAGTCGCGCCATAAACAAGATCACGGTCAAGTACCGTTTTCCCATTCCTCGATTAGACGATCTATTGGACACTATGTCTGGTGCTCAGATCTTTACCAAGATTGATCTGCGTAGTGGGTACCACCAGATCAGAGTGCGTGAAGGAGACGAATGGACGACCGCCTTCAAGACTAAGGATGGTCTCTATGAGTGGCTAGTCATGCCATTCGGGCTTTCGAACGCCCCTAGTACTTTTATGAGAGTTATGACGCAGGTGTTGCGGCCCTACATGGGCAAGTTTCTGGTTGTATACTTTGATGACATATTGGTCTACAGCCAGACACAGGCCGCCCACCTCGATCATTTGCGGCTTCTTTTCAGCACCCTCCGCAGGGAGAAGTTGTATGTGAACCTGAAGAAGTGCGCATTTCTTTCTGAGTCCGTCCACTTCCTTGGGTTCATTATATCTTCGACTGGCGTATCTGTTGACCCCGAAAAGGTCCAATGTATTCGAGACTGGCCTGTGCCTACGACTATCCACAAGGCTCGCAGCTTTCACGGGCTTGCCACCTTCTACAGGAGGTTTGTCCCGGGGTTCAGCACGATCATGGTTCCCTTCACGAGCTGCCTCAAAAAGGGAGAGTTTCAGTGGACCCCCGCTGCCACTAGAGCCTTCGAGGAGATAAAAGCGAAGCTGATGACGGCCCCAGTCCTGAGGCTTCCTGACTTTAGCTGTGCCTTTGAGGTCGCTTGCGACGCATCTGGAGTTGGTATCGGTGGTGTATTGAGCCAAGAGGGACACCTGGTCTCCTACTTTAGTGAGAAGTTAAACGAGGCGAAACAGAAGTATTCGAACTACGATCGAGAGTTTTATGCGGTTGACCAGTCCTTACGCTACTGGAGGCACTACCTCCTCCCCCGGGAGTTCGTGGTTTACTCCAACCACCAGGCATTACGCTACTTGGATTCTCAGCGCAAGCTGGGGCATCGCCATGCCAAGTGGGTTGAGTATCTGCAGGACTTCCACTACGTCCTCAAACACCGAGCTGGTGTTGAGAACAAGCCTGCGGACGCCCTGAGTCGCCGTGTCTCTTTGCTTCAGACTATGACCGCCCGTGTCGACGGGCTTGAGCGCGTGATCTTAGAGTATCTGACGTGCCCTGATTTTAGTGAGATTTACACCGCCCTATCCCGAGATCCCCCAGACCCCGTTGAGGGATATCAGATCTTCGAGGGATACCTATACCATGGATCTCGCCTATGCATTCCCCGAACATCGTATCGTGACTTCCTGATTTGGGAGTTGCATGCGGGCGGAGCCGCCGGACATTTTGGGCGCGACAAATCTATAGCCATCGTGGAGGACCGTCTCTACTGGCCCACGCTTAGGAAGGATGTGACTAGAGTCGTCCGCCACTGCCGTATCTGCCAGACGGTCAAGGGCACGAAGCAAAACGCAGGCCTATATACGCCATTACCGGTCCCACGTCGACCTTGGGAGGACCTTAGCATGGATTTCGTTCTTGGACTTCCCCGCACTCTTCGGAAGCACGATTCCATCTTCGTGGTGGTTGATCGCTTTTCAAAGATGGCTCATTTTATCGCATGCCGCAAGACGGCGGATGCAACCCACGTTGCATCCATTTTTATGAGGGACGTTTTCCGATTACATGGCCTTCCCAAGTCCATCGTATCGGACCGCGACGTAAGGTTTGTGAGCTACTTTTGGAAGACCCTGTGGCTCAAGACCGGCACCACTCTTAAGTTCTCGACTGCCTACCACCCACAGACGGATGGTCAGACAGAGGTAGTAAATAGGAGTTTAGGGAACTTATTGAAGTGTCTGGTGGGAGAGCGAGTGAGTAGTTGGGACTTAGACCTCCCGGTCGCCGAGTTTGCATATAATAGCTCCGTCAATAGGACTACTGGGTTGAGTCCATTTCATATAGTGTCAGGTTACGACCCCAGGAAACCCATTGACCTTATTCCGAGCCCATTAGAGTCCCGTCCTAGTGAGTCTGTCGAGTCATTTGCACAGCACCTGCATGAGTTGCATGAGTCGGTTCGCCGACGTATTAATATGAGCAATGAGAATTATAAAACCCACGCAGATCAACGAAGACGAGAGCGTATTTTTAATATTGGCGAACGGGTGATGGTACGAGTCCGCCCGGAGAGGCTCCCTTTGGGGTCTGCCAAGAAGCTAAGCGCCAGGCGAATGGGTCCTTTCTCAGTTATTAGTCGGATCGGGACAAACGCCTACAGGCTAGATATCCCGGCGAGTATGGGGATCCATCCAGTTTTTAATATCGAGGATCTAACACCCTATTATGAGCCTCATGACTATGGGGACCCGGGCAGTGGAGGTGATCCACCTTCTTCCCCCTTGCCTGCCATCTCCACCGCCCCACCCACGCCAGTTTGCCACCACAGCCCGCCCACTACTGATATCCTTTCCCCTGGGAGTTCGTCGCCTATGGTACCACCGCCGGCATCACCACTCGCACCAGATCCCACCATGAGAGATGAGAGCATTACTGAGATTAGATCCCACCAGATTGTTCCCACCACAGGCGGGCCGCGCCTTCGCTACTTGGTTCATTGGCGGGGCCGTACAGACGCTGACGACGCTTGGATACTACCTGCAGAGCTTGATCGACTTGCCCCCGGACTTCGACTCCAGTACGATCGTCTCCATTCCTCGGAGATGAATGCTTTTCAGTCGGGGGGAGTTGATGGGAGTCCATCGGATCGTGCGCATGATGGAGCGGGACCCACGTTAATTTATTCCTGCCGGAAGGCGTGATCGGATCGCCGATCCGACGCCGCGGATGCGTCCGGCACGTCGCCGCGAATCTAAATTATATATTTATGTATTTTTTTTGGACATGTGTTTGGTTTATTTAAGGGCGAACCCACCGGCCAATCATAGCCGTTCGATGGGATGCCCTAATGCTTGTTTCTTATAAATAGAATTAGGAGGCTGATTTTAGGTTTTCTCATTGCTGAAGTTGGAGAGTTCATCTTCCCTACTTCTGGTGGTCTTCCCGCGGTGCCGACGTCGTGGACCCTTGGTGCCGACGCCTTGGGGTAAGTCTTCCTCCTCCTCTCCCTCTCTTCCTCCACCCTACTACAACCCGCCAGCCTCTCCCGTTTTCCGCCCAGGTTCGGCCGACCGAACCCCCTCCTCCTCCTCCCCGTCCAACCCGCCAGCCCCCACCTGCTCTCCGCCTGAAACCAGCCAGCCGCCGGCCCGTTCCCGCCCAGATCTAGGCGGTCGACTCACCTCCCGCCTCCGCCTCACTCCGGCCAGCCACCCAGCCCCCTTTCCGCCTCCTACCAGCCCGCCAAACCCCTTCCCCTATCCTAAATCCGTGGATCCACCGCCCGTTAACCCCCTCTACCACTAATCCCTACGATCCGGGTTCTAGTGACCCCGATCTACCCTCCCGTCACCCGATCCACTCTCCCTAAACCGGATCCGGCCATCTATTACCGGATCCGCCCACCCGAGTCCGGATCCGCGTGTATTCATCCGGATCCACCCGTTTTCCTTCCCGATCCCTTCACCCACCACCAAAACAGCCCCAACCGCTATCTCCACCTCTGGTTCCACCATCCGGCACCCGATCTACGCCACCTGAACCTTCCACTTCCATTGCCCGAAATCAGCCCCTAGTCTTGAGTTATTTTGTGATTGGGTTGTACTATTTTCTTGATATTAATATTGGATAATCTCGTATTTGCTTGGAGCTTGTTTGGGGTATTTTGATATCGATTGATTATTAACCTGCAGGTGGATCTCTTCGCCGCGCGCTTCGCTTTTTGGCCCTCCGAGCGGAGGAAAGCCAACTAAGAAATTCGCTCAATATTAAAATTAATTCCTGTTGCAGTTATTTGCTTGTGGCGTTATTAATCTCCATTGCTCTAATAATTTGTCGCGTGAACCGATTGTTGTGTTGCATATAGAGTCTAGGTGGTGCACTCCATAGCCTACCCTACATCACTTAGGATAAGTGATACCATGGTAGTTTTGGTAGGGAATTGCATGAGCCACCTAAACCCCAACACTTATCAAGTCTGCATTTTGTGAGTACACAGTGTAAGCCGCATTAGTCATTGGGTGTCGTACATCATCATCTTGCAAGTAAAGTCGATAGATGATACTAACGTGTTGATTCAGATAACAGATTGAGGCATACAATTTGAACTGCTGATAAACAGCTCATAAAATCTAGTGTTTGTCATATGAAAGAAATTGAAGATTCAACTATTAATTGAAGGTGGCTAGATCATCACATTCAAGCCACTGGGTATTTGAATCAGTAGAACCAACAAGAACATATTCATAAGGGCGACTAAATTTTACGTTGGTCGTCTACCTAACAAAACCCTCACAATTTTTCATCGGGGCTTGGGACCAGCATATGCTAGTTTTATCAGTAGAACCAACCTTCCCCATAAATTACTTTGTTCATGTCCACAATACATGTAGTTCCAACAGTAATATCCTCAGGAAAGAAAAACAAGTAAAAGTGTAAAACACATGAATGGGAAAATTAGAAAATATCATGTGAATTTCTTAAATTTACAAGAATAGTCTCTAGAAATGGTTATGATCAAGAAAATTCAAGTATCACATACTTTGGGTTTCCATCTAGTTCGTAGAGATCCAAAGTTTAAGAGGCAACCGTGGTATGGGAAAGGATAAGTTGCATGATAAAAGAAAAAAAGGTTTGATAATTTTGAGAAATGTCTTGCAAATCCCCACATATAACATTGGAAAATCAATAAATTGGAATTATGAAGTAAAGCAATTGACAGTTACCAAACCAAATGTAAGCTTCAATATGTAACTGGCTTCATGTCATATTTTGATTATCGATTTTATATATATATATATATATATATATATATATATATAATGTGCAGAGAGATTTGAATGTTAAAAATATATTATTAATGCAAGAAAAGCAAAGCTATGCATAGGCATACTAAAAGTAAAATAAATCAAAGTACACCATAAGTATCAGATATGAGATCATTATTTATATTTCTATAACGAAGTAAGAAAACCAAAATCATCATCCAGTAAGAGACTGTTGGGGCTATGGATTTTTGTGAATGAAAAAAGAAAGAGCACATTAGAAATAATGAAAAAACAAGCAATACAAACACTACGGGAGACACTCCCGCCCAACACAAGTGCTAAATATACAACTACAAGATACATGCTAATCTCGCTCAACACTACATCACCCCGCCCCCAACCCACACACACACAACACTCTCCTCATCGACCTACTCCAAGACACATAGATTACAAGGTAGGGTTTTGAGGAGAGAAGGCTAGGTGCGCAGGGATCTGGATCTTTCTTCCTTACATATTACAAATATATATAATGCTCATGTGAAGACCTAGAGTTTGGGGTTGCCTTAGGATATGTGATACCATGGTAGTTTTGGTAAGGAATTGCATGAGCCACATAAACCCTAACACCTACCAATTCTGCATTAAAATGTGTGTACATGCGTAGGCAGCATTAATCATTGGATGTCACACATCATCATCTTGGAAGTAGAGTCCACAAACGAAACAACATGTTGATTGATAGGACAGATTGGGGCATACGATTTAAATTGCTAATAAACAATTCCTAAAATCTAGTGTTTTATGACATATGAAAGAAATTGGAAGATTCAACGATTAATTGAAGGTGGCTAGCTAATCACATTCAAGTACTGGTGCTTCAATCAGTAGAACCAACCTTCACTAAAAATTACTATGTTCATGTACACAATACATGTAGTTCCAACAGTATTTTCCACGGGAAGGAAAAACAAGTAAAAATATGAAATAGGAAAAATAAAAGATATCATGTGACTTTCCTAAATTTAAAAGATTAGTCTCTAGAAATGGTTATGACCAAGAAAATTCCATTATCACATATTTTGGGTTTCCAAGTAGTTCGTGGAGACCCAAAGTTTAAGAAGCAATTGTAAAATGGAAAAGGATAAGTTGCTTGGTAAAAGAAAAACGGTTTGTTAATTTTGAGAAATGTCTTGTAATTCCCCACATATAAAATTGAACAATCAATAAATTGGAATTTTGAAGTAAAGCAGTTGACAGTTACCAAACCAAATATAAGCTTTAACATGTAACTGGCTCCATGTCATATTTTGATTAATTATAAATAAAAATATGCACTAAGATTTGAATGTTAAAAAATATATTATTACTGCAACAAATGCTAAGGTATACATTGGCATACTAAATGTAAAATAAATTAAGTACACCATAAGTGTGAGACTAGATCATTATTTATATATCCATAATGAACTAAGAAAACCAAAATCATAATCTCATCCAGTAAGAAGAGTGCATTAGATATAATGAAAAAGCAAGCAATACAAACACTACGGGAGAACACTTCCACCCAACACAAGTGCTAAATATACAACTACAACATACATGCTCCTCTTGCTCGACACTACATCACCTCTCCCACAACCCATCCACCCACACACACACACATACAACTCCCTCATTATCGTCCACCTCCAAAAAGCAGAGATTACAAGGTAGGGTTTTGAGGAGAGAAGGATCAGAACGCAGGGTCTGTGACGTGGGACAAATCTATAGATGGCGGATGTAATATTTTCCTAACCCTATATGCAATGCAATGCCCGACAGATAATTCAAATTAAGCAATAAATAATTTAATCGCACGCACATGATTATAGCAAAGGCGTAATAATTCGTTTAAGCAAGCGTATTAGCCTTTCCTCCGCGTGGAGGGTCAAGTAAAAGTGTGCGACAAATAAATTATGCAAATCACAAAATAATCTAATAGCCAACAACCACAATACAAGAGATTCAAACAAGTAAAAGATTCAACTGATAATAATAATGCTGAAAAATGATAGTCCAATACAGCAAGTGACTAACCGAATAGAGGGATGTCCAAGTAAATGGAGATTTCGGAGCCGGAAATGCCTTGATGACGATCCGAGGTGGAACCAAAGGTGGTATAACGACGAGGGCGGCTGGATTTGGGGCACAAAACGGGATCGGGCCTGAAACGGGTAGATCTGGCTAGATAGAGGTGGATTCGGGCGAAGAGAGCATGGATCCGGAGTTTTGGAGAGGATTCGGTCTGTAAAATGTGGGGCGGGTAGGGAAGGGGAATGGATATGGACTGAGATGTCCAGATCTGGACATATTTGATGAAAGTAGTTGTTGGGGTGGCTCCACCGGAGAGGGAAGGAGGTGGCGGGTAGCTTGCGGCCGCAGGGACGCAAGAGAGTGCCTGGGCGGCAGCGGGAAGGGCTGGGGGCTGGGGGATTTCAGCGGCTCGGAGAGGGGAGGAGGCGGTAGTAGGAGATAGGTCGGCGGGTGGTGGCTCCACAGAGGGGAAAAGGGTGGAAGCAGGCGGATGGGAACAGCAGAGATTTAGGGGATTTAAGAGGATCGGTGGTGGCTTCAGGAGGAGGAGCGGGCGGTGGTGTGGTTGGGTGGCTGGAGAAATTAGGGTGGCGGCTGGGCGGAGAAACAGAGGGAGGTGGCTTCAGGATGAGGAGGGTCGGCTGCTGGTTTGGGAAGAAGGGACCAGCAAGGTGGCTATTTGGGGCTTGGGGGTGGGGTCTTCTGGGCGGCAGCAGAGGGTTTGGAGGAAGGGGAGAAGGTGCTTAGGGTTAGGGGATACCTTTAGGTGGGAAATACAAGTCTAGGAGTCGTCACCTAGGGTTTCACAGAGTCGGCGCGATCGGGGGATCGCGGGATTCCGGGATTCAATTCTCCAAAATCTGCAATGCCTCGAAACAGCCCCTAAGCACTCTATTTATAATAAAGAGAAGACTCGGGCATCTCACCATCGACGGCAACGATTGGCCGGAAGTGGGGATACTCAAATATATCAAAATAATTGCAAACATAATGAAGTAATATATGAATTTGATTCGCAGCATGCATCCGGACACATCCGCGAAGTCGAATCGTCGATCCAAGCATGTCATATATGGTAAGTCGTCAATCCGCCCTGAACGGGCTCAAAACTCATCCTGCGCTGCAGGTCCACGTCTCCGCTCCGCATCATTCTACCGGCTTGAAAGAATTCATCTTCTGATGAATAGAGATCGGAATTCTTTCAATGTATACTATGTAAGACTTGATGAGACCTACCAAAGGTCGTCCAAGTGTCGTCGATGGAAAAATATCATCGTCAATCAACTCCCCCCGACTGAAAAGCTTTCATCTCCGATGAATGGAGACAATTGTACTGAAGTCGAAGTTCATGGGTGAATCGATCAAGCTCTGTTGCTAGCATCCAGGTGTCATCAGCGTCTGTAGTAGGAATGTATTGGTGGAATCTGGTCTTCGTAATGCTCTCAGCGCTCCACTCACGAGTGGTGGATCCTGGTGCGATCGGCGGTGTTGTAAGTGATACCAAAGAAGACGAGTCCTCAGGTGGGTGGGTGTCAGAAATGGGTGAGCTTTGGTGGCCATGAGACGTGGGTGGTCAATAAAGGTGGTAAAGCAATGGGAGTGGAGGTGTGGGAGGCTGGGAGTCCCCACTGCTTAGGTCCACATACTCGCGAGGCTCGTAGTATGGCGTCAGATCTTCAACATTAAATACTGGGTGAATACTCATACATGCAGAAATATCAAGATCATAAATATTTGTTTCGATCTATCTCATTATTATATAGGGATTAGGGATCCATTCGTCTAACACTCAAACTTTTAACAGACCTCGTACGGAGCCTAACAACGTGGATTCACACCATCACATGCTCACCTTCATGAATTACCTGTCCTTGCCAATGAACATCCACATGCAATTTATAAAATTAATTACTAGTATCGATTTTTCGTCGGACCGACTCATGCAACACATGCAAATGATGAACATATAACTTAACAGACACATGCAAGTGATTAAGAAACAACGCAACAGACTCATGTAAATGATGCAAATGAAACACGACAGACACAACATGCTCTCTATAGGAAAACCTAATGATGACCGGGGTTTTTTTAAAATGTGATGTCCTATCAGGATACTCTCTTGGTGAAGTGTAGAAAAAATCATCTAGTGTACGACGAGTGTCCAAATGACCAGGTAAGACATCAACACTCAAAGATGAGCTCATAAGATGTCAAATATCTCTTGGGAATTGTGACACATCAGGGGCTTAGCTGGAGGTATGCATAAAAATTCATCGTGAAAGCGACGATCACCTGAGTGGGTACCGGTAACGCCGACAATAGGATGTGATTCAAGAATGTGATGAGTGCCCCTCAAAAGAAAGAGCTCATCTAATGGGTCAGTAGGTGGTGTGTCTCAAAACTCAGGAGTGTGATGTGTCATAAGGTAAAAGGTAGATTCTCAAAATATCAGGAGTGTACTCAAGTGTACTCAAGGATAGCCCTACAAACATAATGCTTCACTCAAGATCCATTCCCTGGGGAAAGACCAGAGATGATAATAAAAGTGACGTCAGTAACTCGAAATTCATAGACAAGCGGCTCACTTGAATTTCATCCTCACCAGGATGTGGCGGCTCATCGGGAGGCTCAACAGGGGGCTCGTCATAGAACTCGTCGTAAGAGTCATGATCCTCCAAATGAGTACCATCGTAAGGGGTAGTGTCCCCATAAGTGGGTATGATAGCCACTGCGAGATCAACACCAGGCTCTGGGCTCTCGGACGTGACGTGAATCGGAACAATAAGGGGAGAGGGACATAGACCTACTCTAAGAATGGATTTGTAGGTGCGGTGTCAAGAAATGGGTCTATGGTAGGGGTGCTAACTAACACAGTACATGGAAGAAGAAGAGGCGTAGGTGTGGGACACAACACTACAGAATCAATAGGTCGCTCTGACTCACTCTCAGTCGGGGTCACCAGAGAAGAGTCGGATACAAACAATAGACTACTCACCGTACTAAGCACCGCACTGGGGTGAGAGAAATCCGTATCAGGTATCGCTTATATCGTGGCTGACAGGACAATAGTAGGCATCGTGGTGACATCGGTGTGGGAGGGTTTAATATTGTGGAGGTCAAGGTATGAATCTAATCGACCAGTTCTTGCAGACCTCAAGGACTGCCCATGATGAAGGGCAAGCTGATATGTCTGCTCCAGGGACTTTGATCTGTGATAAGCCAACTCAGTACGTATGTCCGATCGAAATACAGACCGAAATCGGGAAATGGTCATGGCTGGATCCTTACGGATATCACTCATCACCACTGTTGGGTATTGTATCCACAACGTACCTGATTTGAAGAAGCCCCTGGACCAGCTAAGGTGAATTGACATTATATTTGATCATTTGTCTTCAAGTTGTGCGTGCAGTTATTCCTCGCTAAGTACACACCAATGTCAGGGTGCAGTAGGTCAATATACACGGGTCTGCGCAACGTAATCCCTCGTTGAGCAGATCAGTGTGTTGGCTTACGTGTACTCTCTCTATTGAAGTGTACTTATTTACAAGTGCAGGGCTGTGATAGATCAAGAGCAGTCAAGGAGCAAGGATGGGCCAAAGAGCAGCTCACGGGTGGAAAAACGAAAAATCGTCTGAGTAGAAATCGTCGAGAATCACTAAGTGATTCTCGCCGATTCGACGAGAATCTCGCCGAATCGTCGAGAATCACTCGCTGATTCTTGCCGATTGCAGTCGGCTGTCTCAACGCTGTCTTGATTTCTGCTTAAGGCAGAATCGTCGAGAATCACTAGTTGATTCTCGCCGAATCGACGAGAATGACTTTGTATTCTCGCCGATTCGTCGAGAATGAATGTTGATTCTCGCCGATTCTTTCCGGATGGCTAGATCTTCAGCCAGAATTCTGCCAAGTAGAATTCGGCGAGAATCATAAGTGATTCTCGCCGATTCGTCGAGAATCACCAATGATTCTCGCCGAATTTTCCTTAGGCGAATTTCTTCTGCTCGCTGGACCGGACCAAGTATACACGCGCTGTTTTGAACCGGACTTAGGGTTTCTACTGGTGGGGCCCACAACGGTCATATTGGATTAATCACAGTATAAATACTATCCTACTTTGAACGAAACAGTAAGCGAAGAAAAAGAAAACGCACGGCCGCCGACTTGACCTAGCGGATCGCAGATCGTCGTCCGCCGGCGCCGTCGCCGCTCGTGAAGGTGGTCATCGCCGCTGATCGTGGATTCTTCCTGATCTCCCGGCGACAGAAGCTTAGCCAAGCAACGCGTCTCACGTGTCTATCTTGAGATCTTTTGTCTCTTGGTTTGTTGAACGGGAATACCTTCTCCTTCCGAATCGATTGAGACGATCGATCCAAGTAAGATCGTTGATAGACTTTGCTAGCCTTGCTACGAAGTCTGGATCTCGAAAGCATCGTTCCGCTCTCCTTTGCAGCCGCCGATCTTGATAGTATCGCTGCCGCAAGCTTTGCCGCCGCCGATCTTGGAAGAATAGCCGCCGCAATCTTTGCCGCCGCCGATCTCGGGGAGATCCTTTTCAAGTGAGAGCTAAGGTCGTGGACTCTTCGTCGTCTTCAAGAACGCGTCATCGAACGAAGAGGGACACCTAGCGCTCCAAAAGTATTTTGTATTTTATACATTCCATTTTCACTTTTGTTGTAAAGGAACGTTGGTTCCTCATTGTAAGGGTTGGGTGGAACCCGTGGTGGAGGAGTGGTGACTCCTTCGGGTGGAAGGGTTCCTTCCATTAGTGTGAGGAATGGATTTCAATACTGTTGGTGAAGTGACCGAGTCGTCCCTGGTTGGGAGATAGGTCGAAGGGGGAAAGTGGACGTACCCAAATCGGGGAACCACTATAACTGTCTGTGTCTTTCTGTGCTCTGTTTGTTTTCTTTTATTGTGCAGGTAAATTTTTAATTCCGCAAAAATACTGCGCATCACCTATCCCCCCCCCCCCCATAGGTGAAGATAGCTGACACTAGTGTGACATTCAAGTGGTATCAGAGGGAGGTTCCTCAGCAATAAGGTTAGCACCTTGAGTAAGATCCTGCCTCTAGTGTCAACTAGAAGACGAGACTCAAGCATGGAGCTGGACTTTGATGTCCCTCCTCTGAGACTCCTTGCTTGCACAACAGAGTATTACCCCATCTGGAAGATGAGAGTTATATTTCATCTGGAGGCCATTGACCCTCGGGCGTCACTCATCTTGGAAGAGGGTCCCTTCATTCCCATGAAGGCTTCTTGTTCAGGAAAGGATATCCAAATCCCCAAGAGTCCCGAAGAGATGTCTGAGACCGAGCTCTCACTGTTCAACTTGGACAAGTTAATACGTCAGATAATCACTGACGTCTGGTCTGGTGTATCTCGTTCAAAAGTGGACAAGTGTAGGACGGCCAAGTCCATGTGGCAAACCATCTCAGACCTCATGGAGGGATCAGAGAAAACAGGGACCAGTTGTCAGCAAGAGGATGAAGCCTATGTGGGGGTCCTCATTTCTGAAGATGAAGGGCATGATAAATCTGTCAGTATCAGGGCTCCTGTGTCCTTGTCAGAGACTGAAGAAGAAGCTGAGGAAAGCAGTTCTAATGAAGCTGACTCAACAAGTCTCTGTTGATCTTGACGGTAACCCTGAACAGCAAAGCCAGGAGCAGGTAACTTCTTCCTCATGCCCCTCTCCTCTTGAAGTTCCTGAAGACACGAATAGTTCAGAGGGTAATCCTTCCAGTGATGCAAGGGATATGGATAGCTTCAATCAAAAGATTGAAAATCTTGATTCCCTTGAGAGTGCCCTTCAGACGAGCAACTTACTTGTTGAGGAACAAGCTAAGGAGATTGCTCAGCTGAAGATCTTGATGAATCTCCAACTGGAATCCATCAAGGTAAAGGACTCAAAGATCTCGGATCTAGAGAGTCGTCTAGAGACCGAGAAGAGGATAGTTTCTAACTTTTCCAAGATAGATGCTATCAAGAGAAAAGCAGAAAATGGGTGGATCTCCCAAATTATTAATTCATAGAGAAATGGGGAAACTGTGTTCAGACCCCCCACCCCTAGTAGGAAGGGCACTCATCATGTTTTCAGGTATGACCACAGAAACAACGTTGGTCACTGCAAGAATGATCAGCCCTCAGGTGGAAATACCCACAGTGTCAGTGCTGTCATGGCTACCCATGAGAGAATACCCAAGGCTCATTCTGAACCCTTTGTATTCTCAGCCTCAGCCCCAACTCATCATGAATATGCAGGAACCAGCTCTCACTGCTGTACTTTCCACCCTAGGACACAGGAAAGGGGGGACAGGAAACATATGGTAAATACCCATGGGGCCTCTGGAAGTGTGCTGATTGAAAGGAAGGCACCACCTCCCAGGCCTCATGACACTCACCACATGCTCTCTATCCACCCTCCCACGTGTCACGGTAGAAAAGGCAAATTTGTGAGCAGAACCTGCCCTGTCCCGTTTAGACCTAAGATTCCGACTACCTCAGTCAGTAGATCAGGTCAGAAACAGCGATACAACATTTATGAGTGTTGGTGTTGTGGCAAGGTGGGTCACTTTACCGTAGACTGTTGGCAAAATCCCTCTATGCCAAGGGCAAGGGTATGTCCACTTCCTCTGGGCAGAGTTAGCCTTCCTGACAGGATTCCTGTAGGAAGGCATTCAAGATTTTATGCTGACAAGAACCTAGGACCCAATACATATTGGGTTCCTAAGGAAAGGTAATTCTTTTTTGCAGGATAGTCTAGGTACCCATGTACATGATGGGACCTAGACAAGAGATGTTCCAGGCTTGCCATGGAATAAGATTAAGGGAAAAGAGATAACGCTAACTACGGTGCAAGGCTTGAACAGCTAAGTTCAGATGAGACTGCTAAAGGTGCAACTCCCAAGTACGTCAAGGTTTCCACCTCGACGTCAGCTGGAGAAGTTGACGAGCAGGATGGAGAAAATCTTCCGGAAGAAGGAGAAGCCCGAGAAGATGTCAGAGCTCCAGATGCCAGACTGCTAGAGCTTCGTCACGAAGCAGGGATGATCGTAAAAGCACTTCCGGGACGTGTCAATTCCTCGGAAGAAGACTTATATCATGGAATAGTAAGAAGCAGAATTGTGTTGCAACCTCCACAGCTGAATCTGAGTACATCTCAGCAGGCAGCTGTTGCGCACAACTTCTATGGATCAGAAATCAGCCAGCAGACTATGACCTTCAGTTCAAAGAAGTACCAATGTACTGCGACTCCTCAAGTGCTATAGTTATTGCGAACAATCCCGTCTCGCACAGCAGGACAAAGCATACGGGAGTGCGCTACCACTTCATTCGGGAGCATGTGGAAAACAAGGACATCTCTCTCTGTTATGTCCCCACGGATAAGCAGATTGCAGATATTTTTACAAAACCCCTAGATGAAGCCAAGTTAAGTCTCTTCAAAACTGAACTGGGTATGCTAAACCTTGGGGAATGAAGAATACAGAGGCTCCCGGCTCTTGGATCAAGGGGGAGCATCCGCAAGAAACACAAGTGTAAGCACAAATGCAAGAACTGAGGGGGAGCATTGTGGCAAGTGCTAAAGTCACAGATTTGTAGAGGCCAAAAAGGGGGAGATTTCCCTCTCGGCTAAGGTGCTAAGGGCTAAGGTGCTCTCGCAAAGTATGCTCCAAATGCTCTAAAGATAATGGTATGGAAATTCTTTCTCAACTGATTATTCAGTTTATGTTTTTCTTCCATCCGTTATATTCACCTTAGCTTGTAGGGTTTAGGCTTCTTCAAATAGGGGGAGATTGTTGGGTATTGTATCCACAATGTACCTGATTTGAAGAAGCCCCTGGACCAGCTAAGGTGAATTGACATTGTATTTGATCATTTGTCTTCAAGTTGTGCTTGCAGTTATTCCTCGCTAAGTACACACCAATGTCAGGGTGCAGTAGGTCAATATACACGGGTCTGCGCAACGTAATCCCTCGTTGAGCAGATCAGTGTGTTGGCTTACGTGTACTCTCTCTATTGGAGTGTACTTATTTACAAGTACAGGGCTGTGATTGATCAAGAGCAGTCAAGGAGCAAGGATGGGCCAAAGAGCAGCTCACAGGTGGAAAGACGAAAAATCGTCTAAGTAGAAATCGTCGAGAATCACTAAGTGATTCTCGCCGATTCGACGAGAATCTCGCCAAATCGTCGAGAATCACTCGCTGATTCTTGCCGATTGCAGACGGCTGTCTCAACGCTGTCTTGATTTCTGCTTAAGGCAGAATCGTCGAGAATCACTAGTTGATTCTCGCCGAATCGACGAGAATGACTTTGCATTCTCGCTGATTCGTCGAGAATGAATGTTGATTCTCGCCGATTCTTTCTGGATGGCTAGATCTTCAGCCAGAATTCTGCCAAGTAGAATTCGGCGAGAATCATAAGTGATTCTCGCCGATTCGTCGAGAATCACCAATGATTCTCGCCGAATTTTCCTTAGACGACTTTCTTCTGCTCGCTGGACCATACCAAGTATACACGCGCTGTTTTGAACCGGACTTAGGGTTTCTACTGGTGGGGCCCACAACGGTCATATTGGATTAATCTACAGTATAAATATTATCCTACTTTGAACGAAACAGTAAGCGAAGAAAAAGAAAACGCACGGCCGCCGACTTGACCTAGCGGATCGCAGATCGTCGTCCGCCGCCGCAGTCGCCGCTCGTGAAGGTGGTCGCCGCCACTGATCGTGGATTCTTCCTGATCTCCCGGCGACAGAAGCTTAGCCAAGCAACGCGTCTCACGTGTCTATCTTGAGATCTGTTGTCTCTTGGTGTGTTGAACGGGAATACCTTCCCCTTCCGAATCGATTGAGACGATCGATCCAAGTAAGATCGTTGATAGACCTTGCTAGCCTTGCTACGAAATCTGGATCTCGAAAGCATCGTCGCCGCTCTCCTTTGCAGCCGCCGATCTTGATAGTATCGCTGCCGCAAGCTTTGCCGCTGCCGATCTTAAAAGAATAGCCGCCGCAATCTTTGTCGCAGCCGATCTCAGGGAGATCCTTTCCAAGTGAGAGCTAAGGTCGTGGACTCTTCGTCGTCTTCAAGAACGCATCATCGAACGAAGAGGGACACCTAGCGCTCCAAAAGTAGTTTGTATTTTATACATTCCATTTTCACTTTTGTTGTAAAGGAACGTTGGTTCCTCATTGTAAGGGTTGGGTGGAACCCGTGGTGGAGGAGTGGTGACTCCTTCGGGTGGAAGGGTTCCTTTCATTAGTGTGAGGAATGGATTTCAATCCTGTTGGTGAAGTGACCGAGTCGTCCCTGGTTGGGAGATAGGTCGAAGGCGGAAAGTGGACGTACCCAAATCGGGGAATCACTATAACTGTCTGTGTCTTTCTGTGCTCTGTTTGTTTTCTTTTATTGTGCAGGTAAATTTTTAATTCCGCAAAAAGACTGCGCATCACCTATCCCCCCCCATAGGTGAAGATAGCTGACACTAGTGTGACTTTCAACCACTAACTCATCAAAACGATCAATGTACTCAGCGACAGACTGAGATCCTTGCTGAATGAAAAATACTTGCTCGAGCAAGTGACTCTGATACAACGAAGATAGATATCACTAACACAATATACACTTCATATCCATCCAGCTAGTGTTACGATGAAGATGATCTCGCTTGCGAGTCCTCTCAATACTAGACCAATACGCTCACGCCTGATCTAGAAGCCAAAGTTTCGCAAACTCGATGAGTCGTTCACCGAATAACTCAAAACGATTGAGATAATTATATTTTCCATAAGGTTGATTCTCAATTGAATGTTTCGCCTTTTTATTTATTTCATTTCTCAACCCCTCAAATTATTCGTCGATAAAATAATATTAATTCACTCGAAGTAGAAGTACTCAGCAGCCCTGAGTCTAATACGACCTTGATTTTCATTAATCTTATACTGCTTTTGATAAGGTACACTTGCCTTTGTCGTTTGCGGTCATAGTCTCAGCTCATCAAATTTTTGGCGTCATTGTCGAGGACATTTTGTTGATATTTTGAAAAGTGTGAATTATTTTAATTTTATCATTTTTCCCATTCTTTTTTTTCTTTTCACAAAATAAAAAAATCTCTTAAAGGCGCATCTAAATTCTCGGAAAGTGAGGTTTGGGTTTGTCATCCCATCATACCTCTTATTATCGGTGCGAATCTTTCACAGGGTAGATCTCGGGAAGTCCGGGACTAAATTAACTCGCTTTTAAAAAGAAAAGAAATATATATATATATTATTTTCTTAAATTCCATTACACTAAGTAACGGTTGTTTTATTTTATTTTTTTTCAAATGTTATCGCAATTGGTCGATACTCTTGACGCGCTTCAAAACCAACTTAATATTTTGAAAGCCGCTAGAGAGCGAAATGTTATTTGCAATTTCTGCAGTGCAAATCATAAAAGTGAGGAATGTTTTAATTTTAATAAAAATAATTTTTCAAATGGATATGATTATAATGATTATTCTCAAAATTGCTATCAAAATAATTTGTCAAAATTATAATTATTCTCAACGTCGTAATTCTCAAAATGTTAAAAGTTAAAATACCCTATCTTTTGTCATAATCTCACTAATTCCTAAGTACATCATGTCTTTCCTTAGAATTTCATTCCAAGTCTTTATTGGTCTACCCCTCCCTCGTTTAACATGCCTAGTGACTAGACTCTCACAACGCCTAACAGAGTAACAAGTGCCTCTAATGGTCTCCTTTGTACGTGTTCAAACCATCTTAGACGAGCTTCTAGCATCTTCTCTGCAATTGGTGCTACTCTTGTCTTATCTTTGATACTTTCATTCCTAATTTTATCCAATCTTGTGTGTCCACACATCCACCAAAGCATTCTCATCTCCGCAACTCCCATTTTTTGCACATACACAATTCACTGCCCAAACCTCAAAACTATAGAGCATCGCGGGGGTGTAATTGCAGTACGGTAAAACTTGCCCTTAAGTTTTAGTGGTACTTTACGATCACATAAGATTCCAGACGCGCCTCTCTACTTCAACCAACCCGTTTGGATTCTATGTATCACATCTTTATCAATACATCCGACTTTTTGAACTATTGATCAAAGATATTTAAAACACTCACTACGGGAAATATCTTGATCACCCAAC
Organism: Platanthera zijinensis; assembly: GCA_039513925.1. Classification (NCBI taxonomy): domain Eukaryota; kingdom Viridiplantae; phylum Streptophyta; class Magnoliopsida; order Asparagales; family Orchidaceae; genus Platanthera; species Platanthera zijinensis. The sequence goes on from CM077080.1 coordinate 166,606,362, forward strand.
TTAATAACGAAGTCATCTATCCTTCTTGTACTGCTAAATTTAAGGTCCATATACTCCGTCTTTGCCCTGCTCAACCTAAAACCCTTCTTTTCTAAAGTATCTCGCCAAGATTCAAGTTTTGTGTTTACACCCTCGCGCGTCTCATCAACCAAAACGATATCATCCGCAAACAATAAACACCAAGGTATTGCTTGTTGGATGTCTAGTGAGCTCGTCTAAGATAAGGGTAAGGAGATAGGGTTTAAAGCTGAACCTTGATGTAAGCCAACAGTGATAGGGAATTCCTGTGTTAATCCTCCAGATGTCCTCACCCTTGTCACGAAATTTGTATACATATCTTTGATTGTGTCAATATATAATATATTGACATAATCAAAGAGAATAAAATTCATTACTACTAATCATTTTTGTTTTATATGAAGAGAAAAATATAAATATTTGTTCATATGTCATGGGGATATGAGGATAAAATTCATTATCCCTCGTTAAATATATGCAAATATGAAAAAAAGAAAATAAAAAAAATATATGGTGAGGATAAAATTCATCACCTCTAATCAAAAGCCTCTTCATACCCTTTTGCCCCCCTAAAAACCATTAGCCAATAAAATTGATTTAGACTTAAATTAAAATACTAAGAGAGCATAAATAGTAGTTTAAATCTTTCTTGTAAGTTTTTATAAGTAAAGAGTTTTTATAATTCTAATTTAAATTTTGTTTACAAAATTACCAAATTTTGTTAGCTAGTTAATTTACTTGAGAATTCTTGGCTAAAATTCTTACTCTTTTTATTTTAATTTCATAATTTATGACTTAATTTATAAATCTCTAATTTTATTTTTAACTCTCCCTTGATTTAATAAATTTATTTAATTTATAAATTTTATTAATGTCTTATGAATAATTCTCATTCTTTTGCTCTGAAATAGCAAAAGTTTAAGTATAAGTGTATTATAACTCGTTATTTATATATATTTTAGTATAATAATTTATTATAAAATTAAAAAGTTTTATTATTTTTAATATTAATTATGTTCTAATTTCCTTTATTTTGTGTTTTCAGGATTAACTAGGCTGCCAATAGCAATTTGGAGCACAAAGGAAGCATCGGGAGCTAAAAGGGAGCATTTCGGCAAAAAATCCAAAGTATACGCCCCACTGTCACGGGCATGTACTTGGGGAGTGACCTCAGTCACACTCAGGTCCTTTGTGCCACGACGCAGGGTTGAGCTGCCACGTCAATTAAGATTGCACGCCCAGCAGTCAAGCCTGTGACCAGGGGGCGTGACCTTCAGATCATACCCATGAACCACTCCCGCCGATCCCATATGCCCCAGCGATCATGCCCTTAACACGCCCATGACCATCAAGGGTCACGCCCGTGTAAGCCCACGGATCGACTGCTTCACACCCAGCCCACCAGATTTTCCCGCCAACTACAGGTCACGCCCCCCTGTCACGGGCGTGACCAAGGGGCTTGACACGCCCGTAATGCTCAAATTCAATGCAGACCGTACCCTTTCCGCCTCTGGCCTTCATACCCCTTGCATGCCCCCAGGTCACGTGCGTGTACCGGGGGCGTGATCACAAAAAATTTCAGTTATAAAAGCCCAGCTGATCCAGAAGACAAGGAGTCCAATTCCATCCCCTCTTAGGCCACATCTAGCTTAATTTCCTTGTATTTTCTTTTACTTAGTGTAGATTTCAATTTCATGTTTTGCAATTTCAATTCCTAGCATAAAATTTTCTTTCCATGCAATTATACTTTTCCTTCTCTTAGTAATAAAAATATTCTTCTTTTTTAATTCCTCTCTCCTTTTCACAATCTGTCTACCTAATTTCTATATGCATTTGATCGGATGAAGCCTTTGGATTTATGATTTTATAATTTTATCTCATTAGCTTTGAAATGAAGGTTTGATTTATTCTCGATTTAATTTCAATCTTATGTCTTTATATGATTTCGTACTTTTTTCATATTCTAGTTAATCGAGAGGTTCGTGAGTATGAATCGATCACTCGAGAATAAAAGTAGTTGTTCGCAACCCTCGAGAGAGGATGGCGAAGCTTTTTCGGATAAGAGTCAAAGTCTATAGTGAGATTCACCTTAATAAAGCGAGTCTTAAGTTATTGATTTGAACTAGAGTTCGGTTAATATTTCTTAAGCTTCGTTGGGCGTATTCCTCGTGAGTGGTGCGTTCATACTTCGGAATCTCCACGGTCAATCCTAGTCTACAAGCTTTTGAGTTTTTATTGTTCTAATTATATTTTCCATAAGGTTGATTCTCGATTGAATGTTTTCCTTTTTATTTATTCCATTCCCCTCAAATTATTCGTTGATAAAATAATATTAATTCACTCGAAGTAGAAGTACTCAGCAGCCCCGAGTCTAATACGACCTTGATTTTCATTAATCATATACTGCTCTCGATAAGGTACACTTGTCTTTGTCGTTTGTGGTCATAGTCTCAGCTCATCAAGTGCAAATGAAATAAACTAGGAGAGTCAGGAAGTGCAGAGATCGAATCTGTGTATTCTAGGATGTTGGACACATCGCTAGCAAGTTCTTCCTTGAGTAGAGGCTTAAGTAGAAACTTAGTGACTAAAGGTTTGATACAGTGTAGGAAAGTGGAGTCGCCATTTCAGTCAAGAAGATATGATGAAGAGGAAGAAGCCCTCTTTCCCGGAGCTGGGGCTCAGGAAGAAGCCCCATGACTAAAGGGTGTGATATGGTGGAGATAGGTAGCGTCAAAGTACTCATCGAGGTCGTACAACAAGAGGAATCTAAGGCCATAAAATTGTGGGCACTGGCGAGACTAGAAGGAGGAAAATAAGTAGACCTAAGCTCGGACTTCACTCTACGGGCCATACTAGAAACATCGTCTAAATCGTGGTAATTATGTAGCTCTAGTTGGTCCGTAATGGAATAGTGTAACTCGTGCAGATAGCGGAATGCGGTCACCTAATCACCCTCCTGAATACCTAGTCTAAAATAAAGGACTACAAAAATATTAGTGTACTCGTCCACCGATATGCTTCTGTTGTAGATTGTCGAATCTACGATACATAGTTTGGAGGTAGTTGGGGAAAACATAGTGTTTGTGAAATTCAATCTTGAACTCAGCCCAGGTTGTGACGGGAGACAACCATGGCTCAACTCTCATTTGTTCGAGTTGAATCCACCCCTTAATTCTACGTGTCGCGAATTGAGTTTGCCTACTTATGGGTATTTGACTCGAACTCAGGAAATACTCCATACTACGGCGCCAGTCTAAACATCCATCAGGTTCAATATGTCCATCAAAATCAGTCAAGTGTATGGACTCTAGGCACTTAGGTTTAGGATTCTCATTATGTGTGGGTTTCAAGTGATCTCCATGAGTAAAGAAGGGAGTGAGTGTTGCTACATGAGGTATGCAACCCTATTAGATTGATTAATCAGGGCATGAAATTATTAAAAATAATTTTAAGCCAAAGAAGTGGTATACCGTCAGTAACAAGATGCAACACGGATCGACCTTGTTGAAAATATGAGGATGGTGGTGGCTGAGACGACGTCGGAACAAAGGTGACTGATTCTGGCGGAGGGTGTTCGGATGGGGGTTGAGGAGGTTTATATAAGGATGTCTGATAAAACGGGGGCGTCTTGCAACCTAGGAAACAAAGACAAAGTGTTGGAAGTAAGAAAAGCCGGACTACTCGCTAATTGGCAGAGACAAGGACGTTGAAGCCCACGAGGACCGGCGACGGTGAGGCTGGGAGAGTCACCGATGTCAGCTAGCAGACGGGGAGGGAAGAGAACCACGACTTCCGTGTATAGTGAGGCTCGGGATGAAGTATTGGAAAAACAGATATCTCTGTTTTCTTGATTCTTTCCAAGCTGCCCAAATCAATGAGGATAGACTTTTTAATAGGTATATTACGGTTAGAGTCTTTAGGAAAAATATTTTATTAGGGTTTAATATGTATCAAAATATAAAATTCAAGTGTTTACAAAATGAGGGAGATTTTGATATTCTCAAAATAAGTTAATTCTTAAAATATAAAATCAGATACTTTAATCTAATATTGGGCTTACCCTAATTATCTAGTTATTTAATTTGACGAGTCCTTTTTATTCAGGGACTTATTGGACGATCACCTCTATAAGTCGAACAACCTGCGCAATCAATGTTCATGATACAAAATAAATGAGTACACGTGTGATGTGAAATAATGTGAGCTAAATAAATGTGATAAAATAAAGAGCAATGACATGAACAGAACAAGCGCTACACAAAAATGAGGGGAAAAAAATAACATAAAGATGCGACTCAAGTTGCATCAATTGTGCATCGCAGGGGTTTTCTCACATACTTTCGCTACCTCCTACAGTCGGCGACTCTGCTTGCTGCTACAACACCTACTAATTTACTTTTGTGTATGCCTACTAGACTCCCTTCTAAGGTGCACAAATACTGGCCTGCGACTCAGCCCCCTATGGATCCGGCTATTGCATGCCGCCTCGAAGCTCATGACAAATCCAATGCTTCCCTCCAAGCCTTAATGCAGTGAATGGACGCCAAGTTTGAAGCATTGCACGCTAGCCACCCGAGTATATCATTTGTCTCCCATGCGGAGTTCCCGTCGGTTCTCGGTACGCCTCCAGAAAACCTTTCAATCTCGTTCAACCACCGGTTGGCTTCCTTCAACACAACAATCTTTCGGCGTTCCCCCTTCAATGGCAAGGACCTCATGATGTTGATTGCCCATGCGGAACAGTTCATCAAAATTCATCAGACTTAGAAGCCACACAAGGTCCCTACGGCACTCATCAGCATGGAGGGATTGTCCCTCATCCTTTCTTAGCACAGTAGTGTTATAGAAAACTTCTATCACCAATTATGTGTCTAACATTCATTGTCCAAGTACCAAGAATGCTTCTAGGTAAGGCTTAGACTTTCAAGTACCTCCAATTAGAAAGGATATTATTTGTTGGCTCCGCCAATCAAAGCCCAACCTCTAATAGACGGAAAATCGGCAGGATCTTATCAGCCATTACGATGTATACTACTCAGGAAACGCAATCGAGCGTTTTGTGACATCAGCCAAACAAGTTCCCTCAGCGACTACATCGACGAGTTTATTGCCTTAGTCACACATGTGCCAAGTCTACCTCCAGACCACTACCTCAATTTTTTCATGCATGGCCTACTACCTCATATCCATGCCCCTCTACACACAAACAAGCTGCCCACCAATGCTGAGTCCATGGAATTTGCTTGTCTGGTCGAAGTTGACTTCAACATCAAGTCGATTGACACTGATCGTCCACCCCCGGTAACCCCTCCTCTCCCTACTACCAAACTTGCAACGACGTACCGCTAACCGCAAATGGAGTCCCACGGCCTACCTAGTCATGCAGGACCACCATCGTGCCCTCACAAAACCCCCAACTATGAAGCACGGATACTTCCCCGAAGGCAGCGTACCCGTACCGGATACGTATTCGGTACCGATACGTACCCGATACTTGATGGATACACCTATGTGGAGACACTTGAACCTAGCACATCATTCTGCATACTGTGATAGGAAACTAGGAGTCTGTTTTTCTAGAATAAACAAATGTTGGCTTTATGCTAAGAAGTGTTGGTACGTCCAATTAAGTTGTGTATCTGTACTGAGTATGTTTCTGGTATCAGTACTTTTGTGTTAGAAGTACGTGTATTGAACGTGTTGATTCAACGCAAGTTATTAACAAAACGGCTAACTTGTCTTTAGACTAACCAGAGATTGAAGATGTTGATCTCTAACAATGAAGAAAAAAAAAAACTGATAAGTAACTTAAGTGTAATTTTATCTCTTTTGGTTAAACATATAAGATGTTAAATTTTGTAATATTTACGAATGCTTAATGTTTGAAAACTTCATGTTATGTTGCATTGATTTGTGAACTTGTACTTCAAGTTATGATTTATGTTTAATGTTTCGATGTTTTGAAAACTATTTATTACACTTGTGAGATATAAATATTTATTATATTTGCTATAACGTATCATGACGTACCCGTATCCTTGTTTTTAAAATTTTGTCGTTCCGCCGTACCGGGTACATATCGTATCCGGTACCCGTACCCGTACCGGTGCTTCCTAGACCCCCAGTATATCCATAGTTGTCCAACCAAGAATATCGGGATCTCGGCACAAATGGCCTTTGCTTCAGTTGCAAAAAGTCTTACTAATGACTGTCCTCTGAAGGAGCTACACCAAAATGGATTCCCTTATTATATAGGATAGATATAATTGCAAAAATATACACATTTGCAAAAAACAAATTATAAATATCCGCTTCAACCAAACTGTAGAAAATCTCTTATTAAATGAAACAAAATTAGTTCTTAACAGTGCCATTTTAAAAATAATTTCCACGTCACATTCCAAATAGTTAAATATAATGATTGTTAACATAACTGGCATCACAACTTTACAAAAAAATTTCAAGTCGATAATAAGGTGTCAGGATGAAGAGATCAACTTTTATGATGACATGAAGTCAAAAGATTAATATTTTAGCCTCGGAAAGCATGTAATCAAATATGGAACTGAATGTTTATCTCCATGAATAGCATACCAATTTTGCGAGGTTGATGTGCTTTAGAATTAGGTTCCGGAAGGACGGACTGCGAACTTTAATGTTTTGCACTTAACTGAATATAATTATGTACCAAACGGCAAATGCAGAACTTCCTTTGCCATGTTATATGAATTAAATGAATGGATTGAAAAAAATTTAATCCCACAAGAATATGAATAATTATCAATAAAAAATGATACAGAATAGTTTGAACAGTGTTATAGTCCGTAAGTATTTTTACTGAAAATTAAATAGTGGGAACCGCTACATACCAATGATAATAAGCCGGGACCTGTGTGCTTTGCACTGAAATTTTCATCCTCAAACTTGCTCCCATAGATGCTTACACAGCCGCTTCCATCACCCTATAACCAGCATTCAAATGGTCAGGAGATAATTCCATATCTCCCAAAAAGTTTTCATAAGAGAACTCGGAGTTATTCATGAATACCACTACCACTTCAAAATTATGAAGTTACTTAAATCAAAATGAGGACAAGAAGCTTCTAAAAGCCAGTATGAATCAAAGAATTCATTATTGTTGCGGCCAACTCAACCCTCCTGGTAGACGGGACTAAACTTGGCCGCCTTAACCCGTGGAGCGAACGAGCGCGCACACAGTCATAGAGTAAGCAGAAGTACACAAAACAATTTTAACGTGGAAAAACCCCTCAATTGGGTAAAAATCACGTGACCGGTACGGCGTCAGTCAAACTTCGTTATTGGAGGTAGTTCACAGAGTGTCTTGAGAATCGAGAGCGACGGACCGCTCCTCGTTACAGCTATGAGATGAGAGACAGTATTATGCTTGGTGGACGACAGGACGCCTCAAACAAAGCTTGTTCCTTTCTATTTTCTGGTGGGGTCAAGCGTTCTCGGACGCTGCTTACCTGGCAAACTTCGTGGTGGGAGGCGTGGAGAAGAATCGACGGTGACTTGAGGAACGTCCGCACGTAGGAGGCTTTGCGGAATGGCAAGCAGAATGTTTTCTTCTCAGGAGCGACATGGATTTAGAAAAATTTCTGAGTGGCCCGGCAGGTGGAGGAGGCACGTAGTAGAATTATGGCAGAGCTCCAATCTGAGGAAGAAGAAGATTGTGAGAAAGAGAATTTGAGCAATGAGGATATCTGGGGCTCCTTTTATAGCCTTCAGGAGATGATTACGATAGTTATGCGGCTATCCGCACATCGTAACCACTCATATTATTATTTTTAGCATAGTTTCGAATGAACATTAATTGCATAATATTAACTAAATGCAAGCAATAATTTAATTAATGATATTCCCCCACTAACCATGGTAGTTAGTGGGTGGTTATTCATGAAATGCATGGCGGCGATCGTGGTGGAATGATCAGACGGCGGGAAAGGTCCGACATAAAAGGGTGGCCACCTCGTCAGCGGATGGCCAGCGGCGAGGGAAGAGGAGCCGCGGCCAGCGGGACGACTGACCGCGGCGGGAGAGACCGCGGCGGCGGGAGGCGGCCGCGGAGAGGGGCGGCCGAGGCACAGCCGCCCCTTGTAGGCGGCGACCCGTGGTCGAGGGCGGCAACCACGGGGAGGGGCGGCCAATGCGTGGCCGCCCCATGCGGGGGGGCCACGGCCGCGGGAGGCGGCCGCAGGGAGGGGCCGCCGCGGCGTGGCCGCCCCACGCAGGAGGAACCCTGCGATCGCGGGTAGGGGCGGTCGTGGCACAGCCACTCCACGCGGACGGAACTCCGCGGCCACGGGAAGCGGCCGCGGGATAGGACAGCTGTGGAGCGGCCTCACCATGCGAGCGAACCCCCGCGGCCGCGGGAGACGGCCGTGGGGTGCGACTGCGATGAGAAGAGGCCAGACACGGCTTTGGCGCGGCCTCCCAGCGGCAGCGATTGCGGCGCCAGCGGCCGATCGCGGTGGTGGCTCGAATGGTGCACGTAATGGGATCGGTACACAGGGGATCGCGTTTGGCGATCACGCGTGTGACGGTCAATCTCATGATCTCACTAAGTTAGTGAGGATCATGAGGAGTGGGCTAATTGCACCCAAATTCCTTATAAAAATAATGACGATCTCATCATATGCCCCCAAAATTCTCTGTGCTTAAAATCGGAGCATGAGAAGAGCGGGGTTTTTTCGTGTCTTCTTTTGTGGCGATCATGATGAACGGAAAGTTGCTTGCGGGAGCGACGGGTGACGATGCACACACCAAGGCACATTGTTGTTTGCATGAACGAGGAGATGTGCTTGGAGGTGGAGACGTGCAGAGGGGGAGATGCGTGAAGGCGGAGGCACGCGGAGGCGTAAGGGAGGAGGCGTGGAGGCGGAGGCACGCGGAGGCGTAAGGGAGGAGGCGTGGAGGCGGAGGCGAGAAGGTTCGCGCGCACGCACCTGGCTGCGGAACCAGACACGTGTGTCGGGTCGCGCCGCGGTGCGTGCGCATCCGCACGCGCCCCCGGGCGCGCGCGCTAGTGTGTGTGCACCTGTGTGCACGCGCCCGCGCTCGCGCCAGCGCGTGGTGGTACGCGCAGACCTAGGTCAGCACGCCTAAGCGCGCGTGTGGTGGTGATATACACCTAGAGGGGGGTGAATAGGATTTCAAGTCTCTGTGACTACTTTTTTTCTTTTGTGTGTTGAGAGTTAGATTATTGTGTTAGCTTTCAAGAACAAGGATCAGCACACCAACATTTATAGTGGTTCCCCGAGATATGGGTACATCCACTTTCCCTCTCACCTTTCTAACAGTATGTTAGACAAGGCAATCCACTTCAAACTCGGCTCAAAGAGCTTACAACTCAGATCCCTCAGGATCTCTCAGGCTTCCTCCAATCCCTACACCTTAGGTCAAAGCCCTACACACTCAGAGTAAACTACACTCCTACAGCTCAGTGATCCTCTAGATCACCTACCTCGGGTTTAACAATAAGCCCTACAACTCAGGCTAGAAGGATAGTCCTACACTCAGAGATAATAAATCTCTTACCTCATATCTGACTCAGATCCTACCTCAGGCACACAGGCCCTACCCAGATTCTCAACAGAATCCTACCACTCAGCCTTTATATGTTAGGTTTACAACTCAGGTCAATAATGATCCTATAGAAAGAGTAGAGATTTAATGATCCTACAGAGAGAATGTCCTCTGAGTCTTCTTTCTGAACAGAGTGAACTCAGTCCAACTTCTTCACAACACCAAGATAGTAGACCTTCAGGAAGTTTCTGCTTGTGCTGAGAAGACAACTGCAGAGCATTGCTTCTACAAGACTTTGATGTAGTAGTGTTGAGTGCAGTGGCCTTAAAGATAAACAGCAACTTGTGTTAGCTCTGCTTCTTCTTCTCTCATAGAAAGATGAGTTATGTGAACTTGTTGTTGAAGACTATTTGATTTCACAGCTCTTTATGTTCTTCAACCAGCCAACCTATATCTGTAATTCCCAGACTTACTGTAGAAAAATGAGTTCCAGGAAACCTTTTTCTTAATCGAGAGGAAGAAGATGACTAAAAGGCTTCTTTCTTTGATTTCTCGGAAAGTGCCTTTTATTGTTCGTCGTCCAACGGCTCTATGTGCAGTATGGATCAACCAGAATATGTAACTGCAACATATCTTTTACATTAATTACTGTACTAAAGGCATACGGCGCCTTTTGTCAACTAGCGCGCAATTCCCGCTACATTTGAATTATTGATGACGTCAGCATGATCCGGCGCTTGTGGACTTGGCAATTTCCAGACAATCTGCATAGGCATTGAGTGAGGTCATGTCTTGCAACGCAGAAATACTTAGCAGAAAAATTGCATCTTGAGGCATTGAGTGAACCTTCATCATTCAGTGCATTTGACTTTTACAGTATAACTGATAAGGCGTTGAGTGAGCCTTCATCACTCAACGCATTTGGACTTGATAGAATTTTCCTTTATGAAGGCATTGAGTGAATCTTTGACACTCAATGCTTCTAACTTTGCCAGACTTCTTGATGAGTCGTTAAGTGACTCGTTTTCACTCAACGTTTATATACATAATCAGAAATCCTGTTGAGTAGGCGTTGAGTAAACTGTCTTCACTCAACGCTTCTGTCCTTAGACAGATTTCTAGTCAGCAACACTGAGGCTTTGACTGTTGGATCTTCTATCAACGCTTTTAGGCTCCTGACGTTGAGTGAAGTGAGCTCACTCAACGCTTTTGTACTTAGCATATTTTTTGCTTGTCCAGCTACTTGTCTTGAGTCCAACTGTCACTGTAACCCTGACAACCTATCTAATCAATGCAATAGCATACAATCTGCATACAATGAATTTTGAACATATATTAAATACATTCATGTGTATGTCATTGACCTGTGCGCCTTCTTCAAATCTAATACATTGTGATCAACGAACCGAACAATCTCCCCCTATTTGAAGAAGTCAGAACTCTAATCAATGATATACACCACCATATGAATAGAAAAATATTCACAGCAAACAAGAGCAATAGGCAGCACAGAGACATAATAAGATTATCACAACAAAAATGATAATTATAAATAGACAGTGTGCTTATAACAAAATTCATTTCCTAAAGTCCTTAAGGAATACATAAACATTTTATGTTTCAGGTTCCTTGATAACTATCCCCCTGGTGGGTTTATTTGCAGCTTTTTCATCAGCATCAGTTCTCTTTTGTTTTTGTCCTTCAAAATAACTGTAAGGCTTTGGGAAGTACTTGCTGGGCTCAAGAGCATCTGGTGGCACTGCACCTGTTTTCTTGTCTCTCCTAAACTTCCTCCTGGCCTCTTCATTGCTTTCTAACTTAGCACATTTTAGGGAGCTATACAGCTTTTCCATGTCAAACTTGTGATCCTTGATTTGATCCCAGACAGACAGAATGATAGTCCTTAATTAAGGACTCCATTTTTCAAAGTCTGGTCTGGTCTCCATCTCTTCTTTGTACCACTTTTTGCTGAGTCTAATCTCTTCCTCTTCTTCAGCAATAGACTTTCCTTTGGCTCTTGAAATCTGATCAGCAGTGGGGCTGAAGGTAGGAATATTAGCAATAGAGAATTCAGCCCCTTGAACCTCATATTGATCCCCATACTGATCATCACCATACTGTTCATCTTGCTGATTGCCATCAGTCTGGAATAGGAGCAGTAATAATGTTATCATATGAGTACTGTTCAAGGTCCAATGAACTTCTGATTACATTGGTAACCCAAACAACATTCTCAGTGTTGGCTTTGATCATTGTCTTCTCCCCCTTCATGACTTCTTCACTAACAGTTGAAGTCAGGAAGTTCTTGGCTATAGAGAGTCTTTCATCCAGAATAGTCTTGTGTGCATCCATCAGTGTCTTATGCACATTATGGATCATTTCTATGTGTTGGCAGTGATGTTCTGATTTTCCATAATATCAATCTTCTTCCAAATTTCCTCAAGTTTACTTTCAGTGTAAGTTACAGCTGGGGCAGCTCTCATGAAAAATGAAACTGTGTTGGCCTTAAGAAGGTTTACTTCAAATCTGATGGACTTTATCTCTATAGACAGATCTTTTCTTAGTTCTTTGATGGAATCATCAATAAAATATTCAAGTTGTCTCCTCTGGTCATCTAGCAGACCCTTCAATTGAGCTAAGAATGTGGAGGACATTTGATCAGCTTGATGAGATGTCCCTTGATCATAGACATTCTCATCCGTCTCCCTTACACCTTCTCTGGAATCTGAGTAAGCCATCCTGAACTCAGATGAGTGTTCAGCAGCATCAGTCTTTGGCACCTCCACCTCAGGTGCACCATCTTCAGATATGTTTATTATATTTTCAGTTTCCTGAGTAGGGAGCTTAGTAGGAATCTCCCCCTCAACCTCTATATTTCCCATAGGAATTTGTTGCTCTATATCAACTGTGACCGGAGCATCTTCAATTACTGTATCAGGGACTTGCTCCCCCTCAAATTGAGGACAGAAGAGTATCACCTCGGGACCATCTGGAGTTTTATCAATCATGTTCTACATATTTTCAATGAAGGAATCAAGTTGATCTTGAATTGATTGAACTGTCTCCCCCTTAGCATGTGCATCAACCTGGGTAATCTCCCCCCCCCCCAAGGTCTGCACAGATCTTTTCTACTATGTTTCCAGTCAGTCTATCAGCTAATTCTGCTGGAGTCTCTTCATACTGAGACCCGCCAAGTTAAATCCTTACTGCAGGTTCAGAGGATATTGAAACCTGAGACTTATATCTCTTCTTGTTTCCTCAGAAGAGTCAGACAGCTGAGGATCATGAGGCTCTTCTTCACTGCTCTCAGAAGAGCTGCTTCCAGTGCTTGCTTCTGTGATCATAGTTGCTTTCTTTTTCTTGTCAGTAGATTGCTGATGTAGGAGCAAGACTCTGTCCCACCTGTCAAACATATTTGAGTTCATCTTCCTCATGTGATGGATCTTTGTTCCTAGCATCATGTTGAGGATCCCTGGAACAGAATTGTGCAAGCATAGAGACATGATTTTTCCTAGGTTAGGTTCTGGGACACATTCCACTATTATGTCAAATAGTACCTTTCCCCAGTCAGTTCTTTTGGTAAGAATTACCCTTGTCATGAGCTCAAACATTTTCCTGGAGATCTTATAATGTGACCCTGTCTTGCAAATCAGTGTTTTGCCAATCACATCAACCAAAAACTTTCTTTTCAAATCTATCTCCTTTCTCAGAAAGGACCTAGTGGTGTGCTTTGAAAGCCCACACCACTCGAGGACAAATTTCACATCATTCTGATATAGTTCATCTTCTTCATCAGACGGTTTGAACTTGGGCAGATTCAGGGCTTTGTTCAACCTTCTGGGAGTGATCTTGATCTTATGTCCATTGATGGATGATTTGATTTTATTGGAGGATGTGTCGACAGTGGCATTCGAATAGAGTTCAAGCACTTCTCTCTTCCATATCGAGGTTGGCTCCGACAGGACAAAATCTAGGTCAGCGACCTGCAGTAGGTGAAGAACCAGTTGAACTTCTTTTGGAGCATCCTTGAATCCATTTCGCACTAATTCAGAACCCTCGAACAGGAAATCCATTCCTTTCGGCGCCATTAAGTTTTTGAATTTTTGGACTTTTGAACGAGTTTTCGGTCCAGGGAGGCAGAGAGTCGAAAAGGGCTAGGAATAGTGTTTTTATTTTAAGCACACGCATCTATTTATACTTACCCCTATTTGAGAATATAGAGAGGCGTGTACCTGTCGTGTTGACACGAGATGATCAACGGTTGGGATTAATCCTGGAACATAACCGTAATCCGAACTACCTGAGTAAGATCGTTGAGTGGTCTTGACGCACTCGAAGCACCCAACGCATGAAGTTGTCTCAGCGCACTCGACGCTTGTGAACTTAGTCTCAGCGTTTTCGACGCCCGAAGTTGTCTCGACGCATTCGACGCTTAGACACTTGGTCTCAGCGCACTCGACTCCTGGACATTTAGTTCATATCTACCTTGATATCTTGCAAGGGACAATCCTGTCTGCAACACATATGCATGAAAAACACTGAAGTTATACTAAGTTCAACATGCCCAACTCAATTTTGAAGGTGTTGAATTTGGATTCATCTAGTGACTTAGTGAAAATGTCAGTCACCTGTTTGTCTGTGGGGACAAACTCAAGACAAATATCTTCTTTTTTTACATATTCCCTAATAAAGTGATATCTAATCTTTATGTGTTTAGTCCTGCTATGAGACACAGCATTCCTAATAATAGAGATTGCACTAGAAGAATCGCAAAACATTGAAGTTCTACTTAGCTGGAGATTATAGCCTTGAAGCTAATGCTGAATCCAAAGTAGTTGTGCACAGCAACTTCCAGTTGAGATATATTCTGATTCAGCTATGGAGATGGCAATACTTGTTTGTTTCTTACTTCTCCAAAATACAAGTCTTCTTCCTAGGAATTGATAGGTTCTTAATGTGTTTTTCCCGTCTTCTCTACAACCTGCAAAGTCTGAATCTGAATACTCAATTAGTTCAAAATCATTATTCTTATGATACCATAGACCAAGATCAGGTTTGCCCTTGAGATATCTCAAAAAAAAAATTGCTGCAAAATAATGAGAGACTGTTTAAGGCTTGTTTGGTATCTAGCACAAACGCATGTAGCATACATGATGTCTGGCCTACTAGCAGTTCGATAGAGTAGGGAGCCAATTATGCCTCTATACAAGGTTTCATCAACAGGTTTCCTACTCTCATCCTTGTCTATTGACACGCATGACCCCATAGGAGTTTTCATTATGGAGGCACTCTCCATTCCAAACTTCTTAATTAGTTCCTTGCTGAACTTAGACTGAGAGATGAATAGATCATCCTCTGACTGTCTAACTTGGAGGCCCAAAAAGTACTTGAGTTCACTCATACTGTTTATCTTAAACTTCTCTTGCATAAGTTTAGCAAACTTCTTGCAGAGGTCGTCATCAATAGACCCAAAAATTATGTCATCTACATAAATTTGGACTAGAATGATCTTACCTTTGACTTCACTAAGGAATAAAGTCTTGTCTATCTTTCCCCTTGAGAATTTGTTCTCAGTGAGAAAGCTAGACAAGGTTTCATATCATGCCCTAGGGGCTTGCTTCAACTCATACAAGGCTTTTCTAAGCTTGAATACATAATCAAGAAAGTTAGGATTAACAAAACCTGAGGATTGTTCAACATAGACCTTCTCTTTTAGGTTACTATTTAGGAAAGTTGACTTCACATCCATTTGGTAGACCTTAAACCCTTTATGTGCAGCATATGCAAGGAATAATCTTATGACTCCAGTCTAGCAACTGGTGCAAAGGTTTGATCAAAGTCAATGCTTTTCTTTTGTCTGTATCCATTGGCAACTAGTCTAGCCTTATTTTTGGTGATAATATCATTCTCATCAAGTTTATTCATGTAAATCCACTTGGTCTCAATGATGTTACGTCCATGTGGTCTAGGAACCAATTTCCAGACCTTGCATCTCTTGAACTGCTTCATTTCCTCTTGCATTGCCATAATTCAAAATGGGTCTATGTTGGCATCTTCAAACCTTTTTGGTTCAACCAGAGACAGAAACTTGAATACATTGCAATGTTGAGGTTTTTGCTCCTTATTGTAACACCTTGACTTGCATCTCCTATAATTTGATCTCTGGGATGATCTCTCAAGTGCCTGACAGCTACTGGCATTCTACTTTCAGCCACTTGAATCTCAATGTCTGGATCCTGCTGGTCTTCTCCTGCGTCCTGTGTGTTTTGGCCTTCTTCAGGAATGAACACACCATCATCTTCCTCTTGAGCAGTAGGAGTATCATTGATGGTTAGTTTATCGATCCTCAACTCTACACATACAGATCTAGAGGAGATTGGCAGTTCACTGTTAATCATAGAAGATTCATCAAACACTGCATTGACAGACTCTTCTACAACTTGATTTTTTAAGTTGTAGATTCTATAGGCTTTGTGATGGAGATCGACGACGGCGATGGCCCACGCACGTGTATTCCCGCCAAAAGCGGGCGTGATTTTCTGATCCCGTACTTTGAGGGCCCTTTCGGGCGATCCGAGCCCGCGGATGCGTCCGGAAGGTCGACGCAAGTATTTTTCGTATTTCGTTTTATTTTATTCGGACGAGTATTGACATTATTTTGGCACCCGGAAGATCGGTCAATCTGAACCATTGATTCTGGATGCCCTAGCCTTTATTTTCTATTTAAAGGAGCCATGAGGTGGGTTTTGGGTACCGATTGATTGAGGGAATCTTTAGCCGGTCATGTTGGTGCGACGCCAACACCCCCAGGTGCAATGCCTAGGGTTTTCCCGTTCCTTGCTGTCGTTCGCGCCTCGCCAGCCTTCTTCCACCGCCGACGGGCCATCTCCAGCCAACCTCCAACCCCGGAGAACCCTTCCAGGTCCGCCTTCAACCCCGTCGACTACCTACCAGCCCTCCCGCGACTCCGACGGCCACTTTCAGCCCTTCTCCAGCCCCCGCCAAGCTACTCTCGGCCCGTCTTCAACCCCGTCAACAACCTACCAACCCTCCCGCGACCCCGACGGCCACCTCCAGCCCCCCCCCCCTCAACCCGATAGCCCCACTCCAGCCCTCCACCACTCCCTTCGACCCCCATCCAGCCCACCTGCAGCCTTGAGGACCCTCTACTCCTTCCACTCAGCCACAATACCCCACTGCCATTGGCCACCAAAGACCCGGATCCATTCCTCTCCGCATTTGGCGCCCCCCCCCCCCCCCCGCCCGATTGGCTCTTCATATAGTTGTAAGTTGTAATTTGGATTTGAGTTTAAACATGGTTCCTCTTGCTTAGATCTCTATTTGCTTTGTTTATCAATTAAGTGGTATTTGGAATTACTTGATTTTGTGCTAACCTGCAGGGCAAACCCGCTTATCATTTAAATCTTTGCGCTCCCGATTCGTAATTACGCCCATGTGTTTATCTTTTTGCTCTAAATCGTTTTGTGGAGTTCTGCATAGGCTTAAAACTACCCATTTAATTCACTCTAATAATTTCTTTGATTTCGTGAAGCTTGTGCCGTGTTGGGTTTGCTACATCACAAAACATGTAGTGCGTCTAGTTTCCAACACCCTAGCCTGCCTCTACGTCAGATTGGTATCAGAGGCGAGGTTCTCGCACGTCGCATGTTACGTAGTGGTAGGCCATTTAGACGAAACATGTCTGATCCGAACCTCAACGATGAGCGGGTCGGTAATTCCAACTCCAATTCGGAATTGTCCCCCGCCGAATTTCAGCGCGTGATGATAGACCGTTTCGATCGATTGGGCGTTCAAATCAATGAACTTCGTGCGCGCCAGGATGCATACGAAGTCCAGGGCGACCACGCCGTCCCTCGAAGGTACCCAGATCCCCCTGATTATGATCATGATCCCCCACGACGCCCTGGGCAGCCTCGATACGACTATGCCCGTCGTGACCGCTTTGACGGCTACCCCGAACACCGTGGAGGGACACTACCTAGGGAGGATGACATCATTCGCCGTATTCGTATCGAGGTTCCTACATTTGACGGTCATCAAGATCCCGGAGCATTCAGTGACTGGCTTCAGGAGATGGAACACTATTTTGACTGGTACGACATGAGTGATGAGCGCAGAGTGAGATTTGCGTGTATGAAGTTAGTGGGATCTGCGATGAACTACTGTACTAGTGTAGAGCGAGCCCTAGAGCGGGATGGCTATCGGCCCATTATTAGGTGGGAAGATATGAAGAGACGTTTGAAGGAGAAATACCTCCATGCGTCATATCGTGATCGATTGTTAGATCAGGTCTATGCGCTTCGACAGGGCACGATGTCAGTAGCTGAATATATGACCAAGTTTGATGACTTGATGGTGAGGAGTGATCTTCGAGAGGAGAGCAGTGTCGCGGCTTCCCGGTTTCGGTACGGCCTACGGCCCGAGATTAGAAGGGAATTGATTCCCCACCGACGAGAGACAGTCGAGCAGATTTATGAGTTGGCCCTGGAGTACGAGCTCTACCTCCGGACTACCGGGCCCCTCCAGCAGGTCCCTAGGGCTGATGGTCCCACATTCAGGAGGGCCACCCCTCCTCACCCCCAGGCCGCGGTTCCTCCCCACATCCCTGAGGATGTGAAGGGGAAGGCTGTTATGACCGGGCCTCCTAGGCCAGTGGTCCTCAGTGCTATAGATGCTCTAGACGAGGTCATTATGCCGCACAGTGTCCCATGTGGAACTTATTGATTGAGGATGAGGAAGACGAAAGTGTAGACCCGGTGAGAGAGACTGAGGGCGATGTAGTAGCCACTGTTGAGGAGGACTGGGAGAGTGACGCTGAGAGATCTCTAGAGCTAGGAGTTATACGCCGCCTTCTGCATACCCCTCGTTCGGAGGATGATTGGCGACGTACCACCATCTTCTATACTTATTTCCAGAGCGCAGGCGGTCCCTGCAAGCTTGCTATCGATGGGGGGAGCTGCGTGAATATTGTCGCCAAGAAGGCGCTCGAGCGGATGCAGATCACCCCCGAGCCGCACCCCCGGCCCTATCGTGTCCTATGGGTGGACAAGTCTGCTATCCAGGTCACCCAGCGGTGCCTAGTGCCCTTGCGATTAGCGTCCTTCGAGGACAAAGTCTGGTGTGACGTCATCCCGATGGACTAGCCCATGTCCTCTTAGGTCGACCCTGGCTGTTTGATCGCGACGTGACGTGCTTCGGGCGATCGAACACATGCGTATTTTATGATCGGGGTCGGAAGATCACCTTGACCCCGACCCAGCCCAAGGACTCATCCAAGGGCAAGGTCGATTCCTCCGTCAGTGTCGGGTCCTCCAGGCCCCTGCACCTTATGAGGATGCATGGTTTCATGAGAGAGAGCCTAGACTCGGGGATCGTATTTGTTGTAGCGGCTACCTTGGCTCCTGACACTCCTAGTGGAGGGGTCGTTCCTACTGACCCTGATTTACAGCAACTATTGAGAGACTTTACGGACATCACGCCCGAGGAGCTTCCCGATGAGCTTCCTCCTCTGAGGGATATTCAACACGCGATCGACCTTGTGCCTGGGGCATCTTTGCCCAACCTCCCACACTACCGTATGAGCCCGACCGAGCATGCCGAGCTGAAGCGGCAGGTTGATGATTTACTTAGGAAGGGTTTTGTACGCGAGAGTTTGAGTCCGTGTGCGGTCCCAGCCCTTCTCACCCCGAAGAAGGACGGGAGTTGGCGCATGTGCGTTGACAGTAGAGCCATCAATAAGATCATGGTGAAGTACCGTTTCCCGATTCCCCGTCTCGACGACTTGCTTGACTCTATGGGTGGTGCCCGTAATTTCACAAAAATCGACCTTAGGAGCGGGTATCACCAGATTAGAGTCCGTGAAGGAGATGAAAGGAAGACGGCCTTCAAGACGAAGGATGGCCTATTTGAGTGGTTGGTGATGCCCTTCGGATTGTCAAATGCCCCAAGTACGTTCATGCGGGTGATGACCCAGATCTTGCGGCCCTACATGGGCAAGTTCCTAGTTATGTACTTCGATGACATTCTTATCTATAGCCAGGAGCGTACTGACCATTTACACCACGTCTGATTGGTATTCGACACCCTCAGGAAGGAGCATTTGTTTATCAATATGAAGAAGTGTGGTTTTTTGGCTGAGTCGGTCCACTTTCTTGGCTATATTATTTCTGCGTTGGGCATCTCCGTTGACCCCGACAAGGTGAGAGCGATCCGTGAGTGGCCCGTCCCCACGACCATCCACGAGGCCAGGAGTTTCCATGGACTTGCAACTTTCTACAGGAGGTTTGTCCGAGGTTTTAGCGCGCTTATGGCCCCCTTTACGAGCTGCCTTCGTAAGGGAGACTTCGTATGGACCACGGCCGCCACTAAGGCCTTCGAGGAGATCAAGGATCGTTTAGCTTCTGCCCCTGTTCTTAGATTGCCAGATTTTAGCCTAGCCTTTGAGGTTGCGTGTGATGCTTCAGGACTAGGGATCGGAGGAGTACTTAGCCAGGAGGGTCATCCCATTGCATATTTCAGCGAGAAGCTGAACGAGGCCCGCCAGCGGTATTCCACGTATAACCGTGAGTTTTATGCGATCGTCCAGACCTTGCGTTATTGGCGGCATTATCTCCTGCACAAGGAGTTCGTGTTGTACTCTGACCATCAGGCCTTACGATACCTTGAGTCTCAGTCAAAGCTTAGTCATAGGCACGCTAAGTGGGTAAAGTTTCTGCAGAGTTATCACTACGTTATCAAACACCGCGCGGGTGTTGAAAACAAGCTGGCTGATGCCTTGAGTCGCCGGATTAGTCTCCTGCAGGCGATGAGCACACATGTCACTGGCTTTGAGCGTCTCATTGTAAAGTATGTCGAGTGTTCGGATTTTGGGGATATCTATAGGTCCCTCACCCGGGATCCTCCAGACACTATTGAGGGGTTTACGGTTTCCGAGGGATACCTGTTCTTCGGCACCCGACTCTGCATTCCCTCCACTTCTCTCTGTGACTTTCTGATCTGGGAGATGCATGCGGGAGGTGCCACGGGACACTTTGGGCGAGACAAGACTATCACCTTAGTTGAGGACCGTTTTTATTGGCCTTCACTGAAGGGGGACGTAGCGCGTGTGACGAGGCATTGTAGGACGTGCCAGATGGCAAAAGGCTCATGTCAACCCAGCGGCCTGTATTCTCCTTTACCTATTCCTCACAGACCCTGGGTTGACATCAGCATGGACTTTGTTCTTAGGCTGCCCCGCACGCCCAAGAAACATGATTCCATTTATGTTGTCGTGGATCGCTTCTCGAAGATGACCCACTTTATCCCATGCCGCAAGACGGCCGATGCCTCCTTAGTTGCCGCCCTATTCTTTAGGGAAGTCTTTAGATATCACGGATTACCTTCATCAATAGTGTCTGATCGTGATGTCCGGTTCATGAGCTATTTCTGGAAGACACTATGGATGAAGACTAGCACCACTCTGAAGTTCTCCACCGCCTACCACCCACAGACGGATGGACAGACTGAGGTGGTCAATAGGAGTTTGGGTTCCCTCCTACGTTGTCTTGTCGGTGAGCATGTGTGTACTTGGGATTCAGTGTTGCCCCTAGCAGAGTTCGCGTATAATAGCTCAGTGAATAGGACTACTGGCCTTAGCCCATTCCACATCCTGTTAGGGTACGAACCCAGGAAGCCGGTCGACCTAATTCCCCTCCCACTTGAGTCCCGCCCTAGCGAGTCGGCCGAATCCTTTATCCAGCATATGCATGAGCTTCATGAATCCATCCGAAAGAAAATCGCAACAAGTAATGATAATTATAAAGCCTATGTGGATGTACACAGGAGGGAGAGGAGCTTTGAGATTGGCACACAGGTTTTGGTTCGTCTTCGTGCTGAGAGGTTCCCCTCAGGAACTACAAAGAAACTAAATGCTAGGCGGGTGGGCCCTTATACGGTGGTACGAAGGATAGGGCCCTTTATACGGTGGTACGAAGGATAGGGTCAAATGCTTATGAGATTGATATTCCAAGGCACATGGGGATCAGCAGAGTATTAAATGTGGAAGACTTGACTCCATACTACGAGGTGCAAACTTATGAGGATCCTTTCGAGCCCCTTCCCGCGGAGCCACCACTTGAGCCACCACTTTCCCAACTGTCACCTTTACCCTCTCAGTCCCAGCCCACAGCGTCACCGCCTGGGGACCTGGAAGTACCACCGGCTGTGCCACCAGAGAGTTCATTTGAGAGTGAGCCACCACCTACAGAGACAGCTACGGACCTGGAGACCATTGAGGGCATCTTATCCCATGACTTCATGACGGCCGCCGACCTGAGCACATTAAGATACCTGGTCCACTAGAGGGGCTGTCCCAGCTTTGACGACACTTGGATCGCCCCGGGAGAGCTAGAGAGACTCGCCCCCGAGCTACGACGGGAGTATGATCGTTTTCATTCCTCGGAGATGAATGCTTCTAAGCCGGGGGGAGTTGATGGAGATAGACGACGGCGATGGCCCTCGCACGTGTATTCCCGCCGAAAGCGGGTGTGATTTTCTAATCCCATACTTTGAGGGCCCTTCCGGACGATCCGAGCCTGCGGATGCGTCCGGAAGGTCGACGCGAGTATTTTTCGTATTTCGTTTTATTTTATTCGGACAAGTATTGACGTTATTTTGGCACCCGGAAGATCGGTCAATCTGAACCATTGATTCCGGATGCCCTAGCCATTATTTTCTATTTAAAGGAGCCATGAGGTGGGTTTTGGGTACCGATTGATTGAGGGAATCTTCAGCCGGTCCTGTTGGTGCGACGCCAACACCCCCAGGTGCGACGCCTAGGGTTTTCCCGTTCCTTGCTTCCGTTCGCCCCTCCCGCGCCTCGCCGGCCTTCTTCCACCGCCGACGGACCATCTCCAGCCAACCTCCAACCCCGGCGAACCCTTCCAGGTCCGCCTTCAACCCCGTCGACTACCTACCAGCCCTCCCGCGACTCTGACGGCCACTTCCAGCCCTTCTCCAGCCCCCGCCAAGCTACTCCTGGCCCGCCTTCAACCCCGTCAACCACCTACCAACCCTCCCGTGACCCCGACGGCCACCTACAGCCCCCCCCCCCCTCAGCCCAATAGCACCACTCCAGCCCTCCATCACTCCCTTCGACCCCCATCCAGCCCACCTGCAGCCTTGAGGACCCTCTACTCCCTCCACTCAGCCACAATACCCCACCGCCGTTGGCCACCAAAGACCCGGATCCATTCCTCTCCGCATTTTGCGCCACCCCCCCCCCCCCCCCCCGCCCGATTGGCTCTTCATACGGTTGTAAGTTGTAATTTGGATTTGAGTTTAAACATGGTTCCTCTTGCTTAGATCTCTATTTGCTTTGTTTATCAATTAAATGGTATTTGGAATTACTTGATTTTGTGCTAACCTGCAGGGCAGACCCGCTTATCATTTAAATTTTTGCGCTCCCGATTCGTAATTACGCCTGTGTGTTTATCTCTTTGCTCTAAATCGTTTTGTGGAGTTCTGCATAGGCTTAAAACTACCCATTTAATTCACTCTAATAATTGCTTGGATTTCGTGAAACTTGTGCCGTGTTGGGTTTGCTACATCACAAAACCTATAGTGCGTCTAGTTTCCAACACCCTAGTCTGCCTCTGCGTCACTTTGTTATGGTTGTTGTACCCAACAAAATTCCTTCATAGAATTTGGCAGCAAACTTAGTCAAGTAGAATTTCTCATTATTGAGCACAAAGCACTTGCTTCCAAAGATCCTAAGATAGACAAGATTTGGTTTTTTGCTTTTCATAATCTCATAGGGAGTCTTCTTGTGATACTTGTTGATAGAGGCTCTATTCAAGACATGACAAGCAGTGTTTACTGCCTCAGCCCAGAAGTATTCTGGGAGAGAAGTGTCACTGAGTAATGTCCTGTAAGCCTTTATGAGAATTCTGTTCTTTCTTTCAGTAATCCCATTTTGTTGGGGTGTTCTTGGAGAAGAAAATTTCTGATGAATCTCTTGTTTTTCAAAAACTTTGTCATGCTTTCAGACTGAAATTCAGTACCATGGTCACTTCTGACTTTGACCATAGAACTGTCTTTTTCATTCTGAACTTGCTTAACAAAGGTCACAAAGATGTCAAGGGTTTCAGACTTTTCTTTGGAAAGAAAACCCAAACAAATCTGAAATAGTCATCAACTAGCACAAGTGTGTAGATGTAACACCCCTGATTTTTTCGATGTTTATTTCAAATTTCTTTAGTGACGTAATAATGATGATAGGGCGTTACGTTGACGCGTAGTTAGTGGACGTCATTGTTGGAGCGTGATTTTTGCTCATCGAGATCCGAGATTTTGACTCGGTGGATTTTAGTAAGTTGATGTTGATTTTGACTTCGGGGATTTTTAACCCGAGTTTGGTTTGTCAAATCTTAATTTCGACTTCGCCGTTGATTTTGTAGCATCGATATTTAGCATTGGTGCGAATTTCGTGGAAATCCAAGGTGATTTGGGTTTTCTTGTTGTTTGGATGTTTAAGTTAATATTAATAATAATATTATATTATATTATATATATAAGCTTATACGTTATAGCGAAACCCTATTCATCGTCTCTCCCAAACCGTTGGACCGAATCGTGAAAGAAAGAAAACGACGGACATTACAAAGACTTCGGCCGCTAGCTGTAGGAGTTCCGGCGCTAGGAATCGTTATTAGTGGGTAGATTCGGAAAGCTCTCGCCGAAATCTACGCGTGCGCGGTAAGTTTTCCCCGTTTCGTGGATTTTTGGCGTTAGGGTTTTTTACCTTGACTCTCGTTTTCCCCGACAAGTTTCAGGAATCGTTGCCTAAGAGTTCTTGCGGTCGATCCTTGGAGCGGAGCGCTCGTGAGGCTGGATTTCTGAAAATCTTGAGGCAAGTGGTGATTTCTTCCCCTTGCTATATTCTCGTTCGTTTTACTTCCCTTTCCTCTTTCTTCCTTCCTCCTTAGAAGATAGGAGTAGTGTAAGGTTTGGCCGCCGGGTAGTGAAGGGATTGACTGTATTAAATTCGTCGAGTATCAGTTTAAGGTTAAGTCTTTTCCGTCGAGTATCTCAAATTACTGAGTCTGACTAAAATTCGTCGAATATTCCTGGGAGGTTAAGTCCTTTTCGTCGAGTATCTATGAGTAAAGTCAAAGTCGTCAAGTGAATAGCCTTAGGCGTTGAGTGCGTCGAGTGATTATGCCTTGGCGTCGAGTTCGTTGAGTAAAACTGGTCTGGAGTCAAATTCGTCGAGTGATTATACTTTGGCGTCGAGAGCGTCGAGTGTTTAGCCTTTGGCGTCGAGAGCGTCGAGTGTTTAGCCTTTGGCGTCGAGAGCGTCCAGTATTTATAAGAAATTAAGTCTTTTTCGTCGAGTAATGTCTTTGGCGTCGAGTGCGTTGAGTGTAGCTTCTTTGGCGTCGAGTGCTTTGAGTATAGCTGTTATGGTGTCGAGTGCTTTGAGTATAGCTTCTTTGGCGTCGAGTGCTTTGAGTATAGCTGTATTGGCGTCGAGTGCTTTGAGTGAACTCAGTCAGGCGTTGAGTGAAGTAAATTCATTGAGTATAAGTCTTTTTCGCCGAGTTTCGTCTTAAGGTAAGGGAGATTCGTCGAGTATTATCGACGAATTCCTTGTGGGCTTAAAAGATTGTGTGTCGATTCGTCGAGTATCGAGGTAAGGTAAGCTGATTCGTCGGGTATACTCGACAAATGATTGTGGACTTAGAATTTTTCTCGACGAATGAGGTAAATTCGTCGAGTATCGACCTTAGGGTAAATTTTTCGGGAATTTTCTTCCGCTTTGTCGTTGAGGAATCTTGGGATTAGACTTGGATTTTATTGGTATTCAGGACGTATGTTTGTGGCTAAGTTGGCAGTTAAAAAAGGACCACCAACATGATGTCGGTTCATGAATCATTACAAATGGTGGTAAGAGATTTTTTTTTGGACTGTTAAGTTGTGTTGGACAATGTGGTCACCATCCAAGTGCCTTTTTAAGATGTTTGGGCTGATGGTTTGTGTTGGACAATGTGGTCACCGACTCAATACCAATTTTGTAAATTGTTAATGATTCACGTATTTAGAGCTGTTTAGTCTCTTCCTTTCTTATTATATAAACATGTATATTTATGCTTGCACTTGCAGATCGTATCGAAGCATGGCTTCATTTCGTACTTGGTGCAATTTCTCATACTTATACCTTTGAAAACTCTTTCTTATTATGTTATGACTTATTTGATGTGTTTGGACAGCTTTCTTGTATGGGTTGGTAACCCTTTTGTCTCTTGCCACGATTGATCTTTGATCGTCACTTGTACTTTCTTACTGAGGTATTCTTTTCATTTGAATGCCTCAGGCTTGGAGCAGTAGCCGATCGAGCGGCTAGGGTTGGTAGTTGTTGGTGTTCTGCAGCTGTTGCGGTTGTCCTTTCATCACCGTTGTGAGGTAGTTTTGTTGTTTGGTTTTTAGTTCAGACATATATGCTTTTTGGTGGGTTCGTATCAGGTTGTTGACGCCCACTGGAGATTTTGTTGAATGTTAAGTTACTTGCTAGTTGTTAGGTCACTTTCTAGTTGATTTGTTGATTTTACTTGCTCTTTGGGAAGATTTTATATTATGATTGCATGTTAGTTATTTTCAAACTATAAAAGTATTATTATGCTTATATCATACTCATGGCATCTTTTAATTCAAATGTCATTTTATTTTAAAGAACGTAAAAACTATTTTCCTACTTATATTAAATCTAGAGGTATGCATATTATGAGTTGTCCTATATGGATGCTCATGCTCATGCAGGATATCAATCAATGTACATAAAGCATTTTTCACAGCGTATATTTATATTTTCATCTGTGCACTAGTTGATCTACCGAGCCAAGGGATACAGCCATCAAACTTAACTAAAAATATGTTTTCTTCAACATAAACCTGCGAATTTCATGATAAGTATCAGAAGTAAGTTCTTGCCTGAGCGTCTGCAGTTATCTCATGCACGACGTGGCATCACGACGTGTGTTTTCTCTTACTCTGATATATCATTTAAATGCGGAGAAAATGCGGGTTGTGACAGTTGGTATCAGAGGTGTAGTTTTAGTGGTCTTGTTTCATTTTATACACACATTGATGTGTCATCAGTACGTCTTGACTGAAGCATGAACACTACACTCATAAGCATGATAAGAAGTATACGGGGCATATTATGTAGTATGTGATGCATAATATATGTTTGTATATGGATCCTCATAGGAATCAACATGTGATTGTTATGTAGTATGGGATGCATAACAATCATCACATGAATGCTCATTAGATTTTACCGTGATGCGGAGCAGAGACGAGGACGAGCTTTGGGCCCATTCGGGGCTGATTTGGAGACTTACCATATATGGCGTGCCCGGATCGACGATCCGACTCCGTGGATGCGTCCGGATTCGCGTTGCGAATCAATTTCATATATAGCTATGTACTTTTCGGGTTTTATTTCATGTAGTTTTGGCCCCGAGACCAACGGCCAATCATATTCGTTGATTCCGGGTGCCCTATTTTTATTTCTTATAAATAGATGGTTTAGGGCTGTCGTCATGGTTCATTGCTGAAGTTAGGAGAAAATCATCTTCCTCGATTCCGGTGATCATTCCGCGGTGCCGACGCCGTGGATCCCCTTGGTGCCGACTCCTTGGGTAAGATTCCTATCTTTTCTTGTGTCCTTTCCCCCTACCTAGCAGCCCCGCCCCCCTTCCTTGCCAGATCTGGCCGCCGGCCCCTCTCCCCCATCAATCCCCTCCCTCCGGCCACCCTTGGCTCCTCCCTACGGCCGCCGCTCCTCCCTCTTTCCCCCTTGCAAGCCCCACACCGCCGGCCTTCCCCCTCCATCCCTAATCCTCCCCACAACCACCTACCGCCGCCCAACCTTTCCCCCACCAGCAGCCCCCACAAAGGCCCCTCCAGCCCAACCTCCGCCCCCCCCCCATCAGCCCGCCAGCCCCCTGCCGCCCAGATCTGGGCTGATCCCGCTGGATCCAGCCCAGCCGGCCCTAAAACCCCCATTTCTTCCTTCGACCAGCAGCCCCCTTCATTCCCCCACGTGGATCCACCCTTCCCCTTGCACGATCCAGTCTCGCCACCACCCGGAAGCCCCCCTTAACCCCGAAACTTCAGATCTCTATATATTTCCTGCAGTCCGAATTTTAATTCAGAATTTTGCACTTGTTTATGTGGATTTTAATTGTTGTTGGTATAAGATATTGTGCACGTTGTGGATCTTGTGATTGACGGAATTATAGCACGTTGTATTTGCCTGTGAAACTCTTGACTTGCAGGACGCTTTATTCGCCGCGCGCTTAAAATTAACCCTCCGTGCGAAGGAACGTTATTGCCTAAATTGTCGAATAGAAATCGTTTCTCTTGTTCAGAATGAATGTAATGTTTTATATTTTGACTTGTTGCTTAAATTAATTTAACGCCTGGTTAATTTCATCTCGCATATAGTCATTGGTTAGGGTGAGTCCACCCCCACGTCACTAGCAGGTGTCTTAGGAGTTCACCCCACAGGCTACCCTGCGTCAATTGGTATCAGAGGGAGGTTACGCACACTTTTCGATACGCAGTAGTAGAGTCTATAGGATTTATTTTCTTTAGTCATGTCTATGTATCACCGTTATTCTGAGCCCACTTACTCACGCTCCCATAGAGCCTCTTCAGAGAGATCCTCACATTATTACGACGATCATTCTCGATCGCAGTGCACCACTTTTAGAGATCGTGTTGACCCACCGACACGATCCCACTATGCTAGAGACGATCAGTATGATGATAGCCATCGTGCTTATCCGTACACACGAGTAGATCATGTTGATCCTTCGACACGACTCGGTTACCTTAGGAATGATTATTATGAGGATAGTCGTTCCGAGAGAGATCTTGAGAGTCAGTTTCGTACTGCTTCCCCTTCCTTTGACGGCTCATCGAGTCCCGAGTCTTTCAGCTATTGGCTCGTGGATATGGAGCATTATTTAGATCATTTTGAGTTATTCGGCGAGCGTCGCGTCAAGTTTGCGAAACTTAGACTTTTAGATCAGGCGAGGGCTTATTGGGCTTGCGTTGAGAGAACCCGTGAGCGAAACCGTCTTCGTCGCATCACTAATTGGGCGGACATGAAGCGTATATTATGTCAGAGATATTTGCCTTCGTCATATCGGAGTCGCTTGCTGGACCAATTATTTTCCTTTCAGCAAGGATCCATGTCTGTCGCTGAGTACAAGGATTGCTTTGATGTGTTAGTTGTGAGGAGTGATATCCGAGAGGACACAGCCATGACCACTACCAGATTTCGGTCTGGGCTTCAATCTGACATTCGTACTAAGGTAGTTTACCATAGCTCGGAGTCCCTCGAGCAGACATATCGGCTAGCCCTTCGTTATGAACGGTCATTGAGATCCGCAAGAGCTGGTCGATGGGATTCTCACCTTGACCTCCGCAGTACAAGTCCCTCCCATGTTGAGGTAGCCATGACGCCGACCACTATCCTGCCAGCCACGACAGAAGTGATGCACGAGGCGGATTGCTCTCACCCCAGTGAGGTGCTTAGCCCAGTGAGTGACCTATCTCTTGTCTCTCACCCGTCTCCTACGACCCCGATTGAGAGTGAACCTGAGCGACCTATTGAGTCTGCAGTATTGTGTCCCTCACCCACACCTCTTCTTTTGTCATGCACCGGGTTAGTTAACACTCTCACCGTAGACCCAATTCTTGACACTACACCCACAGACCCAATCCTTGACACTACACCCACAGACCCATTCTTGAGTGTAGGTCTATGTTGCTCTCTCGTTGTCATTGCCCTGAGTCACATCACAACCGAGAGCCCGGAGCTTGAAGTTGATCTCGCAGTGACTATGTCACCCATTCACGGGGACACGACCCCTTACGATGGTACTCACATGGAGGATCATGACCCTAGTGACGAGTTTTATGATGACCCCCCTGTTAAGCCTCCTGATGAGCCACCACATCCAGGTGAGGATACGAATCGGGTGAGACAATCGTTTATGAGCTTTGAGTTATTGGCGTCTCTTTCGCTATCATCTATAGCCTTGTCCCAGAGAATTGACCTTGAGTGGAGCATGACATATGTAGGGTCTACCTTGAGTCCACTTGAGCATACTCATATTGTGAGGACCTACCTTATGACACCTCACACACTGGATGAGTTTTAGGACATGCCACCCGCTGAACCACCCGATGAGTTCTTTCTTGTCTGGGACGCGTACCATATTTTAGAGTCACGACTTCTAGTCGGTGTACACGATTTTCACTCAGGTGGTCGTCTCCTTCGTGATGACTTTTCTTACACACCTCCTGGGGAGCCCCCTGATGCGCTACGTTCCCCAAGAGACATTTGGCTCTTTACGAGCCCGTATTTGAGTATAGTTGTCTCTCACGGTCATCTGAGCACTCGTCACACATGGGATGAGTTTTTCTACACTCCGCCGAGAGAGCCCCCTGATAGGCCACCATATTTTAGAGACGTCCCAGTCATTATTAGACTTTCCTATAGCAGGTACATTGTGTCGTTCATGTGTCATTTGCATCATTTGCATGAGTCTATTGAGTCGTTTCGTCATCTTTTGCATGAGTCTGTTGTGTTGTCTGTCCATCGTTTGCATGTGTGTCATGAGTCAGTCCGACGAATAATCCATACTGGTAATAAATCTTGTAAATCACATGCGGATGTTCATTGGCAAGTGCAGGTACTTCATGAAGGCGAGCAGGTGATGGTAAGAATCTGCGTTGTGAGGCTCCGTGCGAGGCTTGCTAAAAGCTTGAGCGTTAGGCGAATGGGTCCCTACTCAGTCCTGAGGCGCATCGGGACAAATGCTTATGAGCTGGACATCCCCGCGAGCATGGGTACCCATACTGTGTTCAATGTCGAGGACCTGATGCCAAACTTTGCACCTCACGAGTATTCGAGCCCAAATCTTGGTGTCCCTCCCGAGCCTTTACCACCGTTTTTACCACCCACCACTCAGTCTACCCCCGAGCCCTTGCCACCACATTCATTGCCTCGTGCTCAGCCCATTTCTGACCCCCACTTACCCGGGATCCTGTCCCCAACGGTTCCACCATTGGCACCTCAGATCCCACCGGATCCTTCTATTACTATGTTGAGAGATGAGATTATCACTGAGATCTTTACGCATGAGTCTGTCCCCTCTACAGACGGTCTTGTGTGTCGCTACCTGGTTTACGGGCGCGGACGATCCTTCATTGACGACACCTGGATGCTACCAGCGGAGCTTGATCGACTCGCCCTGGACTTCGACTTCAGTACGATCGTCTCCATTCATTGGAGATGGAAGCTTTTCAGTCCGGAAGAGTTGATTGGCGATGACACTTTTCCAGCGACGACACTTGGGCGACCTCTGGTGGACCTCTTCGAGCTTTACCTGGCATGCAGCGAGAGAATTCTGATCCTTATTCATCGGGAGATGAATTCTTTCAAGCCGGGGAGAGTGAGGCGGAGCAGAGACGAGGACGAGCTTTGGGCCCATTCGGGGCTGATTTGGAGACTTACCATATATGGCGTGCTCGGATCGACGATCCGACTCCATGGATGCGTCCGGATTCGCGTTGCGAATCAATTTCATATATAGCTATGTACTTTTCGGGTTTTATTTCATGCAGTTTTGGCCCCGAGACCAACGGCCAATCATATCCGTTGATTCCGGGTGCCCTATTTTTATTTCTTATAAATAGATGGTTTAGGGCTGCCGTCATGGTTCATTGCTGAAGTTAGGAGAAAATCATCTTCCTCGCTTCCGGTGATCATTCCGCGGTGCCGACGCCGTGGAGCCCCTTGGTGCCGACTCCTTGGGTAAGATTCCTATCTTTTCTTGTGTCCTTTCCCCCTACCTAGCAGCCCCGCCCCCCTTCCTTGCCAGATCTGGCCGCCGGCCCCTCTCCCCCATCAATCCCCTCCCGCCGGCCACCCTTGGCTCCTCCCTACAGCCGCCGCTTTTCCCTCTTTCCCCCTTGCAAGCCCCACACCGTCGGCCTTCCCCCTCCATCCCTAATCCTCCCCACAACCACCTACCGCCGCCCAACCTTTCCCCCACCAGCAGCCCCCACAAAGGCCCCTCCAGCCCAACCTCCGCCCCCCCATCAGCCCGCCAGCCCCCTGCCGCCCAGATCTGGGCTGATCCCGCTGGATCCAGCCCAGCCGGCCCTAAAACCCCCATTTCTTCCTTCGACCAGCAGCCCCCTTCATTCCCCCACGTGGATCCACCCTTCCCCTTGCCCGATCCAGTCTCGCCACCACCCGGAAGCCCCCTTAACCCCGAA
Source organism: Platanthera zijinensis (assembly GCA_039513925.1). NCBI lineage: Eukaryota > Viridiplantae > Streptophyta > Magnoliopsida > Asparagales > Orchidaceae > Platanthera > Platanthera zijinensis. The sequence goes on from CM077080.1 coordinate 166,638,285, forward strand.
ACTTCAGATCTCTATATATTTCCTGCAGTCCGAATTTTAATTCAGAATTTTGCACTTGTTTATGTGGATTTTAATTGTTGTTGGTATAAGATATTGTGCACGTTGTGGATCTTGTGATTGACGGAATTATAGCACGTTGTATTTGCCTGTGAAACTCTTGCCTTGCAGGACGCTTTATTCGCCGCGCGCTTAAAATTAGCCCTCTGTGCGAAGGAACGCTATTGCATAAATTGCCGAATAGAAATCGTTTCTCTTGTTCAGAATGAATGTAATGTTTTATATTTTGACTTGTTGCTTAAATTAATTTAACGCCTGGTTAATTTCATCTCGCATATAGTCATTGGTTAGGGTAAGTCCACCCCTACGTCACTAGCAGGTGTCTTAGGAGTTCACCCCACAGCCTACCCTACATCATTTTCGTTACATGCGATATTATGTAGTATGGGATGCATAATATTTCATGTGTACGCCGCTCATAATATGCATTAAGGCATTTATTAGAATGCATAGCACAACATGCATAACATAACATAGCATTAGCGCACGTGTCAAGCTAAGATTTACAAGATGACATACGTACACACATGGATTTAAACCGAAAAGAATAAGAATCCATGCATTCATAGTTTAGTCACATGAGTCAATAGTGACGGTATTTCATCCTAAGTTTAAGCATGACATCATTAATGAAAATACCAAAGCAAGTTAACAGCAAGAGCAAGTATCTATACATGTATGGTCTGAACAAAGTTAAGTAGTTCTAGCGTTAAGATAGGTTTTGATTTGACATTCGATGTATTATTAGGATGTCGCTTAAGCGTATTGCGACGAGGTCGACTCCCCAGTCTGAGGGCGAGTCGTCAGGTGCGCAAAGTGAGGCTGTGATTGAAGGGTTGCGGCAGAGCAATGAGGCTCTGTCTAGCCAGATGGTTGAGATGCAATCGCAAATTCAGACGTTATTGCCTGTCGTTTCAAGACAGCAGTCTAGAGTGCAGGACCCTGTTGTGGGTCAAGCCGTTCTTATTCCTCCTACTCCGTTGGTGCCTCCAGTTTTGCTGTCACCAGAGATGAATTTCATTTCGCATTTTCAGCGATTAGGACCTCCTACCTATGACGATAGAGCCGACTTTATGGCTTTGGATGACTAGATTATTGCGATTAAAGAAATGTTCTCGTACGCAGTGTCACAACCCGCATTTTCACCGCATATAATAATTTATCAGAGTAAGGGGAAATGTGCGTCATGATGCCACGTCAGCATGGGATAACTGCGGACGCTCAGGCAAAACTCCTACCAGACACAAAAGAGAGATCTTTGAGTGATTTAGTAAAAATCCAATTTAAGTTAAGCGATTAATTGTATCCCTCGGCTTAGTGGTTCATCAAGTCCACGAAAGAAAATAGTTTATACGCTACGGAAAATACTTTATTCATAAGATTAAACATTCTACATGAGTGTAAACGTCCCCAAATAACAACTCATGTTATGCAAGACTATAAATTTATTATAAGTATAGGAAAAGGTATTTACGCTAACCAGAAAGTAGTGACTTATTTTTGAAAGAGATGGCATGTATGATGTACTAATAATAGGGTTTTATAAGTTAAAAATATCTAACATACAGTTCTAGTATAAAACATCCCAGAGAGCAAGTAATCCAATTTATCACAAAGAAACAACTAGCAACTAGCAAGTATCCAACATCAACAACCATGTGGGCGTCAACAAACTGACACGAACCCACATAAAACAAAAGTATGTCTGAACTAAATAAAGTAAACTAAAACAACAACCTACCTCGCTACGGCGAGGTGAAAACCACAGCCAACACTACTGCTCGGGAACTCCAAAACCAGCTCCACTACCTGCTAAAGCTCCGAACCTGAGGCATTCCAAACACAGAACACCTCAGCAAGAAGGTACAAGTCGTGGTAGAAAAAGTAAGCCAAAAGTAAACAATGGTCAAAAGGGGTACCAACCCAAGACCAAACGTACTAAAGTAAAGTACAGAAGTAAAGTACCAAATCAGAAACATAGAACTTACGTGAATCGTCACGTACAACAAATCGCACCAGATGCACAAGGCTAAAAGGGTGAAAAACATGATTAAATCATAAGAAAGAATACTCAAAACTTTATTAGTCACATGTGGTCAACTCTACCCAAAAACACAGGCGAGGTGGCCACTCATCTAGACACACCCTCACAGATATGTAATATCCGTCTAACTGCGGGGGAGACTCATACACTTCATCATTCACCGCAGACGCTCAAACACCCGGTAGAGTTCCATGAGGTACTAATAAAGGAAACAAACATTGCGGAGGTAGTATCGTCCACTAACTCCGGCAATCAAGAAAACCCAACAAAAATATATCTCCAAACTTGGCACGTCGGATCCAACTAAACATTTCTAGATTCAAGACGCGGTTGATCAACCTTAAGAAACGATTTACAATCCTAGATAAACTCGAATACGTTAACCAACGATAGATAAGGCGATTAAAGCCATCATTAAAATATTCTAAGGACGATTAAACATAGCCAGACAAGATTGAATTTACCATGACAAGATCTTATAATTTCAAACAATTTTCAAAGAAGGATTAAACTTAGCGATAACTTGGAAAGACAAAAGTGCTGAAAGATTAAAGAACAAACTTAACAGTTACCATCAAATCGGACAAGGAGAAACGAGGGGTAGACCACCGCTTACCTTGGTTTTACCGGAAAAATTCTCCGAATCACTCCTCGTCGCAGATCGGGGCAAAAGAAGACGGGAGGAGTCGAAATCTGAACAAAATATGGCCGAAATAGAGGTTAGGGCCGAAAACTCTAACGAGAAAACTCAAGAAATGGGGAAAGTTTTACCACGATGGCGTAGCTCTCGACGAGAGCTTTCCGGATCTATATTCGGTTGAAGAGTTCGAGCACCGAAGCACCGTCGGCAGCCACCGGAAGATTCACGAACGGGAGGGAGTCACCGCTCTGTTTTCGGTTCGGTCTATCGTAAGGAGGAAGATGAAGTTTTCTTTTCAAATTATCCTTAAGTATAAGAGTATAAACTTATATATATATACAGGTATTTATAAAATTTATTTTGCTTAAACAGAAAAATAAAACGAATGATTTATGTGCGGGAGCGCGGAAAACAAAAATAGAGGTTTATGATGGCTTCAAATCGAAAAGTGCTCAACATGAAAGTTGTAGATCCCGTCGAGACGAACAAATTTCATGTTAATCATTTTTTTATACGACACTATTTTGACCCTCAAAACGGCACCCGAACGCAGACTGGAACGGACTACTCGGGAAGGACGGGCGACTACTCGAGAACAATATTAGAGGTACTCGAGAAGTAGAAAACAGGTTACTCGAGTACTAAAATTCAGTACTCGAGAACAACATAAGCAATACTCGAGAACAAACAGCCAGTACTCGACACAAACAAGGCAGTACTCGAGAGGAAGAATGTACTACTCGAGAACCAGATCAGGCGGACTCTAGAACTAGGCAGAAGAAATTTGCAGCACCGTGTTTTTTTGTCCTGGCGAATAGTGATTTTTACAAATATACCCAAAATCAAACTATAGAGATGAATAGTAAAAGACATTTTTGAATAGTGCTTTAATATTAAAATAATCATACTTATATTTTTTTAAACAAGAAAACATAAGTTCAAAACGGAAGCTCAAACGCACGTCAAATTAAACGAAACTCGCACTGTAGGCGAACACTGACGCTACAAACTCAACGGCGAAGTCAAAACCAAAATCCGACGAGCCATTCCCGATATATAAATTTTCAAATTCTAAAAAACTTCGAAAAATCGCCGAGGCCCGAATATCGCTCGGATTGCAACGAAACTTGACGAGCAACTCCAAAATTATTTAACTTAATTTCCAAATGCAAAATTTTCCAATTACAACAAGAATTTGGCCGACTCGACCGCACGGACGCGATAATGCCATAACGGTGCTGCGTCGTCAACTCGATGTTAAAAATAACGTCATGACGTCATAAATATGACGATACCAATTCAAATAAAATCATCGAAAAATCGGGGGTGTTACAGTCACTCCCCCTAAAAAGAAGTTTCGTCCTGAAACTTAACACAAATACAAAACCAAACCAAAATGAGAAAATCAAGCACAACCAAAAACATAGAGACATACCAGAAACTAAGAGAAGAGGTGCAGATGAGATTCCCTCATCGCCAATTTCTATTCCCACGTCGCGCTCTCAACGTCTTGATTTTTCCAAAGAATCTTGACCATGGGGATGGTTTTTCTCCGCAACACACGCTCTTGAGATTCCAAAACACGGACAGGCTATTTCACGTACGAAAGATTAGGCTGAATCTGGGGCACCGAGTCAAGGACTTGACGATCACTACGAACACACTTCCACAACTGTCTCACATTGAACACATCATGAACACCAGGGAAGGTAGCAGGCAAATCCAGCCTATAAGCTGACACTCTGATGCGCTCAAGAATCTAGAATGGTCTCACATACCGAGGGTCTAACTTGTGGTTCCTTCCAAACCTTTTAACACCTGGCAACGGAGAAACTTTCAGAAAAATCAAGTCCCCAACGGCAAACTCCAGATCGACCCTTCGTCGATTAACATACTTCTCATAACGCTCTTGTGTTACACGGAGTTTCTCTCGAATATGAGTTACAGCACAATTCATCTCTTCAAGGGCTTCCGGACCTAGCAATGGCCTCTCACCAACCTCAGCCCAAAACAAAGGAGTCCTACAACGCCTCCCATACAAGGCCTCAAATGGGGTCATCTGTAGACTCTCTTAATAACTATTATTGTAAGCAAATTCCATGAGTCTAAGTCGCTCATCCCAAGCGCCATCGTGATCCAATATGTAACACCTGATCATATCCTTCACGATCTGATTAACTCACTCTGTTTGACCATTTGTCTGCGGATGATAGGCGGTGGAATACCTTAAATCGGTACCCAACCCCTCCTGTAAACTCTTCCAAAAGCGAGACGTAAATATGGAGTCTCGATCTGATACAATACTAACAGGCACTTCATGTAATCTGATGACCTCATCAAGATATAGCTCAGCTATCTTTTTCATAGAATACCCAATCTTAAAGGACACAAAGTGAGCACACTTAGTCAATCTATCGACTATCACCCAAACAAAATCGTGCCCACGGGGAGATTTCGGTAAACCGGTGATGAAATCCATCGAAATAGTCTCTCACTTCCATCGTGGAATACCAAGCGGTGAGTTTACCGCTAGGCCTTCTATGATCAGCCTTAACACGCTGGCACGTATAACATTCTGACACAAACTTTGCTATATCACTCTGCATTCCTGACCACCAAACAATTTGTTTCAGATCTTTATACATTTTGGTGGAACCAGGATGGTAAGCAACACTGGAACCATGAGCTTCATTACAAATCTTAGCCCGAATATCACCAAAAGCGGGGATACAAAATCTACCCCGATATTTCAGAGTATCTAACTCGTCCAAGGAGAAATCTGGTAGCTCTCCCTTCTTAGTTCTATTCCGGAGATGCAACAAATCAGGATCATCCTTCTGGTGCATTCTGGTGAGGGAAATCCAAGAAGGTTATTCTGCTTCCAAACTAGCAGACACAGTACTACCCCCAACTTCGATGTTCATCAACAGGAATTCTTCCACCAGGGATTGCACAGATAGATTGAATATTTTGGCGGTCTTCCTACTCAAAACATCAGCTACTACGTTAGTCTTTCCCGGTGATAGAGGATCTCTACTTCATAATCAGTCACATACTCTAACCACCTACGCTGGCGCAGATTTAGCTCTTTTTGAGTGAAGACGTACTTCAAACTCTTATGGTCTGTGTAGATCTTGCACACCGCGCCATACAGTAAGTGTCTTCAAAGCTTCAGCGCATAAATCACAGCAGCAAACTCTAAATCATGTATAGGATAGTTTCTTTCATGAATTTTTAATTGCCTTGATCCGTACGCAATCACCTTTCCTTCTTGCATTAAAACACAACCAAGTCCAATGTGTGATGCGTCCACATACACAGCGTACTCGATTCCTTCGGTAGGCAAAGTTAACACTAGAGCAGTACACAATCTCTTCTTCAGCTCTTGGAAGGCTTCTTCACACTTATCGCTCCAAATGAATGCGGTGTTGTTCTGTGTAAGTTTAGTTAGGGGAGCAGACAATACAGAGAACCCTTCCACGAACCTTCTATAATAACCGGCCAGACCTAAAAAACTCCTAATCTCCTTAGGAGTAGAAGGTCTCTTCCATTCCATCACAGCAGAAATTTTGGTCGGGTCTACGGAAATACCGTCCTTGCTCACAACATGGTCCAAAAAGGACACCTGGGGTAACCAGAATTCGCACTTACTCAGCTTAGCATGGAGCTTGTGCTCCCTCAGGGTTGACAAAACTAAACGCAAGTGTTGAGTATGCTCCTCAACACTGCGGAAATACACGAGGACGTCATCTATGAACACAATCACAAAACGGTCCAAGAAATCTTTGAACACTCTATTCATTAAATCCATGAAAGCAGAGGGGGCATTTGTCAAACCAAAGGACATCACCAAGAACTCAAAATGCCTGTGCCGGGAACGAAAAGTCGTCCGTCGTACATCAGCCTCACGGACCCTCAACTGGTGGTAGCCTGAACGAAGGTCAATCTTCGAAAACACAGCGCATCCCCACAACTGATCAAATAGATCATCAATCCGCGGCAACGGATATCGGTTCTTGATGGTTACCTTATTTAACTCCCGATAATCTATGCAGAGTCTCATGGAACCGTCTTACTTCTTTACGAACAAAACAGGGGCACCCCACAGAGAAGAACTCGGCCTAATAAAACCATACTGCAGCAACTCATCCAGCAGAGTGCGCAACTCTTCTAACTTACGCGGAGCCATACGGTATGGTGTCTTAGCAAAAGGGTGAGTACCTGGCTCGAGGTCTATCACAAACTCCACCTCTCTTTCAGGAGGAAGTCCTGGAAGACTATCAGGGAAGACATCTGGAAACTCTCGCACCACCGAGACATCCTCAAGACGTGGTGTAACAAAAGCTGTTTCCAAAGCCGACATAGAAACAAGATACGCCTCGCAACCAGACTCTATAGCTCGACAAGCACGTACCGCAGAAATAAGGAGGGAACCCTTGCCCTGAAGACCATAGACACTCATAGGTTGGTCGTTGTCCATCTTGAAGTCCAATCGCTTTGCCTTGCACTAGATGACCGCATCATACTTGGACAACCAGTCCATGCCCAGAATCACGTCGAAATCAGCCAGATCTAACACCATCAGATCCGCAAAAGCCAGGAAATCGCCTAGGCAGATAGGGCATCTCTAAATTCCTTGACTTGATATCACCAGGTCTCCGGAGGGAAGCTTGACGTTGAAGAAATCCTCTAACTGAACCACGTCCAAACAATGTCTATCTACAAAACTCTGCGCCACAAAAGAATGGGTGGCACCCGAATCGAAAATGACGCGCGCTCACCTATTCCGCACCTTAAACTCCCCTATAACCGTAGAATACGTAACTAAACGAACGAAAGTTGCAGTCAAACAATGAAGAGTAAAAATCAAGCTAGAATCTAACCTGATATCACTTGGGTAGAGGTCTGAGCATCCTCTCTGGTCACCACATTTAGCTTTCCTTTTCCTTTGTCCTGGTTTGGTGGCAGCGGCAGAGTTCGAAGCGGGGCAGGCTGCAGTGGGGACTAAGCCTGGGGGCACGAAGACTTCTGATGTCTCTTCTGCCCGCACTGGAAGCAAGTCCTTTCTTTCATCCAGCAACGACTCACTTCATGTCCCTTCATTGAATAGAAAGAGCACACCAGCTCTCCCTTGGGTGCGCCTTGGATGGCAAGCACCTGCTGCTGCTTCAGGGTGACGGTCCTCTTGAAACACCTTTCGTAAGGATGGTCGGATCAACCACAAAAGCTACAAATTTCACCACCTTTCTTTTTCGAAGAATGGCCGGATGCCCTAGAGCTTCCATCCTCAACACCTTTCCTCTTCTCTTTCCTTGCCGCAGCACCTCGATTCTTAGCATTTTCAATCGCCTGCACTTTCTGTGCGGCTTCCACTACCACAGCATAACTGTTAGCTCTATAAGCGCATGCCCACTGCTGGACATCGCTTCTTAGTCCTCCCAGGAAACGTTTCACTCTACCCTCCTCCGAAGCTACAAAATCAAGAGCAAACCTGCTCAGTTTATTAAACTCAATCTCGTACTCGCTCACCGAGAGCTGTCTCTGCTTTAGATGCAGGAAGCTATTCATCAGGCGGTCCTGCTCGACCGAGGGTAGAAACTTTTTCAGCAGCATCTTCTTAAAAGATTCCCACGAGCATCCTTCCTTTAGGCTCTCCTTTTCCCGAATCCACCAACTCATTGTCAGGCCTTTTAGCTGATAGGCTGCAATCATTACCTTATGGGCTTCTAGAATCCCCGAATACGAAAACATCTCCTCGATGGAGATGATCCAATCATCTAGAATCATAAAGTCGGCACTCCCGTCGTAAGTGGGAGGTCCCAACCGTTGGAAGTGCGATATGAAATTCATTTCTGGTGGTAGCGTCACCGGGGGCACCAGAGGAGCAGGGGTGTCGGGCACAGCTTGGCCCAAGGCAGGATCTTGTACTAAAGGTTGCTGCGCGGGAGCGACAGACAACAAAGACTGAATTTGCGATTGCATCGCAACTAATTGTCTCGACAGAGCCTCATTACTCTGACGCAGACTCTCGATAATCGCATCACTTTGCGCTCCTGACGACTCACCCTCCGACTGGGGAGTCGACCTCATCGCAATACGCTTTGGCAGCATTTCTAAAAAGCAAACGAACAACTCATCATAATCCTAGATTACCACTAGGCCACACGACTAGTTCAGACCATACTTAAAAGACATTTGTTTATGCTGCACTTGCTCTGGGATTTTATAATGATGTTATGTCCTACTTAGGATGATATCCTCTCATCCTATTGACTCTTGTGCCTATGATATGAATGCATGGATTCTTTACTCTTATTTAAAATCATGTGTGTACATGTGTCATCATGTAAACCTTAACTTAGTACGCGTGTTTATGCGGTGATATGATATGTATGCAGTGATATGCATCCTAAAAAAAGCCTTAATGCATGATATTAGCGGCGTACACATGAAATGTTAGGCATCTCATACTACATAACATCGCATGCAACGAAAAAAGAAAATGTGCTAATGGGCACCCATGTGATGATGGTTATGCATCGCATACTACATAATCGTCACATGTTACCACCTATGGTGGATCCATATACAAACACATATTATGCATCTCATACTACATAATATGTTTCGTATACTTCTTATCATGCTATGAGTGTAATGACTGCTTCGGCTAAGACGTACTGATGACACATCGGTGTGTGTATGAAAATGAATGAAGGAAAACAAAACTATATCAGATTGGCTTGTTCGACCAACTTGTCAAACCAACCTCCTTCTGATACCAACTGTCACAACCCGCATTTTCCCCTTACTCTGATAAATTATTATATGCGGTGAAAATGCGGGTTGTGGCACACAGGGATTTCTACTGACCAAAGAGTGATGGTCGTCGCTTACCAGCTTAAGGGACTTGCGAAGAGCTGGTGGTTAAGGGAAAAAGAGAACCTTAGAGAGGGATGTTCGTGGGACTCTTTCAAGGAGTTGTTGCTGAGGAAATTGCTGTCGTCGGTCGAGCAAGACCGTTTGATGAACAACTTTCTGCATCTGAAGCAAAGACAACTCACAGTCAGTGAGTACGAGATAGAGTTCAGCAAGTTGAGCAAGTTTGCTCCGGATTTGGTAGCCTCTGAAGCAAGCAGAGTAAAGTGTTTTTTGGGTGGTCTTAGGAGCGACATTCAGCAGTTGGCTAGTGCGTATGGATCCAAGAATTATGTTAAGATAGTAGAAGCTGCCCTGAAGGTCGAAGTTAATGATAATGCAAAGAATCGAGACATGAAGATGAGAAAGGACAAGAGAAAGTCTGATGATGGTAAGAGCTCTCAGGATTCTGGCCCTGCTTCGAAGAAAAGAAGCAAGGAGGTGTGTAGTTTCTGTGGCCGGCCAGGTCATCCATTCGAAAAGTGTTTCAAGAGGTTGGGAGCTCAGAAGAAGCAACAAGTGCTGGCGATTCAGAGCATACCCAAAGGAGATCTGGTATGTGCGTCGTGCAAGAAGAAGGGGCATAATGGTGCCCATTTTTGGAGTAAGGATAAGGTATGTTTCCAGTGCGGACAGAAAGGGCATTTTCAGTCGAGGTGCCCGCGGTCTCAAGCCCCGCTGCAGCTAGTTCCACTTCAAGCCTTGTCGTCGTCGCAGCTTTTGGATAAAGGGAAGGGCAAGCTGAATGTGGTGACTTTGGAAGAAGCGCAAACATTCACCCAAGTAATCTCTGGTAAGATTCTAATCTAGTCCTTAGCTCGTAGCTTTAGTTTCGATGATGGTCGATTAGTTACGTATGCGATTTTATAGGGATGTTTAAGGTAAAGAATCATTGGGCACGCGTTTTGTTTGATTCTGGCGCTACCCACTCGTTCGTGGCTAGGACTTTTGTAGAACATCATCGTCTAACTCTTGATCAAGTTGGCGATTCATTTCGCATTAAGTTTTCCTCTGGTGACTCGGTGGCATCGGACCAGGGTATCAAGAGTTGTCCTATTCTTTTAGGCGATTTTCGAGCTTTTGCCGATCTGAATGTGTTAGACCTGGAGGACTTTGATGTGATTTTGGGCATGGACTAGATGTCCAGATATGATGCGGTTATCCAATGCAAGGTTAAGCGTTTAGACTTCAAGATGGACAACGGCCACCCCAGGAGTGTGTATGGCTTTCTGCGTCAGGATTCCCCAATTATTTTTGCGGTATGTGCTCGGAAGCTTTTAGATTCCGGTTGTTGTGCTTATTTGGTTTCTGTTTTGGAAATCGTTGGTAGTTTGCCGCATGTCGAGGATATTCCTGTTGTGCGAGAGTTTCCCGATGTTTTCCCAGATAGTCTTGCTGGTCTTCCGCCTAAGAGGGATGTGGAGTTTGTTATAAATCTGGAGCCCGATACTCGCCCTATTGCTAAGGCACCATACCGTATGGCCCCGCGTGAGCTGGAAGAGTTGCGTACCCAGCTAGATGAGTTTTTGCAGTGTGGATTCATTAGGCCAAGTTCTTTGTCGTGGGGTGCTATCGTCTTGTTTGTTAAGAAGAATGATGGATCTATGAGGTTGTACATTGATTATAGAGAATTGAATAAGGTAACTATCATTGTCGCGGATAGATGACTTGTTTGATCAGTTGTGTGGTAGTACGGTGTTTTCAAAAATTGACCTTCGTTTGGGCTACCATCAGTTGAGAATCCGTGAGTAGGATGATCCGCGGACTGCTTTCCATTCTCGACATAGGCATTTTGAGTTCTTTGTGATGTCTTTTGGATTGACAAATGCACCCTTTGTCTTCATGAACATGATGAATAGAGTGTTCAAAGATTTCTTAGACCAATTTGTGGTTGTTTTTATTGACGATGTTCTAGTTTATTCCCGGAGTGCTGAGAAGCATGCTCAGCATTTGCGTCAAGTTCTGTCTACCTTAAGAGAGCATAAGCTTTATGCGAAGTTGAGTAAGTGCAAATTTTGGCTACCTCAGGTGTCCTTTTTGGGTCATATTGTGAATAAGGACGGAATTTCAGTTGACCCAGAGAAGATAACCGTTATTATGGATTGGAAAAGACCTACCACAGCTAAAGAGATAAGAAGTTTCCTAGAGTTGGCAGGCTATTATAGAAGATTTGTGGAAGGATTCTCTGCGTTGTCTGCGCCTTTGACTAAACTTACGCAGAAGAACGCAGTTTTTGTGTTGAGCCATAAGTGCGAAGAAACCTTTCAGGAGTTGAAAAAGAGATTATGCACTGCTCCAGTGTTGTCTTTGTCTACCGAAGGAGTGGAGTATTTTGTTTATGTGGATGCATCGCACGTTGGGCTTTGTTGCGTATTGATGCAAGAAGGAAAAGTGATTGCGTATGGATCAAGACAATTGAAGATTCATGAAATGAACTACCCTACTCATGACTTAGAGTTTGCGACAGTAATTTATGCCCTGAAGTTGTGGAGACATTTATTGTATGGCGCGTTATGCAAAATTTACACGGACCATAAGAGCTTGAAGTATGTCTTCACTCAGAAAGAGCTAAATTTACGCTAGCGTAAATGGTTGGAGTATGTCGCGGATTATGATGTTGATATTCTATATCATCCGGGCAAAGCTAATGTGGTAGCTGACGCCTTGAGTAGAAAGACCGCGCAGATCTTTGACCTTTTTGTGGAATCTTTGGTGGAAGAGTTTTTATTGATGGGTATTTTTGTTGGGAATATCAATTCGCCAAGCAGCCTGAAAGTGGCAGAGCCTTCTTGAATTACGCTTACAAGGCTATATCAAAAGGACGACCCTAATTTTACAGCATATTTGTAGTAGAACTGAAAAAGGGAAATTACCGGATATTTTAATCGATGATGCGGGTACTTTGAAGTACCGCGGTAGGTATTGTATTCCCGCTGTTGAGGATATTCGAGCAAAGTTGTGTAGGCAGGCACACGGTTCTAGTGTTTCCTACCACCCTACTTCTACAAAAATGTATAGAGATCTGAAACAAATCGTTTAGTGGTATGGGATGAAGAATGATATAGCCAAGTTTGTGTATGAGTTTCTTACTTGCAAGCGAGATAAGGCAGATCATGGATGGTCGGGTGGCAAGCTAACGTATTTGGATATTCCAAGTTGGAAGCGGGAGAGTATTTCTATGGACTTTATTACCGGTTTGTCGAGATCTCCCCGAGTACATGATTCTGTATGGGTTATAGTTGATAGATTGACAAAGTGTGCTCACTTCGTGTCGTTTAAGATTGATTACTTCATGAAGAAGATAGCAGAGTTGTATTTGGAAAAGATCATTAGATTGCGTGGAGTACCGGTAAGTATCGTGTCAGATCGAGATTCCAGGTTTACGTCTCGTTTTTGGAAGAGTTTACAGGAAGGGTTGGATACCGATCTCAGATATTCAACCGCTTATCATTTGCAGACCAATGATTAGACGGAGAGAGTTAATCAGATTTTGGAAGATATGATCAGATGTTACATCTTGGACCACGGAGGAGCGTGGGACGAGCGGCTTAAATTGATGAAATTTACTTAAAATAATAGTTATCAGGAAAGTTTGCAAATGGCCTCCTTTGAGGCTTTGTATGGGAGGCATTGTCGAACCCCCTTGTTTTGGGTAGAAGTTGGTGAAAGACCATTGTTGGGTCCAAAAGCTTTGGAAGAGATGAATACTTTTGTGACGCATATTTGAGATAAGCTTCGTATAGCTCAAGAGCGTTATGAGAAGAACGTTAATCGACGAAGGGTTGATCTGGAGTTCGCAGTTGGGGACATGATTTTCCTCAAGGTATCTCTGAGGCAGGCGTTAAGAGGTTTGGAAGGAACCACAAGTTGGATCCCAAGTATATGGGAGCTTTCCAGGTTGTTGAACGCATCGGGGTGTCAGCTTATAGGCTGGATTTGCCTGCTAATTTTCCTAGTGTGCACGATGTGTTCCATGTGAGCCAGTTGCGGAAATGTGTGCTTAGTGACTGACATCTCCTTGACTCGGTGCCCCAGTTGCAACCTAATCTTTCTTATGTTGAAGTGCCTGTTCGTATTCTGGAGACTCTGGATCGGGTATTGCGAAGGAAGACAATACTCACGGACAAGGTTCATTGGCGAAACCAAGACGTTGAGAGCGCGACTTGGGAGTTGGAATCAGCTATGAGAGAGGCTAATTCTCATCTGTTCTCCTAGTTTCTTTTGATAAGTGTTTTTATTCGATAATATTTGGTTATTTTCTTTCTGTAGTGAATTTGATTTTGTGTCAAGTTTCGAGACAAAACTTTCTTTTAGGGAGAGTGGTTGTAACACCCCTGATTTTTTCGATGTTTATTTTAAATTTCTTTAGTGACGTAATAATGATAATAGGGCGTTACGTTGACGCGTAGTTAACGGACGTCGTTGTTGAAACGTGATTTTTGCTCATCGAGATCCGAGATTTTGACTCGGTGGATTTTAGTAAGTTGATATTGATTTTGACTTCGGGGAATTTTAACCTGAGTTTGGTTTGTCGAATCTTAATTTCAACTTCGTCGTTGGTTTTGTAACATCGGTATTTAGCCTTGGTGCGAATTTCGTGGAAATCCAAGGTGATTTGGGTTTTCTTATCGTTTGGACGTTTAAGTTAATATTAATAATAATATAATATTATATATATATAAACTTGTACAGTATAGCAAAACCCTATTAATCGTCTCTCCCAAGCCGTCGGACCAAATCGCGGAAGAAAGAAAACGACGGACATCGCGAAGCCTTCGGCCGCTGGCTGTAGGAGTTCCGGCGCTAGGAATCGTTGTCGGTGGGTAGATTCGGAAAGCTCTCGCCGAGATCTACGCGTGCGCGGTAAGTTTCCCCGTTTCGTTGATTTTTGGCGTTAGGGTTTTTGACCTTGACTCTCGTTCCCCGACAAGTTTCAGGAATCGTTGCCTAAGAGTTCTTGCGGTCGATCCTTGGAGCGGAGCGCTCGTGAGGCTAGATTTCTAAAGATCTTGAGACAAGTGGTGATTTCTTCCCCTTGTTATGTTCTCGTTCGTTTTACTTCCCTTTCCTCTTTCTTCCTTCCTCCTTAGAAGATAGGAGTAGTGTAGGGTTCGGCTAGGTCAAGTCTGTCGGGTAGTGAAGGGATTGATTGTGTTAAATTCGTCGAGTATCAGTTTAAGGTTAAGTCTTTTCCGTCGAGTATCTCAAATTACTGAGTCTGAATAAAATTCGTCGAATATTCCTGGGAGGTTAAGTCCTTTTCGTTGAGTATCTATGAGTAAAGTCAAAGTCGTTAAGTTAATAGTCTTAGGCGTCGAGTGATTATGCATTGGCGTCGAGTTCGTTGAGTGAAACTGGTCTGGATTCAAATTCGTCGAGTGAATATACTTTGGCGTCGAGTGTTTAGCCTTTGGCGTCGAGTGTTTAGTATTTGGCGTCAAGAGCGTCGAGTGTTTAGCCTTTGGCATCGAGAGCGTCGAGTGTTTAGCCTTTGGCGTCGAGAGCGTCCAGTATTTATAAGAAATTAAGTCTTTTTCGCCGAGTAATGTCTTTGGCGTCGAGTGCGTTGAGTGTAGCTTCTTTGGCGTGGAGTGTTTTTAGTATAGCTACTATGGCATCGAGTGCTTTGAGTATAGCTTCTTTGGCGTCAAAAGCTTTGAGTATAGCTGTATTGGCGTCGAGTGCTTTGAGTGAACTCAGCTAGGCGTTGAGTGAAGTAAATTCGTTGAATAAGTCTTTTTCGCTGAGTTTCGCCTTAAGGTAAGGGAGATTCGTTGAGTATTATCGACGAATTCCTTGTGGACTTAGAAGATTGTGTGTCGATTCGTCGAGTATCGAGGTAAGGTAAGCCGATTCGTCGGGTATACTCGACGAATGGTTGTGGACTTAGAATTTTTCTCGACGAATGAGGTAAATTCGTCGAGTATCGACCTTAGGGTAAATTTTTTGGGATTTTTCTTCCTCTTTGTCATTGAGGAATCTTGAGGTTAGACTTGGGTTGTATTGGTGTTCAGGACGTATGTTTGTGGCTAAGTTGGCAGTGGATAAAGGACTACCAACATGATGCCGGTTCCTGAATCATTACACATGGTGGTTGGTGATTTTTGTTTGGACTGTTAAGTTGTGTTGGACAATGTGGCCACCACCCCAGTGCATTTTTAAGATGTTTGGGCTAATGGTTCGTGTTGGACAATGTGGTCACCGACTCGGTACCAATTTTGTCAAGCGTTAATGATTCACGTGTTTAGAGCTGTTTAGTCTCTTCCTTTCTTATTATATAAACATGTATATTTATGCTTACACTTGCAGATCGTATCGAAGCATGACTTCATTTTGCACTTGGTGCAATTTCTCATATTAATACCTTTGAGAACTCTTTCTTATTATGTTATGACTTATTTGCTGTGTTTGGACAGCTTTTCTTGTATGTGTTGGTAACCCTTTTGTCTCTTGCTACGATTAATCTTTGATCGTCACTTGTACTTTCTTGTTGAGGTATTCTTTTCTTTTGAATGCCTCCGGCTTGGAGCAGTAGTCGATCGAGCGGCTAGGGTTGGTAGTTTTTGTTGTTCTGCAGCTGTTGCAGTTGTCCATTCCTCACCGTTATGAGGTAGTTTTGTTGTTTAGTTTTTAGTTCAGACATACATGCTTTTTGGTGGGTTCGCGTCAGGTTGTTGACGCCCACTGGAGATTTCGTTGAATGTCAAGTTATTTGCTAGCTGCTAGGTCACTTTATAATTGATTTGTTTGTTTTTCTTGCTCTCTAGTAAGGTTTTATGTTAGAATTGCATGTTAGTTGTTTTCAAACTATAAAAGTATCATTATGCTTATATCATACTCATGACATTTTTTAATTCAAATGTCATTTTATTTTAACAAACATAAAAACTCTTTTCCTACTTATATTAAATCTAGAGGTATGCATATCATGAATTGTCATATGTGGATGCTCATTCTCATGTAGGATATCAATCAATGTAAATAAAGTATTTTTCGTAGCGTATATTTATATTTTTATCTGTGCACTAGTTGATCCACCGAGCCGAGGGATACAGTCATCAAACTTAACTAAAAATATGTTTTCTTCAACATAAACCTGAGAATTTCATGATAAGTATCAGGAGTAGGTTCTTGTCAGAGCGTCTGCGGTTATCCCCTGCACGGCGTGGCATCACGACGTGTGTTTTCTCTTACTCTGATATATCGTTTAAATGCGGAGAAAATGTGGGTTTTGACAGTAGACTTTCCTACCTAAATTATGAACTGGCATAGGACCAAACAAATTCATATGTAAGAGGTTCAAGCACCTTTCTGAACCTTTGGCCCCAATGCTCTTAAAGGATGTTTTGGTTTGTTTGCCCTTTTGACATGCAGAGCAAATGCCCTATTTGGTGCATCTTAGATTGGGTCCATTTCTGACTAGCTCTTCACTGAAGAGCTTGTTAATTATCTTGTAGTTCAAGTGAGCAAGCATCTTGTGTCATTGCACACAATAAAAGATTGTCTCATTTGTTACCAGACATACTGGTAAGTTTGTACTTTAGCATAGGAAGTTTAAACAATAAATATTTTCACTCCTAGTGTTTGTCAAAATGACCTGTTGGCCACTTGACCTTTTGATCAGACACTCATCTCTGTGGAAGACAATGGCATAGCCAATATCACATAGTTATTTTATGCTAATTAGATTGTGTTGCAATCCTTCCACATAAGCTACATTTGTGATGGAAACTATGTCATTGGTGATCATACCATAGCTCTTGGCAACTCCTCTGTCTGAACCTGCAAAGAACATCTTATATTTATTCCGCACTGGAGTATAATCCTTAAGATGACTCCTTGTTCCGGTCATATGTCTGGAACATCCACTGTTCAAGTACCATATTAGCATTGAATAGGTACTTGGACTACCCTGCAAACACAGATTATTTTACCTTAGGAACCCAAAAGGGATTAGGTCTTTGGTTCATGTTAGCCTGAAAATGAACATGTCTACCTGCAGCAGCCCTGACAGGAAGACTCATCCTTGCCTTTGGCACACATAGGTTGTGTCAACAGTCTATGGCAAAGCGACCCACCTTGTCACAGAACTAACACTCATGAATGTTGTATCTCCTCTTCTAAACAGCATTTGGAGTGTGCAAGCTATCATTAGTTGTCTGTTCAGGAGGGAAAGCAGCATCCTTCTTCCTATTTCTTTCAGCAAGTATCTGACTGAAGGTGAGTCTGCTAGTGGATGCACTTGGCTTATTCTAAGTAGCACCAATATATGTCATCTTTGCAGCTGACATGGAGTTGATGGCATCAGAAACTGCCAGGTGTGGCTTATTGACTGACTTGCCCTTTGTCAAAGTTTTTGCTGAGGGAACATGAAATCAGGCTACAGCCCTATCCTTAAGTGTGGAGACTGGAGCACCAAACACAAATGGTTCATAATAGGTCATTTGGATTTCCTAATTGGGAGCCTTCAGTGCACTCAATCTCATGCCCTTTCTCCTTCCATTGTAAGATACACGTGTATTCTCACAAGAAGAGTTCTCATTCTTCCAGTGACCATACATACTGTCCTGGTCATACCTGTTGGAAGGGAGGATAACCTTTTGAAAGGCGGTCTGAGGCACTATAGGAGCTTTGTCTTTCCCTTTGGAATGTGCAGCTCTAGAGTTCCACTTAAACCCTAAACCCCTCTTATCCTTTTGAGAGGTGAAGGAGTCAATCAGTGGCAAAATAATTTTGGGCTTAGAGAATTCAGCCACAAGCTTCTTCTCCTTGAGAAGCTTTTCTTCAAAATCCATGATGATCTTGTTCTTCTGACTAATGGTCCCAATTTGGATAATTAAGATTGTCTTCAGTTAGCTAACTTCCCTCCTCATCTGAGCTAGCAATGATGCTGACTCAGGCTGCAGGGAAGCAGCTTGCTGTAGAGAGACAATCTCCTCAGCTTGTCTTTTGACAAGCTTTTTGCTCTTCTTCAGAGCATCCAGAATTGCACCATACTTGTCAATCAATTGATTGACATCATCTTCAGATTCTAATCCATCATCCCCACTGGAGAAAGTGGGTGCTTAAAAGTCTGATCTAAACTCATAGACAGAGGGAGAGCTAGGGATAGAGTGTACCTCATCATGAATAGAATTGTTCTGATTGTCTTCTGATAGGGTCATGAGACTAAACTCCTCATCCTCTTTAAAATCACTGTCAACAGAGGACAGTGGGGCCCTTATGCCAGATGGGGCGGCTGGATGATCAGCCTCTTCTTCAATGGTCATGAGACCAATGTAGGCCTCCTCTTCATCTGATTTTGAAGACTCAGAATCACTATTTGATAGGCTGACTTTCTTTTTGGTCAAGAAGCTTGAGAGTACTAAGTTGTTAGCCTAAATCACCTAGAGGGGGGTGAATAGGTGAAATGTGTGTCAAATGCGAAATTAAAAAATAACACAGCACACATCAAGCAATCACAGACGACAAGAGATTTATAGTGGTTCCCCAATCTTGGGTACGTCCACTTTACTCACCAATCTAGCAAATCACTAGACTCGGCTACTCCACTATCTCGGATTGAAAACAATCCTACACCTCGGAACCACGTTCCTATAAAACTCGATCCAAACCGGATCTACAAAACTCGGAAGATAAAGCCTTCCTACAAATCTCGGAGAAAAAAACTCCTACAATAAAATTTGGTTTGAAAATAAAATACAAACAGTAATATTCTCAGATCTGGATCTTGATAGTCTTCTTCCTTAAGAACTTTGGCTTAATCAGAGTATGTTGAAGACGACTTGAGAGAGATCCACAAATCTGAAAAACGGAATCACCTCGATCGAGAAAATGGATCTGAAATCTTTGAGGCTCGGCGAGATCGAGTGATTAACTTTCGTCTGGATCGCTGGAGAATCAGAGTTGAAAACAGCGATCGAAGATCGTCGATCCAGAGCTTCTTCCGTGAACGTCAATGGCGGCGGCGTGAGAAATTAGGGTTCACGGAACTTTTTCTTTTTCTTAAAATAAAATCTCTGTAAAACTTGTTATTAGTCAAATCTGAGAGGACCTATTTATAGGTGGACTCCAACGGTCAGAAAATTAATTAGGGATGACACGTGCACCAATCAGAAATGATTAATTTGAAATACACAGCGAAATTGACTTAGAGAATTTCAGGAAAATTTAAACAGATATACTCGAGTCATAGAAGAAACATACTCGAGTATCAGATGGTATATACTCGAGTGGATAGAAGGAGTATACTCAGGTATAAAAAAGAGAAGCTACTCGAGTGATTCAGAGATCAACACTCGAGTGATTTAGAACTACTCGAGTATGAGAGTATATACTCGAGTAAAAACACTTAGAGAAAACTTCTCAAATAAAATAGGAAGAACTACTCGAGTAGCAGAGTTGGAGATACTCGAGTGAGGGGAAAGTGAACTACTCGAGTATCTGGGGAAGATTACTCGGGTAATCACTAAGCTACTCGAGTATGAAAAACTACTACTCGAGTACAGAGTCACTTACTCGAGTATGTGGGGAACTACTCGAGTATGTAGACTTAGAATTTTTCTGAGATGAGAAGCACAGATCTACTCGAGTATGAACAGAACATTTACTCGAGTAACTAACCAACTACTCGAGTGCAAGTTATCATCTACTCGAGTAAAATACAGTCTACTCGAGTATGTAACCCAACTTACTCGAGTGCAGACTCACTTACTCGAGTATAAACGGAGGTACTCGAGTATGTGGACTTAGAGAAAATTTTCGGATCTAAGAACAGAAGGATCTACTCGAGTATAATATATGACTTACTCGAGTGACTAACTATCTACTCGAGTATAAACTTATCTACACGAGTATACAGAGTCTACACGAGCATGTCTGAGGATCTACTCGAGTACTAAGTCACTTACTCGAGTATATGAAGAAGGCTACTCGAGTATGTGGACTTAGAAAAATTTCTTCTGAGAAAATAAACTTCAATACTTCAGTCCACCAATCCAAGTGCTTGTATAGGAAGTGTATCCCAATAGAGAGGTTATACATGGGCCAACACTTTGGATCACACAATGAGGGATTACATTATATGGTCCTGTGTTTGATGACCCATTATAGACTGACATTGGTCTACACTTGGCAATAAAAACCTGCACACATACAACTTAAACATAATATCAAATACACTTTAATTCATCTTAGTTCAAGATCTGACCTCCTACAAATCTGAGGTATTGTGGAGACAAATCCCAACAATCTCCCCCTATTTGTAGATGTCAGCACCCTCTACACTAAGGTGAATTACTTAAAGTAAAAAGAACAACACACATATACCAAAAGAAAATAAGGTAAGCTAAAGCAGGGTAAATAAAAAGATAGTCATAACCAGAATCAAATATATATATATATAAATGTTTTTAACAGATTAAAATATCCATTTCCACATTCTCATTGACTCAAGAAGGGGCTTCTTTGTGCATTCTTTCTCTCTTCAGCTCTTGCCTCTCTAGGTAACTGAAAGGTTTAGGAAAATAAGTTCTGGGCCTAGGAGCAGCAGCTGGGTTGTTGTATCCCCAATTCCTGTCATGAAGTCTGATCTTGATCTGAGATGCTTCATAAGCCTTCCATTCTGAATAACTGTAATACTGATCTCTGTGCTCACCAAGATCTGTTACTAGCTTCAGGGTATCAAGGATCAGAGACTTGGAGGTTGGACTCCAAACTTCAGAATGAACAATTTCTGATCTACCTTCAGAAGCTGGGACAGGCTCTTTTCTAGGTGCAGAACGGCTGGCAGAAGAGCCGTCACCATATTTCCTTTTCTTCCTTGGAGCACCTTGAGAACTAGGAGGAAGTTCATCTTGCCAAATATCTGTATAAGAGAGAGGAGGCTCAGTCACATCACCACCAGGTCTGGGTGAGAAGACTGGCATACCTCCTGGAATGTTTGCCTGAGCTGGAGCATCTGTTGGAGGATGTTCTTCAAGAGGGTCTAAGAACTTGGGAATGATGGTAGGGTTGAGTTGAGAATTTGGGAAGTTCTGATTATTTACCAATACAGCTGTATCATAAATGTAGAATTTGACAGATTGGAGCTGGGCTAGGATGTCTGCTTTCATATCTTTTACAAGACCATCCACAGTTGTTTGGGCTTGTTCAGACAGTTTTTCAACTACTTTTTCAACTTGTTCTTTTACAATTTTCTCCCCCTTGGTGATATCTACAGCTAGCTTGTCAATTGCTTCATCTCTGAAGGTGCCAACTTCTTCGCATACTTTCATCACATTTGCTTCAGCATTCTTGTCCAATATTATCTGATTATGTGCAACAGTTTCTTGTTGATTTCTTAGTTCATTTATGCTTGTGATAGTGTGATCTAGTGCTTTTCCACCTAGCTGAAACAATCTCTTGAGCTCATCAGTATTGGCTTGAATTTCAGCAAAGCCTCTACTCATCTCCTTTTCAAGAGTAGAGAATTTGTTATTTACTGAGGCTAGAGATTCATCAAAGTACTTTCTCTGTTCAATGAGCAACTGTGCAATCTTACTCACCAGATCTGAAGAAGAAGAAGGAGCTGAGGTTGGTGCAGGGACTGAAGGAGCAGGAGCATACCATGGAGGGATTTCAGTAATTTCCACTGAACTGACAGCTCTTTTGAAGGGTTCTACCAAAGTTGAATCTTCAGTGTTGATGAAGGAAGGAAGGGTGAAGTCCAGTGTCCTCAGAGGAGCATCCACTGGTTCTGGAGATACTTCCTCATCATCAGACAACAGAATCTGTTCAGGCTGGCTGGACTGTAGTTGGAGACTGAGCAGGAGATTGTACAGGAGTCTGAGCAGGAGACTGAACTGGAGTCTGAACTGGATCCTGAGCAGGAGACTTTATAGCTGATTCATTCTGAAACAGGGGAGCATCTGAGCTGAGCTCATCAATGAATTTATTTATATCTTCTGCTGTAGACAGTAAGGTTGCTGGATCTGAAATCTCTGATTCAGGATTTGCTGGAGGAGGAGAAACTCTGACTTCTGCTAGTTCTGAAAGTTCTGAGGAAGCTGGGTACTTAGGATGAGAAGAGGCAGGCTCCCCCTCAACTATTGCACCAGAGGTAGCAGCAGTTTGATGTAGAGGAGGAGATGGAATCCTGTCTTCAGATACACTGGGTTCTTTGGACATTTCTGAAGGAACAGCAGCTTTGGATGCCTGGGCAGAATTCAAAATTTTAATATCATATCTCTGGATGGAGGATATGGAAACTTTCTTCATGTGATGGAGGGGAGTCCCTTTGGATAGGTTAAAGACTGATGGGTTAATCTCATGAAGCAGCAGGGAGATAATTCTGCCAAAGCTGGGACGCTTAATGCTGTCTCTGATTTTATCTAGGATCAACAGTCCAAACTGGAACTGTTTGCGGCAGATAATAGCTTGCATTATGTCAAACATTTCCATAGAAATGTCTCGAATGGAATACGTCTTGCACAACAGTACCTTTGTTATAACATCCACTAGGAACTTTCCTTCTGAGTTGAAGTCGGCCCTGCTAAAGGAATGGGCTTGAGGGTTAGCTCCACAGAATAAGCTAGTTCTAACTGAATCGTCTGCAGTCATTTCGGCATCTTCATCGACCACTGGAAGCTTTAACAGAGTTGCAAGAGAAACTTTATCCAGTCGAATTTTTATCCCTCTGACCTTGGTTTTCAGGAGCTTTCCATTACGCTTTACCTTCAGATTCTGATAGAACTCCTCAACTGCTGGGAAAATGACTCGGCACGGCGATAAGAGAACGAACGACAATCCGGCGGTTTCGAACAAAATCAGAAGATTGCGGAAATCATCTGACAGATCGGCTATACCCGCGGGGGCGAGTTCAGAGCCGATGCCGATTTTAGAGGAGGGGGCCATCTGCGATTCTGGAGGATGAGAGGAGCGAAGAAGACGATGCTCTGTGATTTTCGGAAGATGAGGAGTCGGCGGCTACTCGAGTGAATGAGAAGTGGAAAGGGTTTCCCGATTTTTCTATATATATATATAATCCTAATTAGGTTTTAGGAAAAATAAATATAATTTCATACCTGAATGAAGCGGCAAATAGCTCGGTGCGAATAGAAAAATTAGAAATCCAAAAAAAGAAGTCCGTATACTCGAGTAGATAGCATCATACACGAGTATTAGGCGGAGCATACTCGAGTAGGTAACACCATACACGAGTAGAAGACAAAACATACTCGAGTAGGTAGAGTTCATACACGAGTATCTTGTCAAATACTCGAGTATGTCAGACTTTTTACTCGAGTATTTTCCGTTTACTCGTGTAAGTCTTGATATACTCGAGTATTTAATACTTGAAAGACAATTTTCCTTGGGAGATGACTATTGCCACTGAAAACTTTATCTCTAATCAGCCAACACCACTGATATCTTCTTGATTTGTGAGGCCATCACTAGTCTTCTTTGTTGAGCAGCCCAAGTTCCGTTTTGAAGAACGAGAACTTGGACTCGTCCAGCGGCTTAGTGAATATATCTGCAACTTGCCTGTCTGTGGAGACATATTGTAGATCTATGTCTCCATTTTCCACATGCTCCCGGATGAAATGATAACAAAGCTCTATGTGCTTGGTCCGGCTGTGGGAGACTGGGTTGTTGGCTATTGCTATAGCGCTGGATGAGTCGCAGAACAAAGGAATGTTCTGGAACTTCATGTTGTAGTCTTCAAACTGGTTCTTGATCCATAAAAGCTGTGCACAACAGCTGCCTGCAGAGATGTACTCTGATTCAGCCGTTGAGATGGCTACACAGTTCTGCTTCTTACTGTTCCAGGAAATAAGTCTCCTTCCGAGGAATTGGCAAGTCCCGGAAGTGCTTTTCCTGTCGTCTTTGCTACCTGCAAAATCTGCATCTGAAAATCCAATTAGTTCACTATCATTACTTCTTGGGTACCATAAGCCAAGATTTGGTGTACCTTTGAGGTATCTCAGGATTCGCTTTGCAGCGATGTAGTGAGATTCCTTAGAGTTCACCTGAAATCTAGCACATACACATGTTGAGAACATTATATCTGGTCTACTTACAGTAAGGTAGAGCAAGGACCCAATTATGCTTCTGTACTTGGTTTCATCAAAAGGTTTCCCTTTCTCATCCTTGTCCAGAGACATAGCTGAGGCCATTGGAGTCCTCATAGAGGTTGCATTCTCCATTCCGAATTTCTTAAGTAGCTCTTTAGTGAACTTGGTCTGTGAGATGAAAATTCCATCCTCAGATTGTTTCACTTGAAGCCCTAAGAAATACTTCAGCTCTCCCATACTGCTCATTTCAAACTTCCCTTGCATAAGTTTAGAAAACTTCTTGCAGAGGTTGTTATCTGTAGAGCCAAAAATGATGTCGTCGACATAGATTTGCACTAGCAAAATCTTGCCTTTTATTTCCCTAAGAAATAATGTCTTGTCTATCTTTCCTCTTGTGAACTTGTTCTCAAGAAGAAAGATGGACAGCGTCTCATACCAAGCTCGAGGTGCTTGTTTAAGACCATATAGTGCTTTTTGCAGTAAATAAACATAATTAGGAAAGGTTGAATCAACAAAACCTGGCGGTTGCTCTACATACACTTCTTCCTTTATGTCACCATTTAGGAAGGCGGACTTAACGTCCATCTGATAGACGGTAAAGCCCTTAAGTGCAGCGTAGGCAAGAAATAGCCTGATCGCCTCCAGTCTTGCTACTGGAGCATAAGTCTGGTCGAAGTCGATTCCTTCTTCTTGACGATAGCCCTTGGCGACAAGTCTGGCTTTATTCTTTATAATTGTTCCATCTTCGTCCATCTTGTTCCGGTAGACCCATTTTGTCCCAATGACGTTCTTACCCTTGGGTCTAGGAACAAGTGTCCAAACTTTGCATCGTTTGAACTGATTCAGTTCTTCTTCCATGGCTAGGATCCAGGATGCGTCGGAGTTGGCTTCCTCAAATTTCTTTGGTTCAACCTGTGAAAGAAAACTTAAATGTAAATTCTCGTTAGTTGTACCTCGACGAGTTCTGACGCCATCCCGAGGATCTCCTATGATTTGATCAACGGGGTGATCCTTCAAGTGTCTGAACTCTAAAGTCCTTGCATCTGGGATCTCTTCAGCCACTGGAGTTGCATCTTCAGCTGGGATGTGTTCTTCATCTTGATCATCTACCTCTCCAGTAGGAGTTGTAGAGGTGATCTTGATGAACGTTTCGTCTTTATCTTTGGTAGTTTCATCCAAGGTGAGTTCCTTCAACTTTGTACCTGCATCTACAATAGGCACACTAGACGAGTTGCTGGGCAGCAGACTCGTCTCATCAAATACAAGATGTATCGACTCTTCTACCACCAGAGTTTTTCTATTGAATACTCTGTAGGCCTTACTGTGGCTACTATAACCTACAAAAATACCTTCAAAGCTTTTCTCGCCAAACTTGGTAGTGTGATACTTACCGTTGTTAAGTACGAAGCACTTACAGCCAAAGATTCTAAAATACGAAATGGTTGGTTTCCTGCCTTTTAAAAGTTCGTAAGGAGTCTTATCATGGTTCTTGTTGATGAGAGCTCGATTTTGCACGTGACAAGCGGTGTTGACGGCCTCAGCCCAGAAGTACTCTGGAAGTGAAGCATCACTCAACATGGTCCGGCAAGCCTCTATGAGTGTTCTGTTCCTTCTCTCAGCTACTCCATTTTGCTGTGGAGTGCGAGGAGAGGAAAACTCATGAAAGATACCTTGACTTTCGCAGAATTCTGTCATGGCTCCAGACTTGAATTCCGTTCCATTGTCACTTCTGATTTTGACTACGGAACAGTTGCATTCATTCTGGATTTGCCTAACAAAATTAGTGAAAATACCGAAGGTATCTGACTTGTGTTTCAGAAAGAACACTCACGCAAAGCGCGAGTAATCATCCACAATAACCAACGTATATTCCTTACCTCCCAAACTTCTAACCTGCAGTGGACCAAACAAGTCCATATGGAGAAGTTGTAAGCTTCTATTGGAATCCTTGTCTATTATGCTTTTAAACGAACTTCTTGTTTGCTTGCCTTTGATACACAAGCGTGACAAGGACTGTCCGTAACGCACTTGACATTAGGTGCATCACGTACTAAGTTTTGAGAGAATAATTTATTAATAGTTTTGAAATTAATATGTGCTAGTCTCTTGTGTCATTGGTCAGCAAGGGATGCACTTCTTTTTGCCAAAAGACACACTGGTGTCGAAGAGTCTATACAAATGAAATTTAGACAGAAAATATTTCTGCTTCGAGTGCCTAATAAAATAGTTTCCATGTTGTTAACCGATTTTATCAAACACTTGTCAGCATGAAATTCAACTACGTATCCTTTGTCGCATAATTGGCTTATGCTGATAAGATTGTGTTCCAATCCTTCAATATAGGCTACATCCGAAAAGGATACGCTACCGTTAGTGATCATACCATAGCCTTTAGTTATTCCTCGATCTGAACCTCCAAAGATGACCTTTGGTCCGTTACAGACTGAGGTGTAATTCTGGAGTAGGTTCCTTGTCCCGGTCATATGCCGAGAGCATCCACTGTCCAAGTACCAGATTGGCATTTTGGTGGCCTTTGGACATACCTGCAATTACAATCATTTAGCCTTAGGAACTCAAACACGTTTGGGTCTTTGGTCTCGAGTTAGAAAACTCCCCCTACGAGTATTAGCCTCATGAGTGGTCATTCTCACGTTGCTAACTTGAGGGGTTGCAGCATTACTAGGATTGAACCAACAATCGATGGCAAAGTGACCAATTCTGCCACAACACCAACAGTCGAACCTGTTGTATCTTTGCCTAGTGTATTCCTGCTTGATTTTCTGAAATGATGGTTTAGCAGGAACCTTGCTTTTGGAGGAGGAGGCTTCATGATGAAGACAGCTGCATGAAGTCTTCTCCTTCATAGGCTTTTCCACAGTAGGTTTTACCTTGGGTGTCTTCTTGATGTTATGACCATGAGCATAAGGTCCATAGCTTTGAAGTTGAATCTCTTCATAAGGTGCTTTGAAGACACTCTCGCCGAAGTTACGAGGACGAGTCCAACCTTGGTATCTTGACTTAGGCTTCTCAGGGATCGGCCTAGAAAAGTGTCCATAGGTAGATTCATAGTCGAGTTCGTTTGTGGGAAAGATAACTTTCTTGAACAGAACAGGTTCCAAGGGAGCTTTCCCTTTTTCATCAGCTAGAGCCTTCCGGGCAGCCTTATTCTTTCTCTTGGCCTTGTTTCTCCTAGAGGATTTACTAGAAGAGTCAATGTGGCCTAAACCAGCACCTTTGGCCTTAGCTGAGAATTCAGCAACGAGTGGAAGAACTGTCTTAGGCTTTGAGAAACTCTCAACAAGTTTCTTCTCAGCCTCAAGTCGTTGTTCCAACTCTTTGATGATTTTCTCTTTAAGGTCGAGGTGCTTGAGAGCTTGATTGTATTCATCCATAGCACTATTGAAGTTCTCTTGAAGAGAGTTAGTCTTAGCGACTTCTTCTCTCAAGTTGCTCTCACTAGCCTGTAGAGATTTTATCTCTTTGGCTTGAGTTTTCACTACTCTACGACATTTTTCGTAGGTCATGAGCAACTCTTTGTACTGGGCCATGAGTTCAGATTCATCTTCAGAGGAATAGCCCTCTTGCTCATTATCATCATCAGAATCAGAGAGAGGAGTGTGAGATTTTACCTCCCCAGTGAACTGGGGGACTTGTTCATCATCTGAGTGAGGCATGAGCCCAAAGTAAGCTTCCTCTTCTTCACTTGACTCAGATGAGTCGGAGTCGCTGAGAGTTTTGCTCTTCTTGGCTACTAGACTCTTCTCTGTCCTCTTCTTATGGTGTGAGGATTTCTTTTCCTCTCTTCTTCCACCTTCTTTCTTTTTGTGAGGGCAGTCGGCGATGACGTGACCTGGCTTATTGCAACAATAACAAACGATGTCAGTCGAAATCTGTTTGTTCTGTTTAGAGTTATACCTGTCATGGCTACTTGAGCCTTTCTTTCGCTGATCACCGTCACGTCGTGATCTTCTGAATGAGGCATCTTTGCCTCTCCATTGCTTCTTCTTATTTAAGAATTTCTTGAATTGTCGGGAGAGCAATGAGAACTCTCCTTCAGATAGTTCTGAGCCAGATGAGCTTGGCTCGGAGCCTTCTTCTTCACTTATTTCTTGAGGAGGGGCTGGTGAGGCAGCTTTGCCCTTCCTTGAACTGTCGGCCTTTAAAGCAACTGACTTTTCTTTTGAGGAGAAGCGACTGTTCTCTTCTTCAGCTTTTCTGGAGTTGATTTGCAGTTCATATGACATCAGCTTGCCAAATAGGTTCTGTGGGTCTGTCTCTGCTAGTCTGTCAAACTCTCGGATGGCACAAACTTTGTTATCACATTCTTTGGTGAGAGATCTCAGAAACTTATCATTCAGCTCTCCATTTGTGAAGACTCGGCCATACACTCTTAGACCATTGACTATCTTGAAGAAGTTTTCAAATGTGTCAGCTATAGCCTCCTTTGGCCCTTGCCTGAAGGCTTCATACTTCTGGTTCAGTAGGGACCTTCGATCATCCCTTACTTCTTCAGTACCTTCCATTAGAGTCACTAGGGATTGCCACATCTCCTTGGCAGATTGGAAATGAATCAGATTCTGCAGCATTGAGTCATCGACTGCACTTGCTACAATATTTTTAGCTTTCTTGTCCAGAGAGACAAGTGCAATCTCATCCTTATCTAGATCCATCAATTTCTTGGGAACTTGTTTGGTGGAATCTATGGTGGAAGTAGTCATAGGAATGTGGGGACCTTCTTCAACAATCATGAAGATCCGGGGATCTACTGCTTCCATGAAGAACTTTACTCTTTCCTTCCACATAGGAAAATTGTTCTTGGTACAGATAGGGAGTTTAGCAAAATCCTTGGTCTTACTCATGCTTGATACTATTCAAGAAACAACTTAGAAGGATAAGATCAAGGTGTTAACCTTTTAACGATCAACCTGCCTCTGATACCAATTGAGAGTACTAAGTTGTTAGCCTAAATCACCTAGAGAGGGGTGAATAGGTGAAATGCATGTCAAATGCGAAATTAAAAAATAACACAGCACACATCAAGCAATCACAGACGACAAGAGATTTATAGTGGTTCCCCAATCTTGGGTACGTCCACTTTACTCAACGATCTAGCAAATCACTAGACTCGACTACTCCACTATCTCGGATTGAAAACAATCCTACACCTCGGAACCACGTTCCTACAAAACTCGATCCAAACCGGATCTACAAAACTCGGAAGATAAAGCCTTCCTACAAATCTCGGAGAAAAAAAACTCCTACAATGAAATTTGGTTTGAAAATAAAATACAAACAGTAATATTCTCAGATCTGGATCTTGATAGTCTTCTTCCTTAAGAACTTTGGCTTAATCAGAGTATGTTGAAGACGACTTGAGAGAGATCCACAAATCTGAAAAACGGAATCACCTCGATCGAGAAAATAGATCTGAAATCTTTGAGGCTCGGCGAGATCGAGTGATTAACTTTCGTCTGGATCGCTGGAGAATCAGAGTTGAAAACAGCGATCGAAGATCGTCGATCCAGAGCTTCTTCCGTGAACGTCAATGGCGGCGGCGTGAGAAATTAGGGTTCACGGAACTTTTTCTTTTTCTTAAAATAAAATCTCTGTAAAACTTGTTATTAGTCAAATCTGAGAGGACCTATTTATAGGTGGACTCCAACGGTCAGAAAATTAATTAGGGATGACACGTGAACCAATCAGAAATGATTAATTTGAAATACACAGCGAAATTGACTTAGAGAATTTCAGAAAAATTTAAACAGATATACTCGAGTCATAGAAGAAACATACTCGAGTATCAGATGGTATATACTCGAGTGGATAGAAGGAGTATACTCGAGTATAAAAAAGAGAAGCTACTCGAGTGATTCAGAGATCAACACTCGAGTGATTTAGAACTACTCGAGTATGAGAGTATATACTCGAGTAAAAACACTTAGAGAAAACTTCTCAAATAAAATAGAAAGAACTACTCGAGTAGCAGAGTTGGAGATACTCGAGTGAGGGGAAAGTGAATTACTCGAGTATCTGGGGAAGATTACTCGGGTAATCACTAAGCTACTCGAGTATGAAAAACTACTACTCGAGTACAGAGTCACTTACTCGAGTATGTGGGGAACTACTCGAGTATGTAGACTTAGAATTTTTCTGAGATGAGAAGCACAGATCTACTCGAGTATGAACAGAACATTTACTCGAGTAACTAACCAACTACTCGAGTGCAAGTTATCATCTACTCGAGTAAAATACAGTCTACTCGAGTATGTAACCCAACTTACTCGAGTGCAGACTCACTTACTCGAATATAAACGGAGGTACTCGAGTATGTGGACTTAGAGAAAATTTTCGGATCTAAGAACAGAAGGATCTACTCGAGTATAATATATGACTTACTCGAGTGACTAACTATCTACTCGAGTATAAACTTATCTACACGAGTATACAGAGTCTACACGAGTATGTCTGAGGATCTACTCGAGTACTAAGTCACTTACTCGAGTATATGAAGAAGGCTACTCGAGTATGTGGACTTAAAAAAATTTCTTCTGAGAAAATAAACTTCAATACTTCAGTCCACCAATCCAAGTGCTTGTATAGGAAGTGTATCCCAATAGAGAGGCTATACATGGGCCAACACTTTGGATCACACAATGAGGGATTACATTGTATGGTCCTGTGTTTGATGACCCATTATAGACTGACATTGGTCTACACTTGGCAGTAAAAACCTGCACACATACAACTTAAACACAATATCAAATACACCTTAATTCATCTTAGTTCAAGGTCTGACCTCCTACAAATCTGAGGTATTGTGGAGACAAATCCCAACAAAACTCTTTTCAGTTTTCTTGTCCTTGTGATGCTTTTTGCCTTCAGACTTCATGTGCTCCTTCCTTTTAACTGGACCGTCAGCAATGACATGTCCACTCCGGTTGCAACAGTAGCAAACAACATTAGTTTTAACATGTTTGTTCTGCTTGGAGTCATACATTTCTCTAGAGGGGTCATTTCTCAACTTGTCCTTGCTGGAATAGGGCTTTCTTGAGTTAGAACTTAAAGAGACTTTGTTCTTCCACTGTCTCCTTCTCCTCCGCATTTTCTTGAACTGTTTGGAGAACAGTGTCAATTCTTCATCTGACAGTTCATTGCCTGAGGAGCTGGGATCTGAGCTATCTGACTCTGCAGCTCTCCTTGGTGGAGGAGTCTTCTCCCTGCTTCATCTTTTGCCTTCAGCTCTGAAGGTCACAGCCTTCTCTTTGCTAAGAGATATGGCAGTATCCTCTTCTGCCTTCCTGGAGTTCAGCTGCATCTCATGGGATAGCAGCTTCCCAAACAGATTTTGAGGCAATGTGTTGGCGAAGTTGTCAACCTCTCTGATGGCACAGATCTTGATATCTCATTTCTTGTTTAGGGATCTCAAGAACTTGTCATTCAGCTTATAGTTGGTGAACTGTCTGTCATAGGTGATCAGACTGTTCACTATTACCGCGGACGCTGCTGCGGGTTGAGGCGTTAACCGCTAAGTGAGCGCGGCTACAGCCTGACCAATAGCGTCGAGATGCTGGTCGGTCTCTCTGTGAGATTGCTCGGCCTCTTGACGAGACTGATCGAGTGCCTCCCACAGAGCATCCTTTGAAGGGCTGGAGTGAACTGAGCGATGAGCAGAACGGCGGTCTGACATGGCTAACCGCTGATTTCAGCAACTTCTTAATTTGAAGGTCGCATGTTGAATGTTGGTGCCTGAAATGCACTTCAGATTTCCAGGGAAAAAGAGGGAAGAGAAAACTACAAGTAGTTGGTTACTAGCGGTCGAGAGAAAGAAAACAACAAGAGCCGCAGACCGCAGCAACACCAAACTTCGCTCGTCGCGGCGAATTTCTCTCTTGCGACGGGCTTTCCCTTATTTGAAAAGAGGATTACAGTGGTTAGACAGAAGAAGCCGGAGAGCTCGAGCGAACAAGAGACCGCTAGGCACTAGTTTCGAGACAGTTGTCACAGGCGACAAGCTTGGGGATTCGAATCAGCGTGCCTAAACAGTACTGTTTCCCCCTATTTATAGGCTCGGGGGCCTGCCCAAAAGGGCAGGGCTAAAATTATCGGCTTCCCGGGTATAGGAGAATCAGGCAGCGGTGACGAGATACAAGAGGGCGAATAAAAGAAAAGGCAATCTAACCGCGCGAACAGGCGATCTGGGTCTGGTCGGCTCCTCCCCGGGGAGTTGGCAGCTTGAAGAGCGAGGCGGATAGGCAGTTAGACCAATTCTAACGGCCCGGGCTTGGGAAAAATCCAGGAGCCTGTTTGCCCGGTAAACAGCGGTCAACTCAACCCTCCTGGTAGATCGGACTAAACATGGCCGTCATAGCCCGTGGAGCGATCGAGCGCGCACACAGTCACAGAGTAAGCAGAAGTACACAAAGCAATTTTAACGTGAAAAAACCCCTCAACTGGGTAAAAACCCACGTTATCGGTATGGTGTCAGTCAAACTTCACTATTGGAGGTAGTTTACAAGTGTCTTGAGAATCGAGAGTGACAGGCCGCTCCTCATTACAGCTATGAGATGAGAGACGGTATTATGCTTGGTGGGCGATAGGCCGCCTCAAATGAAGTTTATTCCTTTTTATTTTGTTGGGGTCGAGCGTTCTCGGACGCTGCTTGGCTGGCAAACTTCGTGGTAGGAGGCGCGAAGATTCGTCGGCGGTGACTTGAGGAACGTCACGCAGGAAGGAGGCTTTGCGGAATAGCGAGCAGAACGTCTTCTTCTCGAGAGCATCGTGGACTAAGACAAATTTCCGAGTGACCCGACGGGTGGAGGACAAGTAGGAGGATTTCGACAGAGCTCCAACCTGAGGAAGAAGAAGACTGGGGGGGAAGAGAAATTGATAAATGAGGATGTCTGGGGCTCCTTTTATAGCCTCCAGGAGGTGGTTACGATAGTTATGCGGCTATCCGCACACCATAAACACATATATTATTATTTTTAGCATAGTTCGGAGTGAACATTATTTGCATAATATTTACTAAATGCAAGCCAATAATTTAATTAATGATATTCCCCCACTAACCATGGTGGTTAGTGGGTGGTTATTCATGAAATGGATGGCGGCGATCGTGGCGGAATGATCAGACGGCGGGGAAGGCCCGTCGTGAAAGGGCGGTCACCTCGTCGACGGATGGCCGCCAGCGAAGGAAGAGGAGTCGCGGCTGGCGGGACGACCGGCCGCGACGGAAGAGACCGCAGCCGCGGGAGGCGGTCGCGGAGAGGGGAGGTCGAGGCACGGCCCCCCTTGCAGAAGGCGCCTCGTGGTCAGGGGCGGCGACCATGGGGAGGGGCGGCCGAGGCGTGGCCGCCCCATGCGGGGGAGCCCCATGGCCGTAGGAGGCGGTCGCGGGGAGGGGTGGTCATGGCACGGCCGCCCCATGCGAGCGAACCCCCGCGGTAGAGGGAGCGGCGGCGGCGCGGCCGCCCTCACGGCTGGAGCTTTGCGACTTCGGGCGCGGCCGGCCGGGCGCGGCTTCGGCGCGGCCGGGCGCGGCTTCGGCGCGGCCGGGCGCGGCTTCGGCGCGGCCGGGCGCGGCTTCGGCGCGGCCGGCGCGGCTTCGGCGCGGCCGGGCGCGGCTTCGGCGCGGCCGGGCGCGGCTTCGGCGCGGCTTCGGCGCGGCCGGGCGCGGCTTCGGCGCGGCCGGGCGCGCCTTCGGCGCGGCTGGTCAAGCCCGGCTTCCACGCGGCTTCCACGCGGGCCGGCCGGTGCCAACGATGGAGGCGCTAGCGGCCGATCGAGGTGGTGGCTCGGATAGTGCACGTAGTAGGATCGGTGCGCAAAGTATTGTGTGTGGTGATCGCACGTGCGGCGATCAATCGCATGATCTCACTAAGTGGGAATTATGATGAGTGGGTTAATTACACCTCAATTCCTTATAAAAATCATGACGGCCTCATCAATTATTTTTTGAGGTTTACAACTAGAACCGTTGTCGTCGTCATTATCAACCTTTATCACATTCGTTGGGATGGCCTCATGAATCATTCTTCATTCATCCATATTAGCATTACACTATGTGTTAGTTAGACTTACATTACACTTAATGGCTCGGCTTGGGCCTTGAGACGAGAGGTGAGGGCATTGATGGCGTGTTCGAGGGCTTCCACGCGGGATTCCATCCAGCCCTTTGGCATATGAATCAAGTGACGTTGCCCATAAAGTTACGGATTGCGACTGCGGGACGGAGGGACTCGTCGACACACGTGTCACCCAATGTTTTAAATATCGGATGTCGGCGATATATCGGATTGAGTTTTTAAATGTCGGATTTCGGAAGTCGGAGACATGTCGGGGATATTTTAAAAAATCGGATTTCCATATCTTATAAATAAAATTTTTATTTTTATGTATACTAACTATAATTATATGTTATAAAAATAGAAAAATAATATAACAAATAAATAAAAATGAGTCATTTATATTACAAAATAAAATCGAATAATAATTAAGGTAAAATATTATTAACAAATACAAAATGATACATTGTAAAATATATTTAATAGTATGCAATAAAATTACTTTGATAATAATAAGTTTATTGGAAATAAAAAAGATTTAAAAGTTAAAAATCTTTTATTAATTATAAGTGTTTCCAAACTTATAAATTTATTTTAAAAACATGTAAACATTCAAATAATAAAGGTATTAAATATTTTCATATTTTTTATAATATAAAATTAAAAATTGTGAAACAATTATATAAAATTGGTAGTAAGAATAAAACGTTAAAAAATAAAAATAATAAGTCTAATCGATTTAAATATACATAATATAATATTCATAGGCGATTTATACATAATATAAATCTATTTTTTTAGAAAAACATATCGTTTTGCCCTAGAAAATGACATGTCGGGAGACATGTCGGACATGTCGGAGGACATTTAAAACAATGGTGTCACCGGCCTGGAAAAGAGGGTTGCGTCAGGAAAGGAAGAACGGGTGGACACAGGGCCAAGCTGGATCAGGTGGCCCAGGTGTCAAAGGTCGGAGAGGGAGAACGGAGCGGCTGAATCTGGCATGTCGTTCGGTAGATGCTGCAATTCAAGCGCGCGGCTTGAGAGGAACACAGCGTCGAGAGGTCGTGAAGCAGTCTCACAGTCGGCGAACAGCACGATGCAACGAGATCAGCAAAACCGGGGCGGAGGAAGGTGTGGATTTGGATGTGGACAAAACAGTGAAGGATCGAGAGCGGAATCGCACGCGGGTCGAGATCTGGATACCCGCGATAGACGTGGAAGGTGCGTGCGGAGCAGGATCGGCAAGTGGTGAGAATCTGGGTACGGATCGAGCGAGGCAATATCAAGCGCCGCTAACAACGAAGAGGCAGAAGCGAACGAAAACTTGGTGGCACGGAGGCAGGAGGGGCGGCAGGTCGGATCAATGTTACAAACAAGAACAAGATTACATTAATCAAAGAAACATGGATACAATCCGGAGCAAGCTCTGGCCAAGACCAAGGCGGTTGGGTCCACCAATGATCCTTCTCTCCAAAGAGAGCCCGAACCCTAATGATCCCAAAAGATAAAAAGAACTTTCTCATACCACCTCCTTAAATAGGGGAGGCTGACATATCATTAACCCTAAAGCAATAACAAAACAATACAAGATATAAAAATAAGATACGCGCACATGCATAACACATATCACCACAAATCGTCCACTCACTCGCTAGATCCTAGAATATACAAGGAGAAACAAAGAATGTAACAGAACGTTTAAGTTGTTTAATGAAGTTGCTCACAGAAAGTTTGTAGGGAATGACAGAACAATTGTAACAAATTTGAAAGAGATATTAGGAGAGACTTGCATAATATCTTTACATGTCATAGATGCAGAGAACCCATCAGCAAGTCTAATAATGCGGGATAAAGGTGAGACCGAAGTAATCTCACTGGAAGATCCTTTCATATGATCAGAGGGCCGGAATTAATGAACCAAGTTGTGTGTGACTTCATAGTCGATAGAGAAGTAGTTTGAGTATAAGGGTCCGTTCGTTTCAACGACATTGATATTGAAGTATTGGTTTTTAATCCAATATAAATACACATGGGAAATGACAATGAGTTTAAATCCAATTTTTTTGTTCGGCCGCATGATAACTTTCTGTCATAGAAATTGACATTAATCACTTTTTATTGTTCGTTTGTAGAAAAATTTTCAATCATAGAATTTGACATCGGTCAATGCTCTCAAATAAAAATAACAAACGCGGATTTTTCTTCCGGCATCAATTTTTTCGCCCGGACACGTTTTTTTTCGTCATGACGCGATGTTTTTGCTCAGACTTAAATTTTTCGGCCCGAACGCGAAATTTTTCGTTCTAACGCGATTTTTTCGCCGAGACGCAATTTTTTCGCACGGACGCGATTTTCCCCCCGAACTCAAATTTTTCGCTCCGACATTACTTTTTCGCCCGGACGCAACTTTTAATCTCGGACGCGATCTTTTCGCCCGGATGCCACTTTTTCTCCCGGACGCGATTTTTTTCGCATGGGCGGGATTTTTTCGCCCGACGTGATTTTTTCACCTTGACGCGATTTTCGAACGGGGGTTTCTTCTTCCCCTTTTTCAATGAAAGATTTATATCAAGCAATTTCAATGTACCCGACGTGATTTTTCGCCCGGACACGATTTTTTCACACATAGCAATTTTTTCGCCCGGGCGTGACTTTTTCGCCCGGAAGCGATTTTTTTTGCCCGAACTCGAATTTTTCGCCCCGACGCGAAATTTTTGCTTCCGAGCGAAAAAAATGCGTCGGGCCAAAAAAGTCGCCCTGGAGGGAAAATCGCGCCCGGGCGGGAAAATCGCGCTCGGGCGGGAAAATCGCGCCCGGGCGGGAAAATCGCGCCAGGACAGGAAAATCGCGCCCTGGCGAAAAAATCAATTCCAGGCGAAAAAAATGTCTACGGGAGAAAAAATCGCGCCCGGGCGAAAAAATTGCGCCCGGGAGAAAAAATCGCGCCCGGGCCAAAAAATCGCTCATAGGCGAAAAAATTGTGCCCGGTCGAAAAAAAATCTCGCGGCGAAAAAAATCGCGTTCGGGCGAAAAAATCGTGTCCGAGCGAAAAAATCGCATCCGGGCGAAGAAAACGCGTCCGAGCGGAGAAAACATCCGCGTGTGAAAAAACCGCGTCTAGTCGAAAAAATCGCGCCCGGGCGAAAAATCGCGTCTGGGCGAAAAAAATTCATCCAGGCGAAAAAAATGCGTCCAGGCGAAAAAATAGCGTCCTGGCGAAAAATTAGCGTCCTGGCCAGAAAATCGCGCCCGTGCAAAAAAGTCGCTTCGGGAGAAAAAATCATGTCTGGTCCAAAAAAATCGCATTCATGCAGAAAAAATTACTCTTCTTTTGAAAAATCGATGTTAGTAATCTCAATATCCGCACCTGGAGATAGACATTGAACCAATGAGTTTTTAGTTCTGTGTGAATATCTACGGTTTTCCACCAGAAAGTCAATTCCAATATACAATTGTTGATACGAACAGCGGAAAAGACTTTCTTTTTCTTAAAGCCAATACTTTAATATCAATGTCGTTGAAACGAACGGACCCTAATTAAACTTTCATTTTTTTGTCATAAGTTGCTCTTTATTACCCAAGGTGCCATATAGGGCAGTTGGGACCTAACATACAACTTGTTTGAACTATGTATCATTTCGAACCAAGTTAGGGTGTGTGCAAGTCCCAACACTTTGCCTTCTCATGTCTGTTGGAACACCCTATTACTATTTGGACCAGGATGACTATATTTCTATAGGGATTGTATGCTGTGACCTCCATGTTGTTATAAAGGTCACATAGGCTAGTTAGAGTCGATCTCAGCTCGACGCAGAGTCGACCTCTGCTTGACGCAGAGTCGATCTCAGCTCGACGCAGAGTCGACCTCAGCTCGACGTGGAGTCGACCTCAGCTCGACGTTCCGTCGATCCCAGTTCTGCTTACAGAAAACACTCTCTGGCCGACGTGTGTCGTGCTCAGATCGACGTTTTTCTGTGAGCTCGACGCCTTCCAGTCTTCCGTCGATTTTGGATAGGAATTCAAATTCCTTCTGACAGACAATTAATGCTGAAGAATTATTGGCCGTTACAGCATATCTGGTGCATGGCTCAAGGAATTTTCTAAGGAATGTCTGCCTGTCATTTCCTTTGAGGCATGGACAGTTAAGGAAAGCAATTAATGCTGACTTCCAACGGCTATCAAAGTAAAGGAAGAAGAAGACTCAAATATATACTTTTTTTTCATTCCAATAACAAGAAGATACAGAGAATATACAGAACAAGAAGAGAACAACAATACAAGACTTCTCATCTTTTTTTCTGTGGAAAAATTGTTTTTGAAAGACTCTCTCACAGAAAATCTGATTGCTTCAAACACCTACATTCTCTTGATCATTCTTTGCTGGAGCAAATCAGATCTTTGAAGACCTGTCTTGTGCAGAGCTCTCCTTCCTGAACCTCATCTTGATCTCAGGGGGAGCTTTGACAACAACTTCAGATCCACTTCTGCTTCTCTTTGCTTGTTGAATAGAGAAGACAACAACATTTCTTTTTTTTTTCCTTCTGTACAGGGTTTTAACTCCCTTCAAAAGTTACTTTTGGTTTTGCTGAAACCTGGTCAAAATCAACTTCTGTTGGTTTGTGAGAACCTGATCAAAAACTCTCTGGTGCTCAAGACACCTGATCAACTCATCTTGAAGTGGATTCCTATCAAGGGTGATAGAAGAGTGGATGTACCCAGATTTGGGGAACCACATAGCTCCTTGTGTCATCTGGATTGCTTGTCTTTTTGTGTTTTTGCTTTGTGCTGTGAATTTATTTTTACTCTGATTATTTGCTATAGCACCTTACACTAAGTAAAGTAAAATTTTCTCTGCAAGTTTTTATTTGGAATATTATTTTAAATAACTCTATTCACTAGAGTTAGGAGTGATCTTATCCTGCACTTTCAATGTCCCTCCATTCCGCAGTGTGAGCACTTCATCTTACTCTTGTCTTCTAAGTCTTTAGGCTCCAAGTTTCTAGTGATACACTTTCTTTGTTCGGTAATAAGGGCAGACTTATCATATCCCACATTCACTTTAATGCAAAGAAAGTGTAAACTAGCTTTATCATAGCCCACATTCACTTCAGTGCGAAAAAAGTGCATATTGCAAGCTTATCCCAAAATAGAATGATTAGTAGTCTCCAAATTAGGTACAAAATCTATTTCGAATATTTAAGCTCTCTGAAATTGAAGCTCTGGAGGTGGACCAAACAGCAGTTGAAAGACTCTTCTTTGCATAAGCTCGGTTATATAGTCCTCGATAATTTGAATGGTCAAGTATAGATCAATTTCTACTCACTTGTGGATCAATTTACTATAATACTCCTCAATGTCATTCAAATTTGTCATTTTCGCACTGTTTGAAGTTGATAGATTTTGCCAAGTTTTTTTTTTTGAATAATTTCTTTCAACAAAATCTTACATTTCCTCATAAGAGGGATCTGCTTTGGTGGAAGCAGGTTTGGATAAGTAATAAAGTCAGGTCGTCTAAAACTTTTAATGAATATATGCATAGATGGAACCCATAAGGGTTCCTACCATTCAACTTGATTTGAATAACGCCATAAAAGATAGTTCCTACCCCTTTAGGGATGACAACACTCTTCAATTGTCCCACATAAGGAGAGCAGAAGGCGCAGAGAATAGACAGTAGGCAGGGGACCTTGTACTTGGGCTTCCTCGCACTCGGAGGAAACATTACTCCATTTTTGTTGTGGTCAAACGATTTTCGAAGATAGCTCACTTTATTGTGTGTAGTAAGACAGTTGATGCACCCCACATCACGGCTTTATTTATGAGTGGCGTATTTAG
Organism: Platanthera zijinensis; assembly: GCA_039513925.1. Classification (NCBI taxonomy): domain Eukaryota; kingdom Viridiplantae; phylum Streptophyta; class Magnoliopsida; order Asparagales; family Orchidaceae; genus Platanthera; species Platanthera zijinensis. The sequence goes on from CM077080.1 coordinate 166,678,899, forward strand.
ATTACACGGCCTACCGAAGTTCATTGTGTCTGATAGGGACGTGATGTTTATGAGTTATTTCTGGAAGACGTGGCGAAAGACTGGAACCACCCTAAAATTTTCTTTGACATACCACCCTCAGACTGAGGTGGTGAATAGGAGTTTAGGCAATTTACTTAGGTGTCTTGTAAGGGATCATGCATCTAGTTGGGGTTCAATACTCCCTATCGCGGAGTTTGAATATAACAGTTCTATCAATATGTTTACTGGGTTGAGTCAATTTCATATAGTGTCGGGTTATGACCATAAGAATCCTATTAAGCTTATCCCCGTCCCGTTAGAATCACGCCCACGTGAGTCGAATGAGTCTTCTGCACATCATTTGCATGAGTTATATGAGTAAATCTGACGAAAAATTATTGTTAGCAATGAATATTACAAAAACACATGCAGATATACACAGGCGAGAGAAGATATTTCTTGAAGGTGACCAGGTGATGGTGAGAGTCCGCACAGAGAGGCTTCCTCGGGGGCTTGCCAAAAAGCTGAGCGCCAAGCGAATGGGTCCATACACGGTCATAAGACGCATCGAAAAAAAATTCCTATGAGCCTGCAAATTTGGGTATCCATCCGGTGTTTAAAGTACAGGACCTGATGTCGTACTTCAAGCCTCGCGACTATGCAGACCCGTACAGCACAGATTTTCCTGAGCCAATACCACAACACCTCCCACCACACACCCAGCCCGCGTCCGACCCTCACTCGCCCAGGAATTTGTCATTGATGGCTTCACCTTCTTCACCACCACCCACGCGGGATTCTTCTCCTTGTGAGTTGAGCGATGAGAGCATCACTGAGGTTCTATCACATGAGTGCGTCCCCTCTTCAGACAGACTTATATGCCGCTACTTGGTACATTGGCGTGGACGACCCTTCACCGACGATACCTGGTTAGTTGTCGCTGAGCTTGATCGACTCGCCCCCGGGCTTCGAACTCAGTACAATTGTTTCCATTCATCGGAGATGAAGACCTTTCAGTCGGGGGGTGTTGATGTGGATCCTTCGGAGATGACTCGCCACAAGGCATGACCCACCTTTGTCTACTCATGCGGGAAGACTTGCCCGGATCAACAATCTGACTCCACGGATGCGTCTAGCACGGCGTTATGATATTATTTCATATAGTGGATTGTCTTTTTCTATTTTTATTTCATGTATTTTGGCCTCGATAGTACGGTCAATCATAGTCGTCGATCTCGGGTTCCTTATGTCTGGTTTTTATTATAAATAGGTATGTTGGGACTGTTATGAGGTTCATTGCATATTTTGGAATGAAGAATCCCGAAATCCGGCAATCCCTCCAAGGTGCCGACTCCGTGGAAGCCTAGCTGACGATTCCTACACCTTCCCCTGCTTCCCAAAGGTAACCCTCATCTCTAGCCACCTTCCACCACCCCCAAATCCCTCCACCGCGACCCCCACATCTCTTCAACAGCCATCTGTCGCCCCCTTTCTCTACAGCCTAGCAACCGTCGCGCCCTACAATCCTCTAAAATGCCCTCCACCGCCTCCTCCCTGCTGCCCCGCTTTTGCACCCCCTTTCAGCCACCCTAACTGCCTTTCGCCGCCCCACTATAGGACCCAGCAGCCACCGCAACTCCTCCTCTCTCCTCTGTAGTCTGATGCCCTATACTACAAGATCTTCCTTCCCACAGCCCAATCCTGCCCCGATATAGCTAAATCTTCCCTCCCACTGGCCTAACCCGTACCCATACTGCCAGATATGTCCTCCCACAACCCGATCCCGCTCCCTACAGCTAGATCCACTCCAACAAGCCCTTGTTTTCCTTCGGGAATGTCTCCACTACATAGTGCTTCGCCAGATCCTCGCATCTCGGGAAGCACCCATGCATTTGTGAGTGTCCTCTTGTTGTATGAACTCATGTTTTTTATATTAATTCACTGTGTTTGGTTTATTTTTTTGGATATTTTGGTTTGTGGGATATTGTTTAGATACACTTGTGAACCGTCGGAAGGAAGTACTCGTCTCACGTTCATCTTTGGCCCTCCCCGCAAAGGAAAGTCGTTGCTTGTTAGCCTCAAGAAAATATATTTTGCTTAAATACAAATGTGTGGGTTAATGTTAATTGCTAACAATTAATTATTGTCACCATCATTAGCATGTTCGCATCGTGATAGAATAGGAATAGTAGTTCGGAACCACACCCAACTAGGGGTGCAAGTTGAGTTGAGCCGGCTCGAAAGCTCGACGAGCTAGCTCAAAAAACTTGGCTCGAGCTCGAGCTTGCTTTCGAGTCGATCTCAAGCCCAGTAAGCTTTGTTCATGGGCTCGCGAGCCGGCTCACGAGCACTTTAATATACATATAATATATATTTAAATAATAATATATTATAGTATATTAAACCTGTCTCTTCCTGCTACCGTTGCCCACTGGTCGAGGCTGTCAGTTGTCCTTTCATTCATGGAGATTCACGCCATCTCCCATCTCCTCTTTCGCTTAATACAATATATTATAATATTAGTAAATATTATTAATATATTCATTTCATATCCACTTTCACAGTTTCATGCCATTGTCTTTCTCGCGAGAGGCGAGCCGGCGGATGGCGACTGACAAGCGGCGAGCGGCGAGCGGCGGACGGTGGACGACGAGGGACATCTCCTCTTCCATGCTTCGTTCGCGGAGCTCAGCCGAGCACGAGCTCGAGCCCATTGAACACAGGTTCGTCGAGCTTGAGCTCTAGCTCAAAAAAATAGCTCGAGCTCGAACTCGAGCCGGCTATTTTTGATGAGCTCGGCTCGTTTGCAACCCAACACCCAACGTTAAACATGCATCGTAGGATTTCACCGCACAACCTACCCTACATCACTAACTCTCCAGAATTGAACTAAAAAGAAAACTAAGACTCTGTTTGGGAGGGTGTTTGCACTCCGGTGCGGTCAAAGAGAACACCACCACCGTCCACGAGGGCATTTGTTTTTCCTCCTTTCCCCTCCATTCCCAGTCGTTGCCCCCAACGAATAGCGAAATACCATTGTTCCCTACCGCTGCCCCCAACCTCTAGTCCAAAGCTCCAGCAGCATTCGTCTCCCTTCACCGCCACCTTCGGAGTCCCAAACAAAGCCTAAATCATATTTGACCTTAGGGAGAGTTGATAAAAATTCTTATGAGCTTGATCTACTATAGAATAATGGAGCTCCTGTAATATTCAGTACAATAGACTTAAGCTTGTGCCATGGGTCCATGGGCATGTCATGGATATAAGTATATAACAGTTTCCTCCATTGTCATTCATTTGTTACATGACTTTAATTCAACTGACCCAGCTATCTGCTCGTCAATTGAGGTCTCATATGGTGAAAATGGTGCTCAAATAAGAGTCACATATATCTTGACTAATTTTATTTTATGTTTAGATTAATGTATTGAGAAAATAATGGTTGTCTTTTTATTTGATTTGAGTTTATGTAATGTTTGGTTAATATTGTAAAATGGAGTGTGGCCTATGTTGTGACTTAAGTTTGTTGATTTATTAGGGTCAACGTATTGAACAGGTAGCTAAATCTAAAGCAGGCATGAATAAATCCCAAGATAAAGCGTAAATTAAGCTCAAAATAGTCATCCATTGACCACAGACTTGTCAAAACTAGGCCCACATTTTTTACCCAATTCAACCAAGTTTCATGTGCAACCATCATACAATATAATTTTGTCATCCAAACTTTGAATTGACTAAACTTCTGCTTGTTATTTTCCTATCTTCAATACCTACAACTTTCATGTATCTATTCTTTCAATTTTGCATCACAAGCTCTTCCGTTTTGCGTTCTTCAACTCTTGACCATTTTAACTGTCAAATCATCAATTGACCTCCAAATCATCTCCTTTTGATTTCATACATAACTTCGACCTCCACCTCATTCATTATAAATAACTAAAAAAATTTTGATTCCTCTCTCTCTCCACCATTTAAATCTATGCATGCACTTTAACATTTGATATATCAACCTCCTTAATATACCACTGGTTTCCAAAAAAAACATGAAATTTCATCAAACACTTCATGTTTCACACCAAACGACAATGATGACAGCTTTTATCTCCCCTATGACTCTTGGGTTACTCTTTTCTAATAAGAGTCTCTACGTATTGTATTTTGGATATAGACTGATGAAAAGAATTTAGTACTTTTTCCACCATTGTGTATTAGTTTTGCAATCTTCTCTCTAGTAAAGCATCTCTAGATTGAGTGCAAGAATCACATGGTAGAAGACGTACAAATAAGGAGTGAAATCATCTAAGTGAATTATTGTCTATAGTGATTGAGTGCAGTTGGAAGAAGAAAGAGCCTAAGGATTGACCATGGAACTTCAACCTTCTAATCTTGATAACTTAGACATATTGCTAAATTTGTTAAGAATTAAGATACTTCTCATAGGCTTTGAATAATCTATTCAGCAATGTAATTTAACATTTTATTTATGTTAATTTTATTTCACAAAATATCAAAGAAAATGCATAAGAATTCTATATAATTTTTAAAATTCAACTCTTTTGTTAAAGACTAGCACTGTCATTTTTATATTAAGGTCTTCTAATAAATCTAGAATTAATTTTTTTCTACTTTTGCTTAATCGGTAGACATATTCATTCATAATCCTACATGGGACCTTTGGGCTTGTCCTGCATCAAATTCTTGTAATAATCAGCAAGCCGTCTCAATATTAATAAAAAATAAATGGAGCTGCTATGTATGTTTCTCCTTAATTTCCTTCATAATGAATCTTTCATTCTTCTTTTCATAAAACAAGATTGATTGTCTAATACCTACATTCTTTCAAATCTGTGTTGCATTATCATCTCACATAATTTCATCATATGACTCATAAATTTGGTCCCTAACAAACACCAAAATCCGCTAATGTATTCATTATATCAAAAGTGCTTCCATGTATTAAATTAAAAGCTAATGCATTGTCTTATTTGAATTCTTTGCACTCTACTATAAATCCATTTTACATAATTTAATATAATTATACAAGACTCAAGAAGAATGGCATACCTTAAGAAAATCACCAGCTTGAATCATGAAATCCTTAATAACCCGATGAAACTGGCACCCTTTGTAACCAATCGATACTCCAGCTTTTCTGCAATTCAGCTCCACAAAAACATTAATAAGATTTATTAAGTACAATCTGTTATTGGGAGCAAGTAGAATAATAAGATTGTTCACTCAAAAGAATAACAGACTTATTTAAAAACAGTTTATAATATATCAAGTTTGGACAATGTGGCACCGGCCTCCAAATAATGCATCAAACAAACATAATAAAATATGAAGAGATGTGTTTCTTGAATGAGTATTTCAATTCACCCTGTGTGGAAAATAACAAAAAAATTGCTAGTAAACAAGCAATCAATATTAAGTAAACATTAAAAGGGAAGCCCGGAGCACAAAGGCATCCCCGCGCAGCGAGGGTCCAAGGAAGGGTCCCACCACAACCAAGTAAAACACAACCAAAATTAACTGTCTTGGTACTTTTTATTTAGTATCAGTATCTAACTAAAAAAATTAAAGTAGATTAGCAAAGTATGAATTCATCAGTGAATGCATGGTATATATTATGACAACATATGACGGAAAAAAGAGCCACCAACACAACCTCAACTAATATAGGAAAACATTTTTCAGATTAAGGGATTTCCAAACGATTACCTATACTCACCGGTGCAGAACTGCCTGCATGGAAGCAAGAAAACAAACATTAGCCCACCAATTAAATAGTTAAGCTAAATGATTTCAGTTGTAGCATTTCTCAGAAAGATCAAAATCTGTAATCGAAATAAGAGATACTGAAAATTTCAGGTCTAGGGTAATGATTAGTACTAGGGATGGAGAGGAAAAACTAGGGACCTGAAGTTTTCGGCGGTCTTGGGAGCGATGTCGGAGAAGAGCTCCATTTTGATGCGACCAGCGGGGATGCTTCCGATGGTGACATCGAAGAATACGATGGGGTTCTTAGGGTTCGGAGGCCTTTGATGCCATTCCACCGTCGCCGTCGGCGGAAGCGGTGGCGATATCATCGTCGCGTTTGCATTGCCGGCCCCTGTACCAGAAGACATTTCGATTTGGAGTGATCCGGGGGAAGCAAATGGAAAGGAAATGAAAGTAATAGGGGTGCAAAGGAGTCTAGCTTGAGTGGAGCTTAGCAAAATTTTCAAATTCAAGCTCGAGCTAATCATTTTGAACTCGAGCTAATCATTTTGAGCTCGAGCTAATCATTTTGAGCTCGAGCTAATCATTTTGAGCTCGAGCTAATCATTTTGAGCTCGAGCTTAATGTCTGTTTATCGAGCTCGAGCTTAATGTCTGTTTATCGAGCTTCGAGCACGCGAACTCGAGTCGAGCTCGAGCTGCTCACCAGCTTTTTAGCTCGTGAGCCCGAGTTTCTTTATATTTTTAATTTTAAAAAAATATAGGAATAAAAAACTCACAAGCCGGCTCGCGAACTCATGAACAATTATATGCGAGCTCGAGCTCGACTCCACAGGCTCGAGTTCGAGTCGAGCTTTTTTCGAGCCGGCTCATCGAGCTTTCGAGCCGGCTCAACTCAACTTACACCCCTAGATAGTAATTGTTGAACGGTAGGCTCATCGAGTTGTGTTGCCACCAGAGATGAATTTTATCTCGCATTTTCAGCGACTGGGACCCCCTACCTATGACGGTAGAGTCGACTTCATGGCTTTGGATGAATGGATTTTCGCAATCGAGGAGATGTTCTCATACTCAGGAATATCTGTGGATTAGAGAGTGATGGTCGCTGCTTACTGCCTGAAGGGTCTGTCAAAGAGTTGGTGGTTAAGAGAAAAAAGAACCTGAAGGATAGATGTTCATGGGAAGCCTTCAAGGATTTATTGACAAGGAAGTTTCTGCCGTCGGTCGAGCAAGACCGTTTGATGAATAATTTTCTGCATTTGAAGCAAAGGTAACTCACGGTCAGTAAGTACGAGGTGGAGTTTAGTAAATTGAGCTGGTTTGCCCCGGATTTGGTATCCTCTGAATCTAGTAGAGTTAAGCGTTTTCTGAGTGGTCTTATTAATGACATCCAGCAACTGGCCAGTGGTTATGGATCTGAAAGTTATGCTGAAGTAGTAGAAGCTGTCCTAAGGGTCGAAGCAATGGCAATGCTAAGAATCGAGGCTTGCAGATGAGGAAAGATAAGAGGAAGTCTGATGATGGTAAGAACTCTAAGGAATCTGGTTCTGTTTCAAGGAAGAGAAGCAAGGAAGTGTGCAGTTTCTGTGGCCGGTCAGGCCACCCGTTCGAGAAATATTTCAAGAGGTTGGGAGCTCAAAAGAAGGAGCAGGTGCATGCAATTAAGGGCGCTCCCAAGGGGGATCTGATGTGTGTTATGTGCAAGTGGAAGGGGCACGATGCTGCCCATTGTTGGTATAAAGATAAGGTCTGCTTTTAGTGTGGACAAAAGGGGCATGTTAAGTCAAAGTGCCCACAGTTCCAGCCCACGCTACAGCCAGTTCCACTCCAAGCTTTGTCTCCGCCGCCGCATTTGGATAAAGGGAAGGGCAAGCTGAAAGTGGTATCTATGGAGGAAGCGCAGACGTCCACCCAGGTGATCTCAGGTTAGATCTTAACCTAGTTTGTTTTTAGCTCATAGTTGCAGTTTCGATGTTGCTTGGTTAGTTATGGATGTGATTTTATAGGGAGGTTTAAGGTAAAGAACCGTTGGGCGCGCGTTCTCTTCGATTCTGGTGCTACTCACTCGTTTGTGGCTAGAACCTTTGTAGAGCGTCATCGTTTGACTCTTGATCAAGTTAGTGATGTGTTTCATGTCAAGTTTCCCTCTAGTGACTCGGTAGTGTCGAACTAGGGTATCCTGAGGTGTCTAATTCTTTTAGGCGATTTCCTACCTGTTGTTGATCTGAAGGTGATAGACCTAGAGGACTTCGATGTGATCTTCGGCATGGACTGGTTGTCCATATATGATGCGGTCATCCAATGCATTGGACATCAAGATGGACAACGGTCACCCCAAGAGTGTTTATGGTTTTTCGCGCCAGGTTTCCCTGATTATTTCTGCGGTATGTGCTCAAAAGCTTTTAGATTTCGATTGTTTTGCTTACTTGGTTTCAATTTTGGAGACCGTTTGTAGTTTGTCGCGTGTAATGGAGATTCCTGTGGTGCGTGAGTTTCCTGATGTATTTCCAGATAGTCTTCCTGGTCTTCCACCTGAGAGGGATATAGAGTTCGTTATAGATCTTGAGTCGGGTACTCGTCCTATTGCTAAGGCACCATACCATATGGCCCCTCGAGAGCTGGAAGAGTTGCGTACCCAACTGGATGAGTTGCTGCAGAATGGATTTATTAGATCAAGTTCTTCACTGTGGGGTGATCTCGTACTGTTTGTGAAGAAAAAGAATGGGTCCATGAGGAAGTGCGTGGATTATAGGGAACTGAACAAGGTAACTATCAAGAACAGGTATCCCTTACCGCGAATAGATGATTTGTTTGATCAGTTGCGTGGTAGTACAGTGTTTTCAAAGATTGACCTTCGTTTAGGCTACCATCGGTTGAGGATTCGTGAGATGAATATTCTGCGGACCGCTTTTCATTCCCGACATAGACATTTTGAGTTCTTGGTAATGTCCTTTGGTCTGACTAATGCACCCTCTGCCTTCATGGACATGATGAATAGAGTGTTCAAGGATTTTTTGGACCGTTTTGTGGTCGTGTTTATAGATGATGTTTTGGTTTATTCCTGCAGTGCTGATGAGCATGTCCTGCACTTGCGTTTGGTTTTGTCTGCTTTGAGGGAGCATAAGTTGTTTGCCAAGTTTAGTAAGTGTAAGTTTTGGCTTCCTCAGGTTTCCTTTTTGGGTCATGTGGTTAATAAGGACGGAATTTCTGTTTACCCAGAGAAGATTTCTGCCATAATGGATTGAAACAGACCTACCACACCCAAAGAGATAAAAAGTTTCCTAAGGTTGGCGGGATATTATAGGAGGTTTGTGGAAGGATTTTCTACGATTTCTGCACTGTTGACTAAGCTTACGCAGAAGAACGCAATGTTCATTTGGAGTGATAAGTGCGAAGAAACTTTTTAGGAATTGAAGAGGAGATTATGTACTGCTCCAGTGCTATCCTTGCCTACCGAGGGAGTAGAGTATGTCGTTTATGTGGATGCTTCACATGTCGGGCTTGGTTGCATGTTGATGCAAGAAGAAAAAGTGATTGCATATGAGTTGAGGTAGTTAAAGATTCATGAAAGAAACTACCATACTCATGATTTAGAGTTTGCTGCAGTCATTTATGCCTTGAAGTTTTGGAGACATCTGGTGTATGGCGCGTTGTGCAAAATTTACACAGATCATAAGAGTTTGAAGTACGTCTTCACTCAAAAGGAGTTGAATTTGCTCTAGCGGAGATGATTAGAGTATGTCGCAAATTATGATGTTGAGATCTAATACCATCCGGGCGAGGCTAATGTGGTAGCCGACGCCCTGAGTAGGAAGACCGTGCAAATCTTTGGACTTTCAGTGGAATCCTTGGTAGAATAATTTTTGTTAATGGATATATCGGTTGAGAGTAGTGGCTCGCCCAGTAGTTTGGAAGTGTTAGAGCCCTCTTGGATTACACTCGCAAGGCTGCATCAAAAGGATGATCCTAAATTGTTGCACCTCTTTAATAAAACTGAGAAAGAAGAATTGTCAGACTTTGCAATCGATGATGTTGGTACTCTGAAGTACCGTGGTAGATACTGCATCCCCGTTGTTGAGGATATTCGAGTTAAGTTGTGCAATGAGGCGCATGGTTCTAGCGTTGTCTACCACCCTAGTTCTACTGAGATGTATAGATATCTGAAACAGATTGTTTGGTGGTATGGTATGAAAGGTGATATAGCCAAGTTTGTGTCAGAATGCTTCACCTGCAAGCGGGTTAAGGCTGATTATAGTAGGTCTGGTGGCAAGTTGACACCTTTAGAGATTCCAAGTTGGAAGTGGAAGAGTACTTCCATAGACTTCATTACCGGGTTGCCGAGATATCCCCGAGGGCATGATTCTGTGTGGGTTATAGTGGATAGACTAACGAAGTGTGCTCACTTCGTGCCATTCAAGATCGATTACTCTATGAAGAAGATAACAGAGTTATACTTGGATGAGGTTATCAGGCTATATGGAGTACCTGTTAGTATTGTGTCGGATCGAGACTCCAGGTTTACATCTCATTTTTGGAAAAGCTTACAGGAAGGATTGGGTACCGATCTGAGGTATTCCACCGCTTATCATCCACAGACAAATGGTCAAATAAAAAGGGTAAAATAGATTATATAAGACATGATAAGATGTTACATCTTGGACCATGGACGAGCGTGGGACAAGCGTTTGAGACTGATGGAATTTTCTTATAATAACAGTTATCAAGAAAGCTTGCAGATGGCCCCGTTTGAAGCTTTGTATGTGAGACGTTGCAGAACTCCCTTGTTTTGGGCTGAGGTTGGCGAAAAACCGTTGTTGGGCCCGGAAGACTTGAAAAAAATGGATATTTCTATGAAGCATGCATATTAAAGAAAAGCTTCGTATAGCTCAGGAGCGTTATGAAAAGAATGATAATCGGTGAAGGACTTATTTGGTATTTATTGTTGGGGACATTGTGTTTCTTAAAGTTTCCCTGATGTCTGGTATCAAGAGATTTGGTAAGAACCATAAGTTAGATTCTAGGTATGTGGGACCTTTCATGATTGTTGAGCGTATTGGAATGTCTGCTTAAAGGTTGGATTTGCCCACAAGTTTTTCTAGTGTGCACGATGTATTTCACGTAAGTCAGCTGCGGAAGTGTGTGCCTAGCGATCGACAGATTCTTGATGATGTGCCCCTGTTGGAGCCTAACCTTTCTTATGTTGAGATGCATGTTCGCATTCTGGATACTTAAGATCGAGTATTGTTGAGGAAGACTATACCAAATATTAAAGTCTTGTGGTGGAACCAAGACGTGGAAAGCGCGACTTGGGAGTTGGAGTCAGTAATGAGGGAGGCTCATCCTCATCTGTTCTCCTAGTTTCTTTCGGTATGTATTTCCATTATATAATCTTTGATTATTTTCCTTCCATAGTGGAATCTTTTGTGCGTAAAGTTTCGGGACAAAACTTTCTTTCAGGAGGGGTGGCTGTAACGCCCCTGATTTTTCAAGGTTTATTTAAAATCCCTTTAATCACATATTTTGACGTCAGGGCGTTACGTTGACGCGTAGTTGGTGGGTACCGTTGTCGGAGAGTGGCTTTTGCTCGTTGGTATCCGAGATTTTTTTGGTTATGGAGTATTAGCTTGGATAATTCCTCCTGTGTGTTTATATTCCCTTGCGAGCCGGGGTTCGTTTTGGAACACGACGGAGCGTTTGGGATATTTAATGTTTAGACTTCGGGAAGTGTTTACCTGAGTTTAGTTTGTCGGATTTCGATTTCGACTTCACGGTTGAATTCGTAGCATCGGTATTTAGCTACGGTGCGAATTTCGTAGAAATTCGAGTTTTGGTCGTTTGGACGTTTAATTATTAATAATAATATTATATTATTATTATATTAGATATATAAATACTTATAATTGGAAAACCTATTCATTATCTTCTTCCCCAAGCCATCGGGCCGAGAGTGCGGAAGAAAAGATGGCGACGGGTTTCTCAAGGCCTTCGACCGCCGCTTGTAGGAGTGTTGGTGCTCGAAATCATCGTCGGAGAGTAGATCCAGTTTGCTCTCTCCACGATCTATGTTTCTACGATGAGTTTTCCCATTTCTTGGATTTTTAGAGATTAAGGTATGTGGTTTTGACCTTATCTCATCTTGAAAAGTTTCAGGATTTACTGCTTAGGTGTTTTTGCGGACAGATCCGTGAGGAGGAGTGGTGGTGCGGCCGGATTCCGGCAAGATCGAGGCAAGTGGTGATTTCTTCCCCTTGTCGAGCTTTCATTCCTTATATTCACTGTTATTGCCCCTTTTTCCTTCTTAGAATTTAGGAATAGGGTAGGGTTCGACCAGGTTCTACCTGCTGCATAGGGTAGATCCTTATTCCGGTGGTGTGTATATCTGTCGAGTATAGGTTAGTAAGTCCTAGTTTAGTTTGTCGTGTATGACAGTGAGGGGATTCATCAGGTTTGAAGATTAGTTTAGGATAATGTCGTCTTATATGGCTGATTAGTTTAGTAAATTAGCCGATTTTGATAAAAGTCAAAATCATTGAAAAATAAATTTGAGGCAAAAGCATTTAGTGCGTTGAATGCACTCAAAGCGGTGTTGAGTGAAGTTCACTTGGCATTGAGTGGTCTGTGAGGCTAAGGAAAAAGCGTTGAGTGTGATGAATGCACTCAATGCGGCGTTGAGTGAAGTTTACTTGGCTTTGAGTGGTCTGTGAGGCTAAGCAAAAGCATTGAGTGCGCTGAATGCACTCAACGCGGAATTGAGTGAAGTTCACATAGCATTGTGTGATCTGTGAGGCTAAGGCAAAAGAGTTTAGTGCGCTGAATGCACTCAACGCGGCGTTAAGTTAAGTTCACTTGACGTTGAGTGGTCTGTGAGGCTATGGCAAAAGCATTGAGTGCGCTGAATGCACTCAATGCGGCGTTGAGTGAAGTTCACTTGGCGTTGAGTGGTCTGTGAGGCTAATGCAAAAGCGTTGAGTGGACTCAGCGCAGCGTTGAGTGGGCTCAATGCGGTGTTGAGTGAAGTTAAATTCACTGAGTAAACTGTTTGGCGTTGAGTGCACTGAATGAACTCAAAGTGGCGTTTAGTGTAGGCCAGGCGTCGAGTTGACTCGCCGCTTTTCCCATGACTTGGAATTTTTCGCCAACTCATCATGTATCAAGTTGAGGTTTGTTTTTGAGTAGAATTCGGCGTGTGTTTACTGATTTGTCGTGTATGCTCGATGAATCAGTGCGGACCTAGAAAGTTTTTCGCCAAATTAAGTTGAATTCGTCGAGTATGACTTAGAATGATTATCACTTGGGAATTTTCTGCCTTTATGTCAAGGAGAGTTTCTGTGTCCTGGTTGAGGTTATAGATCTTTATGTATGTTAAGTATGGCCTTTGGTTGGTGGTGGATAAATGACCCCCAACCTAACGCCAAATTGTGAATCATTACACTGTTGGCCTTGTTGTTGGACTATGAGTTGAGTTGGACAATGCGTCCACCACCACAGCACCTTATTTATATATTTGGATTGTTGGGTTGAGTTGGACATTGAGCCCACCACCCTAGTGCCTTGTTGAGACAATTGGACTGTGTTGGAACCCTACTTATGATTTGGGCTAGGATCATTATTAGGACTGATTAGATGACCCAACATGTATAGTCTAGGGTCATAGGATGTTTTTCAGGGTCAAGGTCAGTCACATGATGTTAGATTGTTGGAACCTACCTTTAGAATACTTCAGAGACAGAAGATTTTAGAGAAAAAGCAGTTAAAAGTATGTAGAAAAAGTCGTTTGACAAAAGCTGAACTAAGTTCGACGATCGTCGATCTCAGATCGACGAACTCAGAGTTCTTTCTCTGAGTTGAGCTAGACGAAAGTCAAGCTAATGTCGACAAACTGCTTTCTCTACTTTGAAGTTCAGCTCGACGAAGGACTTACTCAGTTCGATGAACTTGGATCTCATATTGAAGAAGTAAATTATTCAGTTCAACGATCTTGGAGCTCAGCTCGACGAAAGAGAGTTATCAGCTCGACGAACTTGGATCTCAGGTCGATGAAAATTTGCTGAGTTCGACTAACTCCTTCTAGGTTATGTTTGACTAATTCTCTGCAGTTTTTCAGTTCAACTAATGACAGATCGATTTCAAATTAATTCAATTAAGTAATACTCTGATAATTAATGCATAATATTCCCAATGAATATAACCATTACCAAGCAACATTAATTATGGATTTCACAGAGTTATTACCATAACATATTACTAGGACAGTTATGGAAATGCATTCAAGACAAATTGAGCCGTTCCAACTCCCAAAGATTATGAAGACAATTTCAAGGAAAGATTTTAAAATTCGAAGGTTTGAAATCTGCTATCATATATATATATTCCTTCAGAAAATTGCAGATGCACATTAATGCAGAATAGAGTACAAAAATAAGTGAAGAACAAATACAGTTTTACATACAGAGTTCTTTATCATCTGCTTCAAGCTTTTTTAAGAGATAACAAATCAAATATCAATCTGAAAGTTTTGCTGAAGAGAAACATCAATTTTAAAGGCCTGCACCCTGAAGCAAAGCTTCCATCTCCTAATCATCTGCACAACTTAGGGGAAGCTTTGACATCATCAACAATCCACTAGTCTTCTTAGAGATTTGAGACAGAGAAGACAAAATCATTTTCATTTTTCTTTCACGGTGTACAGAATTTTAACTCCCTTCAAAAGTTAACCTTTTGGTTCACAAGTCACCTGATCAAAAGACTTGGGATTGGTTTTTGGGCACCTGATCAAAATCTCAAAGGGTTGCTAGATCTCCCTTAGAAAAATAAATCTTCTGGTGACAGGGCACCTGAGCAAAAAGCCAAAAACCTGTGGTAGCAGGGCACCTGAGCAAAAACCTATAGTGGATTCCTACCAGGGTGGTAGAAGAGTGGATGTACCCAGGTTTATTGGGGAACCACTATAAATTCCTTGTGTCGCCTGGATTGCCTTTACTTATTTTATTTGTGTGCTGTGATTTTTATTTTTCATATACATATATATCACCTACTTTAATCCGCTATAAAAACAAGTTAATAATTTTTAAAATACTCTATTCACCCCCCTCTAGAGTTAAGTTAGATCTATCCCTCACTTTCAGACTGTCTGGTTGTGTTGGAAAATGTTTCCACCACCACAGTACCTTCTTGAAATGTGTTGGGTTTGTAAGTTCGGGTTGGACAATATGGCCACCGACTCAGGACCATTTCTTACCTGTGTTAATGATTCATATTATTAGAGTTATTAAGTCTCTTTCCTTATATTGTATAGATATATATTATTCTGCTTAATTTTGCAGATATTCTCGAAGCATGACTTCATTTCGCACTTGGTGCAACTTTCTTACTTTTGAACTCAATAAGTAAATCTTTTACCATTGTCATATGATTAATGTGCTGAGATTTGAAAACTTCCTTATGTTTGGGTTGGTATCCCTTTATTCCT
Source organism: Platanthera zijinensis (assembly GCA_039513925.1). Taxonomy (NCBI): domain Eukaryota; kingdom Viridiplantae; phylum Streptophyta; class Magnoliopsida; order Asparagales; family Orchidaceae; genus Platanthera; species Platanthera zijinensis. Next base: position 166,694,088 of record CM077080.1, read on the forward strand.
TTTTGGTTTAGTTTTAAACTTTTAATCTTGATTTACCACGCGTATTTTCATTCTTGCTGAGGTGTTCTTTCTTTGAATGTCTCAGGTTTAGAGAAGTAGTCGGTTGAGCGACTAAGGTTGGTTTTTGGCCGGTATTCTCTAGCTGTCGTTTCCTCACCGACTGTGAGGTAGATGTTGTTTATTTTCTTTTAAATCAGACATACATATCTTTTAGTGGGTTCGTGTCAGGTTGTTGATGCCCACTAGATTTTTTTGTTTAATGTTAAGCACTTGCTAGCTGCTAAGCCTTTTTTTATATGATTATGTGAATTTACTTGCTCTCTGGGGAGGCTTTATGCTAGGTTGCATGTTAGATATTTTAAATTATAAAAGTATTACTTCTATCACCTCATACATGACATCTTTCAAAACTAAAGTCACTATGTTCAATGAATGTAAAAGCTATTTTCATACTTATACTAAATCTATGAGTCATGCATACCATGAGTTGTCCTATATGGATATTTTGCTCATATATGATGTCAATCAATGTAAACAATGTATTTTCCGCAGCGTATACTTATATTTTTAGTTATGGACTAGTTGATCCACTGTGCCGAGGGATACGACCACTAAAACTTAACTTAAAACATGTTTTTCTCACATTATAACTTAGTATTTACATAAACTGGGTTTGATTTGGAGTTTACCTGAACGTCTGTAGTTATCCCCTGCACGGCGTGACATCACGACGCGTGTTTTCTCTTACTCTAATATACTCTTTAAATTAGGAGAAATGTGGGTTGTGATAGCCGCCCCCTCCGGCAGCCGACGATGCGGCTGAAAGTGTCTAGCGTCTACCTAAATCACCTAGAGGGGGTGAATAGGTGATGTTTGTATCTTTTTGCGGAATAAAAATTACTTAGAAATTAAACACACAAACACCAAGATTTATAGTGGTTCCCGCCTCGCATATCTACCACGAAGGGCTAGATTCATCTACTTCACCAAACTCAGATTTCCACAAATCTTACACCTCGGAGCCGCAACTCCTACAACTCGGAGATGACGCTCCTACCACTCAAACCACAACCAGATCTATGACTTGATCCGCAAACAGATCTACTACTCGATCCACAAACGGAACTACCACTCAGAGAAAAATCTCCTACAAAAGTAAATGAATATTACACAATAATTTTACACCCAACTTAGACAAGATTTGAAATCTTCAATCCGTCGTTCTTCGAGAACAGTAGATCTTGAAATTGCTTGGAGAACAAGGAATATAAAAACTAGGAAGATCTTGAATCTTTGATCGACTTGATCTGGAGGAGTTTAGATTTATAGAGAGAGGAACAATCCAATTGCGTATGTCGAAGATGAATTGTGCACAGTAGTTCATCAACGCCCGATCAGAATGTGACGATGCGTACGGGAGTCGAGCCGATGGATTTTCGATTTGGAAAGATTAGCGATTTTGAATTGAGAGCAATAACACCATTTTATGGAAAGGAAATATCCCCTAGGTATTTATAGAGATCTCCTTGTCAACGGTATCAAGAAACTTTCCAAAAACAAAACCTTAAAAAGCACTGTCCATGGATGACCGAACCCGAACCAGAACTTTGAAATAGTCGGAAAATGACCTAAGTCAAATTTGTCGAGCATCGCCAAGTATCACTAGTATACTCGCTGAATGGTTCTTGATATACAATGAATGAGACTTAGAAAAATAAGATTAGGCCGACAAATCACTCAACGCCAAGGCGGAGACCATACTCGACGAATTCAACTAGTATCAGTTAGTATACTCGAGAAATTCGTCGAGTATTGGATAGCTCACTCGACGCCTGGCCAAGCAATATATGACGAATGAGACTTAGAAAAATCCAGAGAAGTAGCGTGGAATGGACTCGACGAATTCGGCGTGTATCGTCTAGTATATTCGACAAATTCGATGAGTATACACGATGATACTAGGCGAATTTAAATTGGCAGATTTTCCAATTCTCAGAGAATTTACCCTAAGTACAAATGATAAATTTGACGAGTGTTGGTAGGGATATACGGCGAATTCGATGAGTATCAACGAGTATACTCGACGAATTCGACGAGTATTCCTAACCATACTCGACGAATTTTACTTAGGTAAATTCCTGTCCTTCTGATTCCAAGCCTTTATCCTTCCTTGATCCTTCTCTTATACTTGGGATAGAAGTACACCCCAATAGAGAGATTACATTTGAGTCAACACATTGGCCTACACAATGAAGGATTATATTGTATAATCCTGTGTTTACTAACCCACTGTAACCTGACATTGGTGTGTACTTAGCAATGTAAACCTACAAGTACATAACTAAAATAGCAGCATCAAATACAATCTCAATTCATCTTAGCTTGATTGAACCCTTCTTCAAATCAGGGTTACTGTGGATGCAATACCCAACAACGGCCAAGGGGGCGGCCGCCTGGGCCACCCCCTCCTTCGACTGCCCCCTCTATTGGTCACCGGTGCGGTTAAGGGGGCGGCCGCCCGGGCCGCTTCCTCCCCAGGCCATCAGTGCGGTCCCCCAGGCCGCCCCCTCCCCCGGCCGTCGGTGTGCGGCCAAGGTAGCGGCCGACCCTCCCAGGCCGCTATCGGCGGTCCTCCCCTTGCCGGTGAACTTGGCGACAAGTTCGCCGCCCGCCCACGAAGTCCCGCTCCTGTTGTCCGATTGATGGGGAGCATCCCCGGCCGTCCGATCTACGTGTAACAACCTACTAACCACCTGGTTAGTTGGGGGAATTTAGTTAATATTTTATAATTTAATTAAATGGTCTCCAAATAGCGAAATACGCGCATTTAAACTATACCAAAAATAATCATGATGGTTGTTACGGTGTGCGGATAGCCGCGTAACCACATAACCACCACCCATAGCCTATAAAAGGAGCCTCATGCCTCCTCATTTCTCACTTTTTTCTTCCGAGTTTTCTACTTCCTCAGGTTGGAGCTCTGCCGAATTTCCGAGTCTTCTACTTCCTCAGGTATGACCTTTACTGTTGTTGCTGATGCTCTTTGACTGTTGCCTTGTTAACTACTAATCGCTGACCGTTGACGAATAAGGGTTGTACAATGACCCTACAAATGAACGACGCTATTATTAGCAAATTAATTTTAGTTATTAGGAGACCATTATTAATGTCAAACCCATAATAAAAAACCAAAGAGACAAACACATACAAGTTTTCTACCCAAGTGTGATTTGCCATAAAATATTTCCAAAATAAATTTCTATTGATTTTGCCATTTTGATCCCCCGTTTAAATTAAGGGAGTTGTTAAGGGCACCACAATTTTGGCTAGGCGTACCGCAATTTCTCATAATTTTTCGCGACTTTTAGAAATACACCTTGTACATGCATTTTTAGGAAAAGTGTTCAACACGAAAGTTGTAGATCTCGTAGAGATCTACAACTGATCTCGTAGAGATCTACAACTTTCGTGTTGAACACTTTTCCTAAAAATGCATGTACAAGGTGTATTTCTAAAAGTCGCGAAATCTGGACGTATTTCCAAAGTACGCTTAGACATGCATTTTTAGGAAAAGTGTTCAACACAAAAGTTGTAGATCTAGTCGTGTTCTACAACTTTTGTGTTGAACACTTTTCCTAAAAATGCATGCACAATATGTATTTCCAAAATGTACAAAAAATTAAGAAAAAATACGGTGCGCCTACCCAAAATTACGGTGCCCTTAACATCTCCCTAAATTAATTTTGAAATATTTAATGAGCTGTCAGTTATTACACAGCCTCCCCCTCAGAAGCTGAGGTAGGAATTACCTCCGGGAGAGGGACTATAAGTTCTCCATTACCATTAGCTCATCAACAACAACAAGATCAGCAACAACTGTAGAGGTCATACCAACAACATCATCAATCTCATAATCCTCTACAGTAAGGTCATCAGCACATCACTATCAGTATCCAAGTCATCATCAACATCAGTACCGTCATACAGGCTATCAACAGCCTCTTGCTCAGATGGAGCAAGAACCTCTTCCACAACAGTCTCTTCCCTAGCAGCAGCAAGCACAAGCTCTGAGACAGCTACAAGGCCTATGGAAGCCACCTCAGATAGCAGAACCACTGTCTCTACCTCTATAAATGGAGCATCTGGGAATAGCACTGACTTTGGAGCTGGAATAACTGTATCTAGAGCTTCTGTCACTGTGTTAGAAGGCACACTCAAAGGCACTATGCTAGTAGACACTTGTGTTTCTGTTGTGTTCCCCTCAATTCCTACACTCGAGCTATCAGGAATCTCACTGGGGTGTGGAGAAGGAATCCTGACATCAGGAGCATGTTCTACTCGGCCCCCTCCATAAGCAAATCTGAGGCTCCCCTTGCCTAATGATCCTCCTATCCCACCTGGAAAATTTGGATGAGTCTATTTTTTTAAGTGATGGATAGACACATCTTTGGTCATATCAAACTTGTCACCATCTAGTTGATTCAGGTACAAGCTGATAATCCTCCCAAAGTTGGGAGTGTGGGGGCTATCTTTGATTTTCTCAAACAGCACATCACCCAGTCCATTCTCTTCCGACAGATGATTGCCATAAGAATTTTGAACATCTCAGTAGAAAGGTAGTCATGGGAACTTGTTTTGCACAACAACAATTTACCAATGATGTCTGATAGAAGCTTTCCTTCCTCATTCATTCCTTTACACTTTACAGCCTTTATGCCTCGAGGCAGTCCACAAAATAATAGAGCTCAAGAAAAATCATCCTCATCGAGGTAATCAGCCTCTTCACAAAGAAAGCCGCAAGTACCTAGTGAGGAGTGAAGCTTTAACTCTGACTTTAGTCTGCAGAACTTTGCTTTTGATGACGGTGTCCTCACGTCAATGCTTGGCATGATGAAAGAATTCAAGAACTTCCTTCTCCAAAACCTTGCAAAGGTGTTATAGTACAAAGGAAAGTCTTGCAGTTTCCAACATTAGGATCACATTATGAAATTCATCAGAGGTAGAGGCAAACCACGTTCGGACTAATTCTCGACCTCCCATCAAACCACTAGTGCTTTGAGGGCCATGGAGATTCAAAGAATGAAGGATAGCTTGCTGGACTGCTGTCATTTGAAGTTATTACTGTCACTACACTATCACTGTTGGAATGGCGAGAAACCATCTTTGGATCGGTGAGAGAAAGATATCGGAATTTCAAGCCATCAGAGGAATAATTTCGGGAAAATAGTTTAGGTCTTGCTGGAACTTTGTAGAATCCTTAGATTTTGTCACTGAACTAGATGGTGAGGAGTAAACCCTAGTCCACGAGAGGAAGACGATGCAGTTTCGCAGGAGGTGAAGGGTTGGGAGCGATTCGGCGATTCGACAATTGGTTCAGTGAGTGTTGTAGGTTTTGCCCTGAGCCTTTATATATATATAGAATTTAAATTGACCTAGAAGGCGCGTACCTGATATATGCGGCACTTGGGATCCAATATAGAAAGATATAAAATTTTGCCCTAAGTTAAATTCGGCTAGTTTCGCCGGAACCAGGTAAGATTTGGCGAGTTTCCAATGATATCCAACGAATCGGCGAGTGTGCTGTCCGATATTCGACGAATTTCCCTTGGGATATTTTTAGCCTTGATGCATTTCCCGAGAGCTTCCTGTATTCTTGGCCCTCTTCATGAATCCTTGTTCAGCATACCTAGTTCCGTTTTGAAAAATGAGAACTTGGCCTCGTCCAGCGGCTTTTTGAAAATGTTTGCAACCTGTTTATCCGTCGGGACATAGCTGAAGGCTATGTACTTATTCTCCACATGCTCCCGAATGAAGTGATATCACACCTCGATGTGCTTTGTCCGACTATGAGAGACTGGATTATTCACGATCGCTATTGCGCTGGATGAGTCGCAATACATTGGAATCTCTTTAAACTTCAAGTTGTAGTCTTCAAGTTGATTCCTGATCCATAGAAGCTGTGCGCAACAACTACCCGCAGATATATACTCTGACTCGGTCATTGAACTTGCCACACAATTCTTCTTCTTACTACTCCATAAAATATGCCGTCTTCCGAGGAATTGGCACGTCCTAGAAGTGCTTTTCCTATCATCTCTGCTTCTTGCAAAATCGGCATCTGAAATACTAATTAGCTCGACATCATTATTTCTCGGGTACCATAAGCCAAGATTGGGTGTACCCTTAAGGTATCTTAAAATTCGTTTTGCAGCGACGTAATGAGATTCCTTTGAGTTCACCTGAAATCTAGCGCAGAAGTATGTTGAAAACATTATACCTGGTCTACTGGAAGTGAGGTAGAGCAAGGATCCAATTATGCTTATGTACTTGGTTTCATCAAAGGTTTCCCTTTCTCATCTTTGTCTAGAGACATAGTTGAACCCATTGTAGTTCTCATAGAGGTTGTGCTCTCCATTCCGAATTCTCTTAAGAAGCTCCTTGGTGAACTTTGTTTGAGAGATGAAAATTCCATCTTCAGATTGTTTCACCTGAAGTCCTAAGAAATACTTCAGCTCTCACATACTACTTATTTCAAAATTCCATTACATAAGTTTGGAAAACTTCTTGCAAAGGTTATCTTCCGTAGAGCCAAATATGGTATCGTCGACATAGATTTGTACTAGCAGAATCTTGCCTTTTACTTCCCTAAGAAATAATGTCTTGTCTATATTTCCTCTTGTGAACTTGTTCTCAAGAAGAAAGCTAGACAGTGTCTCATACCAAGCTCGGGGAGCTTGCTTTAAGCCGTATAGAGCTTTATTTAAAAAATAAGCATAATCAGGGAAATTGGAATTAACAAAACCTAGGGGTTGCGCTACGTATACTTTCTCTTTCAGATTCCTATTTAGGAATGCTGACTTCACATCCATTTGGTAGACGATGAAGCCTTTGAGGGGAGCATATGCAAGAAATAACCTGATCGGCTCGAGCCTAGCCACTGGAGCAAAGGTCTGGTCGAAGTCGATCCCTTCTTATTGTCTGTATCCTTGAGCTACAAGCCTGGCTTTATTCTTGATAATGACTCCATTTTTGTCCAACTTGTTTCTGAAGATCCACTTGGTGTCGATCACATTCTGTCCCTTGGGCCTGGGTACCAACTCCCAGACTTTGCAATGTTCAAACTGATTGAGCTACTCTTGCATTGCCAAAATCCAAGAAGCATCCTTGTTTGCCTCTTCAAATTTCTTTGGCTCAACCTATGATAGAAAACTAAGATGCATAATCTCATTAGCAGTACCTCTTTTGGTTCAAACATCGTCACCTGGCTCTCCAATTATTAGATCAACTAGGTGATCTCTTAGGTGTCTGAACCCTAGATTTCTTACTCTCCCACCAGCAGGCTCTGCAACATTTGGTGTATCCTCTGTAGGTTGAAGTAATTCTTCCTCTAGGGGTTCTACATCCCCCAAGCCTGGATCGACGATCTTGACCGAGCTTGGAGCTTCTTCCTTAACAGCTTCATCCAAGCTTAGTTCCTTGAACTTGGTACCTGCATCTACACTAATAGCACTAGACGAGCTGCTTTGGAGCAGACTTGTTGATGCAGGCTCATGGTTTCTACGGGTTAAACTATGCATTCTTATGTTCGACAATTTAATTAGATAACTAGCGTGCGGTTTCTCTACTTAGCACTATCGAATACTCAAGCATTTAAAGGCACAAATTCCACAACAATCAACGCAAAGGGATGCTACCCCTTATTTTAGATTGAACAAGGGCTATATGCCAATGTTCGCTCAAGTGAAATGGACCCACTCGATCCGGACAATTAGCAATTCAGATTAAATTATGCGCAAACGTTCACACATTCAATACGAGAATATCCAGACTAAATAAGTGATTTAAAATTAAGTCCTAATCGATCCCCAAAATTAATTAATAGAGGGTATACCAAATCACTTGATCTCAAGGGGAAATCAAGGGTGATGAACCCGATTTCCTCTATTGTTCACGAGATCTACCCGTTCCAATTAATGCGAAAAATATTCGGGAAATATATGCTTTGAAAATTAGATTTTAACTAGTACAATATTCAATATAAATCAGAACAATTTACCAGCCTTCTATTCCACCAATTCTCACAAAATATATAAAAGAAACACTCAACTAAGTTGGTTTAGAAAAGCATTATCCAAATCCCAATATGTATCCGTCCACAAGATGAGTGGAGGAGGCACACATGACGGTGGTATATTCTCTATTTCCACGCAGAAATCCTTGGATCCGCACCAGACGATTAAGATGCTCGCCGCTTCTCCTTTTGATAAACCCTTGGAGAGGGAGTTCCTTGAAAAGACAATATTATTGTAGAGGAGAGAGAAAAGGTGGTGGAGAATAATTTTGGTCTCAAGTGAAGGAGGGTGGTTGCTAGGGCAAACCAAGGTAGGTCGGTTTTATTATGTGGAGAGGGTGGAGGCTCGGGCTGGAGGAAATGTTGGTGGCTCGGGTATGGTGGGGGAGTTGGTGGCTGGGTTTGGTGGTGGAGTTGGGTGGTCGGTTTTGGTGGTGGAATTGGGTGGCTGAGAGGTTGAAGGGAATGAAGGTGGTGACAGCTAGGGTTGGGGAGGGGCTCGGGTTACCTTGTGGTGAGAACTTGAAGAGAGAGGAGGAGGAGGAGGAGGGGAGGGGGAAGGTGGCCGAGCCACTAAGAGGGGGAGAGAAAGAAGATTGGCGGCCAAGAGGAGGAGGGGGAGGGAGGTGGCCGAGTTTTGCCAAGGGGGAAGGAGGATCTCAAAAGATCTTTAGGGGGATTATTTTCTTATTCTTCTTCTCTAAACAATATGACAAATATCATGGCCTATATATAGGCTTACACCACTCAATCAACCCTTTCATTCATAATTACAAATTCAAATTGAAAATATGATGGTTATATGCACTCATCATAGCACATGAAATGAAATAATTAAAACAACACATGATGGTTATAAGCACCCATCATTACACATGAAATGGAAATTAAACATGAAATAAATACTAAAATAAAATTTCTCCGAGTGCCTGTTAAGACCGTATCCAAATTTGCAGACGACTTTATCAAACACTTATCCTTGCAGAACTCAACGATGTAGCATTTATCACATAACTGACTTATGCTTATAAGATTATGGTGTAATCCTTCAACATAAGCCACGTCTGTGAAATAGACTACTCCGTTGGAGATCATACCATAGCCTTTTGCGGTTCGACCCTCCAAAGTTGACTTTTGGCCCGTCTTTGACTGGGGTGAAATCAAGCAATAGGCTTCTTGTCCCGGTCATATGTCTAGAGCATCCACTGTCCAAATACTAGATCGGATTTTTGTTGGCCTTTGGACATACCTACAATCATAAATCATTTTACCTTAGAAACCTAAACTGATTTGGGTCCTTAGTTCCTGGTCAGCTTAACACCACTAGAAACATTAACTCTGCGAGTGGTCGGTCTCACATGGTTAACTCATGGAGTTACAAAATTAGTAGAGTTTAACCAACAATCTGTGCCAAAATGACCAATTTTGCCGCAACACCAACAGTCAAACATGGTGTACCTTCTCTTGTACTCCTACTTTACCTTTTGAACGTGAGGTCTAGCAGGGGCAACATACTAGGAGGTGGAAGCCTCCTGATTACAGCATACACATGTGTTGGAACACCCTATTACTAATTTGGGTAAGGATCACTATGGTTGTCTTAGGAAACCATGTTGACCTAGTTGTATAGTTGTAAAGGTCAACATTAGAATGAGTCTAGGGCTTAGAACTTAGGTTTGAAGCTGCCCCCAGGACCTCTCCAATGTCAAGGATATAGAGCCAAGTCTAAGGCAATTCTCGTCGAGCTCAGGTCGACGAAACGTCGAACTCGGTTCGACGCTCTCTGAGCTCAACTTGATAAATCGTCGAACTCCGGTCGACGATCTTCGAGCTCAGATCGACGATCTCTCTTCAGTTATTCTTCTGGTCGCTGAGCTCGGTTCGACGATCTTTGAGCTCAGTTCGACGTTTTCTGTCTGCTTGATCTCATTTCATCTCTGAGCTCAGTTCGACGATCGTAGAGCTCAGATCGACGATTCTTCTGAGAGATCGACGCTTTTAAGGATTCAAATGCTGTTATTCTTTGGAATGTTTTTGAATATTATCAGCATTTATGATAAGAAGATCTGCCAGTCGTGTGTCTTTATTCTGGAGCAAGTTTCAAGGTATTATTCAGAGAATGTTTGCTGGTCTTTCCTCTAGAAGACAAGACTCTTTATGGAAGACATTTATGACTGCCAACGGCTACTTTGGACAAAGAATTTTTCAGAGAATAAGATCTTCCTTTTTCAAAGAATATACAATATACAGAACACTGATAGCAAAAGAAGAACAGAAGAACTGCGACATAAAAAAATCTTCTTGCTTACTGAAAAGTGTTCATAACTTCATCTCAAGAACTCCAGACACCTCATCTCTCAGTCTTCTTGCTGAAACAATCTTTTGCTGGAGATCAAAGTTCTGAAGACCTATCACCCTAGAGCAAAGCTTCCCTTCCTGAACCAGTCTACATCTCAGGGGGAGCTTTGACAACAAAGATCCACTAGTCTTCTCTCATTTGATTTGAGAACAGAGAAGACAACTTCATTTCCTTTTCTTTTTTTACTTTCCTGCTGTAAAAGGGTTCTTGAACTCCCTTTAAAAGTTCTGTCTGGTTCTGAGAACCTTGTCAAAACTCAGTGGTGGCAAGACACCTTATCAAAAAATCCAGTTTTGGTTTTTGAGCACCTTAACAAAAGCTCATTGGTGTCAGGACACCTGATCAACTCATCCTGAGTGGATTCCTACCAAGGGTGGTAGAAGAGTGGATGTACCCAGGTTTTTGGGGAACCACTATATTTCCTTGTGTCTTCTGGATTGTTTGTTTGATTGTTGCTGTGTGCTGTGCTCTTATTTTCTTGCTTCTTTAATTATTTTCTAGCACTCTACACTACAGTATAAATTAAATTTTATATGTGTTGATGTTTTCAAAACTGTGAAACTTATTTGAATAAACTCTATTCACCCCCCCCTCTAGAGTTGAGATAGATCTTACTCTCACTTTCAATTGGTATCAGAGGCAGGTTGGTTGCTCATACAGGCTAACACCTGAACCAAGTGATCCTTGGTAAAATCTATCCTTTAAGAGGGTTATTTCTTCTTATATATATATATATATTACTCTAAGACATGACACAGAACAAGGATTATGCAAGCACCAGACCTCCAGTGTGCAATCTATCTAAGTTTGCACTTTGGAAGGCAAGGATTAAATTATACATGAACTCTATTGATGAAGATATTTTCAATTCTGTCTTGACAGTTTGTCCAAGTCCACCAGCAAGCTCAAGCACAAATGCTGTTCCACCTCCCTCAGGAACAGATGCAGACATAAAGAAATGGAAAACTGCAGATGCAAAGGCCATGAACATCTTAGCTCAGACAATGTCTGATGAGATATTTCAGAAAGTAGCTGACTGCAACTCAGCCAAAGGAATTTGGGACAAGCTCTCTGAAATTGTCTCAGGGTCTGCTGATGAAAGGAAAGACAGGAGATCTCACCTCATAATCCAATATGAGAATTTCAAGAAAGGAGAGACTGAGTCAGTGGCAGATATGTACACCAGATTGAGTCTGATTGTCAATGAGCTAAGGACCTTGGATAAAGAAATCTCATTGACTGAGCTTAATGACAAGATCCTAATGTGCTTCCCCAGTACTTGGGATTCAAGAATCTGGCCAATCAAAGATGCCAGAAGTCTAAATGAAATCACTACTGAAACTCTCCTAGGCAAGCTCAAATCTTATGAGCTGCTTATCAAGAACAGAGAGGAAGAACAGAAGGCTGCTTCACCAGCCTCAAGGAAAGAGAAGTCAATAGCTTTCAAAGCTATTGAAGATCTGCCTGAAGAAAAACTCACAGGCAATGAGGAATTGGTCAGCCTACTGGCCAAAAGATTTTACAAGCTAGCCAGAAAGGACTTCAGAAAAAGGCCATACAAAGGTCATGACAAACCAAGGTATGATAAGTCAAATAATAATAACAAAGAAATCATATGCTTTGGTTGCAGGAAACCAGGCCACATTGTGCCTGACTGTCCAGAGAACAAGAACAAGGACAGAAAGGATAGAAGAGAAAAAAGAAAAGAAAAAGATTTCAAAAAGAACAGCTCAGACAAAGCCTCCTCTAGCAGGAACAAAAATACAAGGAAGGGTTTTGTTGCTGAGACATGGAGTGAGATAGAAGAAGATTCTGAAACTTCATCTAGCTCCAGTGATGATGAAGATGATGCTGATGAGAAAGAATTCTGCATGATGGCTATCAATGCCTCACAGCAAAACTCTGATGAAGAATCAGATTCAGATTCAGAAAATCAACCAGAGGAAGATCAGGTAATTAGCTCTTTTGATTTTAATTCTGAGGACTTCAAAAATGAATTTAAGATATTGTGCTTGGATTTACTAAGATCTGAAAAAGAGATAATCTCTCTCAGAAATAAATTATCTGAATATAATGTCCTAAACTCAAATAACCTCAAACTCTCCGAGGAGTTAGAATGCTGTAGGGAGGAGATAGCTTCACTGAAAAGTGAACTGTCAAGAGCTAAAAAGTTTGAAGAATCCCTAAATGGGAGAAGTATCAGACTGATGGACATTACAAGCACAGTGAACTCTAGATTCAACAGTACACTGGGCTTGGGTGCCTCATCCAGCCAACCTATAATATTAACAACTCCAATCAAATTTGTCTCTAACAAAGAAAAGGGAGTAATAGAGGTAGCTAGGAAGAATGCAGATCTGTCAGAGAAAAATTCAGTTCAACAGATTGCGTCGAGCAGAGCTCGACGATCGTCGAACAGAGCTCGACGATCTAACCACAGATCGTCGAACTCAGCTCGACGATATCCAAACTCTGAACTTCAGAATAATTGATCTTCGAACAGAGATCGACGATCTGACCCAAGATCGTCGACCTCAGCTCGACGATCGTCGAACAGAGATCAGGACTGTGAACATTCCTTCAATGGCACATCTAGATTCAATCCTAGAGGTCCCACATCCCAAGGCTTTAACCCCTATACTGAATGGATAGTACCTCCTAGGAGATACCATCCTGAAGGCTATAAGAGTCAACCTGGGATGTCTTTTATTTCTGAATTCAAAGGATATCAACCTAGGCCCAAGGTTAACTGGGTCAAAAACAATTAAGCTGCTCATGTGCAGGTGAAGACCTATCCAGTATCTAACCAACAATGGTATCTGGATAGTGGGTGCTCAAAGCACATGACAGGGAACAGGGAGAACCTATCATCCTTCATAACCAAACTTGGACCCAAGGTGATTTTTGGTGATTCAAATTTTGGTCAAACCAAAGGATATGGTGCTGCTCAGATAGGCTCAGTCACTTTTAAGAAGGTGGCATATGTAGAAGGACTGAAGCACAATCTGATAAGTATCAGTCAACTATGTGATGAAGGATACAAGGTGACTTTCAACAAATCCCTGTGCAAGATCAAGTCAGAGAATAACACAACTGTGTTAACAGGTAAAAGGACAGGTAACATTTACTTAGTAGACTTTCTTTCATCTAAAGTAGATATCTGTTTATTCAATTCCATATCTAAGCTTAATATTTTGTGGCATAAGAGACTAGGACATCTAAACCTTAGAACCATTGCTAGGCTCTCCAAGGGCAACCTAGTTAGAGGACTACCTTCTGGCCCCTACAAGAAGGAAGGACTCTGCAAGGCTTGTCAATTAGGCAAGCAAACTAAAAGTAGCTTTAAGTCACTTAATAAGAGTGATTCACCTAGGATTTTGTATTTGTTGCACATGGATCTTTTTGGACCCATATCAGTACAAAGCCTAGGAGGGAAGTCCTATACTCTAGTGGTTGTAGATGACTTCTCAAGATTCACTTGGGTATTCTTTCTGAGGAAGAAGTCTGATAACTTCAAGTGTTTGACAGATTTTCTCAAATGCATTCAGATTGAGTTCAACACTCACATTGCCCTGATTAGAAGTGATCATGGGACAGAGTTTGATTCTCTTCTCATGCAAGAGTTCTGTCAAAGTGAAGGGATCAGGCATACTTTCTCAGCTCCTAGAACTCCTCAACAAAATGGGGTAGCTGAAAGGAAAAATAGAACCCTAATTGAATCTGCTACTACATTGTTGACAGATGCTCACTTACCTCTATCCTTTTGGGCTGAGGCAGTGAACACCTCCAACTATGTATTAAATAGAAGCTTGATACATAAACTAAAGGGCAAGACTCCCTATGAATTGCTCAAAGGGAAGAAACCTAAAGTAAATTATTTTAAAATTTTTGGTTGTATTTGTTATATTCATAATAATGACAAGAAACATCTAGCAAAATTCCAAGCTAAAGCTGATGAAGGAGTGTTTCTGGGATACTCCATGATCAGCAAGGCCTATAGGGTATATAATAAATCATCTTGTAAAATTGAAGAATCTGTTCATATTACCTTTGATGAGACTAACATGTGTTATAAGGAGAAGTCTACTTCTACCAAAGAACCCTTGCAGGTACAATCTATATCAGAAAGTATGGACAGATTACAGGTTAAAGAAGAGGACACAACCTCTCAACCTATTCAGCAAAAGAATGAAAGCAGTGATGATGAAGAAGTGCAACATCTTGAAGAAAATCACCCTGAAGAGCCAGTTGTTGTTCCACTAGAGGAGACAACAACACAGGCTGGTGAACAATCAACACCCCCTGTTGATTTAGTAACAACAAGAGATCATCCAATCACCCAAGTAATTGGAGAGATCTCAGCTGGTGTGCAAACCAGAAATCAGGTCAACCAGAACCTGATACACACTTGCTTCCTATCTCAAGTTGAACCTCAATCCATTCAAGATGCAGAGCAAGATCCACACTGGATCATTGCAATGCAAGAGGAGCTACGTCAATTTGAAAGGAACAAGGTCTGAGAACTAGTGCCTAAGCCAAAGGATCATTCCATTGTTGGAACAAAGTGGGTTTTTAGAAACAAGCTGGATGACCAAGGAATTATTGTCAGAAACAAGGCAAGGCTAGTTGCTCAAGGCTACTCTCAACAAGAAGGAATAGACTATGACCAGACCTTTGCACCAGTTGCAAGGTTAGAGGCCATCAGAATATTCCTAGCTTATGCTGCTCACAAAGGCTTCAAGTCTATCAGATGGATGTGAAGAGTGCATTTCTCAATGGGGACATCAAAGAGGAAGTCTATGTTAGACAACCTCCAAGTTTTATCTCTCTAACTCACCCTGATTATGTTTTCAAATTGCATAAAGCATTATATGGTCTCAAGCAAGCTCCTAGAGCATGGTATGAGATCCTAGCATGCTTTCTTCTAGAAAATGATTTTGTTAGGGGGAGAGTAGACCAAACTATTTTTATTAGAACCCATAAGTCCCATACCCTACTAGTACAAATTTATGTAGATGATATCATATTTGGATCTACTGATTCAAACTTGTGCAGAAAGTTTTCCAACCTAATGCATTCCAAATTTGAAATGAGTAGCATGGGTGGGATCTCCTTCTTCTTAGGATTGCAAGTAAAACAACATGCTAAGGGCATATTTATTTCCCAAACCAAGTATGCTAAAGAATTGGTTACGAGATTTGGTATGTCTGAGGCATCTTGTATGAAAACACCCATGCCTACTAATGCTGTATTAGATGCTGATGAACATGGGAAACCAGTTGATCAGACAATATATAGAGCAATGATTGGCTCTCTATTGTACCTTACAGCTAGTAGGCCAGATATAATGTTTGCTACATGCATATGTGCTAGATTCCAAGTTAGCCCTAGAGAGTCACACTTAACTCTAGTTAAAAGGATTCTTAGGTATGTAAAAAGTTGTCCAAATCTAGGACTCTGGTATCCAAAAGACTCAGGATTTGAATTAACTGGATTCTCAGATGCTGATTATGCTGGATGCAGAATAGACAGGAAAAGCACCAGTGGAACATGTCAGTTTCTTGGTGACAGACTTGTCTCCTGGTTTTGTAAGAAGCAAACATCTGTGTCAACTTCAACTGCTGAAGCTGAGTATATGGCTGCAGGCAGTTGTTGCTCACAAATATTGTGGATACAAAATCAGCTTCTAGACTATGGTTATAACTTAGAGAAGTCAAAAATTTTCTGTGATAATACTAGTGCTATCTCTATAGCACAAAATCCAGTCCTCCATAGTAGTACAAAACACATAGAAATTAGGCATCACTTTCTGAGAGATAATGTAGAGAAAAATAAAATTGAACTTCAATATATACCTACTGATTTGCAAAGGGGAGATATTTTCACCAAACCTTTGGATGAAAAGAAACACAGTTTCTTCCTAAATCAGTTAGGCATATTAGATGGAGGAAGCCTAAATTAAATTACAAGATTTTGAAAAGCTAAAACAGGCCAAGACTAGGCTAAAAATCAATTCTTTTTGTGTCTGTAGAATAAGTTTTGTCTCTGAACTGCACTCGATGTTTTCCCAGAAATCGTCGAACGAAGATCGACGATTTTCCAAAAATCGTCGACCAGAGATCGACGTTCCCAAAGTCGTCGATCTGAGTTCAGAGCCTTCGCTAGATCTAGGCTTTCTCTCCTTCTGTTCAGAGGCCGTCGAGTGGAGCTCGACGCTTTTCAACATCGTCGAACGGAGATCGACGATATTGACGTCTCTTCAGATTCCTTCTGCAGCCCAAATCGTCGAGCTGAGTTCGACGCTTCTTCGAACTGAGCTCCACGATTTTCCGTTTCGCCGTCGAACCCTAATATAAAATCATTTCTTCAGCCGTTGTTCTCCTTTTGCGCTTTCATACTCTGCAACTTTCTTCGTTTTCCCTCCAAATCCTCTACACTTGGTCGCGTTTGGTTTTCTGTTGCAGGTGCAAATGGCGGAATCCAGTGCTGCTATCTCTAAGATGAAATTTGATACAGGATTCGATATAGACATGAACTCGTTTGATGGAAGCGACCAACGATTCAAGGACATTCTGAATCTGTTCGTAGAACAACAGTTGACTCAAATAATGACTACACGGATGAAAATTGCTTCAGAAGAGATCAAAGAGTGGTGGTTTACAGCGACAGACGAGACTGAGAACTCTGTCGTCGACATCATTAAAGGGACTCAGGTATATCTATCACCGGCTCTCTTAACAGATGTCTTTCAACTTAGTACTGGAGAAGATTCTATTGAATTATCTGGAGAAGATTATGATTCAATGCTTAATCGAATGGGTCACAATGCTGTCAACCCTAACAAACTTTTAAAGAAAAATCTGTCTCTGGAATATCAATTCCTGGCTGATGTAGTTGGGAAAGTGCTGTTGGCCAAGCACTCAGCTCATGACACCATCTCTAGATATCAACTTTGCTTGATGGGAGCTTTAGTCGATAAGAAACACCTTGATTGGGGATCCATCTTCTTCAACTTAATTAAGAAGAAGATCAATAAGACTGCAGTGAGTTTTGGGAGAATCTTAGGGGTCTATCTGCACTACAGATGCCCTGAACTGTTAACCTCCTCTGGGATGTTCATCAATGCATCCAAGAGGCTTTCCTGTGCCCTATTCAGCAAATGGGACAGGCAAATCATCAACCCTACAAGAGCTACTGCACCACTTCCTTTAGGCACAAGGACTGCTTCAGTCACTCCACCAGCAGAAGTGTTGCCTGCCTCTCTTCCTCCTCCAGCTGTATCTACCCCACCCACTTCCTCCACACCACCAGTCTCAACCATAACCATATCATCCCCAATTACCATTTCCTCACCAGTTTCATCCCCTCCTGTATCCACCTCAGAGGAATTCCATCCTCTCTTCTCTTACTCAACCTTCACCCTACCATCCTTTTCCCTTGTAGATGATTCCTTCATGGATGATTCTCCCTCCACTCCTCCTGAGCCACCCTCTACCTCCTCTTTTCAACAAATGCTTCATGACATTCTCTCCCAACCATCCTTCACACCCTCTCTTTCTTCACCTATCTCCACCTCAACCTTTTCTATCTCCACAATTCCATCCTCAGAGCCCTCCATTCCTACCTCCACACCTTCAGCTCCAGCCAACATCCTTACATCTACCTTTACTCCTACCTCTGCTCAAGCCCCACTTGAGCATGTAGATCTTCCAAGGTTGGCAGATAGACTTTATGAGTTGCTAGCTCCCAGGCTGACATCTCTGTTGGAGACTTCCCTGGCTCCACTCCTGAAACAAGTTCAGGAGCTGTCTACCAAGCTTTCCTCCTTTTCCTCCTCCCAGGCAATCCCTTCTACTGGGTGCCTTGGTTCAGCTCTCCTTGAACCAAGGCAGGGGGAGATGCTTTATGAAGAAGTGGATGTGCCAGTGGATGCTCTTATTTTTGCTCTAGCTCCAGCTCCTGCTCACTCAGAAAGCAGTGGATGTGCTTTTGCACTAAATCTTCAGAGCCTGCTATCTCAATTTGATACAGTTCATTTCAGCTTTCTGCCAGTACCTCTCACTGAAGATCTGTCTAAGGCCATTGTGCCTGTATCTGTTTGTGATCCCAGCCACATTGAATCCTATATCAATTCCTGGAAGGCTGTGGATATTCCTGATGCTGCTACTAAGGCCATTGTGCCTCCTCCTGCTGCTGCTGCTGAAGATATAGAGATGATTCCAGCAACTGCTGATAAAGAACTTGCTTCCTACCTAGAAGATCCCACACCTGCTACTATGCCTGCTCCTGCTCAAGTGTCTGCTGCTGCTGTTGCTCCTGCTCTGACTTCTGATCAGTTAAAGCTACAAGAAAAGTACTTGAAAAGCATTGATGATCTGTATGACAGACCACAAAGCTCAGATAGTGACCAATTCCAGACTGAATCAGATGACTCTGCCAGTACCATTGCCAAGAAGAGGAAAGCTAGAAGCAAAGCCATGATGTCAGTTCCTCCAGCTAAAGCAAAAGACTCCAATGATATCCCCTACTACATTCTGCATGATTGCCCCATTTCTTAGCCATGGATGCAATACTCCAAGAATCAACTAAAAGCTAGGAATAAGAGAAGGAAGCTTGATAAATATGAAAAAGGATCTTCACAATATCAGCCTCCTCCTCCAGATTCTGGATCAGGCTCAGCCCCTCAAGCTCCAGCTTCAAGGCAAAGCTCCTCCCAATCTTATCCAAGATACTATCAAAGGGGACAACATCAAAGAGGATATCAATCCAGAAGGGGTCATTATAGAGGAAATCAGAGAGGACAAAGATCTTATCAAAGGGAAGGACAAGGCCACACTGACTCTTCTTCAGGTCCTTTCCCTTACAGGCTGAAAGACACAGTTGTTTCCAGGACTCCTCCTGCTTCTGAATCTCTCAACAGGTATGAACCTCCTGTTCCTTTTGAGGATCCTGAGAACAATCCTCTATCCTGGACAGCAAGAATGAAAGAGCTAGCTGCTCTTGATCAACTAAAGAAAGCCAGAGAGCAAGGCATGGACATCTCCAATATAACAACTTTATCAGATCAAAGGAAGAAAGAATTGGAAAGATATGCTTCTAGAAAGTTTTTCAACCCAGAAGACTACATGAAGCTGCACCCAGAGGCTGTAGTTCCAAGGCCAAGATCTCAAACTTTTCTACGTGCAGAGGATGACAGAAGATCAAAGAAAGAAACCCTGAATCCTAACAGAGAAATTTTGTTTAGAAAGGGAACTGAGAAGAAGTAAATTGTGTAAGCTGAACTTTCATCCTCATCTGGATAATTGCTGCTATTTTATCTGTGATCTGCTTGCTGCTACATCTTTGCTTGGTTAGCTCTTGTTTTTGTATGAATGCTTATTCATTTCCTAATGTTATTTGTAAATAGTAATCCTAACCTAAATAGGGGGAGATTGTTGGAACACCCTATTACTAATTTGGGTAAGGATCACTATGGTTGTCTTAGGAAACCAGGTTGACCTAGTTGTATAGTTGTAAAGGTCAACATTAGAATGAGTCCAGGGCTTAGAACTTAGGTTTGAAGCTGCCCCCAGGACCTCTCCAATGTCAAGGATATAGAGCCAAGTCTAAGGCAATTCTCGTCGAGCTCAGGTCGACGAAACGTCGAACTCGGTTCGATGCTCTCTGAGCTCAACTTGATAAATCGTCGAACTCCGGTCGACGATCTTCGAGCTCAGATCGACAATCTCTCTTCAGTTATTCTTCAGGTCGCTGAGCTCGGTTCGACGATCTTCGAGCTCAGTTCGACGTTTTCTGTCTGCTTGATCTCATTTCATCTCTGAGCTCAGTTCGACGATCGTAGAGTTCAGATCGACGATTATTCTGAGAGATCGACGCTTTTAAGGATTCAAATGCTGTTATTCTTTGGAATGTTTTTGAATATTATCAGCATTTATGATAAGAAGATCTGCCAGTCGTGTGTCTTTATTCTGGAGCAAGTTTCAAGGTATTATTCAGAGAATGTTTGCTGGACTTTCCTCTAGAAGACAAGACTCTTTATGGAAGACATTTATGACTGCCAACGGCTACTTTGGACAAAGAATTTTTCAGAGAATAAGATCTTCCTTTTTCAAAGAATATACAATATACAGAACACTGATAGTAAAAGAAGAACAGAAGAACTGTGACATAAAAAAATCTTCTTGCTTACTGAAAAGTGTTCATAACTTCATCTCAAGAACTCCAGACACCTCATCTCTCAGTCTTCTTGCTGAAACAATCTTTTGCTGGAGATAAAAGTTCTGAAGACCTATCACCCTAGAGCAAAGCTTCCCTTCCTGAACCAGTCTACATCTCAGGGGGAGCTTTGACAACAAAGATCCACTAGTCTTCTCTCATTTGATTTGAGAACAGAGAAGACAACTTCATTTCCTTTTCTTTTTTTACTTTCCTGCTGTAAAAGGGTTCTTGAACTCCCTTCAAAAGTTCTGTCTGGTTCTGAGAACCTTGTCAAAACTCAGTGGTGGCAAGACACCTTATCAAAAAATCCAGTTTTGGTTTTTGAGCACCTTAACAAAAGCTCATTGGTGTCAGGACACCTGATCAACTCATCCTGAGTGGATTCCTACCAAGGGTGGTAGAAGAGTGGATGTACCCAGGTTTTTGGGGAACCACTATATTTTCTTGTGTCTTCTGGATTGTTTGTTTGATTATTACTGTGTGCTGTGCTCTTATTTTCTTGCTTCTTTAATTATTTTCTAGCACTCTACACTACAGTATAAATTAAATTTTATATGTGTTGATGTTTTCAAAACTGTGAAACTTATTTGAATAAACTCTATTCACCCCCCTCTAGAGTTGAGATAGATCTTACCCTCACTTTCAACATGGCTTCTCCATATCCTTTGCCTTATGTACAAAAGTTTTGGCTTTTAGGGCCCTCTTATGGTTATGTCCATGAATATAAGGACCATAACTCTTGAGTTCAATCTCTTCGTAAGGTGCTTTGAAGACACTGACACCATAGTCTTAGGGGCGGGTCCATCCCTGGTATTGCTTCTTGGGCTCTATATATGTAGGACTAGCCAGATGGCCGTAGGATGACTCAAGGTCAAACTTTTTTGTCGAGAAGATTACCTTCCTAAATGAGGATTGACCTAGAGGTGCCTTCTACTTTTCTTTGGCACTGGATTTCTTGACAGCCTTACATTTTCCAACTACATGGCCAAGACCACTACCCTTCTTCGGAGCTGAGAACTCATCAATGAGAGGGAGAATAGTCTTCGACTTGGAGTAACTCTCAACAAGTTTTCTCTCCACCAAGAGCTTTTCTTCTAGCTCATCAAGATATTTCTCTTTTAGACTTAATATTTCAGTTGAGCTTTTCAATTCCTCTTGTAAGGAGTGAACTTCACTTCTGAGAGGAGTTAATTCTTCAATTTCCTCCCTCGGGCCTGATTCCACTATCTTGAGAGAGACAATCTCTTTTGCTTGCTTTTTGACAACCTTTTCACATTTTTCAAAAGCATTCAAAAGGTTCTCATGTTGAACCATTAACTCAGACTTGTCCTCTTCAGAATAATAGCTTTCTTGACCATTAGTGGATGTTTCCGATTCTGAGAGTATCGTGTGCGAGTTTACTTTCCCCCGATACTCATAGTCACCAACTTCCTCGTTTGATTGAGCCATGAGCCTGAAGTAGGCTTCCTTATTCTCTGAGCTCAACTCACTTGAGTAACTGTCGCTAAGAGTCTTGGACTTCTTGATGACGAAGCTCTTTTCTTCTTTTCTTTTGCCCTTGAAGGATCTTTTCTCCTCTTTCTTGGAGCCCTCCTTCTTCTTTTATGAGCATTCAGCAATCATGTGACCTGTCTTGTTGTAACAGTAGCAAACAACGTCAGAGGAAGAGTTTGTTCGGTTTAGATCTATACCTGTCCTATCGGTTGTAGATTTTTCTGGAGCGATCACCATCACGATGAGATTTTCTAAAATCAGATGAGGATGACTGATTCTTCATCTGTCTCCTCTTGCTGAGCAGTTTCTTAAAATGCTTAGATATTAGAGATAACTCTCCATCCGATAGCTTAGAGCCAGATGTGCTAGAATCAGAGTCTTCTAGGGTGTTAAACACTAGTCCTTACTGGTGAAACAACTTTGGACTTTCTCGACCCTTCCACCTTTAAGGCCACCGACTTCTCTTTGCTAGAAGTTCGGCTGCTTTGCTCCTCCTTCTTTCTGGTGTTCATTTGTAGTTCATAAGAGAGCAATTTCCCAAAGAGGTTCTGAGGGTCAATTTCAGGCAGCTTTTCAAATTCTCTAATGACTACAACTTTGGTGTCCCAGTCCTTTGTCAGGGATCTCAGAAAATTATCATTGAGCTCGCCATTAGTGAAATTATGACCATAGTTCCTGAGGGAATTTACAATCTTAAAGAATTTCTCGAAACTGTCAGCAATACTATCACTTGATCCTTACTTGAATGCTTCGCATTCCCTGTTCAGCAACGATCTGCGGTCGTCTCTTACTTCTTATGTCCCTTCCATCAGCACAACTAGGGAGCCCCACATTTCTTTGGCAGATTTGCAGTGGAATAGATTCTGAAGCATTGAGTCGTCCACTACACTTGCGATGATGTTCTTTGCCTTCTTATCAAGAGAGACTAAGACAATTTCATTCTTAGTTAAGTACATCATCTTCTTGGGGATCATGACTGCAGGATTTAAAGATGATGGTTGAGTCAGTATGTGGGGTCCTTCTTCCACAATCTGTAATATTCTAGGATCAGCAACTTCCATGAAGAACCTTACTAGTTCTTTCCACATGGGAAAGTTTTCTTTTGTGTATACTGGTAGCTTCATAGAAGACATGTCTTTACTTCTGTCCATGGTTACTAGATGGAATCTCTTGATGCAAGAACAGGGATCTTGTTCAAGGTGTTAACCTTATATCGAACAAAAAGCCCCTCTGATACCACTTTAAAGTGCCTAGCGTCTACTTAAATCACCTAGAGGGGGTGAATAGATGATGTTTGTGTCTTTTTGCGGAATAAAAATTACTTAGAAATTAAACACACAAACACCGAGATTTATAGTGGTTCTCCGAGTTAGGTACGTCCACTTTCCCGCCTCGCCTATCTACCACGAAGGGCTATATTCAGCTACTTCATCAAACTCAGATTTCCACAAATCTTACACCTCAGAGCCGCAACTCCTATAACTCGGAGACAACACTCCTACCACTCGATCCACAATTGGATCTACGACTCGATCCATAAATGGATCTACCACTCGATCAACAAACGGATATACCACTCGGAGAAAAATCTCCTACAAAATTAAATGAATATTACACAATAATATTACACCCAACTTAGACAAGATTTGAAATCTTCAATCCGTCGTTCTTCGAGAATAGTTGATCTTGAAATCGCTTGGGGAACACAGAATATGAAAACTCGGAAGATCTTGAATCTTGACTTGAATCTTCGATCGAATCGATTTGGAGGAGTATAGATTTATAGAGAGAGTAGCAGTACAGTCGCGCATGTCGAGGAAGATGAATCGCGCACAACAGATCGTCGGCGACCGATCGGAATGCGTCATGCGTACGGGAGTCGAGCCGATGGATTTCCGATTTATAATGATTAGCGATTTCGAATTGAGAGCAATAACACCATTTTATGGGAAGGAAATATCCCCTAGACATTTATAGAGATCTCCTTTCCAACGGTATCAAGAAACTTTCCAAAAACAAAACCTAGAAAGCACTGTGTATGGCCGACCGAACCCGAACCAGAACTTTAAAAAAGTTGAAAAATGACTTAAGTCAAATTCTTCAAGTATCGCCGAGTATCACTAGTATACTCGCCTAATGGTTCTTGATATACAACGAATGAGACTTAGAAAAATTAGCTTAGACTGGCAAATCACTCAACGCCAAGGCGGAGACCATACTCGACGAATTCGACGAGTATTAGTTGGAGTACTTGATGAATTCGTTGAGTATCGGCTAGCTCACTCAACACACTCGATGCCTGGCCAAGCGATATACGACGAATGAGACTTAGAAAAATCTAGAGAAGTAGCGTCAAATGGACTCGACGAATTCGACGTGTATCGTCTGTATATTCGTCGAATTCGGCGAGTATCGTTAGATACATTCGACGAATTCGACGAGTACACACGATGATACTCGGTGAATTTAACTTGGCGGATTTTCCAATTCTCAGAGAATTTGCCCTAAGTACAAATGATGAATTCGATGAATGTTGGAAGGGATATACAACGAATATACTCGACGAATTCGACGAGTATTCCTAACCATACTCGATGAATTTTACTTAGGTAAATTCCTGTCCTTTTGATTCCAAGCCTTTGTCCTTCCTTGATCCTTCTCCTGTACTTGAGATAGAAGTACACCCCAATAGAGAGATTACATGTGAGTCAACACATTGGCCTACACAATGAAGGATTACATTATATAGTCCTGTGTTTACTGACCCACTGTAACCTGACATTTGTGTGTACTTAACAATGTAAACCTGCAAGTACATAACTAAAATAGCAGCGTCAAATACAACCTCAATTCATCTTAGCTTGATTGAACCCTTCTTCAAATCAGGGTTACTGTGGATGCAATACCAAACAGCGGCCAAGGGGGCGGCCGCCCGGGCCGCCCCTTCCTTCGACCGCCCCCTCTATTGGTCACCGATGCGGTTAAGGGGGCGGCCGCCCGGGCCGCTTCCTCCCCAGGACATCAGTGTGGTCGCCCGTGCTGCCCCCTCCCCCGCCCGTCGGTCTGCAGCCAAGGTAGCGACCGACCCTCTCAGGCCGCTGTCGGCGGTCCTCCCCTCGCCGGCAAACTTGGAGACAAGTTCGCCGCCCACCCACGGAGTCCCGCTCCTGTCGTCCGATTGATGGGGAGCATCCCCGACCGCCCAATCTACGTGTAACCACCCACTAACCACCTGGTTAGTTGGGGGGAATTTAGTTAATATTTTATAATTTATTTAAATAGTCTCCAAATAGTGAAATACGCGCATTTTTTTTTTTTGAAACCAGAACTGGGAATTCATTCATTAGCAAGGTCCTTTTGGATTAAATCCAATACAGAATCCGGTAATGATCGGGGTCCAAGAAAGGAAGCCGACGCTATCGCATGAGCCACACGATTACAAGAACGTCGAGCAAAAACAAACTCAATTGTAGGGATCGACCGAGCTAACGCTAGAGCATCACGAATGATAGGTCGATCCAATGAGAAAGGAACAGTCAATGTCGCCAGATGATGAATTACCGTGGCACAGTCCCCCTCCACCACCACAGACGTCCAGCCATTCGTCACAGCCATCTCAATCGCCAACCGGGCCGCCAGCGCTTCAGCCACCAAAGGATTATCCATATGACACTGAACCGCCGACCGCCAATCCAGGCAACCCCCAGAAGAGTCGCGAGCAATAACCCCAGCACCGACCATGGGCGGGCCCGATCGAACTGCCCCGTCAAAATTAATTTTAATAAAACCTTGGGCGGGAGGCTTCCATGCAAGCAAAGGAGGCAACACCGAAACCCCAACATCCGAAGCCGAGACCACCACCGATCGTAGAAATGCAACCGTCTCCTCAAGCGGTTGTAGGGTGTCCTCCCACAACATCCGGTTACGACGCCACCAAAGTGACCAACATGCCGTCGCAAAAACCGCAAACTCTTCCGAAGATAAAGAACCATGCACCGCCCGGAGCCAATCCAATCCCAACACCACCGGCATATCGCAAGCAAAATTTGGTAGCATCAAGGATGGCCAAATCGGAGCCACCAAAGGACATCGACCAAAAGCATGCAGGAAATCCTCCCTGGGGAAACCGCAAAGAGGGCAACCCCTCGGCCCCAAAACGTGTCGTATATGAAGAGTAGTAGCCGTGGGAAGAATACCTTGGGCAAGTCGCCATAGAAAATTACGAACCTTGGGCTGAACCCGCGTCCGCCATAAAAACTGCCACGAGGGAGGCAAGGTTGATGAAGAAGCACCCCCCGTCAATAACGAGCGAAGGGCCAGCCGATAAGCACTCCGAACAGAAAAAATTCCATTGGGAGAGTAATGCCAAACCCAAGAATCAGGTTCCACGCAGCGCCCCAACGGAATAGAAAGGATGGCCGCAGCATCATCCACATTAAAAGTATCCTGGATCACCCCCAAATCCCATTCCCGATAGCCAGGACGGAGCAACTCACAAACAAATTGTAGACCCCCATCATGTGGACGCGGTGTCTGGATCATGAAAGAGGTGGGCCGAGGAATCCAGCGGTCATGCCAAATATCAATATGCGCTCCTGAGCCAACAAACCGCCGAGAGCCCTCCACAATCAGAGCCCGAACTCCGAAAAAGCTGCGCCAACAGTAGGATGGACGGTCCCCCAGAGCAGCCACAAAAAAATCCCCATGCGGGTAGTAACGAGCCCGAAAAAGTTGAGCCACCAACGAATCCGGCCTAGTGATGAGTCGCCACGCCTGTTTAGCCAAGAGGGCCGAATTAAAAGCTTCAAAACAACGAAAGCTCATGCCCCCCGCAGCCTTCGCCTCACATAAGGACCTCCAAGACTTCCACCGGAGTCCACGACGGCCCCCACCATCCCACCAAAAGGAAGAAACCAAAGACTCCAACTTCACAACAAATCTGCGAGGGAGCCGAAAGCAGCTCATAACAAAGGTAGGAATGGCCGTCAGCACCGCCTTAATAAGAATCTCTCGACCCGCCTGGGAGAGAAATCGGACCTTCCACCCCTGAATTCGCTTCCACACTCGATCCATGATATATGCGAAGCACCGATGGCGAGAGCGACCAACCGCAGCCGGGACCCCCAAATAAAGCTCATGCCGAGCACACCGATCCACCCCCAGAATAGCAGTGATATCCTCAGCAACAACTTCCGGTGTGGCTCTACTGAACACCACCCTGGACTTATGAAGATTGATCGCAAGCCCGGAAGCCCTGGAAAAAGAGCCCAACAGCCCCGAGATAGCCACAGCCGCACTCCTCTCAGCCTGGGCGAAAATGAGTGTATCATCAGCAAAGAGTAAGTGAGAAATCCTCGGAGCCAAGGGGCAAACCGCCAGCCCACGAAGAGAGCCCAACCGTTCAGCCCGCTCAAGAAGTCTGCTAAGGAACTCAGAGCACATCAAAAATAAATAGGGGGAAAGAGGGTCACCTTGTCTAAGTCCCCGAGTAGGAACAAGGTTCCCAAATGTTTCCCCATTAAGAATGAAAGAATAGCAGACTGACGTGACACACCGCATGATAAGAGTAATAATATGGGCAGGAAGGCCCAAGCAACCCATGGCCCGAGCAAGGAAAGACCACTCAACCCGATCATATGCCTTGGAGAGGTCAAGCTTAAGTGCAAAACTCGATTCAGAGGCCCGGGGATTAGTGGAAAGGAAGTGGTTAATTTCAAAAGCCACAAGGATATTATCTGTAATAAGGCGACCGGGAATAAAGGCAGATTGAAGGGGAGAGATAATTGAATTCATGATAGGTTTCAAACGGTTAGCAATACACTTAGTGGCAATCCTGTAGACCACGTTACATAAACTGATAGGCCTGAAAAAATTTAACGACGTTGGCCTATCACATTTGGGGATCAAAATGATATTGGTTCCATGGAAATTGGGACATGACACGCCATTGTTTAAAAAATTAAGAATTAAAGTAGTTACCTTAGTCCCAACGATTGGCCAAAATTTTTGAAAAAAGATCGGTGGGAGGCCGTCTGGGCCAGGAGATTTCAAAGGAGACATAGAGAAAAGAGCAGAAGATACCTCAGCCGGAGTGAATGGTCGACACAGTGTGGCATGCATTTCCTCATTTACCACCCAAGTCCCATCGAGGATGACATCCTCGAGATCCACACCCGAAGGGGCAGTTGACTGAAAGAGCTCCCTGAAGTAAGAACAGATCAACCTCTGAATACCAACACGAGAATCCACCCGATTCCCCTCCCCATCAGATAGCCACTCAATATAATTCTTCTTCCGCCGAGCTGAGGCGCGTGCGTGAAAGTATTTAGTGTTCCGGTCACCCTTGTCCAGCCACGCCGCCTTGCCCCGCTGCTTCCACTTGGTGTCCTCAGAGTGAATAAGAGCCTCCAACACAGCCCGAAGAGAAGCCTCCTGGAGTTTCGAGGCCTCAGTAATGGGCGCCCGCCGAAGAAGCAAAATGTCCCGCTCAAGCCGCTTGATCTGCAACGGAATACGACCAAATCGCTGCCAACTCCAGCCCGACAGAGAGGACAAGCAATCACGAACAGCCCGGCCCCAACTCAAATGCGGAACAGAATCCGATATTCCACCCCAAGCCTTGGAGATGAACGCCCCAATCTCTTGGAATCTATCCCACCATGCCTCGTATCTGAGAGGTCGCCGTCTATGGTAAGTAGGCGACTGACCCCGTAAACTCAATAGAACAGGCAGGTGGTCCGAATACAAAGTCTGAAGGTAGCAAACAGAAGCCGTAGGATAATCAGCCTTCCACGTTGTCGATGCACAAAAGCGGTCAAGCCTAGCACGAACCGTGGCGGGGAACGCCCTCCTATTTGTCCAAGTGAATTTGCTACCCGAAAAACCCAAATCAGAGAGTCCACAGTGAAGTAAGGCTGCCCGAAAATCAGCAAGCTGCCGATCCGGTCTTCGAGTTCGACTGTCCAACTCCGACTGTACGAGAATCTCATTGAAGTCCCCCCCACAAACCCATGGTAAAGGTGAATCCAACCGCAGCGACCGAAGAAGAGACCAAGTAGCACGACGATGATGAACCATAGGGTGGCCATAGAAACCAGTGAAGTGCCATGGTGCCAAATTGCCATCCCCCAAGATCATAACATCGATATGATGGGCAGAGTATGAAAGAAGTTGGATCCCCAAGTGTTTCTCCCAAAACAGCAAAAGTCCCCCGCTGTTACCCCGAGCCGCAACCGAAATGCCATCCAAATTCCATTTGTGTCGTAACGAGTCCGTCTTAGCACAAGAAAGCTTAGTCTCCGATATGAAGACTAAGGAGGGCCGATGAAGCTTGAGGATATCCCCCAAATGACGAACTGTGCAGGTGCCCCCTAACCCCTGACAGTTCCAACATAGGATTTTCATGGCGAGCGGCAGGGCTGCCCTGCAGTCCCCGCCGATAAATAATCATTCGGAGAGCCAACCACTCTCTTGCCCTTCTTATCCACATGCAAAAAAGTACAGTCCGGATTGCTGGACGCCATTCTCTTGCGGCGCTGAGGAACCACCAGAGCTGAAGACCCTCGGGCCTTGGGAGGACGACCACGCCGCAACGCCACCCCCGCCGGTCGAGCCAAAGAAGCACCCGGGAGCGCCAAAGCCATGGTAAAGGACGACCGGCCTGGTAAGGGGGAAGCGAATAGGTCGGGCAAATGCCCCTGGGGCCCCGTGAGAACGATAGAGTTACAATACTCCCAAGAAAAGGGCTGTGAAAAAGTGGAGGGAAAATCAGCCACCATGGGAACCAAATAACTTGGAGCTGTTGATGGACTATGGGTTATGCTTTGGTCCCCCAGGTTGGAATCAAGGTGGGTGGCGGAAATGGGTGGTAGAAAGAGTAAAGGGTAGTGGAAAGCAGGTGAATGGACAGTGGGTTCAGTAGAGTCACACGTGTGGGAGGAGGAGGAAGTGGGGGAAGGAGATGGAGTGGGTATGGGAGAATAGGTTTGTCGGTTCAGAGGTGGGTGTATCGGGGAGGGGACGGATGCCGACGGTGAATTGGATGGCGATATGAAATGAGATGGGGAAGAAACGAAGAGTGGTTCCAAACGATTCTTAGGATCAACAAAGCCGGACGTTGTCGTTGGCGCTCGCAACCAAGGCCCAAATGGCGGATTATCCCCCGGATCACGAAATGTGTCTTCAAGCTGGCAAGGGCACATTTTACAGGTATGGCCAATGATACCACAGAAGTAGCAAAAATTTGGGAGCCGTTCATATTTAACCGTTGCCAAGCATGGATCACCATTTGCCAGTCGAAGCTTCACCACCCGGATAAGCGGAGTTTCCACATTGATAAGGACAGAAATCCGCAGCGAGGAGCCCCACACAACCCCGACCTGATCTGCCTCTGTACCAAGAAACTTTCCAATCTTATTGCCTATCATTTCGGCAACCACCGTAGACATGAATTGCAGCGGTAGGCCCCATATTTGGATCTTGAAACGGCACCATTTGAGAGGCATCATACAAGGATTCTCTCGAGGCGAGACCTCCTCAAGGACAATAAGGTTCTTGTCGAAGTGCCAAGGGCTTCCCTCTAAGACTCTTCGTAAATCCAGAGCATGTGAGAAAACACAAACAAATCGGTCTGCACTGAGTTGCTTGAACTGGACTGGACGGATAGTGTGGAAAGAGGATGACAATGTTTTCCGCAAAGCATCAAAGTTTGGAGGCCTTGAAGAGAGAACTCGACCTGCTAGAGCAAGGGCAGCCGTCGTAGCATCTACCAAACTACCATCTGAAATCGCAATCTCCTCTTCCTCCACCGGAGTCAAGGACAGGGACTTCCCCCAAGCAGCTCCCAGATCATCCATATCAGCAGTTTCGGCGTGGGGACTTGGGTGGGGGGATGAAATAACTGCAGCACTGCGCAACCAATAACTTACGAAGAGGTACCTACACAAGAATGAGAGAAAAGAAAAAAAAACAGGAAAAAAAAGCCTCAAGGGTGTTCGATGGAAAACCCCAAAGACACCACCCCAAAAGAACCTTCACAAGAAGAGGGAGACCCAAGATCCGGCGAGAACGACAACAAAACTGAAGAAAAACTCCAAAAAAAGTGGGGCAGAATCGATCAAGAAGAACAGAAGAAAAGCTGAGGAAAGCTTCCCCAGCTGCACCACGAAAATCGACGAGAGTCCCTCCCCACGACAGCGAAGTCGTACCCGCCACCACGGATGCCGGCCGCCCAAGCAATGACGCCGGCGACGCACAGAGGGCAAGGCCCGGACTGCCCTAACGCGAGCTCCAAGAAGGAGTACGGAGCTCCTAGTAGCGCAGGAGACAAGTAAATCATGAATACGCGCATTTAAACTATACCAAAAATAATCATGATGGTTGTTACGGTGTTCGGATAGTCGCGTAACCACATAACCACCACCCGGAGCCTATAAAAGAAGCCTCATGCCTCCTCATTTCTCACTTTTTTTTTCTTCCGAGTCTTCTACTTTCTCAGGTTGGAGCTCTGCCGAATTTCTCCTACGAGCAGCACCCGAGCCGCGCCTAAGCCGCACCCGAACCGCTCCCGAGCTACAAGCGGGTCAAGTCAAAGCCACTTGAGGAAGCCACATCTCTCAAGTCCCAAGTGGCCCTTGCAACCGCAAGTCCAGGTGCTCCGCCCTACATCCAGAATCTGCAATCCTCTATCCGAAGACCACCAGCGCGAAGCGCGATTTGTAACAGCCCTCGATGTGACGACCTATTGTCCACCGTGTTTCAAGTGTTCTCTCAAACCAAAGTTGTAACGAGAGGTGGCCTGTCACCCTCGACTTCACAAACAAGCTGTAACCGCCAGGAAATAGTGGACTTTGACCGACACAGATCCGGTCACGTGGTTTTTTTACCCAGTTGAGGGGGTTTTCCACGTTAAAACTGCTTGTGTACAATCGACCTACTCTATTGACTGTGTGCGCGCTTGACCGTTCCGAGAGCTAAGATGGTCCGGGTTATTCCGGTCCGATCGAGACGTCGAGTTAGGCTTCATTTAGTTCGGTGGTGGCGGGTCGATCCGGCGGGTGGAAACGGAGTGTTCGAATCGGAGGGGGGAGGTGGCTGCTCCAAACAGTTTTTTGGAGAGTTTCTCAAGGCAGGCGGGTGGAAACGGAGCAAACGCTTCCAAAGGTTCATTTGTTTACCCTCCTTCCGGCGGCGTTTACCCAAAACGGAGCAGCGAAACGCCCAAACAAATAGAGCCTTAGACTTCAACAAGATATATATATATATACACACACACACACACAGAGAATAACGTATATAAGCTCAAACTTTTTTAAGCCTAAAAAAGCTTGAGCTGGTTCTCCCACAATACATGTTGAAATTAGGTAAATAATATATGCATTTTATAGCCAAGAATGAGATCTACACCTTTCATGTTGAACATTCTTTCAAAATTTGCACGGTTTGGCCGGAATATCGCCTGAAAGGTTGCTGACTCGAAATGAATATAATAATAATAAATTTCAAAATTCGAGCCAGCAACCTTTCAGGCCAGATTCCGGCTAAACCGTGCAAATTTTGGAAAACTGTTCAACAACAAAGTTGTTGATCTCGTTCTTGGCTACAAAATGCATATATTATTTGCATAATTCCGACATGTATTGTGGGAGAACTAACTCAAGCTTTTTTAGGCTTAAAAAAGCCTTATATATATATATAAAGTATAAAATAGAAAGCTATGTTGATATTTTTATATGTTTGAGAGATACAATAATAATATCAATATATTTTTGGGTTACAATTACATATCTACTCAGTGATTATACGACAGGCCTTCCAACTGCTCCCTCCCCAGATGCATCGCCTCCATGAAAGAATAACGCCTCCATGAAAGAATAACATATTGAGGTCAAGTCAAAATCAATGGTACAAGAAATCAAAAATTTAAATGTGCTGGCTTTATTCCACTTCATTGTATATTGTGCTTGAAATTGTTGTTAATCAGTTTTAATCAATTTCAGGGCCTGTTTGGGAGGGCTTTTTAGCTTCTTTCCGTTTTCTGAAAAACACTACCACACCTAAGAAATCATTTGGATTGTTTACCAGTGGAAAATGCTATCGTGGAAAAGCCCATTTTTTTTTGAAAAGTCACTTGTCACATACTTTTCAACCTTTTCGAAAAGCACTTGCTCATCATAAATGCTTATCTCTTAAAAAAATGTCCAACTTGATCTTTTTGTCCAACCCCGATTTTTTTCCCAGGCGCATTTTTTTCGCCCGGGCACATTTATTTGTCAAGGCACGTTTTTTTTACCCGGGCGTGAATTTTTGGCCTGAGAGCGAGGTTTTTCGCCAGGGAGCGGGATTTTTTGCCCGGGAGCGAGGTTTTTTGCCCGGGCGTGTTTTGTTTTTGCCCGGGTACTGTTTTTTCGCTCGTGCACGATTTTTTTTGCCTGGGAAAAATTTTTTTTTGCTCGAGTCGATTTTCTTGCACCTGTGCGATTTTTTCGCCAGAGCGCGATTTTTTCGGCCGTCCGCGATTTTTTTGCCAGGGCGCGACTTTCGCACAAACGCGATTTTTCTCAAGGGTGCAATTTTTTTTGCCTGGGCTCAAATTTTTCGTCTAGCGCGGTTTTTTTTGCATTAGTGCGATTTTTTCGACCGAACGCGTTTTTTCACCCGAGCACGTTTTTTTCACTCGGGACGCGTGTTTTTTTGCCCGTGCGCGTTTATTTTGCCCAGATGCGAATTTTTGGCTTTGGCGCTGTTTTTTTGCCCGGTCGCCAATTTTTTGCCCGAGCGTGAATTTTTCGCTCTTGAGCGAAATTTTTCGTCGAAGCGCATTTTTTTTGCCCGAGTTTTTTTGTCCGGGCGCGGTTTTGTCGCCTGAGCGTGATTTATTTTCCCGGGGACGAATTTTTGGCCCGGACGTGAATTTTTTGCCTTGGTGTAATTTTTTCGCTCGTTCGTGATTTTTTTGCCCAACTGTATATTTTTTCGCCCATATGCTATTTTTTCGCTCGAATGTATTTTTTTCGCTTTCGGGAAAAAATATCGCGTCCGTGAGAAAATATCGTGTTCGGGCAAAAAATAAGCGCATGGGCAAAAAATTCCCGCCCGAGTGAAAAATTCACGCCCGGATGAAAAATTCGCGCCAGGCTGAAAAATTTGCGCCCGGCCTAAAAATTGGCGTCCGACTTAAAAATATAGCGCCCATGCAAAATTATCGCGCCCGAGACAAAATATAGTGCTCGAACGAAAATACCGCGGCCAGGCGAAAAAACTACGGCCGGGCAAAAATATGGCGCCTTTTCCTCCGGGCGCGCATTTTGGGTATGATGCACATTTTTTGCCCGGAGCGCATTTTCCGCCTGGACGTGCATTTTCTTCCTAGGCGCTTATTTTCCTCCCGGACGCGCATTTTTAATAAAAAAAGTCACCGCAACGTAGATTTACCAAACGTTTTATAAAGTGATTCTCCTTTCTGAAAATCTATACAAAAGGTCTTAAACAAATCTCTTTTTTCAATATATATTTTTCAAAAGCACATTTTCTTAACCTCTTTTTACCACCATTTCTTCTCCTTTCTAAAAGCCATTTCAAAGAGGGCCTTAAAATTTGTTTGGGCCAACTATGACAGATGGAAAAACTATATTACAACCACCAGAGCTATTTTTTTAACTATTTGGAAAAGCTTTTCATGTCCAGCTTTTTTAAAATCAAGTTTGATAAAGCTGTTTTTGAGAAGTTATGATGGGTCAACTTTAGCGGTTCGTAAAAAGATTTTTTGTTAGCGAGAACGTGACTTTTTCGGTTCGTATGCGATTTTTTTGCTTATACACGATTTTCTTGCCTAGTCACAATTTTTCCGCACAGACGCAATTTTTTTTGGACGTGCACAATTTTTTTCGCCCGGGCGTAATTTTTTTGGGCCCAAGCGTGATTATTTTCGCCCGGGCGTGATTTTTTCGCCCGAACGTGATTTTTTCACCTAGACACGATTTTTTCTCCCAGAAGCAATTTTTTCTCCTGAACGCAATTTTTTTTCCCTGTCGTGATTTTTTTCACCTTGAGGTGATTTTTCGCCCGGTCACGATTTTATCGCCCAGATGCAAATTTTTCTCCCCGGATACGATTTTTTTTGCACATGCGCAATTTTTTTTCCGAGGCGCTGTTTTTTCGCCCAGGCGCTATTTTTCGCCCGGATGCGATTTTTTTCGCCCGGGCGCGATTTTTTTCGCCCGGGCGCGATTTTTTGGCACAGACATGATTTTTTCGCCTGGATGTGATATTCTCGCTTGAACGCAGTTTTTTCTACCCGAACATGATTTTTTCACACGTACGCGAATTTTTTCGCCCGGACGTGATTTTTTCGCTTAGACGCAATTTTTTTAGCCAGACCCGATTTTTTCGCACTATCGCGATTTTTTCGCCCGAATGCGATTTGTTTGCTCGAACGTGATTTTTTCTACTCCGACACAATTTTTTCACACGTCCGCGATTTTTCCACCCGGGAGCAATTTTTTCGCCCAAGCGCGAGTTTTTCGCTCGGGCGTGATTTTTTTGCCCGGACACGATTTTTTCACCCGGGCTCATTTTTTCTGCAAGTCGGGATTTTTTCACTCGGACGTAATATTTTTGCAAGGGGGCGATTTTTTCGTTAGGGCAAAAATATCGCATCTGGGCAAAAAACCATTTCCGGGCAAGAAAAAATGGGGCCGAGTGAAAAATTCACGCCCGAGCAAAAAAAAATTGCTTCCAAGATTATGAATCGTGTCCGGAAGAAAAAATTCCGTCCAGTTTTAAAACTCTGTAGAGATTTTCTGAGAGCTCTTTCTAAGAACTCTCAGAGTTTTTTCTATCAAACAGTCTGCAACTCTATCTGTAGAGCTTTTTTAAGAGCTCTTTTTAAGAGCTCTACTCCATCAACTATTTTTTCATCCGCCAGAGCTATCCCAAACAGAGCCTTAATCCTAATGTTCTGTTCTTTAATTTTATTACTTAGGGGCAAGAACTCCCAAAGCATGTTCAACTTTCCTTTTGGAGCTTTCATCAATTGTTGAGGAGTTTTATACAAATCTGTGAAAGAGATCTCTTATCAATTCCAGATGATTAAGCAAATGATTTGATACTTCTTAACTACTCAATTTATATATATATTCAAATAGTTAGGTACTTTTTATAACATGCCTCATTACATGTGTTTCATGTTGTTGTTGTGATATTGATTGAATAAAAAAGTTGTATGCTTCAACTTTCACTGCATCAAGACAAGAAAGAGTCATTTCTTTTTTCTTTTACAAAGAAATTTTGAGTTTGCTATTTGAGAGAGGTGAAGTGGTAAAGATGCTGAATTTTTGTAGAACTACACGCGAGCAATCTTAATCGATATTTGAAAGGATTATGCATGGGACAATGAATCTGATTGAATATATTTAAAAAACATTTTAAAAAAACATGAAAAGTGTTGTTCAACTTTCCTTCAAGTCAACCAAGCAACTGCTTATCTTCCCGCAAGATTAGGGTTAGGCTCAGCCCACACCTCCCCGACATCGACGTTGCACTAGGAGAAGCCGCACTATTTTGGCCCACGATCCCGCCGCTCCACACGTTGTTCTACGTCGTGCATCTTCCTGGTCAAGTTCCACTATCTCGACCTCTCTCCCCGACGGTTTTCATCACCAGTCCAAGCTTCTTCCATGTGCGTTCTTCCATGGAGCTGACGATTAGGGGTTCTTTTCGTGTTTTCTTTGCTACCTTATAAATGATATTGTTTGTATGTGTTGTTTAGTGATTGATGATGGTTGTTGATGCTGAACAAAATCTGTGCTTGCTCCCGTAAAATTTGGAGTGTTTGTTCGTACTTTTTAGAGTTCAGTCGATTGATGAGAGAAAACTTGGTGTTGCTGTGAGATTAGAGAGAACTTTGTTGTTTAGTTTTTTTTTAATTTCCTGTTTAGAATTGAAGAATGATATTGTTGCTTAATCCGTACTAGTTGTTGATAACATTTTCTACAAATTGCTATTGTTGTTTTCGATTCTGAAGCCGATGATGAACAATGAATTGATTAATGCTGGGTTGTTTCCGTATGACCCCATTTTTTATGGTTTTCCGGGTCTTATGCCCAGAACCGACCCTTTGTGATGACACCAACTCCCGAGGAGGTTATCGCCACAAATCGCCGATTCTGCCTGCAAATACTCAACCATATATCACAGAAGAAAAGAAGTAAACATATATTGATATGAATCCAGTCCACAATCACAAAACAACATAAAAAAGTCCATACAAATTCAAAAGCTGTTCAACATGAAATAATAAGTCTGAAAGGGAAGATAAAGGGGGGGGGGGCTCCTGCCCAGTACATATAGTCCTCACTACATAACGCTCGCGGAAGTAAAGCTACTAGTCACTCACTGATCCCATTACTGCTGATGCTGCTGCCACACCTATACTAGACTAGTTCACCTCGTCTTGGATATGCTGGTCCCCCTGATGCTGGTATTCCTGGTGTTATGCCCATCAGGCCATTAGATTAAAATTAGTCTTGATCCCCTTCCCCCCTATAACACCTAGGCATCGTGCGTGGGAGGATGAAAGGAAAGAAACTAAAAGTGGAGAGTAAGTAAGACAAGGTGACAGTGACCATAACTATCATATATTAGAAGTATCTATCACAGTAATGATAGTTATATAAACAACAAGTAAAAGTAGAAGTATAATGAAAACAACAAATTAAAGTAAAGGTAGAGCAACCATCTATCACCACAGAGAAAGTAACCTTAACTTATAAGAATTCCCATATAAGTCAAGGGGTCGTTTTGTAAGGCCTAATGTATAAAGGATCCCATAATAATTAATACGTTAGGGGTAGGGGTGTTATGCAAGCTATGCATGACATGAAATGCTATGCATGCTAAATGATGAGTTCCACACAAGTGTAACACACACACCCGACTCTATGCACACAGACTTTTAGTTCCCCCTTTGGAGTTTGTTAAACTCCTAGGTACCTCCCATAGTGGCATACAGATGCAGTGGGTTGGGCCTCCCACTCCTAGGTTGGTATTCACACTACACATCCTAGACCCTGCATACTACTCGGTACACCCACAGTCAGGTGCTACGGAGTATCTTGTACTAGTGTTGGCCAATCCACCAGTCTTTAATGGGCTAAGTGAAGACTTACACTTACCGAGTCA
This sequence comes from Platanthera zijinensis, assembly GCA_039513925.1. NCBI lineage: Eukaryota > Viridiplantae > Streptophyta > Magnoliopsida > Asparagales > Orchidaceae > Platanthera > Platanthera zijinensis. The sequence goes on from CM077080.1 coordinate 166,732,409, forward strand.
ACGTTTCGACGTCGGTGTGAATGACCGTTCAATAACAAGGACCCACCACTTAATGCACATGCACACATGTTATAAAGAGCACCCAAGCCATCAGCTCACTAATCTAAGCCATCAATTCTACCAAACATAGAGTCCACTACTCGTGAATCTAAACCTACTATCCTCCCAAAATGACGGGGTTAGTGTATATGACAGTGATTTATTATTGGTTACTCTTTTACTCTGCTTATTCTTACAATTTAGGGTTAACCTTGGACTGCCCAGGGAATGCCTGACGAAGGGCTCTCGAGGGCACTAGGAACTACGATGGGGTGAAACCCAAAGCTCCCTTTCTCAAGGCACTTACATTTATGGGTTGCTATTATTACCAAACCCCCTTGTTGGGTATTGTATCCACAATATACCTGATTTGAAGAAGCCCCTGGACCAGCTAAGATGAATTGACATTGTATTTGATCATTTGTCTTCAAGTTGTGCTTGCAGTTATTCCACGCTAAGTACACACCAATATCAGGGTGCAGTGGGTCAATATACACGGGTCTGCGCAACGTAATCCCTCGTTGAGCAGATCAGTGTGTTGGCCTACATGTACTCTCTCTATTGGAGTGTACTTATTTACAGGTACAGGGCTGAGAGAGATCAAGAGCAGATAAGGAGCAAGGATGGGTCAAAGCAACTCACGGGAAGAAAGACGAAAATTGTCTATGTAGAAATCGTCGAGAATCACTAAGTGATTCTCGCCGATTCGACGAGAATGACTAGTGATTCTCGCCGAATCGTCGAGAATCACTCGCTGATTCTTGCCGATTGCTGCCGGCTGTCTCAACACCGTCTTGATTTCTGCTTAAGGCAGAATCGTCGAGAATCACTAGTTGATTCTCACCGAATCATTGAGAATGACTTTGCATTCTCGCATATTCGTCGAGAATGAATGATGATTCTCGCCGATTCTCTCCGGATGGCAAGATCTTCAGCCAGAATTCTACCAAGTAGAATTCGGTGAGAATCACTTATGATTCTCGCCAATTCGTCGAGAATCACCTATGATTCTCACCAAATTTGCCTTAGGCAAAATTCTGGTGCTCGCTGGACCGGACCAAGTTTCAGGCGCTGTTTTGAACCGGAGCTAGAGTTTCTTTTGGTGGGGCCCACAACGGTCATATTGTATGACCTACTGTATAAATACTTCGACATTTTGAACAGTAATCAGTACAAATACAAAAGAAAGAATACCGAGTCGGCGACGTGACCTAGATCGCGGATTTCTCTTCCGCCGCCGCCATCACCGCTCGGGAAGTTAGTCACCGCCGTTGATCGTGGATACCTCCTGATCCCCCGGCGACAGAAGCTTTGCCAAGCAACGCATCTCACGTGTCCTTATTGAGATCCTTTGTATCTTGGTTTGTAGATCGGGAATACCTTCCCTTTCCGAATCGATCGAGACGATTGATCCAAGGAAGACCGTTGGTAGACCTTGCCAGCATAGCTACGATGGTTGGATCTCTAAAGCTCAGCCGCCGCACTTCTTGCCACCGCCGATCCCGAACGCTAAGCCGTCGCTCTTCTTACCACCTCCGGTTTCGTGGAGATTCATTCTAAGTGAGAGCTAAGGTCATGGACTCTTCATCTTCATCAAGAACGCGTCATCGAACGAAGAGGGACACCTAGCACTCCATAAGTAGTTTGTATATTTTATACATTCCATTTTATTTTTGTTGTAAAGGAACGTAGGTTCCTCGTTGTCAGGGTTGGGTGCAACCCGTGGTGGAGGAGTGGTGACTCCTTCGTTTGGAAGGGTTCCTTCCGTTAGTGTGAGGATTGGATTTCAATCTGGTTGGTGAAGTGACCGAGTCATCCCTTGTTGGGAGATAGGTCGAAGGGGGAAAGTGGACGTACCCAAATCGGGGAACCACTATAACTGCTTGTGTCTGTTTGTACTGTGTTGTTTTGTTTACTTGTGCAGGTAGAATTTTAATTCCGCTAAAATCGCTGCAGGACACCTATTCCCCCCATAGGTGAAGATAGTTGGCACTAGGTGGACTTTCACCCCTTTTCTCCAATTACTCTTTAGCTAATCCAAAGTGAATTATTACTCTCAGGGCGAAGATGATACTTCATCGACCCCGAGTACAACTCCATCTCCTCGGTACACAGTCTTCCTAACATTTGCCCTAAGGGTGGCCTCATCAAGACTCCACCCAAATTAAGTGCACCCACTATATTGTCCCCATGTGAGGCCTTCTTTTCTACCTTGACCACTTCAATTCACTGTATGCAGACCAACCGACTAGCTTAAGTGTGTGAAGGTGAATACTCCATTTACTTTGTCAATAACCTTAGGATTATTATTAGGTGTCTACCATGACATGTTGAGCCAAAATCCAGAATTTGGTATATTTTTCCTAATTAATTTAGTCTTTAAATAATTTTCCCTAAATCATGAATCCTAAGACTTGAACATGAAGTATTAGTTTTTAACATGCAATGATCACACCAAAATTTCCACATCCTCTTATTGACTAAATAACAGCAAGGTATGAGTTTCATAATTTTCCAGAAATTATTTCTATCATAAACCAAAATATAAGCTTTTTTATAAAAATGATAATTAACAAAGAGGCTACAAGATTTTATCATCCAAAAATTATAATAAAATTACCTTAGATCAATAATGGTCAGAAAGTGTTACTGCCCAAATTTAATAATCTTCTAACAACTTCTTTTTGCCACATAAATAAATTAATGAATAAAACTTCACCTAGAGCACCTTCTGAAGGAACCTCTATTTATTTACTTCCAAAAATTACAATAAAATTAACAAAGCACTATTGTGGTCTATAAATTTTACTGGTCAAGTTTCTTAATTTTTCAGTACTCAGTTTATCCTGAAACAATTATTTCCCTAATCATCAATTTCTAGAATTATAAGAAGGTACAAAAATTCTTCGTCCAAAAATTATGATAAAAATTACAGGCCTCTATAACATCACTATAGGCCCTTCACCCAAGTTTCATGACCTTACAATACTGTTATGACATGTTTCTGTATTAGATAAGAATGGCATCGAGATCACTCAACGCCTCGTCGAATGACGTCGAGATCACTCAACGCTTTGTCAAGTATAGGATTTTCTGTCAAGCATCGCATGCATCAAGTATCACTCAATGCCTCGTCAAATGGCATTGAGATCACTTAATGCCTACCGAGTCAAGTATTTTTCTAAGTTCAAGCGATGCATGTGTCAAGTTTCACTCGACGCCTCGTCGAATGGCCTCGAGATCACTCAACGCCTACCGAGTCCAGTATTTTTCTAAATTCAAGCATCATATGCGCCGAGTATCACTCGACGCCTTGTCGAATGGCGTTGAGATCACTCAACGCCTCATCGAGTCCAGTCAACACACTCGGTGCTTCCTTATTCCAGGATTATTCTAAGTCAAATTATTCTATGCGTCGAGTATCACTCGACGCCTACCCACCAATCAATGCACTCAACGCTTCGTTGAGTCTAGTCGACGCACTCGATATAATGCCCCAAGATTTCTAAAGCATAAAAAAGGGTTATCTGGAAGTTACCTCCCGACGCTAGGGCTAACGCTAGCAGTAGATCCAGGATAGTTGGCCAGAGGCGTTGAGAGCATTGAGTGGACTCAACTGGCGTCGAGTGCTATCGCGTGGTAGTAGCGGGTTATTGCGTGGCGATAACAGGCGCTGAGAGTGTCGAGATCATCGAGTTGAGCTACCACCCGACGTTAGAATTATCGCTAACAATAGAAGGGTCAATTAAATTGACAGAGCTCTCTGGTTTTTACCGCTCAGCGGTAGCAGATAACACACGACGTTAGCGTGAGTGGTCTTTCGTAACCAGTGCCAAGTACCGCTTGGCGGTATTTTCCTATCGCGTGGCGATATTTAATTTCGTAATTGGGTGGCCACGTGTCAGCCTGTGATTAGAGGGCTTGGGCGGTTGCACGCAAAACGAGGCATTCAATAACGGTACCGCGCGATAGTAGTTAGGTACCATGCGGTAGTAGTTAGGTACCGCACGGTGATAGCTTGGTTTAAAGCTCTGGTTCAACCGTTTCACTCCATTTTACTTTGGAGTTTGAGGACTTGGCCTGGGTCTTTTGGTGGTGGAGCAGCAACGCCGGAGGAGAGTTTTCACCACTATTTGAGATTCAGAGATTGGATTCGCAAAGCGAGTTCGTATATACAGAGGCAAGGCTATAGCGGTTGATTTCAATAGTCTAGATTTCTCCCATGGTGTTAAAGAGCACTTCAAGGGTAACGATCCTTTTTCCTTGGACATGTGAAGTCCTTTCTTTTGGCTTTCGAGGGTAGACACTCCACGAACACGTAGATGTGGTTCTCTTGATGGGTAGATCCGTGTATCCCCATTAGATTGCATTTAGATCTGTAATCGAAGTACAGAATAGGTATGCTGAGTGAAGCCCATCATGACGGATTGGTCTAGATTGGTGATGTTTGTATGTTTTGTATGCTGGAGAAGACTCCGTTGTAATCGCGTAGATTTCGGAGTCACGGGGTGTGTAGTTGACTGCGTTGAGAGTAATGGGGGTAGTCTCTAGGAAAACACCCATTTAAGGGGAAGAAGCGATAGTCTTACCCCTACCGCGCGATGGTAGTGCTACTGTCGGCGGTAGCACCCAATGAGCATTGTATTATTTGTTGAGAAGCCTGTCTCGTGGGGACTTGAGGGCTAATATTGTGAGGCCTGTCTCTCTGAGACCTGGGGGCCAAGTTTGTGGCGTGAGCTTAATTTGCTCAGCTTTGGTGGCCATGAGTGCTAGACTAGGATCATAACAATGTTATGAATCATATGGATGGGAAAGGGGATGCTGAATCGCATCGTGGCTTGATGCGCCTAACGATTTGAGCATCGGGAAATAGCTGAACTGCACCTAACCCTATGCCGATCGACTTGGAGTGAGTCAAAGTTTTGATTTTGAGCCACCATGACTTTGTAGTAGCCATAGGGGCATTGTATTTGGCTTTGGACCTAAAAGAATTGAATGCTCAAATGTTGCTAACCTTCGTAGAGAACGGAGGTGTGACCCTTGAGGTCCTATACACCATGAATGTGACCTGAGAGCACGGGGCGTTGGGCATTTGTGCCAACGTCTGTGGAGAATGGTGCTTAAGTTGCACATTCTGATTGCCATATTGTGATTATGCTAATGCTTACAGGGAAGGAACACCACCACCCCGGGTAAGGGGTGGGTTCGTTATAATTTGGTCAGCTAATGATGACCGTTGCTTTTGTTTTTCACCGTTGCGGTGAGATGTTGCTTGCAGGTGCAGCTGAGCCAAGCGGGAAATAGCGGGCTGAAGCCCAGGATAGCAAAGCTGGCCCTTGAAGGCCAAAGCGAATTGCCCATTTGGTTATTTGTTACTCATGTGTGGTCGGCTTGCGTGTTGATGCATGCAAGAAAGTTTAATTTGAGTAAACCTTGTAAGGCCTTAAGGCCAAGGCTTCTTTGTGTATTTGTTATTCATTCCTTGTTGTAGTAGTCGACATTCATGTTGTTGTTGGGTTCTAATTTTAACGTTTAAATTACTTCAGCTAGAATGCACTCTGTGTTAGGATGCGAAATATTTAATTATGGTTTCAATTTAGTAACTCCTTAGTCTATCCGTAGTATATAGCGTCGGGCCCCAGCCGGACCTTTTGTTATATGCTATGTGACGAATGGGGGTGTTACAAGTTGGTATTAGACTTTGGTGTCAGTCTTCCTTATTTGAATTTATGGATGAATTCTTTTAAGGGGTGGTTAGCACTTGTATGTGCATTGCCCTTATAACATAAAATAACCCATGAATGCCCACTTAGGAATGAAAATACACATGTTTGAGAAATCTGGGTGTTCCAATGATTACATTTTGGCAATTTGTTTGTCCTCTAATCGAATGTTTTTACAACTATAGGTGACTAGGAGCGGTGTGGGGCAGTCGCTACAATAGAACTCTGTGGAGATTAGTGTGCCTAACGACTCGCCTGCGACCCCTCCTTCAGTTGACACCATAAGACTGATAGCTGAAATGGTGTTCACAATGATCAATGCCTATCATGTGAGGCATGTATGTCCCCTTGTCCATGGGGCGGTGTCAATGCCGGTTGGAACTATGGAGCAAACTGTAATTAGAAGAGTCTCAGATCAGCAATTGAACATGCATGTAGTGCAGGGAGCACACTCAGTTGGTGAGTATTTACATGCATTTGTCATGATAAGGCGTTGTGCAGAGTTTGTGTTGGAGGACGAGCAGACTATGGTTAATAGATTTTATAACAGTCTGCGCGATGATTTACTACTTCAACTAGTAGGACCGAAGTTATTGGGATTCCGAGCGCTGGTGGAGTCGTTTAGGTCATTGGAAGTAGATTTGGCAAAAGTCCACCAGACACTAGTGTGTAGGGTACCTAACTCTACAGTTTTTGCAAAGTCAAAATACTGTAGGAGGTGGCATAGGAGTTCGAGGATATCTACTAGTCAAGCTACATATGCTTGTCATACTTGTGGCAAGTCAGGACACCTTGCCTGCAATTTTCATACTGATGCCCCGAAGACAAAGAAAGCTAAGTCAAGAGTAGTTCTAGGGCAAGTTCCACTTACTTGCTATGTGTGGCAAGATAGAACATATTGCCAGAGAACGTCGGAGTGGTACTCCAGTGGCAAAGGAGACTAGATCTAGAGCAACCGTTGGGCGAGACCCAACGATATATTATACTTGTGGTAAGCCGGGTCATATATCCCGTAATTATTGGAGTGGGCTCTCGAAGATAAAGGAAAAGGCAGGAGGCTATGAGCAAAGCGACGAGATGACAGGTATGGTTTAGCTTATAGCTTTTATACCTATGACATGATTAGTTACTTGCTTATGACTCTTGTAAGTAGGCTTTATTCTACTCTTGGTTATGAAGAGCACTGTTCGTTGTAGGGCTTCTCGCTTCTTAGCATCTAAGGTTTTCATATGGTTCGTCCTAGTGTTTTCTGTTGTGTTGATTAGCAAACCAAATAGAAATATTGTCGTTAAAGATTGTATGTGGGTTGACCTTAGGCATGGACTTACTCTCGGAGCAGTATGCAAGAGTTGGTTACAACCCTAAGGGGCCACACTAGGACAAAACATCGAACGTGAGACTAAGTTAGCAGTTCTTGAGGGTTCAGAGTTGTTATTAACTCTATTAGAGGCTAAGAAGCCCAAGCCTGGTTTAGCTAGTATTCTAGTGGTTTCAGAGGTTGCTGATGTGTTCCCCAAGGATCTCCCTGGAGCTCCACTCAGTGAGAGATTGATTTCACCATTGAGTTGGTGCCTTGTGCCAAGCCTGTGTCGCAGTCTCCTTACCACTTAGAACCGAGAGTAATGGCAGAATTGAAGGCGCAACTTAATGAATTGATAGTGCAGGGGTTTGTGCGTCCAAGTTCGTCACCTTGGAGCGCCCCAATCCTCTTTGTGAAGAAGAAGGATGGAAGTCTGCCATTATGTATCGATTATCAGGAACTCAATAAGCTAACAGAGAAGAACAAGTACCAGATTTCGAGGATCGATGATCTTTTCGACTTGCTAGTTGGGTCAACGGTGTATTCGAAGCTGGATTTGAAGTCTGGTTACTATCAGCTAAGAATCAGGGAAAGTGACATTCCCAAGACGGCTTTCAGTACACGTTATGGGCATTACGAGTTCACAGTCATGCCTTTTGGGCTGACTAATACGCTATCCATGTTTATGGACTTGATGAACCAGACATTCAGGGAATATTTGGATCGGATCGTGATAGAGTTCATCGACGATATCTTGGTGTACTCCTAGTCTAAGTTTGATCATGCGAAGCATTTGCGAATTGTTTTGGAGACTTTGAGGAGCAATCAACTGTATGCCAAATTCTTTAAGTGTGAGTTTTGGATTTCTTCTGCGACATTCTTTGGTCATATCATCAGTGGTAAGGGTATCGTGGTGGATCCGACAAAAGTGGCTGCAATATGAGAGTGGCCCGTGTTTTCTTCAGTGGCGGAGGTCCGGAGTTTTCTGGGACTTGCCGACTACTACATGCGCTTCGTAGAGAACTTCTCCAGGATAGCTTTACCCCTCACGAGCCTGACAAGGAAGGGTCAGAAGTTTGTTTGGTCTCTAGCGTGCGCACAAGCTTTCGAAGAACTGAAAAGTCGTCTGACCACGATGCCTATTCTATTCTGTCAATGTGGGACAGAAGGCTTTGAGATCTACATCGACACTTCAGGCAGCGGATTAGGCTGTGTTTTGTTATAGCATGGGAGAGTAATAACTTATGGTTTGCGCCAGTTGAAGGTACATTAGAGGAATTATTCGGTCCATGACTTGGAGTTAGCAGCCGTGACATTCACATTGAAGCTCTAGATGCACTAATAGTACGGCATGAAGGTCGACATTTACACAGATCATAAGAGTCTGAAGTATCTATTGGATCAGAAGGACCTAAATATGCATCAGCGAAGGTGGATGGAGTTCCTTGAGGACTACGCCTTCAAGATACATTATGTACCTGACAAAGGTAATGCAGTTGTTGATGTGTTAAGTCGCAGGGTTCCCGCGTAGGCTAATTGGTTACTGATGCATGACGAATGTTTCATTCGAGATTTGGAGGCCTTAGAGGTCTCTTGTGTTGATAGGAGGTCGAGTGCTGAAGCACGTTTGAGTTGGATTAAGGTGCAGTATGACCTCGCCGATTGGATTAGGCAGGCTTTGTATTTGGACGACAACAAGAAACACTATATGGCTTAGTCGTTGGAAGGGTCAAATGCCTAGTTTAAGGTTGATAATGGTCGGTTATGGAAGGACAGTCGTTTGTGCGTCCCAAACGTGGGTAAAATATGGGAGGAGTTAATGTACGAGGCTCATTACACCAAGTAATCGATCCACTCGGGGAGCACAAAGATGTACAAAGACATGAAAAAGCTGTTCTGGTGTCCAGGACTGAAAAAGGGCATAGAGCTGTATGTGGCTAAGTGTCAAACTTGTGCTTTAGTGAAGGCTGAATGCAAGAATCCCGGAGGATTCTTGAAGTATTTGCCTATACCTAATGGAAATTCGACGATATATCCATGGATTTCCTGCATGTTTTACCGAGATCACAGAAGGTAAACGATGCCATTTGGGTGATTGTAGATCATTTTACGAAAGTGTCGCACTTCATCCCGAATAGGAAGGCCGATTCAACAGAAAATTTAGCAAAGCTGTATGTGAATAATATTGTACGACTATAGGGTGTGCCCCGTAACATCGTGAGTGACCGAGATGGGCACTTCTCGTCTAACGACTGGAGGTTGGTGCATTAACTATTGGGGACCAAGCTGAAGTTCAGTATGACCTTTCATCCATAGATGGATGGTCAGACCGAGAGAGTCAACAGGATGATGGAGGACATGCTTCACATGTGTGCCCTGGATTTCAGAAAGAAGTGGAAGGATCACCTATATATGATTGAGTTTGCGTACAATAACAGCTACTAGGCTAGTATTCAAATGGCACTTTTTGAGGACCTATATGGTAGGAAGTGCCGTACTCCGTTTTCATGCTTGGAGACTGGCGAGTCCAAGTTGTATATACAGAAGGATATCGAAGATGCAACTTTGATTGTGCGAATAATTCGAGATTGATTGCTGATTGCGCAAGATAGGCAGGCTAAATATTATAACGCCAAGCACAGGAACGTCGAGTTTGCCGTGGGCGATTGGGTATATTTGAAGATCAAGCCGTTCAAAGGGGTGTCTAGGATTCGATGCTTGAAGAAGCTGAGTCCAATATACCTTGGACCATTTGAGATATTGGAGCGTATTGGAGAAGCCGCTTATTGGTTGAAACTATCCATAGAACTGAGTTGTCTACATGACGTATTCCATATATAAGTATTGCGGAAGGCAGTGTAAGAGCCTACGCAAGTGATTGCTACAGATCAAGTACCGGTGGATGGTGGGTTGACAACAAAGGTCAAACCTATTCGTATTGAGGATGTAGAAGTCAAGCAACTTTGTAATAAGGAAATCAGAATGGTCAAGGTTCGTTAGGACAACTGTGGCCGAGAGGAGCTATCATGGGAGCGGGAGCAAACCATGAAGTCGGAGTTTGCCAAATTGTTCGACTGAGGTACACGTTATAAATGTTGTTACTTCTTTAAAATTTTTTAAAATTTTTCTGCAATGCATAATTTTGGGTTGAAATTCTTTAAGTGAGGGAGATTTGTAACGCCCCAAGATTTTTGAAGCAGGAAAAAGGGTTGTCTGGAAGTTACCGCCCGACTCTAGGGCTAACACCGACGATAGCTCCGAGATAGTTGGCCAGAGGTGTCGAGAGCGTTTAGTAGATTCAACTGGCATTGAGTGCTATCGCATGACAGTAACGGGTTATCGCGTGGCGATAGCAGATGTTGAGAGCATCGAGTTGAGCTACCGCCCGACGTTAGTATTATTGCTGGCGGTAGCAGGGTCAATTAAATTGACAGAGCTCTCAGGTTTTTACTGTGCAGCGGTAGTGCTAACGCGCGACATTAGTGTGAGTGGTCATTTCATAACCGGCGCCAGGTATTGCTTGGCGGTATTTTCCTATCGCATGACGATAGTGAATTTCATAACTGGGTGGTCACGAGTCGGCCTGTGATTGGAGGGCTTGGGCGGTTGCACGCAAAACGAGGCGTTGAATAATAGTACCGAGCATCGGTAGTTAAATACCGTGCAACGGTAGCTTGGTTTAAAGCTCTGGTTCGGCCGTTTCACTCCATTTTACTTTGGAGTTTGATGAGTTGGCCTGGGTCTTTTTGTGGTGGAGCAGCAACGCCAGAGAGGAGAGTTTTTGCCGCCATTTGAGGTTCGGAGTTCAGATTCGCAAAGCGAGTTCAGATCTACGGAGGCATGGCCGGAGCGGTCGATTTCAACCGCCTAGATTTCTCCCAAGGCGCCAAAGAGGACTTCAAGGGTAACGATCCTTTTCCTTGGACATGTGAAGTCCTTTCTTTTGACATTAGAGGGTAGTGTAAAAAAGAGAAGAACGACTAGAAAAAACAGTCCGGAAGATTGAATAATTGAAATTTTTATTATCCAAAAAGATATCATTTACAAAGGTATGGCCTCCCTTTTATAGAATGGAGGAGATAGAGGAGAGTACAAACAAACAATGTGGGACTAAATAAATGTACAAAGACTGGGCGGTTTGACATGTACAGACCGCACAGTCCGCGCGGTTAGACAACAGGATAATCGCCCGGACAGACCAGAAGAAGATGCCGTAGGAGACCGCAAGATTGCCAGACCGCCAGACCGCCAGACCGCCAGATATACAAGTCGCTGGAGACAACCCGTAAGACCGCCGAACCATAACAACCACCAACTGGATATTTAGCCCGTCAGCTTCAGACCGCTAGACCGCGTGGTCTCCAGACCGTCATATTCAGACCGCCAGACCGCCTACTTCAACACTCCCCCTCAAGCTGGAGCATAGATATCGATCATGCCCAGCTTGTCACAAATGTGGAAGAATGAAGTAGACACAGGCTTGGTAAAGATATCTGCCAACTCTTTGTCGGAGGTGACGAACGGAGTGCAAATCTGTTTCTTCAAGATCTCTTCCCGGATGAAATGGCAGTCGACTTCAATATGTTTGGTTCTCTCATGGAAGACCGGATTTTTGGATATATATATAGCGGCCTTGTTGTCACAGAACATAGGAAGAGGATAGTCGTAGACCTCTCCTAGATCAAGCATGAGAGCCCGCAACCATTTTAGTTCGCAAGTGGTGGACGCCATGCTCCGATATTCAGCTTCAGCACTAGACCTTGAAACTACAGACTGCTTCTTGCTCTTCCAGCTCACAAGATTACCTCCAACAAATGTGCAGAAACCAGATGTAGATTTGCGGTCATCTTTATCATCAGCATAGCTAGAATCTGAGTAGGCTTCAACTCTCAAATGACCATTCTTCTGAAAGAGTAGTCCTTTGCCCGGTGCTGCTTTAACATACTCTAATATCTTCAAGGTAGACTGAAGATGACATTCCCTGGGAGCTTGCATGAACTGACTTACCTTGCCAACAGCATAGGCAATGTCAGGTCTGGTCACCGTGAGATAAATGAGTTTACCCACCAGACGTCTATACTTTGTGGCATCAGACATAAGAGGAGAGTCATCTGTCCACGTTTTGTCTTCTCCAGTAGCCATGGGATACCGTGCCGGTTTGGCACCGGTCAATCCTGCATCCCGTAGAAGATCAAGAGCATACTTCCGTTGGGAGAGAACCAGAGAGTCGGGCTTCCGACAGATCTCTATCCCCAAAAAGTATTTCGGGGAGCCCATATCCTTTGTGACAAGATGTTGACGGAGGTGCTTCTTTGTCAAGTCCACCCCAGCTTGATCATCCCCGGTAAGAAGAATGTCGTCAACATAAACCGCCAAAACTACAAGGCCCGATGCGGTTTTGCGAATAAACAGGGAATGATCAGCCGTACTTCTTGTAAAGCCAACAGCAGCCACAATGCTGCTGAACTTGTCGAACCATGCCCGAGGGCTCTGCTTGAGGCCATAGATAGCCTTCTTTAGCTTGCATACACGGGTCTCCCCCTGAGCAACATACCCCGGAGGTTGCTCCATGTAAACGGCCTCATGAAGATCCCCATAAAGAAAGGCATTCTTGACATCAAGCTGGGAGATAGTCTAATTGCGGTTGACAGCCACAGAGAGAAGAACCCGGATGGTGCTCAGACGAGCAACCGGGGAGAAAGTATCAAAGTAGTCAACCCCATAAGTCTGAGTGAAGCCTTTGGCCACCAGTCGGGCTTTGTAGCGGTCCACAGTCCCGTCTGGGCGAAACTTCACAACAAACACCCATCGACATCCAACCACATCAGTACCCACTGGAGGAGAAACAAGGGTCCAGGTGCCCCGTTCAGTAAGAGTAGCGATTTCCTCATCCATGGCAGACTTCTAATGAGGAATAACAAGCGCCTCTTGGTAGGTACGGGGAGTAGTAGTACCTGAAATAGCTAAAGCAAAATGCCGGCGAGAAGAAGTAAGCCGAGCATAGGACACAACTGCCGCAAGCGGGTGTTGAGTGCATGCCCGCATCCCTTTGCGAAGAGCAATGGGGAGATCCAGGTCGTCGGGGGCTTCAGGGACCGGAGCGTCCGTAGCGGAGAAAGCTGGCCCGGGACTAGAGAGAGACGGCTCCGGAGACGGGGAGGGAGGAGAGGGGAGAGGAATAGACGGAGGAGGGGATGAGGAAGGGGGAGGAGAAACGTGGATAGGCTGAGAGGGAACAGACAGGGAGGGTGATGAGTCAGGAACAGGAGGAAGAAGGGGTGGAGAGGAGAAGTAGGCTGCATTTTCGAAGAAGGTGACATCTGCATAAACAAACTGTTTGCGCAGAACGGGGTCAAAGCAACAGTAGCCTTTCTGAGTGACCGAGTAGCCCAAAAAGACACATTTGGTGGCACTGGGAGAAAGTTTGTCACGGGTAGCAGACGGGGCATGCACAAAGGCTGTACAGCCAAAAATTCGAAGAGGGAGGGGAAAAGGTTCCTTGCCGGGGTAGAGAATGGAGAAGGGAGTCTTACCCTGAAGAACAGTAGAAGGAATACGATTGATGAGATAACAGGCGAGGAGAACAGCATAGCCCCAATAAGAGCGAGGCACATGCATCTGCGTTAGGAGAGTGCGAGCGACATCGAGGAGATGACGGTTTTTACGTTCCGCCACCCCATTCTGCTGGGAGGTGTAAACGCAGGTGGTCTGATGAATAAGACCATGTTGCATACAGAAAGATGAAAAATCATGACTAAGATACTCTTTAGCATTATCAGAGAGAAGACATTTAATAGAGACATGAAACTGAGTTTTAATCATATTATAAAAGCATTCCCAAACAGAGAAGAGTTCAGATCGATCTCGTAACAGATACACCCAGGTACAACGAGAAAAGTCATCAATAAAAGTTACAAAATACAAACTACCCCGACCAATGGTTGGAGTAGGAGCCGGACCCCATACATCAGAATGGATGAGATCAAACGGGCTAGAGGAACTGCGAGCATGCTTGGGCGGGAAGGAGGAGCGGTGATGTTTGCCAAGTTGGCAGGCGTCACAGTTGAGCGGAGGACTGGTTGGCGGTAAGTGGGGCAGAAGCTGTCGAAGAATGCGAGCAGGAGGATGTCCAAGGCGAAGATGCCATTGAAGCAGATCAGTAGATGAGGAAGTGAAGGCGGACAGAGCAGAAACGTTGTCGAGGAAGTAGAGGCCGCCGCTCTCAGTCCCAGTAGCAATCGTCCGTTGGGTTCTCGGGTCCTGAAAGCAACAAGAAGTAGGAGTGAATACAACCGAGCACTGAATTTGCTTGCATAAAGTAGTAACAGATAGAAGATTGCAAGGAAACTTCGGGACATAGAGAGTGTCCACCAAGCGCAGCGATGGGGTGACTTGAACCATGCCTGTCCCACGAACCGGGGAAGGAGAACCATCCGCAACAAGGACAGGAGGCAACCGATCATGCGTTTCGAGAAGCGAAAAACACTGAGGATTGCCTGTCATATGATTTGTAGCACCAGAATCAATCAACCATTTACCTTGGATAGCGACATGAGCACTACCTGAGGTCGTCGCCACCGAAGTAGACGACCGAGAGGAGGGGTTCGGGGAGGGCGAAGTATCACCAGATGGGCGCAGATGAGGATGTTTCTGCCAACATCGGTCAATGGTATGACCGGTACGACCACAGTGAGAACAGAGGAACCTGGACGGACCGCGCGCCCCAGAGTGGCTGCGGCCACTATTGCTGCCGCGCTGAGTGTACTGAGCATAAGAGTCCTGCGGAGGAGGGGAGGATAACAGAGGGCGCTGGAGCCGAGAAGTAATGGCGGCTACGCGAGCGGCGGTGGCATCCAAGGTGGGAGACTCAGCTTCACCCAAGATCTGCTGGCGGATGAGATCAAAAGACTCGGGAAGTCGCAGAAGATAACAAACAACCAGGAGTTCCTGGAAGTGTTTGTGTTGCTGAGCCAAGTCCGCAGAGAAGGGGCGATTCTGGAGGATCTCAGCGCCAAGAGCCTGAACTTGCTGATAGGCTGCAGCGGGAGTCATGGATGAACGGGCGAAGAGATCCGCATAAAGAGTATAAATCCGGGAGGTCTGCGTCCCCTTGGAGTAAAGAGCAGCCAGATGAAGCCACGCGGCCTTTACCGTCTCATCATGACGGATGATGGGAAGGCACTCATCAGAGAGGCTATTAGCCAGCCATGTGCGGACAAGCGCATCACTTGCATCCCATTCGTCAAAGAGAGGAGAATTAGGAGGAGGCGAATCATCGGTAAGATGATGACGTTTGCGCTGAGAACGAAGAAGGAAAGTGAAAGAGACGCTCCAATCCGGATAGTTGGAGCCAATGAGCTTAGAAACAGTGCCCAGATTTCCGGAAGGAGTAGGGATAGAAGGCGGAGCCGGAGTGGCTGCAGGAGTGGTGGCAGTGGAATTGTCAGAGATATCCATAGAAGAAGACCGAAACCGGACGGTTAGGAACCAAGTCGGGCGGTTAAGAGAGAAGGGAAAAGCTGCAGCGGTCACGATGTCAGACACCAGCGGCTAGAGAAGCCACGACTAAGCCGCAGAGCCAAAACAGAGGGTAAGAGGTCGGGCGGTTGGAAGACAGACCGCACGAACGGGAGAGAAAGAGGAAACCGGCAAACAGGCCGGGGCGAGAAGAAAGAGAAGAAGGGAGGCTGCGACAAGGACAGATCGCAAGCAGACAAAGAGAAACAGGCCGCGCAGACAGGGCGCAGGCAAACAAGACAGGCCGCGGGAAGAAGAAGCAGGTCGCACGGCTAGAAAGGAGCACAGAATCAGGAGCCAGAGATCGAGTCCTCTGATACCATGTAAAAAAGAGAAGAACGACTAGAAAAAACAGTCCGGAAGATTGAATAATTGAAATTTTTATTATCCAAAAAGATATCATTTACAAAGGTATGACCTCCCTTTTATAGAATGGAGGAGATAGAGGAGAGTACAAACAAACAATGTGGGACTAAATAAATGTACAAAGACTGGGCGGTTTGACATGTACAGACCGCACAGTCCGCGCGGTTAGACAACAGGCTAACCGCCCAGACAGACCAGAAGAAGATGCCGTAGGAGACCGCAAGACTGCCAGACCGCCAGACCGCCAGACCGCCAGATATACAAGTCGCTGGAGACAACCCGTAAGACCGCCGAACCATAGCAGCCACCAACTGGATATTTAGCCCGTCAGCTTCAGACCGCTAGACCGCGCGGTCTCCAGACCATCATATTCAGACCGCCAGACCGCCTACTTCAACAGGTAGACACTCCACAAACACGTGGATGTGGTTCTCCCGACGGGTAGATCTGTATATCCCCATTAGATTGCATTTAGATCCAGAATCAAAGTACGAAATATGCATGCTGTGTGAAGCCCATCCGGACGGGTTGGTCTTTATTGGTGATGTTTGTATGCTTTGTATGTCAGAGAAGACTCCGTGGTTATCGCGTAGATTTCAGATTCACGGGGTGTGTAGTTGACTACGTTGAGAGTACTGGGGTAGTCTCCAGGAAAACACTCGTTTAATGGGAAGAAGCGATATTCTTACCCCTACCGTGCGGCGGTAGTGCTACCGCCGACGATAGCTCCCTGTGAGCATTGCATTATTTGTTGAGAAGCCTATCTTTTGGGGACTTGAGGGCTAATATTGTGAGGCCTGTCTCTCTGAGACCTGGGGGCCAAGTTTGTGGGCGTGAGCTTAATTTGCTCTGCTTTGGTGGTCGTGAGTGCTAGCCTTGGATTATAACAGTGTTATGAATCGTACATATGGAAAAGGGGATGCTGACCTGCGTCATGGCTTGATGCGCCCAACGATTTGAGTACTAAAAAATAGCTGAACTGCACCCAACCCTATGCCAATCGACTTGGAGTGAGTCAAAGTGTGGATTTTAATTCACCATGACTTTATCGTAGCCATAGGGGCGTTGTCTTTAGCTTTGGCCCTGAAAGACTTGAATGCTCAAACGTTGCTAACCATCATAGAGAACAGTGGTGTGAACCTTGAGGTCCTTTGCACCAAGAATGAGCCCTGAGAGCATGGGGCATTGGGCGTTTGTGCCAACATCTATGCAAATTGTGCTTAAGTTGCACGTTTCGATTGCCATATTATGATTATGCTAATGCCTGCAGGGAAGGAACACCGCCACCCCGGGTGAGGGGTGGGGTCGTTATAATTTGGTCAGCTAATCCTACCGTTACTTTTGTTTGCCACCGTTGCGGTGGAATGTTGCTTGCAGGTGCAACCGAGCCAAGTGGGAAATAACGGGCTGAATCCCAAGATAGTAAAGCTGGCCCTTGAAGGCCAAAATGAATTGCCCATTTTGTTTATATGTTACTTATGTATGGCTGGCCTGCGTGCCGATGTAAGCAAGATAGTTTAATTTGAGTAAACCTTGTTAGGCCTTAAGGCCAAGACATCTTTATGTATTTGTTATTAATTGCTAGTAGTGGTAGTGGACATTCATGTTGTTGTTGAGTTCTTATTTTTATCTTTAAATTACTCCTGCTAGAATGCACTCTGTGTTAGGATACGAAATATTAGATTATGGTTTAAATTTAGTAATTCCTTGGTCTGTCCGTAGTATATGACGTCGGGCCCCGACCAGACCTTCTATTATATGCTATGTGACGGATGGGGGCATTACACTCGACGCCTGTTACCAGTGCACATTGGAAAACTAGGCATATTCCCCTAGGTGGCCAACCTTGTTCACCAAGTTACCCCACCAAATTAACTCCAATTGGGTTGATATTGTTTTCTTGGCCTTATGATATCCCCTCTGGTCATCCACCATGGTTTGGGGAAAATTTGAGGTCCATAGACCCTATTTAAGTCATATATATGAATTATTAAATTGTTACCAAAACTATAGGAAAATCATCTCCAAAAATTCTTATTTTTGGACAAGTTGTGGGTCATGGTAAGACCAGCCTGTGCTCTAAAGTTCATGTAATTTAACTTAGTGGGACATTGGGGGCACTCATTTTATTTTCTCGTTGACCTTTGGACACCTTGCACCAAAAAGTGTGCTGAGAGAAATCCAGTGGTCTAAATGGGTTGATTTAAATTTTGGATTAAACTAGACTCCAAGGGCTAGGTTTTCTATGTTAGACAAATTCACAGTAAATGCCTCTAAAAATTTTTAATAATTAAATCAAGTAACTGATAAAATATGACATAATACAGATGTCTTTATATATATAAATTAAAACCGGCCTGCGTATAACTGATCACGCCGATCCAACGACCACGGGTCATCGTCCCCGATGAGCCAAGGTACAAGATCAATGCAACCTGAAGCTTTTCTAACTCTAGTTTTTGGCCACCCAACCACCTCCCTGGCCGGCCACCACCACCACTACCTCTATCGAGGTGGTGGCTATTGCCTGGAGGCGGCACAACCTTCGGAGGGGCCGTTTCCGGCGAACCTGAGGGGTTGATGTTTTTCACTGAAAACTCATATTTTCTCCTTACTGATCGGGCTCGATTGAGCCCGATTTCTCCACCTAAAGATCTACAGATCTAACACGGAGGAGAAGGAAGAGGATTAGACCCTCATACGGGCTTGGCGACGTGTGTGGTGGAGATGTGCCATGACCGACAACCTCAAGCATTTTCCTGGCCGAATTCCCTATTCTCCGCATAAACCAATGATGTAACCGTTTATTTTGATTGATAGGAAGCTTTTAAAGCTGATGGAGTGGTTGTTTTGCGGAGTGGGAGAGGCAATCCATGAATGGCCATTAATGGCCTTGAATTGGATATTTCGGCCACCTCCCAAACTCTTGAAATTTCACCCCTAGGTGGTCGGGAAAACCCCTCCATCTCCTCCCAATTGACCAAGGGAATGAATGAGGCCTTTAAGAGGGAGTTGAATGCCCCAGGGCCTCCCAAAGCCATGAATGCTCCTCTTTCTCTCTCCTCCCTTAGGTAGAATTTCAACTTTCTATCTCCTAGTCATCCCATCCAGAATTTTAGTGGCATTCTATGTAATTTCTACTTGTTGTAACTAGTGGGCCTAGCCCAATTGGATTGAAGTTGGTTTTGACCTTCTTCCCGATTTTGGGCTTAATTAACCTTGGTTAATTAGGCTCAACCCTTAGGTCAAGCTAGATGATGTAATTGACCCAAGTGAGGGTTCACGGGTCCCTTGACACCACCCAAGTCTATTTGTGACTTGGTGAAGTCAACTTAGGCCAAATTAGGGCAATTTGACCTAACTAGGGTTAGGGGTTGACTCTTTTCAACTCCACCCCTTTGGTTGACCCCAATGGGCTGTTAGTGCTCTAAAGGGCCCTTATAAGATTGAAAGTGTTATGGCGGGGTCAAATAGTCAAGTTGGGACCCAAAATCCAAACCCTAGGCTAGGTGACCAGAAATTACTATTTGCAGAGCGAGGTGATTTCTTCTATTTTCCTAGGCACTCATGGTCCTCTTGGTCTTCTTAGAGTTTTGTCATGACCTAATCATGACAAAACTTCTCAGAGGTCTGGTTATTTGTGGGATGTTACAGTTTCTCTATTAGTTGTGGAGTGAGATTAGGAAAATTACTTTTGTTTTCCTTGTTTCATCTAACATTTGTTATTGATTTCTTCCGAGAGGCTATGAAGTGAAACTTTACACTCTTGAGATTTCGTGGAACCACCTAGTGTGTGAGTCAGCGAAATACTTTTGTGGAACCCGTGTGCAATAGAGGCCGACCTCAGAGCAGGAGACTAGCACAAGATGTGTATTTCGCACACGGGCACCATAGAAGTATTCTGCTCACTCATTCCTGTAATGTATATTTGTTTTGTAGGCCTTTACAAAAACTAGTAGTGGTGAATCTAAGTACATCAAGTGTTGCATATATTTGAGAGCTCCCCAATTTATATGACCAAGTCTAATAATGTCATAAAATAAAGACAGGAGTGTAATCATTTTGCTGGGTGATTGCACTTTGACATATAGTTCTTTGATCAATTGAGAATGTTCTGTTTTGTGGTATGGAAGAAGAAACAAAAATTTGATTGCAATAAGGTTTAGTGAGGATACACAATCTATCTGAGAACTGTACATTAGAACCTTTCTCGATATACTATCCAACACTCAGTCAATTATGAGCTAAGGTTGGCACACATTGAACATCTGAAAGAAGTCTTCTTTTTCCTGTTAAGGTAGTGACTTTAATACTCCATTTTCCTTTAATTGGTTATGTATTTCCATCCCCTAAATAAAAAATTGAGTTATGAGTTTTATCAAGAGAGACAAACCCAGCCTTATCGCTGCACATGTGACATGAGCAAGCCATATCTATATACCAAGTATTGTTGATGGAATTATTTTAATGAGAAATCATTTAGTTTTTTTTATAAAATAGACATAGATGAAGAGGGAAGTGACAAACATATCAAAATATCTTGCAATCCATTTAAGATCCTTCTTTTTAGAATCAACGTGAATGAGAGCAAATTAAGGAGTGAAAAAGAGGCGGTAGGAGTCTGGTGGCGCCCTCACAAAATTTTAATTCACAAGTTTTCTTAATCGTGGAATTTGAGTTATATTGTGGCTTGCGATTTCATCATATTACCAAAAGGTCAAGAAGTCTATGATGGTGCTAATAAGAAAATGCTTACATTTCTTTAACATGCAACATAAATTATGATTAAAATGAGATCATCTCAGTTAATTACCATAAATTAAGTTTTAGCAGTTGAGTGAATATTGTAAATATCAGATTTGGGGTGAAGAGTTACTTTCTTCTTCAGTTCTTCAGCTTCATCAATTAAAACTTGGTCCTATAACACAGATCAATACATGGTTAGACACAATAAGTAGTGATAATGACAATTGGTCCGAGCTAGTGTTTAATCTAATGAAATTCTTATATCATATTGAATGCAAATTTGTTTCAAGTTTGTTCTCTAAGCTTTGCAAATCTTCGAAACCCAACCCATTAGTATCTGAAAGATGGGGGGTTAGATCTGATTTACTCTAGAGGGGGGGGGGGTGAATACAGTAATTAAGACTTTTGCTATTATTTTATTTATATCAGAGTAAAAATAGGTGATACTAATAATATAGAAGGAAATAAAAAAACCAGGTTAAACTAATCTATCTATCACAGCACAGCAAGAATAGAAAGAAAATGAACACACACAGACAACACATGAATTTTATAGTGTTTCCCCAACCTGGGTACATCCGCTCTTCTACCACCCTGGTAGGAATCCACTCTCAGGTTTTTGATCAGGTGATTGCCACCATAATATCTATTTCTAGGGAGATCTCACAATGCTTTAGGCTTTTGATCAGGTGCCCAAAACCCAACAATAAACTTTTGAAGGGAGTTAATAAACCCTTTATACAGGAGGTGAGAGGAGGGGTGATTAGGTCTTCTCTTTTCTCTAAATAGTAGATAAGACTTGTGGATTCTGTAATTGTTAAGACTCCTTTTGAAATGTAGAATTGGTTCAGAAAGATGGAGCCTTGCTCAGGGTATAGGTCTTCAGCCTTGTCTGAAAACAATCCTGAAACTTTTTGACTGATTCAAGATGTACTGTCCTTGAATGTTCCTGGAGGAGAAGGTTGAAGAAGATTTTTGATAGTGATGGATGTTCTTCTTCAGTCTTCAGAATGGACAAGGAAGAAAACATAATGTTTTCTACACTGGGAGAGAGTTCTGAATGTTCAGTATTTTTCTCTGTATATTCTTGTGTGCTGTATATTCTCTTCTATTGTCTAGCTGAGTGTCTGTCGACTGAAAAGAGAAAATATCTTTTATATTCTGCATTCAATAATTTCTCCTTTGAAATTTGAATTGCTGGAATTAATTGCTGATTGCCCTGGAGAAAGAAATGACCAGAATATTGACTTAAATGAGTTTCCCCAACTGTCCCTCATAAAATAAGCAAGTAATTAGCCTAATGAAGACCATAATTAATGCTGCCAATAACAGATATATTCAAGGGAATATGAGCATTAATTACTCAGGAATATTACCTTTAAATAATATAAAAAGTAAGTGAGAGGTCTAAGTTGTTAGCCTAAATCACCTAGAGGGGGGTGAATAGGTGAAATGCGTGTCAAATGCGGAATTAAAAACTAACACAGCAAATATCAAGCAATCACAGAAGACAAGAGATTTATAGTGGTTCCCCAACCTTGGGTACGTCCACTTTTCTCACCGATCTAGCAAATTACTAGACTCGGCTACTCCACTATCTCGGATTGAAAACAATCCTACACCTCGGAACCACGTTCCTACAAATCTCGATCCCAAAACGGATCTACAAAAACTCGGAAGACAAAACTTCCTACAAGTCTCGGAGAAGAATCTCCTACAATGAAATTTAGTTTGAGAGTAAAAATCAAAACAATAATCTCAGATCTGGATCTTTGACGGTCTTCTTCTTCAGGAACTTCGGCTTGATCAGAAAAAGGTTGAAGATGACCTGAGAGAGATCCACGAGTCTGAAAACTAGAACCACCTCGATCGAGAAGAGAGATCTGAAATATTTGAGGCTCGGCGAGATCGAGTGATTCACTTTGTCTGGATCGCTGGAGAGAAAGTCGTTGAAGACGAAGATCGGCGATCCAAAGTTTTTCCCGTGAGCAACACTGGCGGCGGCGTGAGAATTAGGGTTCACGGAATTTTCTCTTTCCTTAAAAATATATCTCTGTAATCTCTTGATCATAAGTCAATTCTGAAAAGACTATTTATAGGTGGGTTCCAACGGTCATAACGTTGATTAATGATGACCCGTGGACCAATCAGAATTGACAGATCCAAAATACTTATGATGAAAAAGGACTTAGAATAATTCTGGAGAAGTTGACTGCGATACTCGAGTAATAGAGGATATACACGAGTATGGAGAGATGGATTACTCGAGTAGCAAGAGGCAGTATACTCGAGTATAGAAAGAGAGAATTACAGGAGAGAAGAAAGAATTACTCGAGTATCAAGAATGGTATACTCGAGTATCAGAAGTGTATACTCGAGTAATAGAAAGGTATACTCGAGTATCAAGACGATATACTCGAGTATCAAGACGATATACTCGAGTATCAGAAGTGTATACTCGAGTAATAGAAAGGTATACTCGAGTATCAAGACGATATACTCGAGTATCAAGACGATATACTCGAGTATCAGAAAATATACCTGAGAAACGTTTATATCAGAGTCAATTACTCGAGTATGGAAGAAAGTACTCGAGTATCAAAGATCAATTACTCGAGTATGAACATACTTACTCGAGTATCAGAAGATATACTCGAGTATCAACAGACTTACTCGAGTATCAGAAAACACTTACTCGAGTATAGACAGACTTACTCGAGTATCAGAAGATATACTCGAGTATCAACAGACTTACTCGAGTATCAGAAAACACTTACTCGAGTATAGACAGACTTACTCGAGTATCAGAAGATATACTCGAGTATCAACAGACTTACTCGAGTATCAGAAAATATTTACTCGAGTATAGACAGACTTACTCGAGTATCAGAAGATATACTCGAGTATCAACAGACTTACTCGAGTATCAGAAAATATTTACTCGAGTATAAACAGACTTACTCGAGTATCAGAAAATATTTACTCGAGTATAAACAGACTTACTCGAGTATCAGAAAATACTTACTCGAGTATAAACATACTTACTCGTGTATTACAAGGAAATACTCGAGTATAAAAGACTTAGGAAAATTCTAAGAGGAAATTTGCTCCAATGCTTCTGTCCATCAATCCAAGTGCATGAAGGAAGTGTATCCCAATAGAGAGGCTATACATGGGCCAACACTTTGGATCACACAATGAGGAATTACATTGTATGGTCCTGTGTTTGGTGACCCATTATAGACTGACATTGGTCTACACTTGGCAATTAGAACCTGCACACATACAACTTAAACACAGCATCAAATACACCTTAATTCATCTTAGTTCAAGGTCTGACCTCCTACAAATCTGAGGCATTGTGGAGACAAATCCCAACAATCTCCCCCTATTTGTAGATGTCAGCACTCTCTATACTAAGGTGAATTACTTAAGAGTAAAAGAACAGCAAGCATATAACAGGAGAATAAGCTTAACTAAAGCAGAGTAAACAAAATATGGCCATAATCAGAATTAAATATATATATATGAGGCAATGTTTTTAAAACACATAAACAAAATAGTCCAAGTCCACTTTCTCAGATCCACTCAAGAAGGAGCATCCTTGTGCATCCTTTCCCTTTTGAGCTGTTGCCTCTCCAGGTAGCTGTAAGGCTTTGGGAAATAGGTCCTGGGCCTGGGAGGAGCAGCAGGGTTGTTGTGTCCCCAGTTTCTGTCATGGAGTCTGATTTTGATCTGAGAGGCTTCATATGCTTTCCACTCTGAGTAGCTGTAATGATTGTCTCTGTTTTCACCAAGATCTGTCACTAATTTCAGGGTATCAAGAATAAGGGATTTGGAGGTTGGACTCCACACCTCTGAGTGAACAATTGCTGGATCTCTTCTGGGTTCAGAACGACTTGCAGAAGCACCTTCACCATACTTTCTTTTCCTTTTAGATGGACCTTGAGAACTGGAAACAAAATCATCTTGCCACATGTCAGAGTAGTTAAGAGGAGGCTCAGTCAGATCACCTTCAGGTCTAGGAGAGAAGACTGGCACACCACTTTCTGGAATGGTAGCTTGGACAGGGGCATCTGCAGAGGGTTGCTCTTCAAGAGGATTTAGGTGATGAGGAATGATGGCTGGGTTGAGCTGAGCATTGGGGAAGTTCATGTTATGCAGCCACACAACAGTATCATAGGTATAAAACTTTACAGATTGTAGTTGAGAGAGAATGTCTGCTTTCATTTCCTTTACAATTCCATCCACTGTTGTTTGAGCCTGTTTAGAGAGAGTTTCAACTTGTTCCTTTACAGCTATTTGAGCTTGCTCATTTAGTTTGTCCACTTGTTCTTTTACAACTTTCTCCCCCTTGCTGATATCTATGTTTAGCTTTGCAATGGCTTCATCTTTGAAGGTGCCCACTTCATTACACACTTTCACAACATTCAGTTCAGCTCTCTCATCTAGCTTGAGCTGGTTATGAGCTACTGTCTCAGCCTGATTTCTTAGCTCACCAATGCTTGTAATGGTGTGGTCTATGGCCTTGCCTCCAATTTGAAACAGCCTTTTTAACTCATCAGTATTTGCTTGAATCTCAGCAAAGCCTCTGCTCATCTCTGTTTCAAGAGCAGAGACCTTGGATGTTACTGATTGCAGAGAAGCATCAAAGTAAATTCTCTGTTCTTTGAGCATAAGCTCAATCTTGCTTATTATGTCTGAAGAGGAGGGAGCTGAGGTTGGTTCAGGAGCTGAAGCAGCAGGAGCAGGAGCAGGGGCAGTCCAAGGAAGGATTTCTGTGATTACCACTGAGCTGACTGCTCTCTTGAATGGAACTGGTTCAACATCTGCTTCTGAGGGTAGGAGAGAGGGCATGGAGAAATCCAAGTTCTTCAGAGGTGCCTCCACAGGATCTGGAGACATCTCATCATCAGACAGGAGAATATGAGCTGATTTACTAGGCTCACTCTCAGGAGAATGGACTGGAGATCTTGCAGGAGATGGAGCTGGGGTTCTAGCAGGAGACTGAACTGGAGACTTAGCAGCTGAGTCATTCTGGAAGAGAGGGGCATCTGAGCTGAGCTCATCAATGAATTTGTTGATATCCTCAGCTGTAGACAGAAGTGCTGCTGAGTCTGGAATCTCTGAGTCTGCATTTGCTGATTGAATATCTGCTGGAGGAGGAGAGATTGGAGGAGTAGGAATTCTTACTTCTTCTGTTTCTGGAATTACTGATTGTGAAGAGACCTGATTCTGAGGTAGAGAAGAGGCAGGCTCCCCCTCAATTGCTGCACCCAGAGTGTCAGCAGTTTGATGTTGAGGAGGAGATGGGGTCCTGATGACAGCTTGCTGTCTGGAGGTTTGGGCAGGGTTCATGATCTTGAGGTCATACCTCTGAATGGATGAAATTGAGACTTTCTTCATGTGGTGAAGAGGAGTCCCTTTAGAGAAGTCAAACACTGTTGGATTAATCTCATGGAGGAGGAGGGAGATAATCCTGGCAAAGCTGGGATGTTTGACGCTTTCTTTGATCTTATCTAGTATCATCATTCCAAATTGAAACTTCTTCCTGCAGACAATAGCTTGCATAACATCAAAAAGATTTTGTGATACATCTCGAATGGAGTAAGTCTTGCACCAGAGGATTTTGGCAATGATGTCAACTAGAAACTTCCCTTCTGGATTGAACAGAGAGCGGTTCAGGGTTTCACCTCCACCTTCTGGATCTCGACCACAGAATAAGGAGGTGCGGTCGGCATCTGCCTTGTCTAAATCATCTTCTTCGTCGACCACCGGCATCCGAAGCAGAGTGGCGACAGAGGTTTTATCTAACCGAACATCAACTCCCCTTACCTTTGATTTCAGAACTGTACCATTGTGCCTAATCTTCAAGTTTTTGTAGAACTCTTCAACATCAGAAAGCAAAAGGCGACAAGGTTCTTGAAGAACGAAGGTTAATCCGGCCGTGTCGAGGAGAATCAGAAGGTTCTTGAAATCATCGGAGATATCTTCAATGCCATCAGTTACTAATTCCGAGCCGATTCCAAACTTGGAGGAGGGAGGAGCCATCAGCGATTCTGCAATGAGGAAGACGGAAATCTGCGGCGACGGAAGATGAAGAACAGGGTTTCGGGAATACGAACAGCCGACGGCTACTCGAGTGAATGAGAAGTGGAAAGGACTTTGTCGTTTTGAATATATATATAAATAATTCTAATTAGGTTTAAAAACGAATTAAGTAAAAGACATACCTGAAGAGGTGGCAAATTAGTTGTGCGAATAGAGATTTTGAAAAATTCCAGAGAAATTCGATTACACGAGAGGAGTTTACGGCATACACGAGTAATCCTTAACATATACTCGAGTATGGACTGAGTATACACGAGTATTAAGTTTAGACGGATTTTTCCATACTCGAGTATAAGAAATTCATACTCGAGTATCAATCTGATTACTCGAGTATATGAAGTTCAATACACGAGTATTAAATTCTGAAGACTTTTCATACACGAGTATAAGGAGTGCATACACGAGTATTGATTTGATTACTCGAGTATTTTTGACTTGTTACTCGAGTATTCACTATTTCACTCGTGTAAATGTAACTATTCTCGAGTCTCAAATTTCTTGAAGGAATTTTCACTAAGCAAAAGAAAAATGTACCTCAGAGTATCCAACATGTCTGACTTCTTCTAAATTTCTGAGTCCATCATTGGTCTTCTTTGTTAAGCAGTCCAAGCTCAGTTTTGAAGAATGAAAACTTGGACTCATCCAGCGGCTTGGTGAAGATATCTGCAACTTGCCTGTCTGTGGAGACATACTGTAGATCTATATCTCCATTTTCCACATGCTCCCGGATGAAATGGTAGCGAAGCTCTATGTGCTTGGTCCTGCTGTGGGAGACTGGGTTGTTGGCTATTGCAATTGCGCTGGAAGAATCACAGAACAGTGGAATGTTCTGGAACTTCATGTTATAATCTTCAAACTGATTCTTGATCCACAAAAGCTGTGCACAACAGCTCCCTGCAGAGATGTACTCTGATTCAGCCGTTGAGATGGCTACACAGTTTTGCTTCTTACTGCTCCAGGAAATGAGTCTCCTTCCGAGGAATTGGCAAGTCCCGGAGGTGCTTTTCCTGTCGTCTTTGCTTCCTGCAAAATCTGCATCTGAAAATCCAATTAGTTCACTATCATTACTTCTTGGGTACCATAAGCCAAGATTTGGTGTTCCTTTGAGGTATCTCAAGATTCGCTTTGCAGCGATGTAGTGAGATTCCTTAGAGTTCACCTGAAATCTAGCACATACACATGTCGAGAACATGATGTCTGGCCTACTTGCAGTAAGGTAGAGCAAGGACCCAATTATGCTTCTGTACTTGGTTTCATCAAAAGGTTTCCCTTTCTCATCCTTGTCCAGAGACATAGCTGAGGCCATTGGAGTCCTCATAGAGGTTGCATTCTCCATTCCGAATTTCTTAAGCAGCTCTTTGGTGAACTTGGTCTGAGAGATGAAGATTCCATCCTCAGATTGTTTCACTTGTAGCCCTAAGAAATACTTCAGCTCTCCCATACTGCTCATTTCAAACTTCCCTTGCATAAGTTTAGAAAACTTCTTGCAGAGGTTGTTATCTGTAGAGCCAAAAATGATGTCGTCGACATAGATTTGCACTAGCAAAATCTTGCCTTTTATTTCCCTAAGAAATAATGTCTTGTCTATCTTTCCTCTTGTGAACTTGTTCTCAAGAAGAAAGGTAGACAGCGTCTCATACCAAGCCCGAGGGGCTTGCTTGAGACCATATAGTGCTTTTTGTAATAAATACACATAGTTAGGAAGGGTTGGATCAACAAAACCTGGGGGTTGCTCTACGTACACTTCTTCCTTAATGTTACCATTTAGGAAGGCGGACTTCACGTCCATTTGATAGACGGTAAAGCCCTTAAGTGCAGCGTAGGCAAGAAATAACCTGATTGCCTCCAGTCTTGCTACTGGAGCATAAGTTTGGTCGAAGTCGATCCCTTCCTCTTGACGATATCCCTTGGCGACAAGTCTGGCTTTATTCTTTATAATTGTTCCGTCTTCATCCATCTTGTTCCGGTAGACCCACTTTGTCCCGATGACGTTCTTATGCTTGGGTCTAGGAACAAGTGTCCAGACTTTGCATCTTTTGAACTGATTTAATTCTTCTTCCATGGCTAGAATCCAGGATGCGTCGGAGTTGGCTTCCTCAAATTTCTTTGGTTCAACCTGTGAGAGAAAGCTTAAGTGTAAATTCTCGTTAGTTGTACCTCGACGAGTTCTGACACCATCCCGAGGATCTCCTATGATTTGGTCAGCAGGATGATCCTTCAAGTGTCTGAACTCTAAAGTCCTTGCATCTGGGATCTCTTCAGCCACTGGAGTTATATCTTCAGCTGGGATGTCTTCTTCATCTTGATCATCTCCCTCTCCAAAGGTGGTTGTAGAGGGGATCTTGATGAACGTCTCATCTTTATCTTTAATAGGTTCATCCAAGCTGAGTTCTTTCAACTTTGTACCTGCATCTACACTAGGCACACTAGACGAGTTGCTTTGCAACAGACTCGTCTCATCAAATACAAGATGTATCGACTCTTCCACAACCAGAGTTTTTCTATTGAAAACTCTATAGGCCTTACTATGGCTACTATAACCTACGAAAATACCTTCAAAGCTTTTCTCGCTAAACTTTGTAGTGTGATACTTGCCATTGTTAAGTACGAAGCACTTACAACCAAAGATTCTAAAGTATGAAATGGTTGGTTGCCTGCCTTTTAGAAGTTCGTAAGGAGTCTTATCATGGTCTTTGTTGATGAGTGCTCGATTTTGCACATGACAAGCGGTGTTGACGGCTTCAGCCCAGAAATACTCCGGAAGTGAGGCATCACTCAACATGGTCCGACAAGCCTCTATGAGTGTTCTGTTCCTTCTCTCAGCCACTCCATTTTGCTGTGGTGTGCGGGGAGAGGAAAACTCATGAAAGATACCTTGACTTTCACAAAATTCTGTCATGGCTCCAGACTTGAATTCCGTTCCATTGTCACTTCTGATTTTGACTACGGAACAGTTGTATTCATTCTGGATTTGCCTGACAAAGTTAGTGAAAATACCGAAGGTATCTGACTTGTGTTTCAGAAAGAACACCCACGCAAAGCGCGAGTAATCATCCACAATAACCAACGTATATTCCTTACCTCCCAAACTTCTAACCTGCAGTGGACCAAACAAGTCCATATGAAGAAGCTGTAAACTTCTATTGGAATCCTTGCCTATTATGCTTTTGAACGAGCTTCTTGTTTGCTTGCCTTTGATACAAGCGTGACAAGGACTGTCCGTAACGCACTTGACCTTGGGTGCATCACGCACTAAGTTTTGAGAGAATAATTTATTAATAGTTTTGAAATTAATATGTGCTAGTCTCTTGTGCCATTGGTCAGCAAGAGATGCACTACTTTTTGCCAAAAGACACACTGGTGTCGAAGAGTCTATACAAATAAAATTTAAACAGAAAATATTTCTGCTTCGAGTGCCTGATAAGATAGTTTCCATATTGTTAACCGATTTTATCAAACACTTGTCTGCATGAAATTCAACTATGTATCCTTTGTCGCATAGTTGGCTTATGCTGATGAGATTGTGTTCCAATCCTTCAACATAGGCTACATTCGAGAAGGATACGCTACCGTTAGAAATCATACCATAGCCTTTAGTGATTCCTCGATCTGAACCTCCAAAGATGACCTTTGGTCCGTCGCAGACTGAGGTGTAGTTTAGTAGTAGGCTCCTTGTCCCGGTCATATGCCGAGAACATCCACTGTCCAAGTACCAGATTGGCATTTTGGTGGCCTTTGGACATACCTCCCCAGTAAACTGGGGGACTTGTTCATCATCCGAATGAGCCATGAGCCCAAAGTAAGCTTCCTCTTCTTCACTCGACTCAGATGAGTCAGAGTCGCTGAGAGTTTTGCTCTTCTTGGCTACTAGGCTTCTCTCTGTCCTTTTCTTGGGGTGTGAGGATTTCTTTTCCTCTCTTCTTCCACCCTCTTTCTTTTTGTGAGGGCAATCAGCGATGACGTGACCTGGCTTATTGCAACAGTAACAAATGATGTCAGTAGAAATCTGTTTGTTCGGTTTAGGATTATACCTGTCATGGCTACTTGAGCCTTTCTTCCGATGATCACTGTCATGTCGTGACTTTCTATATGAGGCATCCTTGCCTCTCCATTGCTTCTTCTTGTTCAAGAATTTCTTGAACTGCCTTGAGAGTAGGGAGAACTCTCCATCAGATAGTTCTGAGCCAGATGAGCTAGGCTCAGATGATTCTTCTTCATCAGCTTCAGGAACTGGGGCAGGAGAGCTAGCCTTTATCTTCCTTGAGCTATCTGCCTTTAGAGCGACAGATTTCTCCTTGGATGCAGACCTGCTCGTCTCTTCTTCAGCTTTTCTTGAGTTGATTTGCAGCTCGTAAGACATAAGCTTTCCGAACAGATTCTGCGGGTCTGTCTCAGCTAACCTTCCAAACTCCCGAATGGCACATACCTTATTATCCCATTACTTGGTTAGGGATCTTAAGAATTTGTCATTGAGTTCCCCGTTGGTGAAGACACGGCCATACACTCTTAGGCCATTTACTATCTTGAAGAAGTTCTCAAAGGTGTCAGCTATGGCTTCCTTATGACCTTGCCGGAAGGCTTCATACTTTTGATTCAGAAGGGATCTCCTATCATCCCTCACTTCTTCAGTGCCTTCCATTAGAGTCACAAGGGATTGCCACATCTCTTTGGCAGACTGGCAATGAATTAGATTCTGCAGCATTGAGTCGTCGACTGCACTTGCTATAATATTTTTAGCCTTCTTGTCCAGAGAGACAAGTGCAATCTCATCCTTGTCTAGATCCATCAGCTTCTTGGGAACTTGCTTGGTGGGATCTATGGTGGATGCAGTCATAGGAATATGGGGACCTTCTTCAACAATCATGAAGATCCGGGGATCTACCGCTTCCATGAAGAACTTTACTCTTTCCTTCCACATAGGAAAGTTGTTCTTGGTGCAGATAGGGAGTTTAGCAAAATCCTTGGTCTTACTCATGCTTGATACTTTTCAGAAAACAACTTAGAAGGATAAGATCAAGGTGTTAACCTTTTAACGATCAACCTCCCTCTGATACCAATTGAGAGGTCTAAGTTGTTAGCCTAAATCACCTAGAGGGGGGTGAATAGGTGAAATGCGTGTCAAATGCGGAATTAAAAACTAACACAGCAAATATCAAGCAATCACAGAAGACAAGAGATTTATTGTGGTTCCCCAACC
This sequence comes from Platanthera zijinensis, assembly GCA_039513925.1. NCBI lineage: Eukaryota > Viridiplantae > Streptophyta > Magnoliopsida > Asparagales > Orchidaceae > Platanthera > Platanthera zijinensis. The sequence continues at coordinate 166,764,408 of CM077080.1, forward strand.
TTGGGTACGTCCACTTTTCTCACCGATCTAGCAAATTACTAGACTCGGCTACTCCACTATCTCGGATTGAAAACAATCCTACACCTCGGAACCACGTTCCTACAAATCTCGATCCCAAAACGGATCTACAAAAACTCGGAAGACAAAACTTCCTACAAGTCTCGGAGAAGAATCTCCTACAATGAAATTTGGTTTGAGAGTAAAAATCAAAACAATAATCTCAGATCTGGATCTTTGACGGTCTTCTTCTTCAGGAACTTCGGCTTGATCAGAAAAAGGTTGAAGATGACCTGAGAGAGATCCACGAGTCTGAAAACTAGAACCACCTCGATCGAGAAGAGAGATCTGAAATATTTGAGGCTCGGCGAGATCGAGTGATTCACTTTGTCTGGATCGCTGGAGAGAAAGTCGTTGAAGACGAAGATCGGCGATCCAAAGTTTTTCCCGTGAGCAACACTGGCGGCGGCGTGAGAATTAGGGTTCACGGAATTTTCTCTTTCCTTAAAAATATATCTCTGTAATCTCTTGATCATAAGTCAATTCTGAAAAGACTATTTATAGGTGGGTTCCAACGGTCATAACGTTGATTAATGATGACCCGTGGACCAATCAGAATTGACAGATCCAAAATACTTATGATGAAAAAGGACTTAGAATAATTCTGGAGAAGTTGACTGCGATACTCGAGTAATAGAGGATATACACGAGTATGGAGAGATGGATTACTCGAGTAGCAAGAGGCAGTATACTCGAGTATAGAAAGAGAGAATTACAGGAGAGAAGAAAGAATTACTCGAGTATCAAGAATGGTATACTCGAGTATCAGAAGTGTATACTCGAGTAATAGAAAGGTATACTCGAGTATCAAGACGATATACTCGAGTATCAAGACGATATACTCGAGTATCAGAAGTGTATACTCGAGTAATAGAAAGGTATACTCGAGTATCAAGACGATATACTCGAGTATCAAGACGATATACTCGAGTATCAGAAAATATACCTGAGAAACGTTTATATCAGAGTCAATTACTCGAGTATGGAAGAAAGTACTCGAGTATCAAAGATCAATTACTCGAGTATGAACATACTTACTCGAGTATCAGAAGATATACTCGAGTATCAACAGACTTACTCGAGTATCAGAAAACACTTACTCGAGTATAGACAGACTTACTCGAGTATCAGAAGATATACTCGAGTATCAACAGACTTACTCGAGTATCAGAAAACACTTACTCGAGTATAGACAGACTTACTCGAGTATCAGAAGATATACTCGAGTATCAACAGACTTACTCGAGTATCAGAAAATATTTACTCGAGTATAGACAGACTTACTCGAGTATCAGAAGATATACTCGAGTATCAACAGACTTACTCGAGTATCAGAAAATATTTACTCGAGTATAAACAGACTTACTCGAGTATCAGAAAATATTTACTCGAGTATAAACAGACTTACTCGAGTATCAGAAAATACTTACTCGAGTATAAACATACTTACTCGTGTATTACAAGGAAATACTCGAGTATAAAAGACTTAGGAAAATTCTAAGAGGAAATTTGCTCCAATGCTTCTGTCCATCAATCCAAGTGCATGAAGGAAGTGTATCCCAATAGAGAGGCTATACATGGGCCAACACTTTGGATCACACAATGAGGAATTACATTGTATGGTCCTGTGTTTGGTGACCCATTATAGACTGACATTGGTCTACACTTGGCAATTAGAACCTGCACACATACAACTTAAACACAGCATCAAATACACCTTAATTCATCTTAGTTCAAGGTCTGACCTCCTACAAATCTGAGGCATTGTGGAGACAAATCCCAACAGTAAGGAACAGAAGTAAGGAAAACTTCTCATTCTGGCTCGGGACAGAAATCGTCGACCTTAGAACAAAATTCGTCGACTGGAGTTCCAAGTTCGTCGACCTGAGAATTCTTGTTCATCGACCTGAGCTCTGCGAACTGCATACTGAGAATAACTTGCCAATTCTATGCTCTGAGTTCGTCGAGCTGAGAATCTGTCTGACTGAATAGACCATCGACCTAAGCTCGAATATCGTCGAGCTCAACTCAGAGAAGGATTTCTGAGTTCGTCGATCTGAGATCAACGATCGTTGAGCTGAGTTCGAAGATTTCGAACTGATAATTTTGATCTCTGAATTTTCTAAGTCTTGAATCTACTGAGGTCCTCTGCTGGCTGGTCCATGAAGGTTGAACCAAAAGAATAGCCTAAACTCTAGGACTACTAGACTTACCCTGACTGTACAATTTGGGTTAAACTCACCCTAATTTAGTGAACCTAGCCAAAATCTAACTAGGGATCCAATAGTATCTACCCCCATCATCTACATGTCATCATTAAGAAGGTACATTGTGCTTATAGTAATCTGAAGTTGATGTGGTCTTGCAATTGTCAATTGAGAATTAACTAGGAAGCAAACCAAAGACTAAATCTCTATATACACGACATAAATAATATCTCATAGCACTATGTTTAAATGTTAAACCCTTACAGTAAAAGAAACTAATTCGTCCAAAAATTAATTTCAGTCATAAAGCATTCATAATGACATTTTAATTAGCATGCAATGGCACACAAATACTGTAACGCCTCCATCCATCACAAAGAATATAACAAAAGGTCCGATCGGGGGCCCATGCCATATACCATGGACAGTCGGTGGAGTTACGCATTGAAACAAAACCATATATGTATCCTAACTCAGAGTTGTATTCTAGCGGAAACATTAAAATACTTAGAACCCAACACCCGGAATGTCCACTAACAACATCATAGAAATGATAAATAAAATACACAAAGTGATTTGGCCTTAAGGCCTTACAAACTATTTTCTCATCAAAAGTGTTTTACAAACATCAGCATACAGGCCAGGCAGACTTGAAAACAATAAAACATGCTTCGCTTGGCCTTCGAGGGCCGACATAGCTCAAAGGGGATTCAACCCACTACTTCCCGCTCTGCTCTCCAGCACCTGCATAGGGACAATCCACCAAGAGGTGGTAAACAAGGCAACAGTCAACTTTAGCTGACCAAATTATAACGACCACACCCCTCACTCGGGACAGTGGTGCTCCTTCCCTACAAATAACAGAATGACAATATATATATATATATATATATATATATATATACTATAGGGCGGGTGCAGTTTAGCCATAACCCATTGCTCAAGTCATCAGGCTCACAAGTCATGATGCGGGTCGGCCTCCCCTTGCCCGTTCATACATACATAACCATATTATGTTCCAAGGCTGGCACTCACGACCACTATAGCTGGGCACTTGAGGTGTAACACCCATACTCTTTCCAAGGAATATAACAATGGGTCCGGCCGAAACCCCATGCCATATTGAATGAACAAACAAAAGAGCTACTCAGTGAATATCAATCCAAAGTATGTTAAACAACCACATAAAGTAGAAACACACGCTAATGGAAGTAATAATAAATCTTGAACTGGAACATCCACATCATTATAGGAATGATAAAGCAACTATTACATAGTCTTGCTTTGGACTTAGGGCCTTACACACACCAAATATTTAAGTTACTATGTGATTTCCAAACATCGACACGCAGGCCGACAATACGTGAGATAGCTATAACAAAACTTGGGCCTTCGAGGGCCAGCACAACATGGGCTTCTGCCTACTATTTCTCGCTCAGCTCGCCAACACTAGTACCTATACAAACCACAAGGTGTGTCAACAAAAGAAGGTAACGAGTCAGCTTTTGCTGACCATTATCCATGAACGCACGGTATAACGACCCCACCCCATACCCGGGGCAGTGGTATTCCTTCCCTTCATATTAGTCAACATTAATAGAGTATGTAGGAATAAGCCAGAAAGTGCAATGACAAACAAGCCAAGCACTAACGCTATACACACAATCTTTACAAATTTTGGAACGCACGTTCACACTCTCCGTGCTCTTATGGCACACTTTCTGTGTACTCCTTGAGTCCCACCACCATCCCTTTTCCCAGACACAGGCGGTCCCACCTTGAGCATTATTTTAGTCTGACCTAAATTTAGGGACTCTCTCCTATGCCAACGATGAAATCCAAGTACATTAGGCACTCTAGTCAAACGATATAGTGAGGGTACAGTTCAACTCTTTCCCTTTGCTCAAATCATCGTGCCAATCAACGACAATGACATGGGTCAGTCTCCCATTTCTCATACATGACATAAACCAACGTTATGTTCCGAATCTATCACTCACGACCAACACAGCTGAGCACCCCAGGCTAAATAGCTCAACATGCAACCCACCTTGTCTCATGGACACAGGCTTCACAACCACAAAATAACTCACTGGGAGCTACCGCCGACGGTAGCACTACCGTCGGGCGATATCTGACAGAACTTCGATTCTGTCCACTATTTTGGGTATTTCCTGGAGTTCGCCTCCAGGACTCCCTACAACACTCTACAACACTCAAAACCCAAAAATGGCATATAATACAGAGTCTTTTCCTACACAAAAATATCAATATAATTATCTCCAATCCAGACCAAGTTGTCCGGATGGGCTTCACACAACATGCCTATGTTCGTATTTTGATTTTGAACTCTATATGCAAATTATGTTGGGGACAGACACATTTGACCCGAAGAAAGTCTAGCCGTATGCTACTTAGGGAAAGAGGCACTTTCATATACGTATATAACAACAAAAGAGGAGATGCACGTACTAATGAGAGGAGGAAGATCGTTACCCTTGAAGTCCTCTTTGGCGTAATAGAACAAAAATCCAAATGGATGGAAAGAACCACACCAGACCGCTCTTCGTAGATCTGGACTCGGCTCACGATTTAGGGCTCTGAAGCTCCGACAATGGCGAGATCTCTCCATCTCCTTCTTCCTTTGCTCTCCCCTCTCTCTAACTCTTTAGAAAGAGAAAACCTAGGTTAGAATGAGGAAGAACTCTCACCCACGGCTTTAAACTAACAAGAGCAACTACCCACAATCAGATCATATTAGAAGTTGACGAATGGCCCTGATTCAAAATGATTTTCCTATACAGAGTGCTACCGCCGCGCTGTACCTCGGACAGTGGCTTGTTAGGAAAGCCCACCGTTAAAAATCTTCACTCCTACGTCGACATGTGGTCGTGCCATGATTATCATGCTACCACCCAGTGGTACCATACTATCACCGAGTGGTAGGTCATTCGACGAGTCATTACGCCATATACATTGAAAGCTCCACTACTTTCATGCGGTACCACTAACGTCAGACGGTAGCTCACAGAGAGCCACACCAATTAAATTGGTTACGCTACCGCCGATGCTAACACTACCACTGGGCGGTAGCATCCATAGAACTATCTTTATATAAAATTTCTTGGGCATTACAACTCTCCACCCCTTAAAGAAAGTTCGTCCCGAACTTTAATCATACAGGAAACAATAAAGAAGTACAAAACTCATAAAAATTTGTACCTCAACGAAACAGCTTGGGGAACTCCTCAAGCATGGTTTGCTCGCACTCCCATGTGAGTTCCTCTCGACCATAATTGTCCTACTAGACTTTGACCATTCTGATCACCTTGTTTCGTAACCGCTTGACATCCGTATCTTCGAATCGAATTGGCTTGACTTTCATCTTCAACCGACTCTCAACCGATACTTGATCCACAACAATGACTTATGAGTGCTCCTGAATAGCCTTCCACATCACCGATATGTGAAACACATCGCGCAAACCAATTAGCTCTGCTGAAAGAGACAACCAGTAGGCAGCTTCGCACAGTGGTTCAATAACAACAAACGGTCCAAGATATCTTGGACTTGGCTTTTTCAAGCGCCGAATCCTGGAAATACCTTTGAACGACTTTATCTTCAAATATACCAGATCGCTAACCGCAAACTAAACATTTTGGTGCTTGGAATTATAGTACTTACCTTGCTTATTCTGAGCAATCAACAGTCGCCCCCGAATTAAACGTTTGGACAAATTTGCATCTTCGACCTCTTTTTGTTTGTACAACTTACTCTTGCCTGTTTCCGCCCAAGTTAAGGGTGTATGTGTAAGACCCCTTTTTTGCACCGGGTCTTATGTACAGAACCGCTGCTTTGTGGTAACACCAACCCCCGAGAAGGTTGCCACTACAAATCGCCGATTCTATCAGCAAATTCTCGACCATGTACCGCAGAAGAAATAGAAGTATTCATATAAATGAAACAAGTCCACAATCACAATGCTATATAAATAAATCCACACAAGGTAAAGATGAACAACACAAGTGGGCTCCTGCCCAGTACATAAGATCCTCACTACAAAATGCTCGTGAAAAAAAGCTACTAACCACTCACGGATCCCATGGCTGCTGCTACTCTTGGGTTAGGCTAGCTCACCTCCTCATGTGCCGTACTCTGGTTGTGCTGGGTCCCCTGGAGCTGTACCCTATCTCCCAGCTATAGTCCTTAGTGTTATGCCCATAAGGTCGTTAGTAAAAAAGACTAAGTCTAGGTCCCCCTCCCCCCTTGTGACTCCTAGGCACCGTACGGGGGAGGATGAAGAGAAAGGTATTTAAAGTGGAGAGTAAACAAGAGCAGGTGACAGTAGCCCTAGCTACCATATGCTAATAATATCTACCACAATATTTACAGGTGTATACATGAAATTGTAAGTAAAGAAACGACACAATGAAAGTGATGCAGGCCCATGGTTTCGATGGATTAAACTATGTATTCTTAGGTTCAGTAATTAAAATAAATACGTAGCGAGCAGTTTCTCTAATTAACACTATCGATTACTCAAGCAATCAATGACACAATTTTCAACATTAAACAACGCAGAAGGGACACTACCCCTTTTATAGATTGAACAAGGGCTAAAGGGCAATGTTTGCTCAAACAAATAGGACCTACCCGATCCGGACAATTAACAATTCAAAATAAAATTATATGCAAACATTCACAATTCCAATAAGAGAAGATACAGGCTAAAATAGCAATTTAAAATAAAGTCCAAACCGATTCCAAATTAATTTAAAATGAGGTGAACCAAAACACAGGAACTCGAGGAGAAATCAAAGATAATGAATCCGATTTCTTCTAGCGCTTACGAGATCTACCAGCTCCGATTTATATGAAAAAATTCGGAAGAAAAACACGCTAAAAATTCAGATTTATTAAGCACAAATTTTAATATAAATCAGGACAATTAACTAGCCTTCTATTCCACCAATTCTCACAAATATATAGAAGAAGCACACAAAGAGTTGGTTTAGAAATTTTTACCCAAATCCCAAGAAAAATCCATCCACAAGATGAGTGGAGGAAGCGCTCACAACGGTGGTTAAATCTATCTCCACGCAAATCCACGGATTCGCACCGAACAATGAAGACGCGAGCCGTTCTTCTTCCTTTTTGCAAAACCCTATTGAGAGAGGGAAACTTAATGGCCGAAATTTTGGAAGGGAAAAGAGAGGGCGGTGGCTAGGAGGTTGGCTGAAATTCTTAGAGTAGAAGAAAGGATGGGTAGAGGTGGGGATTCTCACAAAGAGGAGGAGGAGGGAAAGGAGAGGGTGGCTAAACCACCAAGAGGGGGGAGAGAAGGAGGCCGACATCCAAGAGAGGGCAAGAGAAAGAGAGGGGCTGAATTTTTCCTAAGTGGGAAGAGAGATGTAAGGGGGAAATTCAAATTTGAAATCAAGTTTCAATTTTCATCAACATTACTAAAATCCTTCATAACATGGCTTTATATAGCCTACACCACTTAATCTCCACCATTGAAAATAAAATAAACCTATGATGGTTATATGCACCCATCATTACATGACATGAAAAAATACAATAATGAAATGCTTGGAAATAAAAATGCTTAAATTAAAATTGCAGTAAATAGAAATTGCTAAAAATAATAATTGATAAAATATATAATTATAATTATTTAATTTATAATTATATATTTTATTTAATTGCTGCGGCGGGTTTCGAGCAAAACATGTAGGGGCGGCAGCGTTGGCGAAGAAACGTCGTGGTAGAATTTCATCTTCGAGCTTGCGGCAACGACCGTCCCAATCCACGAACTCTATCTGTCGGTGATCAACGGCTGCATAACCATCATCGCCATCAATCCTCCCCCCTCAAAATTACTCATCGCCGATGAGTGGCCCGTGAGCGGGGAACAATCAAAAGCAGCAGTAATATGGGGAAAATATGGCCCCGCTATCCATGTCGTAGTATGAACATCCATCAACACAGAGAACCTGTCAAGCATAGAAACAACAAGACTTTCGATTAAACTCAAAAGGGTGCCAAGCAAAAGAAAAATAACTTGTATCTTACCATCCAGTTCAAGATCCATAGAATCAACGTGGAAAATAGATAAGGCAGAACTAACACTCCCTAACCCAAGATAACATTTAGTGGGAGGAAGAAACGACGGAGAAAGCCAGTCAGGTGGAACAGAGACGTACAGTAAAAAGTCCGGAAACTTGAGATAAAGTGAAATACCCTGTGCTATATAAAAAATCTAAAATAGAAGCATGAAATCCGACGTTCTTCATAATCATGGATGGATCAGCGTTCCTATGTATTAATTTATTGATAGATCCAGAAGGCATATGCTCGGGGACTGACCAGACTAAACCCAAATCACTAACTCTAGCATCAGACAGTCTCAGAAGGGAGAGGAAGTGCGTGCGACATAACTTAAGATGAAATGCTAACATCCTAGATACATGAGGAGTGAACCCATGTGCTACATGAATTGACCCAAATGCGGAGGATAAGGGGGTTAAGTTAGGTGACACGGGAGCCTTATAATCAAAGATGATTTTAATGGGATCCAATTTTGCAGTTTTAATTTTATATTTTAAATACTCACGCTTGGCATTAAGATATGCCAAGGAGAACTGCTCGTTAAGAACAATAGAGTTGGACACTCTCGGATGTGAAAGGATGTGTGAGCGATACAACTCAAGGGACCTTTCTATAGTCACTAACGTGTGGAAATGAGGGTCATCAAAAGGTGGTGGGTAAATCCGTGCATCTGGGTGTGGTATATAAGTATGTTTAAGTGACACCATATCCAGAGGCACAATGGCCAAGGACTCAGAATCGGTCGCAGTTGAGGATAGAAATGTAGACGGACACACATAAAAATGAACAGTCAAATGTGACACATAGTCAGATCTACGGGTGCGATGAACAAACCAAATACTAATGCGCTCAACCTAGTGATATCTATACGCTCAGACAACGCCAATGTTGGAACTAAAAGAGTGGGCGTGTCACAAAAACTCAGACTAGGACTACCGATTCCACGTCCTAAAATGTCAACTAATGTGGGCAAATAATCAGGAGGAAGGGTCAGCAAAATCAAACCCGAAATAACATCCAAATCTGTATAAATTTCACCCAATGGTGATATCATCAAAGCACTCTCATCCGGGTGTACAACAAAATAATAGTCCAAAAGTACCCTTCCCTCAGATGGTTACTCATCCAATATCAATAGGGCAATCCTCACTCTAAGGCTCCTCAGATGACTCAGATACAATCTCAGTGGGTGTAATCGTAGGCTCTAAAATGATGGGGATCGTAGCCTTGAGGGGGCACTCAATACTAGGGTGATCAGACACAATGCTATCAGGGCATGTAATAGGTAACGAGATACTCTCACAGATCAGAATATCATCATGCAAAACATCATCTTTTAAATCACTAGGATATCTAAGCTCCTCAACATCACTAAAATCATCACCAAAATCTGCCTTGCACTCAGTGGCGGGCTCAGTCCTAGACAAGGCCTTAGACTCATCAGGAGAGTCAACGACTAGATCAGGCAGCTCAGGGGGAGACTCATTAGGGACTTCAGACGTATTCGGGATAGGTCGTATAATAGAGCCAAGATAAAATTCGCCACTAGACTTACATGTCGAAGTCATCTACTTGCCCCTATAGATTGGACTGCTCTCACCCCGTGGGCTCATGGCAATCCTAGCATTCACTTGTATAAAACTCGGGATAGGGGACCTCACCTTTTCCTTTCCTCTATAGGTGGGTGCAGGTATGCTATGGGTAGCTCTACCAACCTGGGGAAAGGGTCTATCCTGAGGGAATATGTCACTCCTATAGTTAGGTGGGGACCTAGTTTCATAACTATTCTTGGTAGCGAGTGTGGTGCTTTTAGTAAGAAGGTAGTCAGGATAAAATTGATCCGTGAGTAAACTTTGCATGTGCGGCCAAGCATATCTATAGCTACCTACACGACGCTCTTCGTTTAGCCAAAACACGCGGGCTTGACCTACTAATCGATCTTGGGTGATGTTAACATTTTAGTGGTCATCCCATAAGTGACAATTAAAATAATTTTCTATTCCCTTAAGCCAGTCTCAAAAAATTTGGGGACACCAAAAACCATCATAAGTAGGATAAGTGTGGGGTTGCCTAGGGGGTGGTGGTGCTACTTGGCTAGCATTTAGTTGCGCAAGCAAAGCCTTAATATCATCCACTACAGGGGAATGAATTGGTTTCCTAACATTCAACATGGAATCAGAAGATTTTATTTGGGAAACATTAACGTCATAGGCCATATTCAGTGGGAATCGGATAATAACCTACCTGGATCTAGTGCACATGCAATGAGCTAAATATTTTGACCCAAATAAATTTAGGAAAGATAGATTTATTCCCGCTTAATAACTAAGGTAATAAAATATTATTTTTGATTTTCTGGATGAAAATAATATGGAGATTATTAATTTTTTTTTGATTTTTTTGCAGGAAAATAAAAATTTTAGGCCGCTATTAGCAGGTCAAGATTTTTTTTTAATTTTGATAAATAAACGTGCAAGATAAGTGCGTGTCGACGTGTTAATAAAAGGGGGGGGAGGGTGCCAATTAGGAAATTGACGTGAACCTCCCTCTGATACCAAATTGATGCAGGCCCATGGTTTTGATGGATTATACTATGCGTTCTTAAGTTCGCTAATTAAAATAAATACATAACGAGCGGTTTCTCTAATTAACACTATCGATTACTCAAGCAATCAATGACACAATTTTCAACATTAAGCAACGCAAAAGGAACGCTACCCCTTTTATTGATTGAAGAAGGGCTAAAGGCCAATGTTCGCTCAAACGATTAGGACCTACCCGATCCGGACAATTAACAATTCAAAATAAAATTATATGCAAACATTCACAATTCCAATAAGAGAAGATCCGGGCCTAAATAGCGATTTAAATAAAGTCCAAACCGATCCCAAATTAATTTAAAATGAGGTGAACAACATCATAGGAACTCGAGGAGAAATCAAAGATAATGAATCCGATTTATTCTAGCGCTCACGAGATCTACCCGCTCCGATTTATATAAAAATATTCGGAAGAAAAACACGCTAAAAATTCAGATTTATTAAGCACAAATTTCAATATAAATCAGGACAATTAATTAGCCTTATATTCCACCAATTCTCACAAATTTATAGAAGAAGCACACAAAGAGTTGGTTTAGAAATCGTTACCCAAATCCCAAGAAAAACCCGTCCACAAGATGAGTGGAGGAAGCGCTCACGACAGTGGTTAAATCTATCTCCATGTAAATCCACGGATCCACACCGAACGATGAAAACGCAAGCCGTTCTTCTTCCTTTTTGCTAAACCCTTGGAGAGAGGGAAACTTGGTGGTCGAAATTTTGGAAGGGAAAAGAGAGGGTGGTGGCTAGGAGGTTGGTTGAAATTCTTGGAGTAGAAGGAAGGAGAGGTAGAGGTGGGGATTCTCACAAAGAGGAGGAGGAGGGGAAGGAGAGGGTGACCGAACTACCAAGAGGGGGAGAGAAGGAGGCCGGCGGCCAAGAGAGGGCAAGAGAAAGAGGAGGGCCGAATTTTGCCTAAGGGGGAAGAGAGAGGTAAGAGGGAAATTCAAATTTGAATTTAAGTTTCAATTTTCATCAACATTACTAAAATCCTTCATAACATGGCTTTATATAGCCTACACCACTTCATCACCACCATTGAAAATAAAATAAATGTATGATGGTTATATGCACCCATCATTACATGACATGAAAAACATACAATAATGAAATGCTTGGAAATAAAAATGCTTAAATTAAAATTGCATTAAATAGAAATTGCTAAAAATAATAATTGATAAAATATATAATTATAATTATTTAATTTATAATTATATATTTTATTTAATGGCGGCAACGGTCGTCGAGCAAAATATGTAGCGGCGTTGGGGTTAGCGAAGAAACGTTATGGTAGAATTTTATCTTCGAGCTTGCCGCAACGACCGTACCAATCCACAAACCCTCTATGTCGGGGATCAACGGACGTATAAGCAACGTCGCCATCAGAAAGTAGTAACTTGATGTAATGGTAAAGCAGTTAACTATCAACACAGAGAAAGTAACCTTAATTTATAAGAATGCCCACACAAACTTAGAAATTAAGGGGTCATTTTGCAAGGCCTAACGTATACAAGATCCCATAATAATTTATATGTTAGGGGTATAAGTTTTATGCAATATTATGTATGACATCAAGTGTTATGCATGTTAAATGATATGTCTCACACAAGTGCAAAACACCCACATGACTCTATGCGCACAGACCTTTAGTTCTCCTATTTGGAGTTAGCTAAACTCTCAGGTACCTCTCATAGTGGCAAATAGAGGCAGTGGGTTTGGCATCCCCACTCCTAGGTTGGTATTCACACTACCTAACCTAGACCATGCATACTACTCGGTACACCCACAATCAGGTGCTTTGGAGTCTTTTGTACTGATGTTGGCTAAACCACCAGTCTTTCCTTAGCTAAGTGAACACTTACACTTGCCGAGTCAACGTATCGTCATTGGTATGAATGATCATTCATTAACGAGGACCCACCACTTTAATGCACAAGCACACATGCTAGTAATGAGTTCCCGAGCCATCAGCTCACCAGACTAACCCATCCATGCCATCAACACCGATCCCACCACTCGCGAAACTATCAAAATTATCCACCTGTAACAACGGGGTGAGTGAATGTGTGCGATGTTAATTTATTAATAGTTAATCTTTTAATCCACTTATTCCTACAGTTTAGGGTTAACCTTGGACTCCGCGGGGCCTGTCTGGTGAAGGGCTCTCGAGGTCACTAGGAACTACGATGGGCTAAAGCCCAAAGTTTTGTTTCTTAAGGAATTTAATTTTATGGGTATCTATTTTTTGCCAATCCCCTCCGCTCATTACACTTGAGCTAACCATAAGTGAGTTACAACTTTTAGGGGAGAGACAATACATCGTCGACCCCGAGCACAACTCAGTCTCCTTGGTATTTAGGCTACCTAGCACTTGGACTTATGGGTGACCTCATCTAGACTCCACAAATTCTGGTGCACCCACTATGTTACTACCCATGTGAGACCTATAACTCTACCTTAAATCCCTCAAATTACTCAATGCAGGTCAAATGAACTAGATTGAGCGTGTGAAAGGGAATACTCTAAATACTTCACCAAAAAACCTAGGATTATTTCTAGGGGTCTATCGTGAGATGTTGTGCTTAAATCCAGAGATTTGTATTTTTCCTAATATATTCATCCTTTTTAATAATTTTCCTAAAATCATGCCACTTGTGACTTTGAACATGAGGTACAAGTTTCTGATATGCAAAGTCCTTAATAAAATTTGTACAACATCATATTGGCTAAACAATAGAAAGGTGTAAATTTCATAAATTTTCCAAAATAATTTCTATCATAAATCATAATATTATTCTTTTGATCGAAATTGAATTAAACAAAAGAAGTACAAGGATTTATTATCCAAAAATTGTGATAAAATTACCAGGGGACTACAAGGAGCAGAAAGGTTCACCGACCAAATTTCATAATTTTCTAACTTCATTTAGCCATATAGTTAATTGGATAAAGAAAATTAAAACTTGGGCAATTTGTGAAGGAACCACTTCATAATTTCTTCCAAATACTATAACAAAATTTGCAGAGCATGATGATGACTTAAAAAGTTTACTAGCCAAGTGTCATAATTTTTTAGCACTCAATTAGCCCTATTTTTTTCTTTGGACAATAATAACTAAAACTATAAAGGAGGTACTGCAATTCTCCAACTAAAATTCATAATAAAAAATTGTAGAGATTTAAAATATCAGTAGAAACCCATTATCCAAGTTTCGTGATCTTCCAATACTATATGGTCATGTATTTTTCGCCTGAAAGGAAAATCCCCATTCTAAGTACTAAGTGTTTAGTGAGGGAAAAATAGCTCTAAAATTTCAATAAAATTATCCATGGTGTTTTTCCATCAAATGAAACTATCTACAAAGTTTTGAGCCAATCCTTCGAGAGGTGACCATATTTCTTTCATTAACCCTGATAGGCAGCCCTAAGGTTTGAACTAGGATTTTAGGGCATTCCAACCCTAAATCCCCCTAAAATAATTCATTAGGGTGTTTTATGTGATAACAATACAGTGGCCAAGGTTTCACCTTGTTTTGTTGAGGGATGGTCACTCAACTCCACTATGTGCACTTTTGGAGAAATAGGCTTTATTTTCTCTGGGTGACCATCTTTGATCACTAGGTTACCCCATCAAATCAACCCCAAATAGGCTGAGATTTTTTTCATGGTTATATAAAGACCTCTCTGGTCATCCACCAGAGTTTTGGGGAAATTAGAGGTTTATATACCATATATTTATCACATGTATGATTTATTAAATTATTACAAAAACTATAGAAAAATCATCTCCAAAATTTCTGATTTTTAGATATGATGAAGTTCATAGCCTGACAACCCTTTAGAAAAATTTTCAGGCCATTTGATAAAGTGGGCCACTGGGGACACTCAGTTTAATCTCTGGTTAGCCTTTGGGACACCTTGTCCCAAAATGAGTGTTGAGGGAAAACCAGTGAGCCCAATCAGATGATTCCAATTTGTATTAAACTAGACCTCAAGAGCTTACAATTCTCTGTTTGGAACATCTACAGAAGAGGACTTTAACTAGTTTAAATAATTAAAACTGTTAGCCAAAAATAATGTGACAAAAATGCAATTTATACTTTATCAAATAATTCGGCCTGCGTATAACCGATCGAACCCGATCCGACGGCTTGTGGCCATCGTCCCCAATGAGCCAAGGGACGAGATTGCCCTGACCTGGATCTAATTTTAGCGCCCTTTATCGACCATCCATCCACCTCCCCAGCAGGCCACCGCCACCACCACCTCCGTTGAGGTGGTGGCTATCGCCTGGCGGCGGCAGGGCCGCCGGAGAGGCCGTTTCCGACAAACCAGAGAGGTTGAATTTTATGGAATAATACTACTTTTATCCTCACTGATTGATCACAATTTAGCCCATTTTCTCCACCTAGTGATCTACAAATCTAGCACAGAGGAAGAAGAAGAGAACTGGACCTACAGACAGGCTTGGCGGCGAGTGTGGTGGTGGCGTGCCATGACCGACAACCTCCAAGCTCCTCCTTACTGATTTATCAACCCTTCACCTAAGGCAATGATGTAAAGGTTCGATTTGAGTACTTGGGAGTTTCTAAAGGTGATAAAGGGGACAATTTGGGGAGAGGGAGGGTCAGGCCATGAATTGAGATTTTCGGCCACTTCAAAACACTTGAAGTTCTGTCTCTAGAAGGCCGGGAAAACCCATCCATCTTCTCCAAATTGATCAAGGGGAATGAATGAGGCCAAGAAAACCCATCCATCTTCTCCAAATTGATCAAGGGGAATGAATGAGGCCATTAGAGGAGGATTGAGTGCCCCTATGTCCTTCCAAAGCCATGAATGTCCTTCTTTCTCTCTCCTCCATTTAGGTAAAACTTTCGTTCTCTCTCTCTCCTAGTCACCCCATCATGAAATTGAGTGGCATTTCAGGTAATTTCCATTTGTTTGTAGCTAATGAGTCACCATAATTGGGCCTAGCCTAATTGGATTGGAGCTGGGTTTGAGTTTTCTCCTCATTTTGGGCTTAATTAACCCCAGTTAATTAGACTCAACCCTAGGTCAAAATAGATGAAGTGACTGACCCAATTGGGAGTTCATGGGTCCCTTGACACCACCCAAGTCCATTTGTTACTTGGTGTAATCAATTTGGGTCAAATTAGGGCAATTTGACCTAACTAGGGTTAAGGTTGACTTTCGTCAACTTAACCTCCCATGGTTGACCCCAATGGGTTATTAGTGCTCTAAAGGACTCCTTAGAAGATTGGAAGTGTTATGGTGGGGTTTAATAGTCAATTTGAGACCCAAAAGCAAAAACTAGGCTTGGTAACTAGAAATTGCTATTTGCACACAAAGGTGAGTTCAGCTATTTGCCTAGTTACTCATAGTACTGGTGTCTACTGATCATTATGAAAATAAAATCGAACTAGCAATCCAATGAAGGCAAGTATACCTATCAAATTGTAGCGAGGGGACACAAGTGTAGTATTAAAATCTGGGAACTGTTGAGTAATTCTACTCGCACAAAAAAATATTATCTTATCGAAAAATCTTTTAGGGTTTGTTAACTAATTTAGAAAGAAAGGAAACTACTTGCAATTATTAAAAGAAGATTACTTGCACTAATAAAGACAACTACTAGCGATTAAAAGAGAGGTTAAAACGATGAAAAGGAAGCAGCACTCGACCGTGAATCACCTTGGCATAAGTTAATCAAAGATAAAATAACAAACCTAATCTTAATAAGGTAAAGGTCCTTGACCGTGGAGGTTCCCAATGCTTGAACACACTTCTCTCGAAGTTGTGCCCAACTGAGTTTAGGAAGGTCTGACCGAACTCTCGTCCGTATTCAGAGGCCTAAAGCTCGCCTTAAGTTGTGAACCCCGCTATTATATTTCACTCTAATCCGAGAGATTTAACATTTTCCTCTCTTGAGGGGTGCGTGCAACTCTCTTTACTCTTGAGTGTTCACTTCAAACTATGAGCCTCTCGGCTAGCTAAGAGTGAAAACCTAAATGGAAATTATATATCGATGATATAATTCCAAACATGATTATTCAAGAGTAAATCGAAGGCCTAAACCTTCAAAAGAGAAATTAAACTAAAGCATTATAACTTAATCAATGCAACCTCAGATTATCAAGATCGAGTGCTAAAAGGATTTAGTTAATCATGGTGAAGTGGTGGAAGAGAGAGGGGTTGTGGAAGTTGATGAAAAATAAGGTGAAATAGAAGAGAAAGAACACTTTTTATTAATCTAAAAGAGAGATTACAAACTTGGAGAAAAAGAAATTACAATTGCATGAAAGTTAAAAATAAGGTATCACTAACATTTAAACTACCAAAAGAAGCTAGAAACTATTACAAGGAAACAATAAAAGTTGGAATTAAAAAAGCATGAAATAAGAAGGAGAGAGAAGAAGAAGAACACTAAGAACTAAAAATGGCAGCACCACCCCTATTAAACAAAAACTTCCTTCAGAACACAAGGGGTACTACTGAATTTATAGAAGTTTACTGGCTCAGTTACGCCCCCCTTAAATGCCCGGAAAGGGCATGTACCAGGGGCGTGTCAGGTACGATGTTGACTTCTGGTAATAGCTTCTGGCGGGAATGATGATTGCATTGTACGTTGGTGGACACGCCTAGGGACGCGCCTGTGTAAGGGGCATGTAAGGCACGTTACACCTGGAATCTTGGTCGGGAATCCGTCGGTCTTCAAAAAAGGTGCTACACGCCCCTGGTCCATGCCCAGGGAGGGCGTGTCACATACGGGTTGACGTGAAACAATGAACTTTCTTTAATGGCAGATTGGCCTTGGCTCTAGGAGGAACATGCCTAAGGTAAATGCCCAGGGAGGGCGTGTTCGGGGGGGGGGGGGTGTTAGGTGAAAATATCTGAAAATGGTCTCTGACAGCAGTCCTCCTCGGAATCGGTCTACACGCCCATGGTACACGCCTAGGGGGCATGTCATGGGGGCGTGTCATATGAATTTGGCAAAAAATCTATAAGAACCTGAGAAAAAAAGTAAAAACATTAGTGGGAACAAAATATACTAAAGGAGGTTAGATTAAAGGCTTATAAAACATGAATTGTACATAAAAAACTAAAAAATACCTTAATAATTCAAACTACAAAACGTATTATCAAATTCCCCCAAGTTTAAGCTTTGCTTATCCCCAAGCAAAGATATAAAAACTAGCTAACAGAAAGGAGATTAATCAAAAAGTTCTAATTATGATAACATAAGTACCATGCAAAATTCTAAGTAGGGAGAAGGTGAAACATAAACCTAAAGAAATTACTTAAACATGGTTTTCAATTTACATTCTTTACTAGCAAAAATAATTCATCCAAAATTTTAACAAAATTCTTTAAATAGATCTAAGCGAGGCAACAAATGAAATAGAGCATTGAGTTGTTACTAGATCTTAAGAGACATTTTATACTAATATCAATTAAAGAACAAAAATCTAAATTTAAATCCAAAACTTAACTTATCTACTTTTCTTCTTTACTTGGCTAATAAATAAACCTAGAAGCATGAATCAGAAGGACTTATTAGGACCAGAATGTTTAGCTTAGGTAAATGATTAGGAGTGGAATTCAAAGATAAATAAGGAGGCTAAAATCACACTAAACCAAAACATTAGTTTCATTTAAAATTTAACATAAAAATGAAAGTGAAACCATGAATTTGACAATACCATAATAATAATAATAAAAAATTTTCGTTCTCCTTTTTTTTTATTTTTCTTAACCAAAGGTCAAAATGATATATAAATATTTTTTTTTTCCTTTTTATCTTTCTTTTTTTTTAAAGAGAAGAGAAATTGGCCAAACAAAACTTTTCTTTTGAGCTTACATTTTTTCACGATGTTCTCCAAATATCACTCAACAAAACTATCACGAAGAAAAAAAAATTTTTAAATGAAACTTAAAAGCTTAATGTGATAGAATAGGTTGGAAAAAAGTTTAGCTTTGATGAAAGAGAATTGATAAGTTGAGCTAGCAATTGAAATATTAAAAGGGCTCAAAAGCGGCTAACTAGGGATATAATTTTTTGGTTGGCAAGAAGGTTCAAACAAAAACAAAAAATGACCTAAATCATTTTCATGCTTCTAAATCTATCTAAAACATTAGTTTGGAAAAATTTCAAAAAGTAAGTCCTAGATATTAAATAAAGACAAATGAACTTATCTTGAAAATAAGAATAATAAGAGTCTAAAATCATTCACATCTACTATACTAATCAAAGTTGATGTTACAAAAATTATCTAAAAACAAGATGAAAAATAGTGGATGAATGATTTTTAGGAAGTAAAGAAAATAAAGAACGAAAAACCATAAGAAAAGCATGAGTTTTTAGAAAAAACGTTTCAAATTAACATGCTATCATGAATTAGGAACACAATATGACCAACATTTTTCTTATGAAACATAATTAAAAAGATCGATTAGAGAAATTATAATTAGCTAAGTTACTATAGAGAATTTTGAGAAAAACAAAACATAAACAAGGGGTACTATTGATATACTAAAATTTGTTTAAACTATTAAAGTAAAAACATATTGTATATATATATTTTTGATTTTGAAAATATTCCTCGTTTTTTTTTGGATTTTAGATATTCTCTCTCTTTTTTAAGGACAAATAAAGAAAAGAAAAGAAGGAGGAAACCCTCCCCCAAGCTTAAAATGTACATTTTCCTCAATGGAGAAAAGAGGGGAAGGAGAGAGAGAAATTAAAAACTAAAATTACATAATTGAAAAATAGGTACTTCCCCGGATTTGCGAGTCGTGTGGCTGGGTGATGCCGCTCCCCATGCTTAAGCTTTGGAACTTCTTGAAATATGAAATTTGACTTTTGTGGTGGATTCAACAACATTGGAGCAGGCGATCACAGAAGTTCAGCTTGCCGGAGTTGTCCGGGGCAAAAAGTGAGAATTAAAGAAAATTGAAAAAAAACCTTGGGTTTCCTCCCTGACATCTCCCTTTGTTTAAACGTCATTTGAGCTTGACACAAAAAAATATTGTCTAAAAATAGTTAAAGTTCACAAAAAATATTGTCTTAAGTTATTTACAATTCATGCACAAGAAAATTTATATTGTCCAAACTTACATTATTATCACCAGAAAAATAAAGTTTAAGACGCTGCTCATTTACTTTGAAGTCACCCTTGTACGGGTGTGAGGTTAAAATAGTGCCATAAGAAAATGCTTCTTTAATCAAAAAAGGACCTGACCATCTAGACTTGAGTTTTCCAGGAAATAAATGTAGTCGTGAATTATATAAGAGAACTTGGTCGCCCGGCTTAAAGGTTTTTTGGTGCCTTAATTTTTATCATGAATACGTTTCGTCTGCTCTTTATATATTTTATTATTTTCATAAGCATAAGAGCGCCTGAAAGTGAGGATAGATACAACTCTAGAGGGGGGGGGGGGTGAATAGAGTATTCAAAAATTTGAGCTTCTACTCAACTCCCTTAGAGTTAGTTTGCGGAAAGAGTTTATAGATATTTGAAACCCTAGAGCCTAACACAAAGTGTGGTGCACAATAGAAAGCTAACTGTAATTACAGTTTCAGCTTTAGTCCTATCACGGCAACTAGCAGTCCTAGTTAGTTCTAATCACAGCCACAGTGCAATAATTAAAGTAAGCAACACAGACAACACAAGAGGTTTATAGTGGTTCCCTCTAAATAGGTACATCCACTCTTCTACCACCCTGATAGGAATCCACTATAGGTTTTTGTTCAGGTGCCCTGCCACCAACTGATCTGGTTCAGGTAGATCAAGTAGACCCTTTGAGCTTTTGATCAGGAGCTCAAAATCTAACACAAGTTTTTGATCAGGTGCTCTGCCACCAAGGTTCACTTTTGAAGGGAGTAATAACCCTTTGTACAGGAGGGTGAGAGAGTTAGAATGTCTTCTCTATTGTAAAACAAGATTAGAGAAGCAAGTGGATTGCACAGAGCTAGAAAGCTCTAAAGGAATCAAGGCTCCCCTGGCTTTGAGAATATCCAGGAAGAAGTCTTACTTCAGGGTGCAGGAACTCTTCTGAACTCTTGACAGATATAATCTGTTGTCTTGAAGTTCTTTGAAGGAATAGCTTGAAGAAGACTCTTGATGAGAAATGGTTGTTCTTCTTCAATCAGCTTTTCTTTATTCTTTTTCTTCTTATTGAGGCACTGAGTGTGAATGTTCCTAGAAGCAGGATGAACTCAGGATTTGAAGAAGAATGCTGAAGAAAGTAGTTCTTCTCAGTTGAATGTAAAATGATCTGAGAGCTGTATCTTCTTCTTTTGAATCTGTATATGAATATCTGTGTCAACCAAACTTGGTGTCTGTGAGTATATCTCTCTATCTATGTATATGTGTGTTGAAACTTCTTTCAAAAGAGCTCTTTATATATTAGCCTTTGTAACAGCTCTAATTCTTTGTCTTCTTCTGAGATCTGCAATCTGGGCTGCAAATAGCACAATACAAAATATATCCTGCAGAAAGACATCCTATAAAGGGATAAAGCTTTCTGAGAAGCTGCATATCCAATTTGATAAAAGAATACTAGAGAAAGTCACATCATACCAAACTCTTTACGGCCAGAGAAGACTTTTGTGTCTAACGGCTATAAAGGACAGCATGGAAGATAAAGCAGAAAAGATATGTCAACTAATAAGACAAAATACTTTGTCAGAGTAGAGCTTGACTTTTGCAAAAAGAATGGGGCAAAGATTGCCTGGAGATGCAAGCATAAAATCAATGAAACAATCTTTAATAAAATATGCCAGATAAATAAGAAATAAATCACAGAAGAAAAGGAATATAATATCTCTAAAAGCAGACAAACGAACGTCAAACGATCCACAGAGATCGTCGACCGAACCATAGAGATCGTCGACCTAACCACAGAGATCGTTGACCTAACTACAGAGCAGATAGTCGACCTATCAAAACAGATAGTCGAGCTATAAGATAGTTGAGCTATCAAGACAGATAGTCGAACTATCACAACAGATAGTCGAGCTTAAAGTTAGTTGAACTATCACAGAGATAGACGATCTGCTGACTGACGATAGTCGACCAACTGATAGACGATAGTCGATCGGTTGATAGACGAAAGTCGAGCGGCGTTCGACTATAGTCGAACCAAAAACAACTTAGTCAGATTTTCATCTGGATAAGCAACAACTCTACAACTGAGGGAATCTAACCTAACAACTAACCTTTGACCATAGATAAATCATGGGTCAAGAAACTAATTGAGAGGACTTAACACAAATCCAAACTCGGGTACCTACAACGCCACTCGTCGAGTTCGTTAAGTTGAAATTTTTGAAGATCGGCAATGGAGTGGGGATCGAAATTTAAAAATTTTAAGGCCCAAAAAGCGCGATGTTCAAGTTCTATGGGTAAGTGGCACGACTTTCCATAAACCAACCGATATGGCGTACAATCGATGGCGGTTTTGTATGCTGTTCAGTAGGCCCATAGAGCATCGTCTAATTTAACTGACCAATCTTTATGTGAGGAAGAAACTGTCTTTTCTAAAATACGTTTTATTTCTCTATTTACTACTTCGACTTGACCGTTAGTTTGGGGGTGGTAGGCGGTTGAAAGTTTATGCATAACACCGTATTTTATAAGAGTTTTAGTGAACTGCGCGTTACATATATGCGAACCCCTATCACTAACGATGACTCTTAGAGTACTGAATCGAGAAAATAATTTTTTTAAGAATAAAATAACAAATCGAGAGTCGTTAGTAGGAAGAGCTTGAACCTCTGCCCATCGTGACACGTAATCTACGACAACTAGAATATACTTATTCCCAAAGCAAGAAGGAAGAGGGCCAACAAAATCGATTTTCTAGAGGTCAAAAACTTCTCACTCAAGGAAATAATTTTGCGGTATTTCATTTTTATTAGAAATATTGCCCGACCGTTGGAAACTATCACACCTACTCACAAAGGATTGTGCATCCTTAAAAAGGCAAGGCCAATAAAAGCCTGCATTAAGAACTTTGTGAGTAGTGTGATTGGCTTGATAGTGGCCTCTAGTCGGTTCTTCATGTAAGTGTTTTAAAATATCCTGTCTTTCTTCAGATGAGACACATCTCCTTACCACCTGGTCTGTACAAACTCAAAAAAGATACGGGTCCTCCCAAAAATAGTTCTTTAGATCAGGAAAAAATTTCTTCTTTTACTGAGAGGACAACTTTTTTGGGAGGACACGTGCCACTAAATAGTTAACAAAGTGTGCAAATCAAGGGGAAGGTGATGTGTTAATCAAAAATAGCTTTTCATCCAGAAAAGTGTCATTAAAAGTCTTTTCATCTAAATTTTCAATATATGGATTATCTAAACGAGAGAGATGATCTCCAACAAAATTCTCGCCCCCTCTTATCGCAGATTTCCAAGTCAAACTCCTAAAGGAGTAAGACCTAACAGATAAAGCGTGGCTTGGCATCCGATTTAGAAAGTAAGTACTTGAGGGCCGAGTGGTCTGTGAAAACGATAATTTTAGAAAGAGTAATGTAGGGGCAGAATTTATCAAAAGCAAAAATAACTGCCAAAAGTTCTTTTTCTATCATGGTGTAATTTTCCTGTGCAAATGTGAGTGTTTTACTCACGTAATAAATGGGGTGGAAGTTTTTAGATATTCGTTATCCTAGAACAGCTCCCACCACAAAACTACTCGCATCACACATACTCTCGAAGGGAAGGTCCTAGACCGGAGCTATCATAATCAGTGCATTAATTAACTTAGTTTTTGTTAATTCAAAGGCAGATAAACAAATATCATCAAAAATAAATGGGGTGTCTTTTTCTAGCAGCTTAGCAAGAGGTTTGGTGATTTTAGAGAAATCTTTTATGAAACTACGGTAGAACCCAGCATGACCTAAGAAACTCCGTATGGCTTTAATGTTCGTTGGTGGTGGTAGTTTCTCAATTACTTCGATCTTAGTTCAATTCCTCGAGAAGAAATCTTATGTCCTAAAACTCCCTCACCATAAAATTGCATTTTTACCAATTTAGGGCGAGGTTAGTTTCTTCACATCGTGCTAAAACTTTTTCTAAGTTTTTTAAGCAAATCTCGAAGGAGTCACCGAACACGGAGAAATCATCCATAAAAACTTCCATAATACTTTCTACGTACTTGTCAAAAATGGTTAGCATAAATATTTGGAATATAGCTGGCGCATTGCACAACCCAAACGACATTCTTCGGCAAGCGAAGGTGCCGAAAGAAAAAGTAACCGTTGTTTTCTCCTAGTCCTCGGGTTAGATGGGGATTTGAAAATACCCCGAGAGTCCATCGAGAAAATAGTAAAAGCTATGGCCGAAAAGACGCTCTAAGATTTGATCAATGAACGACAAGGGAAAGTGGTCCTTGCGAGTGGCGTCATTTAACTTACGATAATCTATACACATGCGTCACCCCATCACCGTCCGCGTCGGGATTAAATCATTATTTTCATTAATAACTACCGTGATCCCACCTTTTTTCGGCACTACCTGAACTGGGCTAACCCACTTACTATCTGATATGGGGTAGATAATTCATGCAGCTAAGAGTTTCATTACCTCGCTTTTTACTACTTCTTTCATGTTTGGATTTATGGGGCGCTGAGGTTGGATTAAGTTACATGAATTATTTTCCATTAGGATTTTATGAGTGCAAAAAGATGGGCTTATGCCCTTGATATCAGAAATCTACCAAGCGATAGCTCGGTAATGTTTTTGTAGAACTCGAAGAAGTTTATCATTTTCTATTACAGTTAAGTAGGTCGAAACTATTACAGACAGTTTGGAGTCTTTTTCGAGGAAAGTGTATTTTAGATGTTCAGGTAGCTCTTTTTGTTTTAAGGTAGGATGGTCTTTGTAAGATGATTTGGAAGATTTTTCTTTTTCAAAAATCATTTCTTTGTACACTTTTGATTTATTTTGAAAATTTGAAGGAGTGGAATCAGCGTCTAGGGCCGTTTCTTACAGACAATCAGGAGAAATAGTTGAGGAAGAACAAAAAGAAGAACATTCATTTTTAGAAAGGTAGTAGGAAGAGTCATCACTTAAGACATCTATGAAAAAACAAGAGTCATCGTTTTCCAGGGTGTTCTTCATCGATGGGGTGATAGAAAAACTAACCTCATCATATCCTACACGTAGGAAGAGCTTTCCATTGCTTACGTCAATAATAGCTCAGGAGGTGGCCAAGAAGGGTCGACCAAGGATCAGAGGAACCTCGACGTCTTCTTCAATGTCTAGAGTGACGAAATCCACCGGGAAGATGAATTTGTCGACTTTTACTAGAACATCCTCCACAATTCCTAACGAGTACTTGATCGATCTATCAGCGAGCTGGATACTCATATGTGTGGGGTTAAGTCTACCTAATCCTAGCTTCTTGAATAAAGAGAAAGGCATTAAGTTGATACTAGCACCTAAATCGGCTAGCGCGTGCTTGAAGAATAAGTCACCAAAGACACATGGGATAGAAAAACTACCCGGGTCGTTGATTTTCTTTGGTAAGCCATTTGTTAATACGGCAGAGCACTCGAAGTTTAACGTGACTTACGATAAGTTCTCTAACTTTTTCTTATTTATCAGGAGGTCTTTCAAGTATTTTGCATACTTGGGCATCTGTGAGATGGCTTCATGGAAGGGCAGATTTATGTGGATTTGTTTAAACATTTCTAAGAAGCGGTTGTACTAATCATCTAAACGTTCCTTATTAAGTTGGGATGGATAAGGTGGGGTAGAATATTTTTTCAAAGTAGAGGGCAGGGTGATAAATTCTTTTTCAGCGGGCGGAATAATTAAAACGGGGGCGGAGCACTCCTTGAGCTCTTCACTTACAATACAAGAAACTTGTTTCCCACTCCGGAGAGTTATATCTTTCGATTGCTCTCTCGAATTGGGCTCGGTATTTGAAGGAATAGACCCGGGGGTAGCTCAGATATAATTTTGGCGAGCTTCCCTACTTGGTTTTCTTAATTTTTGATAGATCCTGTGAGGTTTCTAATGGTCGTATCATTTGCATTAATATATTTTGAAAGTATTTCTTCCAAGCTTGGAGGTTTTGGAAAATTTTAATGTTGTGGATGTGGTATAAAATCATGTTGCTGAGGTGGGCGAATAGCATTCGTTGGATCACTCCACGAGAAATTAGGGTGATTATGTAAAGCAGGATTATTATTTTTCGGAAAAGCAAAACCCGGCACAGGAAAATTAGCAGCAGAAAAATTATTAAAAACATTTTAAGGCATATTACTAACATAATCAACTTGTTCAGCGACAGCAGTTGCAGATTCCCATACCTGAGGGGCGAAGGCAGCAATCATCTCCGTTATATTTTTACTAAGTATTTCAACTTGTAGTGCCAGTTGGGAGATGTTGTCCACTTCGTACATACCCACATGTTTGTTTGGGAGGGATCTTGGCACATTCCACTGATATGTGTTCATGGCCATATCCTCGAAAAGCTCAAGAGCTGCTTCCAGGGTTTTGTGGTTTAAAGTACAATCGGAAGCGACATCAATCATTTACTTTGTATTTTGATTTAGCCCATTATAAAACATCTGCACTTGTAACCATACAGGCAGCGTGTGATGGGGGCATCATCTTAAAAGTTCTTTAAATCTTTCCCAGGTATCGTATAAAGATTCAGAGTCTATTTGACATAAAGCAAAAATATCGTTCCTAAGTTTTGCAGTTTTTGCTGGCAGAAAGTACTTCGTCAAAATATTTTCAGTTAGTTGATCCCAAGTGGCGATGCTCCCTCTTGGGAGAGTCATCAACCACTATTTTGCTTTAGTTCTTAGAGAGAAGGGGAAGAGTCTCAGCCTAATTGCATCATTTGTAAGACCATTGATTTTGAAGGTGTGACAAATTTCAAGAAAGCTAGCGATGTGTGCGTTCAGATCTTCATCTTGAAGTCCGTCATATTGCACATACTGCTACACCATTTGAATAATGATAGGATTTAGTTCAAAATTATTATTAGCTACAACTGGGTGAACAATGCTTGATTCTGTACCCTCCAGATTCGGCCTTGTATAATAGGACACATGCCTATGCAGGGCTTCCTCTAGGTTGGGTTCTTCCATTTTTCAATTAGAGATTGACTGGGAATCCTCAACCAGTATTTGGAAAGTAGGGCCTTGAAATCACGATTTTCTCCTAAGAGTACGCTCAATTTCTTGGTCCAGGTTCAAAATAACCGGCGGATTTCCATGGGTCATACACTAGGAGAAGAGAGAGAAAGAAAGAGAAAAAACAAGATAGAAAAAGAGAGTTACTTTTTTTTTGAAAATAGATTTTTTTTAACGGTTTAACTCCCGAACTTCCTGAGGACTACCCAATAAAGGGTTCACAGAGTACTAGACAAAATAGTGGTATTTAAACCATCTTGCCATTTTTGAGAGAATTAAGTGGTGCAAAAAAAGATGATGTGGGTTTCTAAATATTAGCGTTAATTTTTTTTTTGAATTTTAAATTTTTAACAAAAGAGGCAAGAAAAAGAGATGATAAAAGTAATAGGTTTGTGTTTTCAAAATATCAACGAAAGTTGTGTCCCCGACAACAGCGCCAAAAACTTGGTGTCTACTGATCGTTATGAAAATAAAACTGAACTAGCAATCCAATGAAGACAAGTATACTTATCAAATTGTAACGAGGGGACACATGTGTCGTACTAAAATCTGGGAAATGTTGAGTAATTCTACTCACACAAAAAACTATTATCTTTTTGAAAAAAATTTTAGGGTTTGTTAACTAATTTAGAAAGAAAGTAAACTACATGCAATTATGAAAAAAAGATTACTTGCACTAATAAAGACAACTAATAGCGATTAAAACAAAGGGTTAAATGATGAAAATGAAGCAGTACTCGACCGTGAATCACCTCAGCATAAGTTAATCAAAGATACGATAACAAACCTAATCTTAATTAGGTAAAGGTCCTTGACCGTGGAGGTTCCCAAAGCTTGAACACGCTTTTATCGAAGACGTGCCCAACTGAGTTTAGGAAGGTCTGACCGTACTCTCGTCCGTATTCGGAGGCCTAAAGCTCGCCTTAAGTGGTGAACCTCGCTATTGGATTTTACTCTAATTCAGGAGATTTAACGTCTGCCTCTCTCGAGGGGTGCGTGCAACTCTCTTTACTCTTGAGTGTTCACTTAAAACTATGAGCCTCTTGGCTAGCTAAGAGTGAAAACCTAAATGGAAATTATATATCGATGATATAATTACAAACATGATTATTCAAGAGTAAAACTGAAAATGTTTAAGTTGTCAACCTAAATCACCTAGAGGGGGGTGAATAGGTAAGTTCTGCGTCTTTTTGTGGAATAAAAATTTGTAAGAGCGATGCACAGAAAGTAAACAAGCATTCATCGACGACACCACAAATTATAATGGTTCCTTAACCTTAGGTACATCCACTTTCAACCTCACCGATCTAGCAACACACTAGACTCGGCTACTCCACTATTCTCTCTGATTGAAAACAATCCTACAACTTAAAACAAAGTTCCTACAACTCGGAGCAAAAAACACTCCTACAACAACTCAGAGAATATCTCCTACAACTCAAAGTAAAACTCCTACCAATCTCGAAGAATAACTCCTACAATAATATAATGAATTTACAATCAGAAAAACTATCTTATCTTTACAGATCTGGTTGAACTCGGCTTCTTCCTTCTTGAAAAATTGAACAACCCTTATCAGAAAAGATGAGGAAGAAATCTGAGAAACCTTGGATCTGAGAACTTTAGAATCAGCACAATCAAGGAATAGATCTAGAGATGTCGAAAATCTTGATCTGTTGAAACTTCTTGTTCTGAATATTCGGATCGAGAGAGAAGATCGACAAAGAAGACAGAGCGGCGGCAGCGACGCTTCTCGATTTGGAAATTTAAGAAAGATTCAGAAAATTGGAAATTATTCTTATTAGGGTTAGTCGATTTTGATAAGACCTTTTATAGGACTTTCCTAATGGTCAAATCATATTAAATGCATGCCATGCGACCAATCAAGTGCTAATCATATTTGAAATTACTTCTGTCGGGACTTAAGAATAATTCAGAAATCGGTACTGCATTTCTCGAGTGAATAAAGTACTACTCGAGTAATGATTTCTGTTACTCGAGAAGAGAAAGTATATTTCTCGAGAACAAGTCCTTAAGTAAATTATGGGAATGACTTCTGGCTTCTCGAG
Source organism: Platanthera zijinensis (assembly GCA_039513925.1). NCBI lineage: Eukaryota > Viridiplantae > Streptophyta > Magnoliopsida > Asparagales > Orchidaceae > Platanthera > Platanthera zijinensis. Next base: position 166,793,598 of record CM077080.1, read on the forward strand.
AAATGAACTCTATTACTCGAGAACTATAGAAAACTTCTCGAGAATAATTATTACTTCTCGAGAACAAAACTTCTTCTCGAAACTTAACTTCTTATTACTCGAATACTGGTCCTCTTACTTCTTGAGACAAGGCTTGGCCTTCTAGAGTATCGACTAATGTTACTCGAGTACACCACATAGAAAATTTCTGAAATGAATTTTTGAGTAAACTCGAGACATATATAAGTAGTACTCGAGTACTCTATGGCTTACTCGAGTATTGGACTAAGCCTTCTCGAGAAAGATTTTTGTTACTCGAGAACTGTACTTAGCATACTCGATAATTCATTCCAGCACTACTCGAGTACACGGTATACTACTCGAGTAAAGGACTTGGAAAATTTTTTACTTTATGAAAATTATTTTTCTTCAAATGAATTCATCAACTGTTCTTTCTTCCATTACTTTAGTGCTTTGAAAATGAAGTGTGTCCCAATAGAGAGGCTACACATGAGTCAACACCATGGATCACATAATGAGGAATTACATTGTATGGTCCTATGTTTGGTGACTCATTATAGACTGACATTGATCCACACTTGGTAATTATATCTTGCAAACACATAACTAAAACAGGGCATCAAATACAACTTAATTCATCTTAGTTCGAGGGTGACTTCATACAAATCTGGGTTATTATGGATGCAATACCCAAAAATCTCCCCCTATTTGTAGAAGTCAGAACCCTCTACACTAAGGTGAATTATATAAAGATAAACAAATAAAGTAACTAGCAAGCAATATAATAATGTGAAATGCTAAACAATAAAATATATAAATCATCAAAATTTAAAGATGTATAAATATATAGATATTGTCCAAGAAAAGTCCATTCCACATAATTTCCCATAGATAAAACTTTTAGTCATCTTCTATCCCATCTTGGTCTGTTGCTGTTGCTGCTTCTGAAGTTTATCCTCTTATCTTTGAAAATACATGTATGGCTTTGGAAAATATTTGGCTGGTCTTGGAGGAGCAGTTGGATCATTTTGACTATACTTTCTATCATGCAGTCTTCTAAGAGTCATTGACTTTTCATATTGCATCCATTTAGTATGTGAGTAGTAGTCATCCTTGTGTCCACTGAATTCCACAACAAGTTTCAAAGTATCAAGAATGATGGATTTTGATGTTGGGCTCCATACTTCAGCAAACTCTCTTTCAACATGCTCTGGCATGGGAGTGGACCTACTAGCAGAGGCACCATCACTATACTTTCTTCTTTTAGATTTATGTATCTCAGGAAGTACTTGAGAAGGCACATTAGCCTGTTTAGGATCCCAGGCTTGTTTATAAGTCTCAGGAGGAGGTGGAGCTTCAAAATATTTAGGCCCTAGAGAGAATGTAGGCCTATTTACATCCAGGCATGTAGGAGGGGGTGCAGAAGGGTCAATAGATAGGTCAGGGAAAAGCTGATTGTTCATCCATATTGCACTATCATATGTGTAAAGCTTTGTGCTCTTAACTTCCTTTAACACCGATCCTTGAATTTTTTTATTTGATCATCCCATTGTTCTTTCATTATTTGTACTTTCTTCTCTAGCAGTTCTTTCACTAAATCCTCCCCCTTCTGACTTCTATAGAGAGGGTGCTGATGACTGCTTCTTTGAACTGCCCAACTTCTTCACAAGTCTTGAAGTTGCGTTCTTGAGCATTCTTTTCTAATTGAATCTAATTATTAGCAAGAGTGATAGATTGGTCCATTACCATACCAATGCTGCTAATGGTGTGATCTATAGCTTTCCCTCCAATTTGTAAAAGTCTTTTGAATTCATCAGTGTTATTTTGGATTTCAGCAAATCCTCGACTCATCTCTTTCGCTAAGACAGTTACCTTATCTGTTGCAACTTTAATAGAAGTATCAAAATATTTCCTCTGCTCAGCTATCATGGCTTCAATCTTACTCAAGATAGTGTTTTTAGAGAGGACTTCAGTTTGAAGAGGTGCAGTAGGTAGAATTGGAGCAGTCTAGGGGCAATTTCTTCAATGAGGACTGTTGAGGTAGAAGTTTGTTTTCTTCCGACTGGACTGTCTTCATCTTCAACATCTTTGGCTAATATGGTGGGAATGTTGAAATGGAGACTGGGAAGAGGAGGTTCAATAGCTTCTGGATGTATTTCTTCTTCACTATCAGAAAGAAGAACTATAATTTCATCTTTCTCCCCCTGAAAAGGAGACTGGGGCTTTGGAGATGGTTCAGGAGAATGTTCTGGATGGGATGTTTCTGGTTGATGTTCTGGATGGGATGTTTCTAGTTGATGTTCTGGATGGGATGGATGAGGAGACTTTGCTGGTGGAGAAGGATGATCTTCAGGTATAATGAACAGAGCTGTCACGGTTCTAGTTCAGTTCCAGTTCTACTAAAACCATGAACAGAACCGCTAAGGTAACGGTTCTTCAAGTTAGAACCAAAACCTTATTTAGTTTGACCGGTTCCGGTTCTGGTTCCAGTTCCATCATAATTTTTGGAATCATCATGTAAACGGTTACGGTTCCGGTTTAACGAGAACCAAAACCAAACCAGTCACTAACGGTTCGTTCCAGTTCTATGTGGTTCGGTCCGATTCCAATTGGTTACAACTAAAACTAAAACCAAGTTTAATAGAATGAAATAAATGCGGTCTGCAAAAAACTCAAAACACCTTCAAAATAGAAATAATTAAGTTGCACACTCCTCGACGGTCTCTTCCACGATCGGAGGGCTAGTATATGTCGCCTTTTCATTGGTGGAGGTTTTTGACCATGAAAAGGTATGTACACTTATACCTATACACGTCTTTAATTTTTGACCAAAATCTAGGCTTTGAATTGATATAGATATACATACACAGTAGCAGAAAACTACAGATCACAATGATCTGAAATTCCAGACATTATGTTCACTGTTATTTAGTTTTTGGTAATAGATTCCTAAGGATATGCAAGCTCTGAATACATCATTTATTAAGTTGCAACTATTAATGTTTGATCAAGAGTTTTATTAGCATATTCAAAAATTACTGAATCGGGTGGAGATATTATTTTATATGCATACATATAGTAATTATCTCTTGTTGTAGTAATTTAAACAGCATATAATTTTGTATGCTAACAGGATATGCTAGCGCCGCAGAGTTCATAAAGAAAATACATGTCAACTGTTGCGAACCTCCGCTATCACGAAGCATGAGCTCAGAACAAACGACAATATAAATTTTTGGCACTTCAGTTACCATTTATTCGAGCTCTATTTCATTTGTGTGTTCTTAAATTAATTTGACTAATTAGAAAAGTTAATCTTACATATTACTCCAATAGAGATTATTAGATTTTAAATAAGACAATCTTTCATCCGTCATTGCTACATTCAGCGTTTTATAATTATCCTAAATTTTTGATAATACAATTGCGTAGCGACACGCCTTAATTTTTTTAACATAAATATTATAGATAGATTATAAAATTATAACAATATTATAATAAAATTAATAATAATAAACGGTTTGTGGTTCGGTTCTACTTCGGTCCGGTTCGGATCGGGTCAAAAAATCTTGAAACCGCTTGAGACTTGTATGTTGCAGTTCCGGTTCCGGTTCCGGTCCGGATAATAAAATGTAAGAACCATACCCGAACAAAAGTTGTTTACAGTTCCAAAATTCAAATCAGAACCCAAATAATTTGCAAACGGTTCGGTCCGGTTCTAGTTCGGTTCCGGTTCGGTTTACAGTTTTTGGTTTTAAGTGTCAGCTCTAACAGTGAATAGAGGCTCTTTAGAAGAGAGTTCCTCTATCATCTTGTTGATATCATCATATATATACAAAATCTATTCAGTTACCTGAGCATCAGTCAGGGTTTCTGCATCAGGTAGATCTGTAACAAAGAATTCTGAATCTTCTTGGAGAGAGGTGGCCTGGGCAACAACTGATGGAGTTGAACTATCTTCTAAAATAGTATTTGCAATAGCATGAGAAGAGGTAGAAGTAACTGAATGTATAGTAGTAGCAGCTGAAGTGACTTAGGCTTGAATATCTGTAGAAGCTAGGGCAGGAGTTGGATTTTGAGAGGGCTGAACTTGAACAGATGGATCAGGCTCCCCCTCAGCAGCTGTACATAAAGTACTAGCTACTTGATGTAGAGGGGAAGATGGGGTCCTATCCTCATCCTCATTGTGGTCATGTGATTTTGCAGCTTGGGCAGGGTTTAGAAGTTTGAGTTCCCATCTTTGAATAGAGGAGATGAAGACATTCTTCATATGATGTAGGGTTATTCCTTTGGAGAGATCAAAGACTTCTGGTTTGAGTTCATGAAAAGAGATATAATCCTTCCATAATTGGGTGCCTTTATGCTTTCCTTGATCTTGTCAAAAATCATCATCCCAAATTGAAACTTCTTTCTACAAATGACTGCTATCATCATGTCAAAGAAATCTACAGTGATGAAGCTGATAGAACTAGTCTTGCACAGAAGGACTTTTCAAAGAATATCCACTAGCAGCTCACTTTCTGAATTCATATCAGGGTGCTAAATAGTTTTTGCACCAAAAGAAATACCATAGAATCCACATGTCCTATCATAATCCTCATCTGTTAGGTCATCTTCTTCGTCAATGACTAGTAATCGAAGAAGTTGTGAAATGACTGGAGTAGTTAGCTTAACTTTAATCCCACGGACTTTGGTCTTAAGAATCTTCCCATTTCTCTTCAACTTGGCATTCTGGAAAAATTCTTCAACCTCTGGAAATAGAACCTTGCAGGGTGGTCCAAGATGAAAGAGAGTCCGACAGCTTCTAAGAGCAGTAGAAGATTGTTAAAATCGTCTGACAAATCGACAATTCCTGTAGAGACAAGTTCACTTGTGATTCTAATCTTCGATGGAGGAGCCATAGATTGAGAGATGAACAAAAATCTTCTTCTTGAGAGAAAGAGTTGAAGCGGCAGCAAGATGGCGACGGTGACAGGAAGACGAAGAGTGTTCTTCTTTTCTCTCGAGAAAGGGTTTTAGAGATCGAGTGATTTGGAATTTCCGGACGTATTCTATTTATATAAGTCTTAATTTATGATGATTAGGGAAATAATAAAAGTAACATACCTGAAAATATGGCGATATAAAGTCCGGGTGTGAATATCAGAAATTTGAACTTGAAGACGAAAATTTGCATCAAACTTCTCGAGTGGAAAGGCATTACTCGAGTGAAGAGAATGTTGTTCTCGAGTAGTAACTTTCTTTCTTGAGAAGCAGACTTAAAGTTCTCGAGAGGCAGACTATTACTCGAGAAGCAGTTCTCGGGAGAGATTCTTGTTTCTCGAGTAGTCCTATTTAGTACTCGAGTAGTAAAGTACTGTCTCGAGAAATGAAGTCTTAACTTAGAATTTTCTTAAATTTTTTGAAGTATTGCCCGATCCTTGAACTCTATTGCGAGGTCTTCTTCTTCATTCTTCTTTGTTGAGCATGTCAAGTTCTATTTTAAAGAACGAGAACTTGGCCTCGTCTAGCGGCTTTGTGAAAATTTATGCAACCTGTTTGTCAGTTGGAACATACTGGAGGTGGATGTCTCCATGATCCACATGCTCCCTAATAAAGTGATACCTCAGCTCTATTTGCTTTGTCCTACTGTGAGAGACTGGGTTGTTGGCGATTGCAATTGCACTGGAGGAGTCGCAAAATAATGGAATGTTATTGAACTTCATGTTGTAGTCTTCACACTGGTTCTTTATCCATAGCAGTTGTGCACAACAACTGCATGCAGAGATATACTCTGACTCAGCTGTTGAAATTGTGACACATTTCTGCTTCTTGCTGCTCTAGGAGATAAGCCTTTTTCCTAGGAATTGGCAAGTCCCAGAAGTACTTTTCCTGTCATCTTTGCTTCCTACAAAATCTGCATCTGAAAAACCAATTAGTTCGCTATCATTACTTCTTGGGTACCATAAACCAAGATTTGGTGTACCTTTAAGGTATCTCAAGATCCACTTTGTGACAGCATAGTGAGATTCCTTAGAGTTCACTTGAAATCTAGCACATACGCATGTTGAAAACATTATGTCTGGTCTACTAGCAGTAAGATAGAGAAAGGATCTAATTATGCTTTTGTACTTGGTTTCATCAAAAGGTTTCCCTTTCTTATCCTTGTCCAGAGACATAGTTGAACTCATTGGAGTCCTCATAGAGGTTGCGTTCTCCATTCCGAATTTCTTAATTAACTCCTTGGTAAATTTCGTCTGAGAGATGAAAATTCCTATCTTCAGATTATTTCACTTGAAGTCCTAAGAAATACTTCAGCTCTCCCATACTGCTCATTTCAAACTTCCCTTGCATAAGTTTGGAAAATTTTTTGCAAAGGTTGTCATCAGTAGAGCCAAATATGATGTCATCGATATAGATTTGCACTAGCAAAATCTTGCCTTTTTTCCCCTAAGAAATAAGGTCTTATATATCTTTCCTCTTGTGAACTTGTTCTCAAGAAGAAAACTAGACAACATCTCATACCAAGCTCGAGGAGCTTATTTCAAACCATATAATGCTTTAAACAAAAGATAAACATGCTCAGGGTGGTTAGAATCAACAAAACCTGGGGGTTGTTCCACATACACTTCTTCCTTTATGTCACCATTAAGGAAGGCCTGACTTTACGTCCATCTGATAGACAATGAAGCCCTTAAGTGATTTATATGCTAGGAATAACCTGATTGCCTCCAGCCTTGCCACTATAGCATACGTCTGATCGAAGTCGATTCCTTCTTCTTGTCTGTATCCCTTGGCGATGAGTCTGGCCTTGTTCTTTATAATTGTTCCATCCTAGTCCATCTTGTTCATGTAGACCCACTTTGTTCCGATAATGTTCTTACCTTTGGGTCTTGGAACAAGCTTCTAGACTTAGCAATGCTTGAATTGATTCAATTCTTCTTCCATTTCCATTATCCAAGATGCGTTTGAGTTTTCTTCCTCAAACTTCTTCGATTCAACCCGTGAGAGAAAACTCAAATATAAATTTTCATTAGATGTACCACTACGAGTTCTGACATCATCACGGGGATCTCCTATAATTTTATCCATTGGGTGATCCTTCAAGTGTCTGAGCTCTAGAGTCCTTGTATTTGGAGCTTATTCAACCACTGGAGTGACTTAATAACCTTGAATGATATCTTCATCATGGTCATCAACCTTTGCAATTTGGGTTGGAGTGGTGATCTTGATGAACTTTTGATCTTTTTCTTCAGTCAGCTCATCCAAGTTTAATTCCTTTATTATTGAACCTACATCTTCAATAAACACACTAGAAGAGCTTCCATGTAGCAATCTCGTCTCATCAAATATAATGTGAATAGATTCTTCTACAACCAGGGTTTTCTTATTAAAAATCCTATATGCCTTACTATGGCTACTATAACCTACGAAAATACCTTCAAAGCTCTTTTCACTAAATTTAGTAATGTGATACTTACCATTGTTAAGGACGAAGCATTTACTACTAAAGATTCTAAAATGTGAAATAGTCAGTTTCCTGCCCTTTAATAGTTCATAAGGTGTCTTATTATGGTTCTTGTTTATGAGTGCTCGATTTTGCACGTGGCACGCAGTGTTGACGGCTTCAACCTAGAAATATTCTGGTAGTGAGGCATCACTCAACATGGTTCTGCAGGCCTCTATGAATGTTCTATTCCTTCTCTCATCTACTCCATTCAATTGAGGAGTACGAGGAGAGGAAAACTCATGAAAGATACCTAGGCTTTCACAGAATTTTGTCATGGCCCCAGACTGGAACTCTGTTCCATTATCACTTCTGATTCTGACTACAGAATAATTGTATTCATTCTTAATCTGCCTAACAAAATTAGTAAAGATATTTAAAGTATCTGACTTGTGTTTTAGAAAGAACACCCATGCAAAATGAGAGTAATCATCAACAATAACCTATATATAATCCTTACCTCCCAAACTTCTAATTTGCAGTTGACCAAAAAAGTCCATATGAAGTAGCTGTAAACACCTATTAGAGTCTTTGCCAATAATGCTTTTAAAGATAGCCCTTGTCTTCTTTCCTTTTACACATGCGTGACAAGGTCTATCTTTAATGCACTTGACATTTGAGGCATCACGTACTAAATAAAGAGAAAATAATTTATTAATAGTTTTGAAACTTATATGTGCTAATCTCTTGTGCCATTGGTCACCAAGAGACACACTATCTTTTACCAAAAAGCACACTTGCATAGAAGAGTCTATGCAAATAAAATTTAAGCAAAATATATTTCTACTACGAGTGTCTGATAAAATCGTTTCTAAGTTATCGACCGATTTTATCAAACACTTGTCTGCATGAAATTCTACGATGTATCCTTTATCACAGAGCTAACTTATGCTTATAATATTGTGTTCCAATCCTTCAACATAAGCCACATCTGAGAAGGATACACTACCATTAGTGATCATACCGTAGCCTTTTGTAATTCCTCTTTCAGAACCTCCAAAGATGACCTTTGGCCCGTTCATGACTGGAGAATTATTCTGGAGAAGGCTTCTAGTCTCAGTCATATGCCGAGAGCATCCACTGTCCAAATACAAGATTGGATTTTTGGTGGCCTTTGGACATACCTGCATACACAAATTAGTTTTCCTTAGGAACCCAAACTTCTTTGGTTCCTTGGTCTCTAGTTAGCACACTCCCCCTATGCGTGTTAACATTGTGAGTGGTCTTTCTCACATTGTTAACTTGAGGAGTTACATAGTATCCGAGGTTAAACCAACAATCTATAGCAAAGTGACCAACTTTACCGTAGCACCAACAATCAAACCTGTTGTATCTTTGTCTAGAGTTCTCCTGCTTGACCTTTTGAGATTGTGGTCTAGCAGGGGAAGCAGATTTTGAGGTAGAAGCTTCATGGTGATGGCACTCACATGATTTCGTCTCCTTAAGAGGCTTTTTCCATAATGGGTTTAACTCTTGGAGCTTTCTTGATGTTATGACCATGACAATAAGGTCCGTAGCTCTGAAGAGTGATCTCCTCATAAGGTGCCTTGAAGACACTCACGCCAAAGTTCCGGGGACGAGTCCATCCTTAGTACCGAGACTTGGGCTCTATATAAGTAGGCCTAGCAAAGTGGCCGTAGGATGAATCAAGATCAAACTCATTTGTTGGAAGGATAAAACTTTTTAAAGTAAGTTTGGTCTTGAGGATCTTTTCCCTTCTCCTTGGCTAGAGATTTCTATGCACCCTTATTTATCCTCTAGGCTTTATTTCTCTTAGAGCATTTACTAGGAGCAGCCACATGGCCTAAGCCAGCTCCTTTAGCCTGAGCAGAGAACTCAGCAACAAGTGGAAGGACTGTCTTGGATTTGGAGAAACTTTCAACAAGTTTTTTCTTAGCAGCCAGTTGTTCTTCCAACTCCTTGATGATTTGCTCTTTTAGGTTTAGGTGCTTGAGAGCCTTTTTGTATATGTCAATTACTTCATGGGCTTCCTCTTTGAGTGAGTCCATCTTTGTGACTTCCTCCCTCAGAGTGCTCTCCTCAGCCTTAAGAGATTTAATCTCCTTAGCTTGAGCTCTTGGGACTCTTCAACATTTGTCGTAAGCCTTAATCAACTCTTTGCACTGAATCATGAGTTCATATTCATCATCAGACGAATAGTCCTCATGATCATGGTCAGAAGCATTTGATTAGGAGAGAGGAGTGTGAGAGTTTACCTTCCCAGTGAACTGGGGTTCTTTTTCTTCATCTGTATGTGCCATGAGCCAAAAGTAGGCTTCCTCTTTATCAATAGACTCAGATGAGTCTGTGCCGCTGAGGGTTTTGGTCTTCTTGGCTACCAGGCTTCTTTTAGTCTTCTTCTTATTATAAGAAGATTTCTTCTCCTCTATTCTTCCACCCTCCTTCTTCTTGTGAGGGCAATCAGCTATGACATGTCTTGGCTTATTGCAACAATAACAAACGATGTCAGAAGAAATATGTTTGTTCTGTTTAGAGTGATACCTGTCTTGGCTACTTGAGCCTTTCTTGTGGCGATCACCATCATGATGTGATCTTCTTGACGAGGCATCTTTGCCTCTCCACTGTTTCTTCTTGTTCAAGAATTTCTTGAACTATCTTGAAAGAAGAGAAAACTCTCCTTCGGATAACTCTGAGCCTGAGGTACTTGGCTCTGAAGTTTCTTCATCACTTTCTTATTGTGCTGGGGCATGAGATACAACTTTTGACTTCCTTGATATGTCTGCCTTTAGAGAGACAGACTTCTCCTTGGATGAATACCGGTTGTTCTCTTCTTCAGCCTTTCTTGAGTTGATTTGTAGCTCATATGACATAAGTTTTCCAAAGAGATTTTAAGGGTCAGTCTCCGCCAGCTTGACAAATTCCCGGATCGCACAGACTTTGTTATCCCATTCCTTAGTTAGTGATCTCAGGAATTTATCATTCAGTTCTCCATTGGTGAAGACCCGACCATAAACTCTTAGGCCGTTTATAATCTTGAAGAAAACTTTCAAAGGTATCTGCAATGGAATCCTTGGGACCTTGTCTGAATGCTTCATATTTCTGATTCAGTAAGGACCTTCTGTCATCCCTTACCTCTTGGGTACCTTCCATCAGGACGATGAGAGACTGCCACATTTCCTTAGCGGATTAGCAGTGAATCAGATTCTACAACATCGAATCATCGACTGCACTTGCGATGATATTCTTGGATTTTTTGTCTAAAGAGACAAGTGCAATCTCATCTATGTCAAGATCCATAAGTTTATTTGGAACTTGCTTAGTAGAGTCAATGGTGTAGGTGGTCATAGGAACATAAGGTCCTTCTTCCACTATCATAAAGATTCTTGGATCCATAGCTTCCATGAAGAACTTTATTCTCTCTTTCCACATAGCAAAATTATTCTTTGTGCATAAAGGAAGCTTAGAAAAATCCTTGGCTCTGTCCATGCTTGTATTCTCTAAAGGCAACTAGGGGCAGATCTATACAAGGTGATAACCTTTTGATGAACAACCTCCCTCTGATACCAATTGAAAATGTTTAAGTTGTCAACCTAGATCACCTAGAGAGGGTGAATATGTGAGTTCCGCGTCTTTTTGCAGAATAAAAATGTGTAAGAGCGATGCATAGAAAGTAAACAAGCATTCACAGACGACACCAAAAATTATAGTGGTTCCCCAACCTTGGGTACATCCACTTTCCACCTCACCGATCTAGCAACGCACTAGACTCGGCTACTCCACTATTCTTTTGGATTGAAAATAATCCTACAACTCGGAACAAAGTTCCTACAAATCGGAGCAAAAAACACTCCTACAACAACTTGGAGAATATCTCCTACAATCGGAGTAAAAATCCTACAAAACTTGGAGAATAACTCCTACAACAATATAATGAATTTACAATCAGAAAAACTATCTTATCTTCACAGATCCCGTTGAACTCGGCTTCTTCCTTCTTGAAAAATTGAAGAGCCCTTATCAGAAAAGATGAGAAAGAAATCTGATAAACCTTGGATCTAAGAACTTTAGAATCAACACGATCAAGGAATAGATATGGAGATGTCAAAAATCTTGATCTGTTGAAACTTCTTATTTTGAATCTCTGGATCGAGAGACAAGATCGGCGAAGAAGACAGAGCGTCGACAGCGACACTTCTCGATTTGGAAATTTAAGAAAGATTCAGAAACTTGGAAATTCTTGTTGTTAGGGTTAGTCGATTTTGATAAGACATTTTATAGGACTTGCCTAACGGTCATAATCACAATAAATGCATGCCATGTGGACCAATCAACTGCTAATCATATTTGAAATTACTTCTGTCGGGACTTAAGAAAAATTCAGAAATTGGTACTGTATTTCTCGAGTGAATAAAGTAATACTTGAGTAATGACTTCTATTACTCGAGAAGAGGAAGTATATTTCTCGAGAATAAGTCCTTAAGGAAATTACGCGAATGACTTCTGGCTTCTCGAGAAATGAACTCTATTACTCAAGAACTATAGAAAACTTCTCGAGAACAATTATGACTTCTCGAGAACAAAAGTTCTTCTTGAAACTTAACTTCTTATTACTCGAATACCGGTCCTCTGACTTCTCGAGACAAGGCTTGGCCTTCTCGAGTACTAACTTCTGTTACCTGAGTACAACACTTATAAAATTTCTGAAATGAATTTTTGAGTAAACTCGAGACATAGATAAGTAGTACTCGAGTACTCTATGGCTTACTAGAGTATTGGACTAAGCCTTCTCGAGAAAGATTTCTATTACTCGAGAACTATACTTAGCATACTCAAGAATTTATTCCAGCACTACTCGAGTACAAGGTATACTACTCGAGTAAAGGTCTTCGAAAAAAATTTTACTTTATGAAAATTATTTTTCTTCAAATGAATTCTGCAACTGTTCTGTCTTCCATTACTTTAGTGATTTGAAAATGAAGTGTGTCCCAATAGAGAGGCTGCACATGAGCCAACACCATGGATCACATAATGAGGAATCACATTGTATGGTCCTGTGTTTGGTGACGCATTGTAGACTGACATTGGTCCACACTTGGCAATTATATCCTGCAAACACATAACTCAAACAGGGCATCCAATACAACTTTATTCATCTTAGTTCAAGGGCGACTTCATACAAATCTGGGTTATTGTGGATGCAATACCCAACAAAAATGAAGGCCTAAACCTTAAAAAGAGAAAGTAAACTAAAGCATCATAACATAACCAACTCAACCTCGGATCATCAAGATCGAGTGCTAGGAGGATTTAGTTAATCCTTGTGAAGTGGGGGAAGAGAGAGGGGTAGTGGAAGTTCATGAAAAACAAGGTGAAAGAGAAGAGAAAGAACACTTTTTATTAATTTAAAAGAGAGATTACAAACTTGGAGAAAATAAAATTACAATTGAATGAAAGTTAAAACTAAGCTATCACTAACATTTAAACTACCAAAAGAAGCTAGAAACTATTACAAGGAAACACTAAAAGTTGGAATTAAAAAAAGCATGAAATAAGAAGGAGAGAGAAGAAGAACACTAAGAAATGAAAATGGAAGCACCTCCCCTATTACCCAATAACTTCCTTCAGAACACAAGGGGGACTATTGAATTTATAGAAGTTTCCTGGCTCGGTCACGCCCCCTGATATGCCCGGAAAGGGCGTGTACCAGGGGCGTGTTAGGTACGATGTTGACTTTGGTAACAGCTTCTTGCGGGAATGATGATTGTTTTGTACGTTAGTGGATACGTCCAGGCACACGCTCGTGTAGAGGGGGGGGGGGGGGTGTAAGGCACGTTACATCAGGAATCTTGGTCGAAAATCCGATAGTCTTCGGAAAAGGTGCTACAAGCCCTAGGGCCACATCTAGGGAGGGCGTGTCACGTACGGGTTGACGTGCAGCAATGAACTTTCTTTAATGGCATATTGGCCTTGGCTTTAGGAGGAACACGCCCAGGGAGGGCATGTCCGGGGCTGTGTTAGGTGAAAATCTCTGAAAATGGTCTCTGGCAGCATTCTTCCTCGTGATCAGTCTACACGCCTAGGGTACACGCCTAGGGGGACGTGTCATGGGAGCATGTCATATGACTTTGGAAGAAAATCTGTATGAACCTGAGAAAAAAAGTAAAAACATTAGTGGGAACAAAATATACTAAAGGAGGTTAGATCAAAGGCTTATAAAACATGAATTGTACATAAAAAACTAAAAAATACCTTTATAATTCAAACTACAAAACGTATTATCAGGTACTCTTGGTCTTCTTAGGGCTTTGTCATGACCTAGTCATGACAAAACTTCTTAGGGGTCTCGTTGTTTGTGGGATGTTATAAATCCCAATACATAAAAATAAAAATTTCATCTGCGAAATTAAGGTTAGGCCTACAAGGTTTGCGCTAAAAATAACTGAATGTGAAATTCTTAGGTAGTAAAGTTATACCTATTGCGAAAAGTTCCAGGGTACTTTTGCTACATAAGGTCTAGGGGATCTCATGTGTGTTCCTCCTATCCGTGATTCAACCACAGGACCTTGACCAGCAGAACCTTCTTTCACCGAAAGACTCGTAACTCCGTACCATTTATCCTGACTAGCTTCAGACGGACTAGCCAGTCAGATGCTACTGGGCCAGCCATAGTGGAAATCTGCTGCTCTGGCCATAGGAGAGCCCTCCTAAGAGAAGAGACGTGGAAGACGTCATGCAAACCCGCTAACTCGGGCAACATCTCCAGTCTATAGGCAAAGGGGCCGATTCGCTCAAAAATCCTATAGGGCCCCATGTATTTAGGACTGAGCTTATTTTGCCCGCATACCCGTGAGACTCCATGCATCAGAAGTATCTTCAAGAATACCCAGTACCCAACCAAAAACTCTACTTGACGATTCTGCGCATCATAGTACTTGGCATGTCTACTCTGGGCCTCCAGTATTCTGTCTCGAATTATCCGCACAAGAGCATTCGTGTCCTTCACGAACTCTGAGCCAAGTGCCTTTGGATCCTTATCTTGGATCCAAGATAGTGGAGTCCTACACCCCCATCCATATAATGCCTCATATGGGGCCATGCCTATACTGGACTGATGACTGTTGTTATAAGAAAATTAAATAAGCGGCAGAAGTCTTTCCCACAGCTCCCCACGATCCAGGATACATAGGCGTAAGAGATCCTCCAATGTCCGGTTGGTACGCTCCATTTTCCCATCCTTTTGGGGGATGGAATAAAGTGCTAAAAGTCAAATAAGAGCGTGGGTTATCCTGGAATACTCTCCACTCCTTGGACGTAAACTGACCATCCCGATCTGATACGATCGTCCTGGCCACGCCATGATAGCAGATAAACTGCTCCACAAACCTCCATACTAAAACACTGTCTGGAGCGTCCTTCCTGATTGGAATAAATTGGGAAACCTTCGTCAGCCTTTCAATGATCACTCATATCGAATCATTTCCCACATGGAAATGAGGAAGTCCATGTACGAAGTCCATCACGATATCTTCAAACTTACACTCCGGCACCGGTAGTGGCTGTAGTAATCCTGTCGGGCTCTTGAATTCGGCCTTCACGAGTTGGCAAGTCTCGCAATGTGTCATGAAGTAGGTGATCTCCTTCTTCATACTCGGCCAGTACATGATCATTTTCAGATCTGCCGTCATCTTCGTGATCCTAGGGTGCACTTAGTATATTCTACTATGCGCTTCAGTCTAAATATCTTCCTGAATTTGGCCTCCTGCTGGTATATATACTCTACCTTTGAAGCATAGTAGGCCATCCTTCAGCGTGTAATCCCCAGCCATGCCTGACTCTAAAGCCCGAAATATCTGCTCTAATTTAGCGTCCTGCCTTTGCCCGTCCCTGATGCGATCCCACATGCCACTTGTTGTGCTCATCGATGCTAAATACTACTCATAAAGTTTGGGATCCACCTTGGATGCCAAGGATATCTATATATCCTCCAGCATCCGAACCAGCCCCTTGGCCATCAACTGGGGTTCTCCTCCTATTGTGGTAGCTCTCCTGCTAAGAGCATCTACTACTAAATTCGCCTTCCCTAGGTGGTAGTGCATTATGTACTGATAATCAGAAAGAAACTCCACCCCTCATCTCTATTGCATGTTTAACTCCTTATGCATGTCCACGTACTTGAGTTTTTTGTGATCAGAGAAAATTTCACAATGGACTCCATAGAGGTAATGCCTCCAGATCTTCAAGGCAAAGATTATCGCTGTCACAACCCGCATTTTTTCCGCATTTAACTATATATCAAAGTAAGGGAAAATGCGCGTCATGATGCCACGTCAGTAGGGGATAACTGCAGACGCTCAGGAAAAACTCCAACGTAACACCTTTATGAAAGATCTATAAGTTATTTAGAGAAAATCCAGTTTAAGTTAAGCGGTTAGTCGTATCCCTCGGCTCAGTGGCTCATCTAGTCCACGAGAAAAAGATAGTTATACATTGCAAAAAATTACTTTATTTATAAGATTAGACGTCCAACATGAGTATAAACATCCCCGGAGGACAACTCACGGTATGCAAGACTCTAGATTTATAATGGTTATGAAAGTAGCATTTACGATCGTTAAATATAGTGATTTAGATTTAAAATATGGCATGTACGGAGTAATAATAGTAGTTTTTATACTTTAAAATATCTAACATGCAACCTATCATAAAACCTTCCTAGAGAGAAAGTACAACCAACCCAAAAGGTAAACTAGCAACTAGCAAAGTATTCAATATTCCAAAAGAAAATTACCAGTGGGCGTTAATAACTTGACACAAACCCACTGAGAGTATGCAAGTCTGAACTAAAACCGAAAATAATAACTACCTCACGACGGTGTTGAAAACCACTACAACAACTGTAGTGCACAAGCTACCACCCAACAAAGCCGCTCCACTTGCTCCATCCCTGAACCTGAGTCATTCAAAAGAAGAACATCTTAACAAGAAAATACAAGTGGCAATGGAAATAAACAAGTAAAAGGTAAAAAGGCAAGAAAGGGTTTACCAAACCCGATTGTAATAAATCCTGAAACCACAGCTGAATAACCAAATAAAATTAGGTAAAGTAAAAGTTTGCAATAAAGGAGTTAAAAGAACATTTGCACTAAGTGCAGAACAAAGTCGTGCTTCGAAAAAATCTGCAAGGATAAGCATGAAATTGCATAGACTGATCTAAGAAACAAACTGAGCACAAAACATCTCAAAAACGTGAATCATTAACACTTGGTAAGAACAACTGGGCCGGAGTCGATGACAAAACTGTCCAAAACCAGGCTTACAGACCCAAACGTCTCACAAAGGCACTACGGTGGTGGCCATCTGGCCCAACACAACCCAACAGGCCACAAAATAGAGACCAAACATCCACCAAGTGTAGTGACTCACAAACCGGCGGCCAGCCAAGGAAAACATCATACCCAGACACCCCAAACCAAAAACCCAAGACTAAACCCAAAGAAATACCTAAACAAGCCCTAAAATCACCTTAAGGACCATACAAGACGAATCCTGCTCAAAACGGCAAAATATTCTAAGTCCTGGCCAAATTCGGCGAGTATACCCGACGAACTACAAGGATACTCAACGAATTGCATAACGATACTCGGCAAAATGTATAATGATACTTGAAGAAATGTATAATGATACTCGACGAAATGTACTTATTCGGCGAAATGTATAATAATACTTGGCCAACTCTAATGATACTCGCCGAAAAAAACTTAGACTAACAATCTACACTTGGCGAATCATTACCCGACGAAACTGCCTTAATGAAATTCGGCAATACTCGCCGAATCTGCCTAAACTAATACTCGATGAAGTGCATTAATACTCACCGAATTAACCTTAGACTAAATCCCTCCATGCTCGATGAATTCTACCGTCGAAACTCGACGAATCATACCTACCTAAACTCGACGAACTCGGCTACGATACTCGACGAAGTGCATTAATACTCGCCGAATTAACCTTAGAATAAATCCCTCCATACCCGGTGAATTCTACTTAAACCCCTAAACCTATACTCTATGTCTTGGCCAAAAACATGCCCTACTCTAGAAGTTTTTTCAAAGATAACTTACACTAACCCTACTCTCTAAGGGAGGAGGAAAGAAAAGAAGAAAATGAGCAAGAAAAGGACATGCAAGGGGGAAAATTCACTTGCCTTGAAACACCGGAACAATGCCTCCTGCTCGCACCGCGACAGGGATCAGCCGCCAAAAGAACTTAACAACATTTCCTGAAACTTTTTGCGGGAAAAGGAGGTCAAAATCACTAACCCTAGCGCCTAAAAATCGAGGAATCGTGAAAATCTTACCACGATCGCGTAGATCTCGACGAGATCTCTCCAAATCTTTACTCCTCCGTCGAAACTGACCACTGGATTTCATGAGATCGCCGGCCAAAACCCCACGACAACCCGCCGCTCTATCTCTTTTGCGAAACGGACGATGACTCAGCAGGGAAGACGATGAATAGGGTTTTCTTGACGTGACCCTAATAATCGGCTATATACAGGCATATAAAAATAATTTTAATTTTTAATATTATATTACAATACAATCAACAATAAACATTCCCAAAACAACCCGAAATCCAAACCAACTCGGAATCTTACGAAAATCGCACCGTGGCTAAATACCGACGCTACGAATCTAACGGGGAAGTCGAAATCCAAATCTGACAAACAAAACTCGGGTAAAACACCACTTGAAGATAAAATTCCACCACATCCCTATAAAAAGCTCCACCGAGTCACCAAAATAGACCCGGCTCGCGAGGGAAGGTGCACAACCAAGCCAAAATCAACCACACAGGAAAATCCACTGAGGAAATGATGACTAGTAATTTAGTCATCATATAGGACTATTATCTTAATTAGATATTCTAAATATTTGCATATGTTCTTGATTTTTATAAATCATTTCGTAGAAAAAATAATATTTTAAGGTCTAACAAATATACTTTCTATTTTGTAGGAAAATGGCAGGCCTGGGGGGATTTTATCCCGCTGTCACATCCAAGGTCCGCATGCGAGTCAAACTAGTGGACATAGCCAGATATATTCAACGCCACTATCTTTGCATGCATGAGGTTCTCGGCCACATTGTTCGACGCATCCAAGCATGCAACCCGAGCCTCTATGTATGTATATACGTAAGTATATATACCCTATATATATATATATATATATTTACATAGGGTGTGTGTGTGTGTCTATATATATATATATATATTATGCATGCAACAGGACATCTCCAGCAAGCTACAGTTCCGGCCAGCATTTCCACCTCCATGAAGAAGCATCTCGGCCACCAACAGCACCACCACCATGCTCAGCCAATTACCTTAGCACCACCACTATGCTCGGCCAATCCAGCACCATCAGCCAGGCCACTTCAAGCGCTACCTCTGCGCCGTCACCTCCGACCTCCTCCAAACAACAACACCATCGCCGTGCCCGACCAGCAGCTCCTCCATCTCCCTCATGCTCGGGTAGCTGCTCCCCACCTCAGCTCGGCCACCACCAAGCTCAGCCAGCACAGCTCCGCCGAGCTCTCTAAGCTCGGCATCAACCTCCACCCGAGCTCCACCACATGTGCATGAAGCCAGTCACCCTCCATGCATAACAATCTCCAAAACTCCACCTCCTCCAAGTTCAGCATCACTGTCACAACCTATATTTTCACCGCATATATTAACATATCAGAGTAAGGGAAAATGCATGTCATGATGCCATGTAAGAAGGGGATAACTGCGGACGCTCAGGCAGACACCTACTTAATCATGAAGAAAATTTTTTTAAGTTATTTTTAAGGAAAAAAAATTAGTTAAGTGCAATAGTTAGCCGTATCCCTCGGCTTAATGGCTCATTTAGTTCACAAATCAAAATATAATTATACGATACAGAAAAATACTTATTTAGATTGACTCCAACATCCTACATGAGTATAAACGTCTCCAAAGGACAACTCATGCTATGTAAGACTCTAAATTTATAATAGTAGTAAGGATAGCTTTTACGACCGCTAAATATAACAAGTTAGAGTTTTTAAATTATGCAGTGCATGAAGTAATGATATAGATTTTATTCTTAAAAAAATACCTAACATGCATTCCTAGCAATAATCCTCCCAGAGAGCAAGTAATCCACATCCACATATAGATAAATAAGCAGCTAGCAAGTATCAAACAAATAACAAAACTGTGGGCGCCAACAACTGACACGAACCCACTTATAGAAAAGTAAGTCTGAACTAGTAACTAAATAAACAATAATCTACCTCGTTGAGACGAGGTAACAACCACGACCAACACTGCCGCCCAGAAACACAAAACTAGCTCTGCTATCTGCTACTGCTCTGAACCTAGGGCATTCCAAAGACAGAACACCTCAGCAAGAAAGTACAAGTGGTGGCAGAGAAGTAAGAAAAATAAAACAAAGGTCAAACAGAGTACCAACCCAAGACCAACAGTACATAAGTAAGGCATCGAACAGGAAAAGAAAGAAATACTTACGTGAATCGTCACGTACTCAAACAAATACACCAGATTTACCAAGGCAAAAAGGAAAAAAAAAATAAGTAAAAACATAAGGAAGAAATTTAACTACCTTTACTAAGCACATGTGGTCGACTCTACCCTAAAAACACGGGCGAGGTGGTCACTCAAATGGACACAACCCTAACAAAAAATTTATCCGCATAACTGCGAGGGAGTCTCATACTCTCCACCATACACCGTAGATGCCCAAAAACCTGGTAGACTCCCACAAGGTACAATAAAGGAGTCAGACAACGCGGAGGTGGTTTTATCCACTAACTCCCGCAATTTTAGAAATCCAAAGAAACCACAACACATATATATCTCGAGATTTGGCTCGTCAGATTCTACTTAACACTTCTAGTTTCAAGACATGGTTGATCAACCCTAAGGAATGATTTACAATCCTAAATAACTCTAATCCGTTCAATAACTAAATCTAAGGCGTTTAAATCCATCAATAAGACACTTCAAGAACGATCAAACATATCCGGACAAAAATCGAGTTCAACATGACAAAACGTTACAACCTCATGTGATCATTGAGAAGGTTAAACATAACAATAAATTGGAAGAATAAGTGTAGAAAATTCTAAGGAACATGAAAAACATAGCCATTACCATCAAATCGGACAAGGAGAAATGAGGGGAAACCACCACTTGCCTTGGTTTTACCGGAAAAATCCTCATAATCACTCCACGTTGTAGATCAGGGAAAAAGAACACGGGAGGAGTTGAAATCTAAACAAAAATGGCCGAAAAGGGGGTTAGGGCCAAAAAACCCTAACGAGAAAACTCAAGAAAAGGGGAAAAATTTACCACGATAGCGTAGCTCTCGGTGAGAGTTTTCCGGATCTAAATTCGGATGAAGATTTCGAGCACCGGAGCACCGTCGGCGGCCACCGGAAGGTTCACGAAGTATTTTCTCTCTCACACTCATGCCGCTCTGGTTCAGGAGGAAAATAATCGGAGAAGATGAAGTTTGGTTCTAAAACCTAAGTCCAAGAATATATATATATATATATTCATGTTTATAAAATTTTTGTCAAAAACGAGTTATTACGAGCAGTTTCACGGGAATCACAAATAGAGGTCTATGATGGCTCCAAATCGAAAAGTGCCCAACATGAAAGTCGTAGATCTCATCCAAACGAACAAATTATATGCTGACCATTTTTCCATATGGTGCCGTTTTTACCCTCAAAAATGCGCCTGAACGCAAACTATACAAGACTACTTGAGAGAAAAGGGGGCTACTCGAGAAAGAGAGCAAAGTTCTCGAGAGAAACTTATAGTTCTCGAGAACAAAATAGTAGGAATCGAGAGAATTAAGTATTTCTCGAGAATAAGACCATAATTCTCGAGAATAAATAGTAGTTCTCGAGTAGAACAAGGGTTTTCGGGTAGAAATCAATAATGCAGCTTATTTACGAGTAGTTTTGGGAAAATAAAAAATAGGAGTCTAATATGGCTTCAAATCAAACAGTGGTCAACATGAAAGTTGTAGATATCGTCGAGCCGAACAAATTTTATGTTTACCATGTTTTGATACAACGCCGTTTTTACCCTTAAAACGGCACCCGAACACAGGCCGAAATGGACCTCTCGAGTGCAGCATAGGACTTCTCGAGAACAATATAGGACTTCTCGAGAACTAGGACAGACTTCTCGAGAACTAGGATAGATTTCTCGAGAACTAGAGCAGAGCTTCTCGAAAACATTAAGTCATGACTTCTCGAAAACAACTGGGAGTTCTCGAGATCGAAAGGGGGGATCTCGAGTACAAGCAGGACAAATTGCAGAAGTTCCGATTTGACTAATATTTTGGAATGAATCGCTGACTCTACGAATTAGCAGCGTAGACAACCTTAGAATCTAACGCACCATTCTAGAGATATTAAATCACGCGCTGAGACTCCAAAAATGCTCGGATTGCGACGAAACTTGACAAGCAAGTCTAAGAATACTTAACTTAAATTTCAAAATACAAAATTTTCCCAATTACAACAAGAATTCGGCCGACTCGACCGCACGTGCACGAAAATGTCTTAACGACATTGCGCCATCAAATCGACGTTAAAAGTAATGCCACAATGTCATAAATATGACGTTTCCCTTTTAAATAAAATCATCGAAAAATCGGGGGCGTTACAGTCACTCCCCCTAAAAAGAAGTTTCGTCTCGAAACTTAACACAACTCCAAAATCAAATCAAAACAATAAAATCAAACATAACTGCAAACATAATGACATACCCGAAACTAAGAGAAGAGGTGCGGATGAGATTCTCTCATTGCTGGTTCCAATTCCCACGTCGCGCTCTCGACATCTTGGTTTCTCCAAAGAATCTTGACCATGGGGATGATCTTTCTTCGCAACACACGCTCTTGAGAATCCAGAATATGAATAGGTTCTTCCACATACATAAGGTTGGGATGAATATGGGGCATCGAGTCGTGGACTTGACGATCATTACAAACACACTTCCACAACTAGCTCACATGGAACACATCATGGACACCAGGGAAGGTCGCAGGCAAATCCAGCCTATAAGCTGGCACTCTGATGCGTTCAAGAATCTAGAAAGGTCCCACGTACAGGGGGTCTAACTTGTGGTTCCTTCCAAACCTTTTAACGCCAGACATCGGAGAAACCTTCAGAAAAACCAAGTCTCCAACGGTAAACTCCAGATCAACCCTTCGTTGATTGGCATACTTATCATAGCGCTCTTGAGACACATGGAGCTTTTCTCGAATATGAGTCACGACATAATTCATCTCCTCAAGGGCTTCCAGACTGAGCAACGGTCTCTCACCAACTTCAGCCCAAAACAACAGAGTTCTACAATGCCTCCCATATAAGGCTTCAAACGGGGCCATCTGCATACTCTCTTGATAATTATTATTGTAAGCAAACTCCATTAGCCTCAGATGCTCATCCCACGCTCCACCATGGTCCAAAATGTAACATCTAATCATGTACTCCACGATCTAATTTACTCTTTCTATTTTCCCATTCGTCTGCGGATGGTAGGCGGTGGAATACCTTAAGTCGGTACCTAACCCCTCTTGCAAGCTCTTCCAAAAGCGAGACGTAAATCTGGAGTCCCGATCTGATACAATGCTAACATGCACTCCATGTAACCTGATGACCTCTTCAAGATATAGCTCAACTATCTTCTTCATCGAATACCCAATCTTAAACAAAACAAAGTGAGAACTCTTTGTCAATCTGTCGATTATAACCCAAACAGAGTCCTGCCCATGAGGAGATTTTTGTAGACCGGTGATAAAATCCATTGAAATACTCTCCCATTTCTAACTTGGAATATCAAGCGGTGTAAATTTACCACCAGGCCTTCTATGATCAGCCTTGACACGCTGACACGTAAAATATTCTAATACAAACTTTGCGATATCGCTCTTCATCCCTGACCACAAAACAATTTGCTTTAGATCCTTATACATCTTAGTGGAACCAGGGTGATAGGCTATACAGGAACCATGAGCTTCAACACAGATCTTAGCTCGAATATCACCAAAGGCGGGGACGTAAAATCTACCCCGATACCTCAAGGTATTCAACTCATCCAAGGATAAATCTGGTAGCTCTCCCTTCACAGTTCTATTTCGGAGGTGCAATAAATCAGGATCATCCATCTGGTGTGCTCGAGTAAGGGAAATCCAAGAAGGTTCTTCCGCTTCCAAACTAGCAGGCACAATACGACTCCCAACCTCAATATCCATCAGCAAGAATTCTTCTACTAAGGACTGTACCTATAGATTAAAAATTTTAGCGTTCTTTCTACTCAAAGCATCGACTACTACATTAGCCTTTCCTTAATGATAAAGAATTTCCACTTCATAATCCGCCACATATTCTAACCACCGATGCTGGCGCAGATTTAGTTCCTTCTGAGTGAAGACGTACTTAAAACTCTTATGGTCCATATAGATCTTGCATAGCGCACCATACAATAAGTGTCGCCACAACTTCAGCGCATAAATTACGGCATCAAACTCCAAATCATGCGTAGGATAGTTTCTCTCGTGAATCTTTAGTTGCCTCGATCCATACGCGATCACCTTACCATCTTGCATTAAAACACAATAAAGTCCGATGTGCGATGCATCGACATACACAACATACTCAACTCCTTCAGTAGGTAAGGTTAAAATTGGGGCAGTACACAGTCTCTTCTTCAACTCTTGGAAAGCCTCTTCACACTTATCACTCCAAATGAATGCAGTATTCTTCTGAGTAAGTCTCGTTAGAGGAGCAGACAACACCGAAAATCCTTCCATGAATCTTCTATAATAGCCAGCCAGGCCTAGGAAGCTCCTAATCTCCTTAGGTTTAGAAGGTCTCTCCCATTCCATCATAGCAGAAATCTTGGTTGGGTCTACAGAAATACTGTCCTTGTTTACCACATGACCCAGAAAGGACACCTGAGGTATCCAGAACTCACATTTACTCAACTTCGCATATAGCTTATGCTCCCTCAGGGTCGACAAAACCAAACACAAATGCTGAGTATGCTCCTCAACATTACGGGAATATACCAAGACATCATCTATGAACACAATAACAAATCGGTCCAAGAAATCCTTAAACACCCTATTCATCAAATCCATGAAAGCAGAGGGTGCATTGGTTAAACCAAAATTCACCAAAAACTCATAATGTCCATGCCACGAATGGAATGCGGTTCGGGGAATATCTGCCTCATGAATCCTTAACTGGTAGTAGCCTGAGCAAAGATCGATCTTTGAAAATATCGAGCTACCACGCAACTGATCGAACAGATCATCAATCCTTGGCAGGGGATATCTATTCTTAACAGTCACCTTATTCAATTCCCTATAATCGATGCAAAGCCTCATTGATCCATCCTTCTTCTTTACGAACAAAACCGGAGCACCCTACGGAGAAGAACTTGGTCTAATAAAACCACACCTCAGTAACTCATCGATATGAGTACGCAACTCATCCAACTCACGCGAAGCCATACGGTATGGTGTCTTAGCAATTGGGCGAGTACCTGGCTCGAGGTCTATCACAAACTCTATCTCCCTTTTAGGAGGAAGTCCTGGAAGGCTTTCAGGAAAGACATCTGGAAACTCTCGCACCACCGAGACATCCTCAAGACGTGGTGTAACAAAAGCTATTTCCAGAGCAGAAATAGAAACTAAAAACGCCTCGCAACCAGACTCTATAGAACGACAAGCACGTACCGCAGAAATGAAAGGGGAAACTCTGTCCTGAAATCCATAGACGCTCATAGGTTGGCCATTGTCCATCCTGAAGTCCAGTCTCTTTGCCTTGCACTAGATGACCGCATCATACTTGGACAGCCAGTCCATGCCCAAAATTACGTCAAAGTCTGCCAAATCCAACACCATTAGATCTGCAAAGGCTAGGAAATCGCCTAGATATATAGGGCATCTAAGAACTCCTTGACTAGATACCACCGAATCACCGGAGGGAAGCTTGATGTTGAAGGAGTCTCCTAATGGATCCACATCCAGACGATGTTTATCTACAAACCTCCGGGCCACAAAGGAATGGGTGGCACCCGAATAGAAAAGAACGCACGCCCACCTATTCCTCACCTTAAACTCCCCTAAAATCGTAGCATACATAACTAAACGAACTATAACTAGGGCAGCAATGATAAGTACAAAGGATGAAATAAACTAGGGCTAACCTGAAATAACTTGCGTAGAGGTTTGAGCTTTCTTGCTGGTCACTACGTTCAGATTTCCTTTCCCTCTGTCTTGTTTTGGTAGCGGCGACAGAGCTCGAAGCGGGGCAGGCTGCAGTGGGGACTGAGCCTGGGGGCACGAAGACTTCAGATGCCCCTTTTGCCCGCACTGGAAGCAAGCCTTATCCTTTGTCCAGCAGTGACTCACGTCATGCCCCTTCCTAAAAAAGAATGAGCACACCAAATCTCCCTTGGGTGCACCCTGGATGGCGTGCACCTGCTGCTGCTTTAGGGTGGTAGTCCTCTTGAAACACCTTTCGTAAGGGTGGCCAGGTCAACCACAGAAGCTACATATTTCTCCACTTTTCTTCTTCGAGGAAGGGACTGATGCCCTAGTGCTTCCATCCTCAACGCCCTTCCTCTTCTCTTTCCTTGCCGCAGCACCTCGATTCTTGGAATTATCAATCGCCTCCACTTTCAGTGCAGCTTCCACTACCACAGCATAATTATCAGCTCCATAAGCTCATGCCCACTATTGGACATCGCTTCTTAGTCCTCCCAGGAAACGTTTCACTCTTCCCTCCTCCGAAGCTACCAAATCAGGAGAAAATCTACTCAACTTGCTAAACTCAATCTCATACTCGCTCACCGTGAGTTGTCTCTGCTTCAGATGTAGGAAATTATTCATCAGGCGGTCCTGCTCAACCGAGGGTAGAAACTTCTTCAGCAGTATCTTCTTAAAAGATTCCCAAGAATAGCCTTCCTTCATACTTTTCCTTTCCCGAATCTACCAGCTCTTTGCCAGGCCTTTTAATTGATAGGCTGTAATCATTACCTTTTGGGCTTCTAGAATTCCGGAATATGAAAACATCTCTTCGATGGAGATGATCCAATCATCTAAAATCATGAAGCCAGCAATCTCGTCATAAGTAGGAGGTCTCAATCGCTGGAAATGTGAGATGAAATTCATCTCTGGTGGTAGCGTCACCGAGGGCACGAAAGGAGCAAGGGCATCAGGTACGGCTTGATCCATAATAGGATCTTGCACTAAGGGTTGTTGCGTGGGAGCAGCAGATAACAAGGTCTGAATTTGTGATTGCATCGCAACTACTTGCCTCGACAGAGCCTCATTGCTCTGACGCAGACTCTCTATAATCGCATAACTTTGTGCGCCTGATGACTCACCCTCTGACTGGGGAGTCGACCTCGTTGTAGGATGCTTTGGAGGAATTTTTAGAAAGCAAACGGACAACTCATCAAAATCCTAGCTTACAACGAAGCCACATGACTAGTTCAGACAATACTAAAAAGACACTTGCTTAAGCTGTCACTTGCTCTGGGATTATATGATGATGATATGTCCTACTCAGGATGATATCCTATCATCCTATTGACTCATGTGCCTATGATATGAATGCATGGATTCTTTACTCTTATTTATAATCATGTGTGTACATATATCATCAGGTAAATCTTTAGCTTGGCATGTTGTGCTTATGTTATGTTATGCTATGTATGCAGTGTTATGCATCTTAAAAAGGCCATAATACATGTTATGAGAGGCGTACACATGAAATGTTATGCATCCCATACTACATAACATTGCATGCAACAAAAAATGTGCTAATGGGCATTCATGTGGTGAGGTTATGCATCCCATACTACATAACTCTCACATGTTGCCACCCATGGTGGATCAATATACAAACACATATTATGCATCCCATACTACATAATATGCCCCATATACTTCCAATCATGCTTATGAGTGTAGTGTTCATGCTTCAGCCAAGACATACTGATGACATATCGGTGTGTGTATGATATGACACTAAACAACTAACACTAACATGAGAAGGTTGCCCAACCAATTGTCAAGCAACCTCCCTCTGATATTGACTGTCACAACCCGCATTTTCACCGCATATATTAACATATCAGAGTAAGGGAAAATGCGCGTCATGATGCCACGTCAACAAGGGATAACTGCGGATGCTCAAGCAGACACCTACTTAATCATGAAGAAAAATTGTTTAAGTTATTTTTAAGGAAAAAATTTTAGTTAAGTGCAATAGTTAGTCGTATCCCTCGGCTTAATGGCTCATTTAGTCCACGAATCAAAATATAATTATACGCTGCAGAAAAATACTTATTTAGATTGACTCCAACATCCTATATGAGTATAAACGTCCCCAAAGGACAACTCATGCTATGCAAGACTCTAAATTTATAAGAGTAGTAAGGATAGCTTTTACGACCGCTAAATATAACAAGTTAGAGTTTTTAAATTATGCAGTGCATGAAGTAATGGTAATAAATTTAATTCTTAAAAAAATACCTAACATGCATTCCTAGCAATAATCCTCCCAGAGGGCAAGTAATCAACATCCACATATAGAGAAATAAGCAGTTAGCAAGTATCAAACAAATAACAAAACTGTGGGCCCCAACAACTGACATGAACCCACTTATAGAAAAGTAAGTCTGAACCAGTAACTAAATAAACAACAATCTACCTCGTTGAGATGAGTTAACAACCACGACCAACACTACCGCCTAGAAACACCAAAACTAGCTCTACTATCTGTTACTGCTCAAAACTTGGGGCATTCCAAAGACAAAACACCTCAGCAAGAATGTACAAATAGTGGCAGAGAAGTAAGCAAAATAAAACAAAGGTCAAACGGGGTACCAACCCAAGGCCAACAGTATTAAAGTAAGGCATCGAACAGGAAAAAAAAGAAATACTTACGTGAATCGTCACGTACTCCAACAATTACACTAGATTTCCCAAGGCAAAAAGGGAACAAAAATAAGTAAAAACATAAGGAAGAAATTTAACTACCTTTACTAAGCACCTGTGGTCGACTCTACCCCAAAAACACGGGCGAGGTGGTCACTCAATTGGACACACCCCTCACGAATAATTTATCCGCTTAACTACGAGGGAGTCTCATACTCTCCACCATACACCGCAGATGCCCAAAAACCCGGTAGACTTCCACAAGGTACAATAAAGGAGTCAGACAATGCGGAGGTGGTTTTATCCACTAACTCCCGCAATTTTAGAAATCCAAAGAAACCACAACACATATATATCTCGAGATTTGGCTCGTCAGATTCTACTTGACACTTCTAGTTTCAAGACATGGTTGAACAACCCTAAGGAACGATTTACAATCCTAAATAACTCTAATCCGTTCAATAATGAAATCTAAGGCATTTAAAGCCATCAATAAGACACTTCAAGAACGATCAAACATATCCAGACAAAAATCGAGTTCAACATGACAAAACATTACAACCTCATGTGATCATTGAGAAGGTTAATCATAACAATAAATTGGAAGAATAAGTGTAGAAAATTTTAAGGAACATGAAAAACATAGCCGTTACAATCAAATCGGACAAGGAGAGAGAGGGGAAACCACCACTTGCCTTGGTTTTACCCGAAAAGTCCTCTGAATCACTCCACATTGTAGATCGGGGAAAAAGAATACGAGAGGAGTTGAAATCTAAACAAAAATGTCCGAAAAGGGGGTTAGGGCTGAAAAACCCTAACGAGAAAACTCAAAGAAAGGGGAAAAATTTACCACGATAGCGTAGCTCTTGGTGAGAGCTTTCCGGATCTATATTTGGATGAAGATTTCGAGCACCGGAGCACCGTCGGCGCCCACCGGAAGGTTCACGAAGTATTTTCTCTCTCACGCTCAC
The DNA here is from genome assembly GCA_039513925.1 of Platanthera zijinensis. Classification (NCBI taxonomy): domain Eukaryota; kingdom Viridiplantae; phylum Streptophyta; class Magnoliopsida; order Asparagales; family Orchidaceae; genus Platanthera; species Platanthera zijinensis. Next base: position 166,823,044 of record CM077080.1, read on the forward strand.
GCCGCTCTTATTCGTGAGGAAAAAGAATTAGAGAAGATGAAGTTTGGTTCTAAAACCTAAGTCCAAGAATATATATATATATTTATGTTTATAAATATTTTTGTCAAAAACGGGTTATTACGAGCAGTTTTACGGAAATCCAAAATAGAGGTCTAGGATGGCTCTAAATTTAAAAGTGCCCAACATGAAAGTTGTATATCTCGTCGAAACTAACAAATTTTATGTTGACCGTTTTTCCATACGGTGCCGTTTTGACCCTCATAAATGCGCCCGAAGGCAGATTATACTGGACTACTCGAGAGGAAAGGGGGCTACTCGAGAAAGAGAGCAAAGTTCTCGAGAGAAACTAATAGTTCTCGAGAAAAAAACAGTAGGACTCGAGAGAATTAAGTATTTCTCGAGAATAAGACCATAATTCTCGAGAATAAACAGTAGTTCTCGAGTAGAACAAGGGTTTTTGGGTAGAAATCAATAATGCAGCTTATTTACGAGCAGTTTTGGGAAAATAAAAAATAGGAGTCTAAGATGGCTTCAAATAAAAAAGTGGTCATCATGAAAGTTGTAGATATCATCGAGGCAAATAAATTTTATATTTACTATTTTTTGATACGATGCCGTTTTGACTCTCAAAACAGCGCCCGAACGCAGGCCAAAACGGACCTCTCGAGTGCAGCATAGGACTTCTCGAGAACAGCATAGGACTTCTCAAGAACTAGGACAGACTTCTCGAGAACTAGGATATACTTCTCGAGAACTAGAGCAGAGCTTCTTGAAAACATTAAGTCATGACTTCTTGAGAACAACTGGGAGTTCTCGAGAATGAATGCGGGGATCTCGAGTACAAGCAGGACAAATTGCAGAAGTTCCGATTTGACTAATATTTTGGAATGAATCGCTGACTCTACGAATTAGCAGCGTAAACAACCTTATAATCCGACATACCATTCTTGAGATATTAAATCACGCGCCGAGACTCCAAAAATGCTCGGATTGCGACGAAACTTGACAAGCAAGTCCAAGAATACTTAACTTAAATTTCAAAATACAAAAATTGGATCTCAACAGGAATTGAATTTGCATCAGCAAAGGTAGCTTGAGTATGTTGCAGATTATGACATTGAGATCCAATACAATCCAAGAAAAGTTAATGTGGTAGTCGATGCCCTGAATAGGAGGACAGCGAATTTTTTTAACCTTTTTGTAGATTCGCTGGTAGAGGAATTTCTCTTGATGGATATATCGGTGAGGGTTAGCGACTCACCCAGCAGTTTGGAAGTAATAGAGCCTTCATGGATTACACTTACGAGGCTACATCAAAAGGATGATCCTGAATTGCTACACCTTTATAATAGAACAGTGAAAGGGGAAATACCAGACTTTTTGATTGATGACGCGGGTACCTTGAAATACCGCGATAGATTTTGCATTCCTGTAGTTGAGGATATTCGAGTTAAGTTATGCAAAGAGGCGCATGGTTTTACTGTTGTCTACCACCCCGGTTCTACTAAAATGTATAAGGATCTGAAGTAGATCGTTTGGTGGTATGGTATGAATGGCGATATAGCTAATTTTGTATCATAATGTTTTACTTTTAAGCGAGTTAAGGCCAATCATGGAAGGCCTGGAGGCATGTTGACGCCGTTAGAAATTCCAAGTTGAAGGTGGGAGAGTATTTCGATGGATATTATTACGGGATTGCCCAGATCTCCCCGAGGACACGATTCAGTTTGGGTTATAGTAGACAGATTGACTACGTGTGAACACGTCGTGCCGTTCAAGACTGACTACTCCATGAAGAAAATAGTGGATTTATATTTGGATGAGATCATCAGATTATATAGAGTGTCTGTTATTATTATATCCGATCGAGACTCCAGGTCTACATCTCGCTTTTGTAAAAGTTTACAGGAGGGGTTGGGTACCGATTTGAGGTATTCCACCGCCTATCATCCACGAACAAATGGTCAGACGGAGAGAGTAAATCAGATCATGGAGGATATGATTAGATGTTATGTTTTGAACCACGGAGGAGCATGGGATGAGAGTGAGATTGATGGAATTTGCGTACAATAATAGTTTTCAAGAGAGTTTGCATATGGCCCCATTTGAGGCTTTGTATGAGAGACATTGTAGGACTACCTTGTTTTGGGTCGAGGTTGGTGAGAGACCGTTGCTGGGTTTGGAGGCCTTGGAAGAAATGGATATTTTTGTTAAGCATATTCGAGAAAAGCTTTGGATAGCTCAGGAGCGTTATGAAAAGAATGCCAATCGTCAAAGAACTGATCTGGGATTTGCAGTTGGGGACATGGTTTTTCTTAAGGTTTCCCCGATGTCTGGCCTTAAGTGGTTTGGTAAGAACCATAAGTTGGATCGAGGTATGTGGGACCCTTCAAGTTTTATGGAGGAACCAAGATGTTGATGGTGACGCTGCCCCGCCACTGGTTCATTATTGCGTTGTTGAGATGGCCTTTGATCCCCGACATAGAGAGTTTGTTGATTGGGACGATCATTGCCACAAGCTTGAAGATGGGATTCTACCACGAAATTCATCGCCAACACCGCGCCCCACTACATGTTATTCATGCCATCCACCGTCGTCGTTACCATCATATAAAATATATGATTATAAAATAAATATTTATAATCATATATTTTTTTAAAAGCATTATTATTTTTAAGCATTTTTATTTTAAGCATTATATTTTCATGCATTTTATTTGTATGCACTATCCTATTTGTATTTTTATTTCATATTATGATGGGTGATTATAACCATCTAAGTTTTATTTTATTTTGTATGGTGGAGATTGAGTGGTGTATCCTATATAAGGCCATGTTGTTGAAGATTTTAATTAAGAATGATAAGAAATTGAAAACCCTAAATATATTGAGATTTTTCCTCCTCCTCCTAGGCAAAATTCAGCCAACCTCCTCCTATCCTCTCTCTTGGCCGCCGGACACCCTCTCCCCTTCTTCTCAAAACTTCGGCCACCACCCTCTCCCTCTCCTCTTCTCCCTTAAAGGAAATCGGCCACCCTCTCTCCTTCCAAAACCGAGCCCCCCCTCTTTCCCTCTTGGAAGTTCGGCCAACCCTACCCGACCACCCTCAAGCCAGCCACCCTTCCCCCCCTCCAATCTCTCGGCCACCCACCTCCACCACCCACCCCAAGCCCTATCCTCTTTCTATTCCAAAACCAACAAACCCACTCCTTCACCACCCCTAAACTGAGTAACCCCTCCTTCCACCTTGGGATTTTGCAATATTCCCACCACCTTTTCTCTCTCCCCTTGAGAAAATTTCGGCCATCAAGGTAATCCCACTCCTTGGGATTTTGCAACGGAAAAGTGGCTTGCGTCTCCATCGTCTGGTGCGGATCCGTGGATTTTACGTGTAAAATAGATCCAACCACCGTCGTCGTGTGCTTCCTCAACTCATCTTTGTGGACAGATTTCTTGGGATTGGGTAACGATTTCTAAACCTCCTCTTATGTGATTCTCCTATATTATTGTGAGATTTGGTGGATTAGAAGGCTAGTATTTAGTCTGTATTTATATTGAAATTTGTGATTTAATAAAATCTGAATTGCAAGCATTTTATTTTTTCAGATATTTTCGTATAACTTGGATCGGGTAGATTTCGTGAACGTTAGTAGAGATCGGGTTCATTACCCTAGATTCCTCCTTGAGTTCAAGAGATTTGGCCTTCCTCGAATTAATTAATTTGGGATTGATTTTGTACTTTGTTGAAATTGCTAATTTAGTCCAGATTCTTCTCTTATTGGGATTGTGAATGCTTTGCGGATATTGTTAATTTCATTAGCCTATTGTCCGGATCGTTAGGTCCTATTCGCTTGAGTGAACATTTGCATATATCTCTTGTTTAATCTCTAAAAGGGGTAGTGACCCTTTGCATTATGCATTGTTAAATTTTTTGCCACTAGTGGTTGAGTTCAATGGTAGCGTAATTAGAGAGATATCGCACGCTATGTATCTAGTTTAATTGTTCGAATCAAAGAGCGCGTAGTAATTATCCTGTCAGAACCATTGGCCTGCATCAATTTGGTATCAGAGGGAGGTTTGTGTCAATTTCTTAATTGTCACCCTCCCCCTTTTCTTAGAACGCCGACACGCACTTGCACTATCCGTTGTCCAAAATAATAAAATAAATTTTTTATTTTTGGTCTGCAAATAGTGGCCTAAAACTTTTATTTTTCTGTAATAAAAACAAACGAAACTTTTTTTAATAATCTCCATATTATTTTCATCAAGAAAATCAAAAAAAAATATTTTACTACCCTAGTTATTAAGCGGGACAAATCCGTCTTTCTTAGATTTTATTTGGCTAGAACCATTTCTTCATTGCATGCACACAAGATTCGAGTAGGTTTTTCTGTCCCGTCCCCACTAAAATGGCCCATGACGTTTATGATTCCCGATTCGATTATTTGTGGTCTAGAGATATGGTTAACCAAAATACAACCTTGCCCCTTACCTTAGGAAGCCCAACCGTCCCCACACTTTTCCTCACGCTAAGACTGAGGTACCCACTTATGATAGTTATGGGAGTCCTCAAATATTTAGGGACTGACTTAAGGGAATGGAAAATTATTTTTATTGTCACGAATGGGACACCACCAAAAGGTTGTCGTCATCCAAGAGAGATTAGTTGTAACGTCCCAATTCGCGCTAGGCCCCTCGCACGTGTTCTGAGTCAAGAGACTCAACTCGGGCTCGGGGTGCACCGATGCGAGGTGTCAGGTTCATAGAATAAGTGTAGGGTTGGGTTCAAGGTTACCCCAACCAGTAGCCGAGATGAGGGAACTCGGCTAAGTAAAAGTCGTCGAGAATGGAGGTTGATTCTCGTCGATCGTCGAGAATGGAGGACTGATTCTCGCCGATTCGACGGGTATCGGTGGTCGATACCCGCCGGACACAGAGACTAAGGGAAATTCGGCGAGAATGCTCGGCGATTCTCGCCGATCGTCGAGAATCCCCTGTTATACCCACCGATCGTCGAGTATCGCTGAGAATACTCAACGCAATCAACGCAGGATGTCCAGTAAAAAGGCTAAGGGAAAATCGTCGGGAATCATTGTGGATTCCCGACGAATTCGTCGAGAATGACCTGACGGTTCTCACCGATCGTCGAGAATGACCTGACGATTCTCGCCGATCGGCGAGAATGACGACTGATTTCCACCAAATTTTACTTGGGCGTTTTCTTCGCCCAGGCAGATTTGCCGTCTTGTACAGGCGGACTGAACCGGACTTCGGGATTCGTGCTGAATGATCCTTGGACCGGTCACTTGAAAAGAAACCTAATTTGGGCGGTCCAATTAGAGAGTGACACGTGGCGGAAGGGATTTAGCCTAATATGTAATATAAAAAGGGAGTAAACCAAACCCTAGCCGATCGTTCTTGCCGAGCCGTCACCGTGCAAACCGACGGGAGCGGAAGAGGAGATATCGCGGGTCGCCGGAGCCGGATTCTGGAGGAAAAAGCTCCGCCGTTTCCGTGGAAGAACACTGCTAATGAAGCCAAGGATGCCGCCACGAAGAATAACGCGATCCATGCCCGACAACGGAGGAAACGCCGGAAATGATGTGAGTTTCCTCCCCTCTCCCTTGGTGCTAGATCTATAGTTATTCTTAGGCGAGACATCGACTCAAACGAGTCTTGATGTGTGAGATGAAGCTTTCTAGGAAAGCCATGCTAGAGCTTGTGATCTAAAGCTTAGTCGTCTTCAACGTCCCCTCGCGTCAAAGTGATGATAGGGGTGGTCTCGTGAAGAGGAAATGGCTTCAAGAGGGAGAATAAGGGTGGAGGAACTTCTGGATGCGATTTGGGGAAAATCGCTTGAGGAGGAAGATGAACGGATGCCGTTCACTTCGCTTCAAGATGCGTGCAGAATCTGTATTCTGCGCGCAGCGACCTTCTTGGCAATTTTTAAGCAAGAAGGGGGCGGATCTGGGCTTTCGACTAAACACGAAAGTTGTAGCCCTTGAAATTACCTTTCCAACGAGTGGTTGAACGTTTCCATGCGATACCTGTAGCCACGCGAAAGTCCGTTTGAATCTGCTGCGGTCGGAAGTTAATGCCCAGGAATTCTGCATCCTGTACGCAGCAGACTTCGAGTTGCATTTCTGGTATGATGTTACCAGATCTGGGCTTTCGACTAAACACGAAAGTTGTATCCCTTGAAATTACCTTTCCAACGAGTGGTGGCACGTTTTCGGGCGATACCTGTAGCCACGGGAATCCTCAGTCAAAGTTGCTGACCAGATTACATACAATTCTAGGTGATTATAATATGAACTTGGATTCGATGGAATAGATGTTGCAATTCATCTCGAGGTTGGGTGAATTCTTTTGTGTTAATCACCGAGGTAATGTGAAGATTGATGTTCGAGGATTTGAATCCCTATGCCGAGATGTGAATCAAGCCTAAGAGAATGAAAGGCTTTGTTATATTCGTTAAATCACCATAATGCACATTATCTATAATATGTTGAATTCATTTGGAAAGATTTGTAAATGGTTAAAACTATGGCCCGGATGTGTAATGGATTGATGGAAGGGAATGGATAGTCCAATGCTTAGAGTGTCGTCTCCCCACGGGTAACATTGTGAAAGTTAACAAGTGCGGTGTTGACCGTCACTAATGGGAATTAGGTTGAGTTGGATAAAATTGGACGGTTGGGCTTGGTCCTCGGTGTTCACGTCCCGAGGCTCCTTCCGTATTTGATGGATGGTTGGGCTTGGTCCTCGTGCTTTCTCCGAGGCTCCTTCCATGCCATGGAATTGTGGAATTGTATGTGGTGTGAGTCGACACGCGGTGTCGAAATCCCGGGTTAAGGATAGTGTGGCAGGTCTACGGGCTCGCCAATCGTCACACCGATGGGAGTTGACAGTTAGACCTTGGGCGGTTGGGCTTGGTCCTCGGTGTTCACGTCCCGAGGCTCCTTCCGTGCCAAGTGAACGGTTGGGCTTGGTCCTCGTACTCATTTCCGAGGCTCCTTCCGTGTCATACCATAGGCCAGTCAGGGGCTAGGATCTTGGTGCATATTTACCCGAGAGAACCCGCTGAGCCGTAGTACACATGTGAGCTCCGCTGTTGTGTTCTTAGCGTTGAGGCGTGCGGAGGCCTAGGCCAGGTAGTGTGGAGACCAGCCTAGTAGTGGAGATGCCTGCTCCACTGTCACCGTTTGGCCACGACGGTTGATGCCTGAGAGGTTAGCTACCTGCTCGAATAGTGGGAACTATAAGTCTGTGTCGACATAGCGATTGCATGTGCTTGAGCATGGGTGTGTCATTGCATTGCATATATAGCATCGCACTTCATTATATACACAAGACCCTCATCGTATAAGTTTTTATGGGCACTCCTATACGATGAGTTACTTTTTGCTGAACGACCCTCAACTTATATGCTTGTATGGGCATCCATATAAGTTGAGTTACTTACTGTTCTAGTTATATACTCTCTTGCTGCTGTAGTTCGTAGATTTGAAATAAGAGCTTGTTTATTATACACTGCTGATGTTGCTGCTTATATTATGTATACTCATTTCACCTGTTGTACTACTGTTATTTATATATTGTACCTGTTCCTTTCTCCGCCCGGTGCCGAGGAGTCGCCAGGGGGAGCGGATGTGAAACCACTTAGTCTTTTTGACTAACGGTTGCTACGTCTTCCTTTTTAGGAGGAAACCCCGCAGGTGGAGCAGCAGGCTTTGCAGACGGACAGCCAGGCCAGGGTGACAGGGCCTGAAGGGACGGTTCCGTCGCTACCGTCAGTTACAGATGTGAGTGAGAGAGAGATTTTGTTGTAGCCCTTCGGGGCAATTCTGTTTACGTACTCTGATATTAGAAGCTTACTGTAGCTTCTTTATTTATGACATTATGGACATATGCTTGGTGTGGATTTGACTTTCATATTATTATGGTTGGGTTGGCATTTATCTGTTGATATTGTTGGTAGCCGGCAGAATAGGCGTCTTGTGGTACAGGCTAGCCTGAGTGCTAGTGTTACCACAAGGCGGCTGTTCTGGGCATAAGACCCCTCTCGTGTCGTGTCTTGTGTTCCGGGAGGGGGGTCTTACAAATTGTATCAGCTTGCTACGATCCTCCAAGGCGAAAGTCACTTAACAATGGTGCCACCCCCGTTTGATTGGTCAGTTTGGGGACAAGCTGACTAAGCGGAAGCAGTGGTGTGTCCATATGTAATTCACACTAAGTTGTCCATCTTTAACCTTAGATTAGCCAACCTAACCCTAAGTTTGTACCTTATATGTAGATCCCAGCACTTGTTGAGCCAGTAAGGGGCACCCCCGCCCCGTACGTACCTACACAATTCCAACAATCAGAGCTGGGGCAGACGCTCACAGCTATTCTGGACACCTTTAGGTCCCAATCTCAGTAGACACCTGTACAACAACAGGGTCAGGGATCTAGTTGGTTAAGCGTTTTCCGAGCTCTCTACCCTCCCGCTTATGTTGGGACAGAGTCGGCAGTGCGTACGGAAGAGTGGCTCGACACTATACAAGAGTTGTTGGCAGGAATAAGATGTCCAAACAACATGGCGGTGACCCTTGTGGTGACACTCTTAGAGCTGCACGCCAAAAGGTGGTGGAAGTCCCTCATGGGCTCCACTTTTCGTGGAAGAGTGTACACGGACATTAGTTGGAGCGAATTCTCCGAAGCCTTCTTTGAGTATTTCATCCCCTCGGCCGCTCGGGATGGCCTGGAAGAGAGATTTTTGCAACTTAAGCAAGGGTCCATGTCGGTGACGGAGTACCAACGGGAGTTTCAGCACCTGGCTAGATTCGCTGACTCCTATGAGCTGGATGATAGAGGGTATGCCAAAAGATTCTACAAAGGCTTGCGAGACCCCCTAAGACAAGCCCTTTTGTTTATAGCGGACTCTAGTCTGGCGGAGATTATTGATATGGCGAAGAGATTGGAAGCAGACCACTTAGGAAGTGGTAAGAGGCCAGCAGAGGGCGTGATGGAAGCCGACCCCAGCAATAGAAGGAGGTTTGACAATAAAAGAGGAAGAGGATATCGGAGGGGTGGCGGGCGTTTTCCCCAGAACTTTGGAGAGGAGCGCCCGGTTCCACAACCGCCAGCATTACCTCCACCTCCATGGTTTCAGCAACACGGCGGAAGACAGGAACGGGTGTGCTTCGAATGCAACCAACCGGGCCACATTCGACGCTACTGCCAACAACTATTTGGTGATGCGCCTCTTGCCTTCCCTCCAGCAGACCCTCGGGGGCGGGGATATGTGCGTGGTCGAGGACGAGGACCATGAGGAAGAAACCCCGGACCCGCTCGAGATCAGATGTATGCCCTGGACATGACACAAGAGCGGAACCCTCAAGAGATGATTGCAGGTACGATTCGAATTGGTCATTTTGCTTTCATTAATATCCTCTAGTTGCTTGAGATATACTAGACATCTAGCTTGAGTATTATTAATGACACTTAGGCACCGTGATGGTCGGCGGGAAATCGGCTCATACGTTATTTGATACGGGTGCCTCACATTCATTCGTGTCTGAAGACTTCATCAAAGATATACACGGAGTGCAATATTTCACTGGTATTGCTCGAAGAGTACGCCTCCCAGACGGATCTGAGATGACGGCAACCGCAAAGTGTGAGTTAGAGATAGCCATTGGGGGAAAGACCTTTGATACCCCTACCACAATTTTGAGAATACCAGAGTTCGACCTCATCCTGGGTATGGCGTGGCTAGATTGGCACCATGCGAGAATCGACTGTGCGGAGAAGCGTATCTATTTGAGACATGGGGATACTGATGTAGTCTTCCAAGGTATAAATTTCGCACCACGAATCTTGTTATCCTCAATCCAGACATTGAAAGCTCATATGAGAGGGGATGAAGTCTACATGATACGATTCGAACTAAAGGAGATGAAGTTAGATGTGAAGGATGTGCTGGTAGCACGGGATTTCCCTGAGGTATTTCCCGAGAAACTGCCAGGGTTACCCCCGCATAGAGAAGTGGATTTTCAAATTAAGCTTGTACCAGGAGCTAAGCCTGTCTCCAGGACCCCTTATCGGATGGCCCCAAAAGAACTTGCGGAGTTTAGAGTGCAATTGCAGGAGTTGGTAGAATCAGGGTTTGTTCGCACCAGCTCGTCGCCTTGGGGATCCCCTGTTCTATTCGTCAAGAAGAAGGATGGAACCCTGCGTTTATGTATAGACTATCGGGAACTTAACCGACTGACAGTACGGAACACCTACCCGTTACCTCGGATCGATGAGTTGTTCGACCAACTGGTGGGAGTGCATTGGTTCTCCAAGTTAGACTTGCACTCGGGGTATTACCAATTGAGAATAAAGGAGGATGATATACAGAAAACGGCTTTTAGCTCAAGGTAAGGCTTATATGAGTTCACAGTGATGCCGTTTGGACTCACAAACGCCCATCGGCTTTCATGAGCTTGATGAATAAAGTGTTTGAGGCCTATTTAGATGTATTCGTCATTGTGTTCATTGACGACATCCTAGTCTACTCGAAGACGGAGGAAGAGCATGCCGGACATTTGGCCCTAGTTCTAGAGAAGCTAAAGGAGCACGCCCTGTTCGCCAAGTTTAGCAAGTGTGAATTCTGGCTTAAGGAGGTTGCTTTCTTGGGCCATGTAATCAGTGGGGCAGGACTAGCTGTGGATCCAGCCAAGGTGCGCGCTATGAAGGAGTGGTCACCTTTGAAGTCAGCGGCCGATGTGAGGAGTTTTCTTGGACTTGCCGGATACTACCGCAAGTTCGTAAAAGGATTCTCCAAGATTGCCCTCCCGCTTACTTCCTTGACAAAGAAAGGAGTGCTATTTGAGTGGACACCCCAGTATGAAGCGGCATTCCAGGAATTGAAGGATAGACTTACCTCCGCCCCATCCTTGTCCTTCCGTCTGGGAAGGAAGGATTCCAAGTCTATACGGATGTGTCTTATCAGGGGTTGGGAGCGGTGTTGATGCAGCACGAGCACGTAATTGCTTATGCTTCAAGACAATTGAAGAAGCATGAAATCAATTACCCGGTGCATGATTTGGAGCTAGGAGCGGTGGTGTTTGCCTTGAAGGTATGGAGGCATTATCTATACGGCGTCCACTGCGAAATCTTCTCGGATCATAAAAATTTGAAGTACGTCCATACCCAGAAGGAATTGAACTTAAGACAACGACGGTGGTTAGAGTTTCTATGCGACTATGAGTTCACCTTGAACTACCACCCCGGAAAAGCAAACTCGGTAGCCGATGCGTTGAGTAGGAAAGTACCCGGCTCGAGCCCAGAATCTCGATTGATGAGCATGGAGTTGGCACGGATGATCGAGGAGATGGACATCACCTTAATATTTAAGGCTTCTTTGGAATATACGGAGTACCTGTCCAGCATGAGTATAGTTTGTGATATTCGGGACCGGATCCGAATGGAGCAAGGATTAGATGCGGCTTTGGCCCCGGCAATAAAGTTAATTGAAGATGGGACTACCGACGAATACACACTAAAGGACGGCCTCGTTTACTTTCGCGGCCTACTCTACATTCCCAAAGGTGGCAGAATCCGGGAGGATATTATGAGAGAAGCACATTGCTCTCAATATTCCGTGCACCTAGGAATTTCAAAGATGTACGCCGGCTTACGAAAGACGATGTGTTGGCCAGGGATGAAGAAAGATGTCCGGTACTTTGTCACGCATTGTGAAGCCTGCCAAAGAGTGAAGGCGGAATGTAGGAGCCCTGGTGGCCTGTTGCAGTCATTGCCAATCCCCGAATGGAAGTTCGAGGATATATCCATGGACTTCGTACATAGGCTACCTTGCTCCCGCTCAGGGAATGATTCAGTATGGGTGATCGTTGATCGCCTGACGAAGGTTGCCTGGTTCATTCCTATGAAGAAGGAGGCTCACGTGGATGTCTTGGTACGCCTGTTTGTGGAACAATTTGTATGGTATCACGGCGTACCTAAGACGATAGTTTCGGATCGTGATGGTCGTTTCACCTCCAAGGAATGGAAGGCGGTACGCCTGTTTGTGGAACAATTTGTATGGTATCACGACGTACCTAAGACGATAGTTTCGGATCGTGATGGTCGTTTCACCTCCAAGGAATGGAAGGCGGTACAGACGTATTTGGGCTCACGTCTTACCTTCAGTACCGCATTTCATCCTCAGACGGATGGACAGTCTGAGCGGACCATCCGAACATTGGAAGATCTGTTGAGGTTGTGTGTGATAGATAGGGGAGAGCCGTGGGAAAGACTCTTGCCCTTGGTGGAATTCTCCTATAACAATAGCCATCAAGCTAGTATTGGCATGGCGCCCCATGAAGCCCTATATGGAAGGAGGTGTAAGACCCCCTTGTCTTGGGTGCAAGATGAAGACCCGAAGAATTTGGGAATTGAGTACATAGATGACACTGATGCGGTGGTTAGGCTAATAAGGGATCGCATGTTGGAGGCTCAAAGTCGGCAGGCGAAGTATTACAACACAAGGCACCGTATGGTGGAATTTCAGGTGGGTGATAAGGTGTTTCTAAAAGTTCGGCCGATGCATGGAGTGTCACGAGTGCGAGGAGTGAAGAAGCTCAGTCCACGGTATGTTGGGCCCTATGTCATATTGGAAAGGGTTGGCCCTTTGGCCTACCGGCTGGAGCTACCGCCCGAGCTAGAGAATCTCCACGATGTGTTCCATGTGTCGTCGCTTCGGAAGGCGCTGTTGCGGCCCGAACAATACATCCCCACAACTGATGGTACTGTGGCGTCTGACAGATCTGTACGACTGGAGCCGGTGCGGATCGTTGATAATGAGATAAGAACCTTGCGCCGCAAAAGTGTCCCCTTGGTAAAAGTGCTATGGTCTAATCATGGGAAGGAGGAATTCACATGGGAGCCAATGGATTTGATGCAAAGTCGCTACCTGGAGTTGTTTGCTTCAGGTAACTTTATTTAAAAACATATTTTGTTTTCTGTATGCTCTACTCCCCACGACCTCAGCCTGATTTCGGGGACGAAATCTTTTTATTTTGTTTATAGGATTTGTAACGTCCCAATTCGCGCTAGGCCCCTCGCACGTGTTCTGAGTCAAGAGACTCAACTCGGGCTCGGGGTGCACCGACGCGAGGTGTCAGGTGCATAGAATAAGTGTAGGGTTGGGTTCAAGGTTACCCCAACCAGTAGCCGAGATGAGGGAACTCGGCTAAGTAAAAGTCGTCGAGAATGGAGGTTGATGCTCGTCGATCGTCGAGAATGGAGGACTGATTCTCGCCGATTCGACGGGTATCGGTGGTCGATACCCGCCGGACACAGAGACTAAGGGAAATTCGGCGAGAATGCTCGGCGATTCTCGCCGATCGTCGAGAATCCCCTGTTATACCCACCGATCGTCGAGTATCGCTGAGAATACTCAACGCAATCAACGCAGGATGTCCAGTAAAAAGGCTAAGGGAAAATCGTCGGGAATCATTGTGGATTCCCGACGAATTCATCGAGAATGACCTGACAGTTCTCACCGATCGTCGAGAATGACCTGACGATTCTCGCCGATCGGCGAGAATGACGACTGATTTCCACCGAATTTTACTTGGGCGTTTTCTTCGCCCAGGCAGATTCGCCGGCTTGTATAGGCGGACTGAACTGGACTTCGGGATTCGTGCTGAATGATCCTTGGAACGGTCACTTGAAAATAAACCTAATTTGGGCGGTCCAATTAGAGAGTGACACGTGGCGGAAGGGATTTAGCCTAATATGTAATATAAAAAGGGAGTAAACCAAACCCTAGCCGATCGTTCTTGCCGAGCCGTCACCGTGCAAACCGACGGGAGCGGAAGAGGAGATATCGCGGGTCGCCGGAGCCGGATTCTGGAGGAAAAAGCTCCGCCGTTTCCGTGGAAGAACACTGCTAATGAAGCCAAGGATGCCGCCACGAAGAATAACGCGATCCATGGCCGGCAACGGAGGAAACGCCGGAAATGATGTGAGTTTCCTCCCCTCTCCCTTGGTGCTAGATCTATAGTTATTCTTAGGCGAGACATCGACTCAAACGAGTCTTGATGTGTGAGATGAAGCTTTCTAGGAAGGCCATGCTAGAGCTTGTGCTCTAAAGCTTAGTCGTCTTCAACCTCCCCTCGCGTCAAAGTGATGATAGGGGTGGTCTAGTGAAGAGGAAATGGCTTCAAGAGGGAGAATAAGGGTGGAGGAACTTCTGGATGCAATTTGGGGAAACTCGCTTGAGGAGGAAGATGAACGGATGCCGTTCACTTCGCTTCAAGATGCGTGCAGAATCAATATTCTGCGCGCAGCAACCTTCTTGGCAATTTTTAAGCAAGAAGGGGGCGGATCTGGGCTTTCGACTAAACACGAAAGTTGTAGCCCTTGAAATTACCTTTCCAACGAGTGGTTGCACGTTTCCATGCGATACCTGTAGCCACGGGAAAGTCCGTTTGAATCTGCTGCGGTCGGAAGTTAATGCCCAGGAATTCTGCATCCTGTACGCAGCAGACTTCGAGTTGCATTTCTGGTATGATGTGACCAGATCTGGGCTTTCGACTAAACACGAAAGTTGTAGACCTTGAAATTACCTTTCCAACGAGTGGTGGAACGTTTTTGGGCGATACCTGTAGCCACGGGAATCCTCAGTCAAAGTTGCTGACCAGATTACATACAATTCTAGGTGATTATAATATGAACTTGGATTCGATGGAATAGATGTTGCAATTCATCTCGAGGTTGAGTGAATTCTTTTGTGTTAATCACCGAGGTAATGTGAAGATTGATGTTCGAGGATTTGAATCCCTATGCAGAGATGTGAATCAAGCCTAAGAGAATGAAAGGATTTGTTATATTTGTTAAATCACCATAATGCACCTTATCTATAATATGTTGAATTCATTTGGAAGGATTTGTAAATGGTTAAAACTATGGCCCGGATGTGTAATGGATTGATGGAAGGGAATGAATAGTCCAATGCTTAGAGTGTCGTCTCCCCACGGGTAACATTGTGAAAGTTAACAAGTGCGGTGTTGACCGTCACTAATGGGAATGAGGTTGAGTTGGATTAAATTGGACGGTTGGGCTTGGTCCTCGGTGTTCACATCCCGAGGCTCCTTCCGTATTTGATGGATGGTTGGGCTTGGTCCTCGTGCTTTCTCCGAGGCTCCTTCCATGCCATGGAATTGTGGAATTGCATGTGGTGTGAGTCGACACGCGGTGTCGAAATCCCGGGTTAAGGATAGTGTGGCAGGTCTACGGGCTCGCCAATCGTCACACCGATGGGAGTTGACAGTTAGACCTTGGGTGGTTGGGCTTGGTCCTCGGTGTTCACGTCCCGAGGCTCCTTTCGTGCCAAGTGAATGGTTGGGCTTGGTCCTCGTGCTCATTTCCGAGGCTCCTTCCGTGTCATACCATAGGCCAGTCAGGGGCTAGGATCTTGGTGCATATTTACCCGAGAGAACCCGCTAATCCGTAGTACGCATGTGAGCTCCGCTGTTGTGTTCTTAGCGTTGAGGCGTACGGAGGCCTAGGCCAGGTAGTGTGGAGACCAGCCTAGTAGTGGAGATGCCCGCTCCACTGTCACTGTTTGGCCACGACGGTTGATGCCTGAGAGGTTAGCTACCTGCTCGAATAGTGGGAACTATAAGTCTGTGTCGACATAGCGATTGCATGTGCTTGAGCATGGGTGTGTCATTGTATTGCATACATAGCATCGCACTTCATTATATACACAAGACCCTCATCGTATAAGTTTGTATGGGCACTCCTATATGATGAGTTACTTTCTGCTGAACGACCCTCAACTTATATGCTTGTATGGGCATCCATATAAGTTGAGTTACTTACTGTTCTAGTTATATACTCTCTTGCTGCTGTAGTTCGTAGATTTGAAATAAGAGCTTGTTTATTATACACTGCTGATGTTGCTGCTTATATTATGTATACTCATTTCACCTGTTGTACTACTGTTATTTATATATTGTACCTGTTACTTTCTCCGCCCGGTGCCGAGGAGTCGCCGGGGGAGCGGATGTGAAACCACTTAGTCTTTTTGACTAACGGTTGCTACGTCTTCCTTTTTAGGAGGAAAACCCGCAGGTGGAGCAGCAGGCTTTGCAGACGGACAGCCAGGCCAGGGTGACAGGGCCTGAAGGGACGGTACCGTCGCTACCGTCGATTACAGATGTGAGTGAGAGAGAAATTTTGTTGTAGCCCTTCGGGGCAATTCTGTTTACGTACTCTGATATTAAAAGCTTACTGTAGCTTCTTTATTTATGACATTATGGACATATGCTTGGTGTGGATTTGACTTTCATATTATTATGGTTGGGTTGGCATTTATCTGTTGATATTATTGGTAGCCGGCAGAATAGGCGTCTTGTGGTACAGGCTAGCCTGAGTGCTAGTGTTACCGCAAGACGGCTGTTCTGGGCATAAGACCCCTCTCGTGCCGTGTCTTGTGTTCCGGGAGGGGGGTCTTACATTAGTAGGTCAATCCCGGTTGTTTTGGCTAAACGAAGAGTGTCGTGTAGCTGATCATCAATATGCTTGGCCACAAATGCGTAGCCTTTTTACCTTTCAATTTGACCTCGACTACCTTCGTACTAATAGCACCATAAACGTAAGCGTGTATAGTTATGGCACTATACCCGTATCTTCTTATAGGAGTGACCATATGCCTCAGGATAAGTACTTTCCCCACAAAGGTAGGACTACCCAAAGTGTGCCTCTTTCCACCTTTAGGGAAAATAAGCAGTTTAGACCTGTATCTGTTTTTGACTTGAAAGATGTTACTACTAGGGTTTTGGCTCCTTTATCCTTAACGTCTGAGCCTCCTAAGATTGTGTATGATACCCATAAGGATTCTGATGTAGATGTGGTATCTCTTGATTCTGAGGATGACCAGCTAGATGAGAGTATTCTGATATGTACAATAGTGCCCGACGATTCTAATGATTCTGACATTGATGGGATACCCAGTGATTTGGAAGAGGATGTATAGGATGATGGTATTCCGATCTGTGAGAGTATCCCGTTGTCTATTACATGCTCTACTAGTGTCGTGTCTGATCACCTTATTATTTAGTGCCCTCTCTAAGCTACGATCCCCGTCGTGATAGAGACTACGAATACACCAGCTGAGATTGTATCCGAGTCATCTGAGGAGCCTGAGAGTGAGGATGTCCCTAGTGTTATGGTGGATGATTTACCTTATGAGGGAAGGATATTTATGGATGATTTTAGTGTTGAGAACCCGAAGGATATTTCTTTGATGTTATCACCATTGCTTGAAGCTACTTGTGAATTAGAAATTTTGTCGGGTTTGATTTTCCCTATTTCTGAGACCTTTACTGATTTTGATTTGGATGATGTTTCTAGTGCGAAAGAATTTTCTAGCGAGGGAGTTGTACTTTTGGATGACGTTATTGATATAGACCCAGATGAGAATTCCTTGATGTTGTCACCGTTGGGTGAAAATTATACTGATTTTGATGTCGTCCCAGGATTGATTTTATCAACCCTTCCTCTTGTTTATTTTCCTACATTAGATGACTTTTTAGGGTGTGGATTCGGTAGTCCTAGTCTTAGTTTTTGTTTCTCACCCACTCTATTAGTTCCTACATTGGTGTTGTCTCAATGTTTAGATATTAATAAGCTGAGCGCACTAATATTTGGTCTCTTCACCGCTCTTCCTCATTTTGACCACACCTTGTATTTGATGGATCTCATCATGAGTTATATGTTAGTGGCTAGTGTTTCGTTATCGACTATTTCTGATTCCACGGCGATTGTGCCCCTAGATTTTGTCTTATCACGCTATATTTATTCTTCCAATCCAGTGGCACACACTTTCCCTCCGCCTATTTACGACCTTCGCTTACATGTATCTAGGATGTTAGCTAGCCATTTTAATTTATGTCACACGCACTTCTGCTCCCTCCCGAGACCGTCCTACTCTAGAGTTGGTGATTTGGGTTTAGTATGGTCAGTCTCGGAGCTGATGCATACTGGCTCCGTCAATAATTTAATACGTAGAAATGCCGACCCATCCATGGTTATGAAGAACTTCGGATTTGATGCTTTACTTTCGGATTTTTATAATGCACAGGGTGTTTCACTCTTTTCAAGTTTCCGGACTTTTTACTGTATGTCTCTTTTCCACCTGAGTGGCTTTCTTCGTCGTTTCTCTCTCCCACTAAATGTTCTCTTGGGTTGGGGAGTGTTAGTTCTACCATGTCTATTTTCCACGTGGATTCCTTGGTTCTTGAACCGGATGGTAAGTTTCAAGTTATTTTTCTTTTTCTTGACACCCTTTCAAGTTTCCTCAAAAGTTTTGTTGTTCCTATGTCTGACAGGATCTCATCGCTGAGGGATGATCGTGCTACTACGACTTGGGTTGTGGGACCAGATTTGCCCCCTATTGTTGCTGCTTTTGACTATTTTCCCCTCACGGGCTACTCATCGGTGATGAATAATTTCGAGCGGGGGAGGATTGATGGAGGCACTGTCCTGCCACTGGTTCATGGTGACATTGCTGAGTCAGCCTTTGATCCCCAACATAGAGAGTTTGTTGATTAGGACGATTGTTTCCGCAAGCTTGAAGATGGGATTCTACCACGACATTCATCGCCAACGCCTCACCCCCCTACATATTATGCACGCCGTCCACCGTCGGCATTACCCTCATACAAAATATATGATTATAAAATAAATATTTATAATAATATATTTTTTTAAAAGCATTATTATTTTTAAGCAATTTTATTTTAAGCAATTTATTTTCATGCATTTTATTTTTATGCATTATCTTATTTGTATTTTTATTTCATGTTATGATGGGTGCTTATAACCATCTAAGTTTTATTTTATTTTGTATGGTGGAGATTGAGTGGTGTAACCTATATAAGGCCATGTTATTGAAGATTTTAATTAAGAATGATCATAAATTGAAAACCCTAAATCTATTGAGATTTTTCCTCCTCCTAGGAAAAATTCGGCCAACCCCCTCCTCTCCTCTCTCTTGGCCACCGGCCACCCTCTCCCCTTCTTCTCAAAACTTCGGCCACCACCCTCTCCCTCTCCTCTTCTCCCCTAAAGGAAATCGACCACCCTCTCTCCTTCCAAAATTAAGCCCCCCTCTTTCCCTCTTGGAAGTTCGGCCAATCCTAGCCGACCACCCTCAAGCCGGCCACCCTTCCCCCCTCCAATCTCTCGACCACCCACCTCCACTACCCAACCCGAGCCCTCTCCTCCTTCTACACAAAAATTTGACCAGCCCACTCCTTCACCACCCCCAAACCGAGCAGCCCCTCCTTCCACCTTGGGATTTTGCAATATTCCCACCACCTTTTCTCTCTCTTCTTGAGAAAATTTCGTCCATCAAGGTAATCCCACTCCCTGGGATTTTGTAACGAAAAAGCGGCTTGCATCTCCATCATTCGGTGCGGATCCGTGGATTTTGCATGGAAAATAGATCCAACCACCGTCGTCATGTGCTTCCTCCACTCATCTTTGTGGACGGATTTCTTGAGATTGGGTAACGATTTCTAAACCTCCTCTTGTGTGATTCTCTTATTTTATTGTGAGATTTGGTGGATTAGAAAGCTAGTATTTAGTCTGTATTTATATTGAAAATTATGCGTTAATAAAATCGGAATTGCAAGCATTTTATTTTTCCGAATATTTTTGTATAACTTGGATCGGGTAGATTTTGTGAACGCTAGTAGAGATCGGGTTCATTACCCTAGATTCCTCCTTGAGTTCGAGAGATTTGGCCTTCCTCGAATTAATTAATTATTCTTCTCTTATTGGGATTGTGAATGTTTGCGGATATAAAAAATTTGATTAGCCTATTGTATGGATCGTGTAGGTCATATTTGCTTGAGCGAACATTGGCATATAGCCCTTGTTTAATCTCTAAAAGGGGTAGCGGCCCTTTGCATTGTGCATTGTTAAATTTTGTGCAACTAGTTGTTGAGTTCAATGTTAGCGTAATTAGAGAGATATCACACGCTATATATCTAGTTTAATTGTTTGAATCAAAGATTGCGTAGTAATTATCCCGTCAGAACCATTAGCCTGCATCAGACAAGGAGAGCACAACCTGGGATTTGGAGTCAGCTATGAGGGAGTCTCAACCTCATATGTTCTCCTGATGTTTTTAGTAAGTGTTTTCTTTGTTAGCCTTTGGTCACTTTTCTTCTGTTTTGGATTTCATCCTTTTTTATGTTAACTTTTGGGACGAAACTTCTTTTTAGGGGATGGCTGTAATGCCCTTGATTTTTTGGTATTTATTTTAATTCCTGTAGTGACGTATTTGTGACATCAGGGCATTACGTTGATGCATATTTAACAGGTGTCATTTGTTGGAGCATGGGTTTGTTTATTGCGCGAAACTACATTTGCAAACGACAACGACAAGTGTATCGTATCAAGAGTGATATAAGTTTATAAAAACCAAGATCGTATTAGACTCGGGGTTGTCAAGTAATTCTACTTCGAAAATCGCTATTATCTTATCAAATAGAAATTGAAATTTGAGTTGTGATTAGTAAAAACTAGAGACGCTAATTGAATTAATTCGATGGGTTAAAAGCTAGTACCCGATCGTTGAATCACCTTGGATATAGAGAATAACGAAGTGAAAATAAAGTGCAATTATCTTGTTGAAGAGGCTTTGACCGTGGAGGTTCCCGAAGCATGAACGCTCCCCTTTCGAGGATTAAGTTCAACTAAGAATAGGTGTATCGACCAAACTTTTGTTCTCAAATCACATCGCCTAAGACTTGCTTTAGGTAGTGAACCTCGCTATTGGATTTTACTCCAATCCGGAAGAATTATGTCATCCTCTCTCGAGAGTTGCGTTCTACTCTTTTTTACCAATGAGTTATCGATTCGCCTTACGAGCCTCTCAGACAACTAAAGAACAAAAACTATTTTGAAAACTATATAGAATATATAGCCTCAATGAATTGATCAACGGTAAATCTTAAGCGTTCAACAAATTTAGAAAAGCAAAACTAAAATCATAGCAAAGATTATCTCATCCTCGGATCATCATGATCGAGTACTATAAAAATTTATTGCTCATGATGATGAGTGAATCATACATAAAAAATACGACATCATGAAGGAAAGAGTGAAGAAGATAAGAAAAAAAATGAGACAAATCCTTTACGTGAATTGGAACTGAAATTTATATTGCTAGAAGAAAAGATTTACCAAAAAAATAAACGTGCAGAATTTATTAGATGTTGAGAAAGTTTTTTTAAAAAAATTAAAAGGATAGGGACGTACAGGATTAAAAATGGTGATTGTTATTAGCACTGCACTTTTGGATATTCGCACTTTATTTACTCTTAATTTTTCGCGCCTTTTGAAAATAATCCTTGTACATGCATTTTTAGGAAAAGTGTTCAACACGAAAGTTGTAGATCTCGACGAGATCTACAACTTTCGTGTTGAACACTTTTCCTAAAAATGCATGTACAAGGAGTATTTTCAAAAGGCGCAAAATCTGAGCGTATTTTTAGAAATACGCTTTATACATGCATTTTTAGGAAAAGTGTTCAACACAAAAGTTGTAGATCTCGTTGAGATCTACAACTTTCGTGTTGAACACTTTTCCTAAAAATGCATGTACAAGGAGTATTTTCAAAAGGCACGGAAAATTAAGAGTAAATAAAGTGCGAATATCCAAAAGTGCAGTGCTAATAACAGTCACCTTAAAAATCAACTATAATAAAACTACAAACAACATTCTCTCACAAAAATTAATATTAAAATAAAACTCATAAATAAAATTCTTCCCCATAGTATTTTTTTAAACTACTGGAATGAAGAACTCTTGGGATTCTCACGGCTACAGAAAATTATATCCTCCTCCCCGGGATTCCCCTCTTAAGAATGCTAGGAATGAAACGGCTGGGTTGAGGCGGAGGAGGCATAATGCATGGGGGAAATTATTTAAGGCGGGATTTGAGGAGGTGGCATGTGATGGATGAGCGGGATGAGGCTAGGGCTGGAGATTAATGCATGAGGAATTTAAATGGGCGGTTATTGTTGAGGTGGAATTGAAGGGTGAGATTACTGGTGGTCGCCGAACTCCATATATGCACGGTGGTGGAGGAGATGGATGGAAGTGTTGTTGTTGTGGTGGCCGGCCAAGCTTGGCAGAGCTGAGGTGGCGGAGTAGAGCTTGCTGGAGTTTGGAGAGCTGTTGTGAGGGTGGTTGCCGACAGCTTGAAATTACTTGGACGAGGGTGATTGTATTCGAAGGTGACTGTAACACCCCCGATTTTTCGATGATTTTATTTAAAAGGGAAACATCATATTTACGACGTCGTGGCGTTACTTTTAACGTTGAGTTGATGACGCAATGCCGTTAAGGCATTTTCGTGCCCGTGCGGTCGAGTCGGCCGAATTCTTGTTGTAATTTGGAAAATTCCTGGACTTGCTGTCTTCCTATTATGGTCATCGACTACCACATTAACTTTTCTCGGTTGGTATTGGATCTCAACGTCATAATCTGCAACATACTCAAGCTACCTTTACTGATGCAAATTCAATTCCTTTTAAGTGAAGATATACCTCAAAATCTTAAGATCCGTATAAATCTTGAACAGAGTGCCATATAACATATGTCTACATAACTTCAAGGTGTAAAACACAGTGTGAATTCCAAGTCATGCCTAGGGTAATTCTTCTAATGTACATTTACCTGTCGTGACCCATACGTAATCACTTTGCCTTCTTGCATCAAAACGCAACCAAGTCCAACGTGCGATGCCTTCATATACACAACATACTCTATCCCTTCGGCAGGCAAGGCAAAAATCGGAGTAGTGCACAATTGCCTTTTTAATTCCTAAAAAGCCTCTTCTCACTTAACGCTACAAACAAAATATGCGTTCTTCTGCATAAGCTTCGTCAGCAGCGCAAACAACGAAGAGAAACCTTCCACAAGCCTCCCATAATATCCTGACAACCCTAGGAAACTTATTATCTATTTAGGTATGGCAGGTCTATTCCAATCCATCACAACAACTATTTTTTCGAGGTACACAAAAATTCCATCTTTATTAACCACATGAACAAGAAAAGAAACCCGAGGCAACCAAAACTCACACATGCTTAGCTTGGCATACAACTTATGCTCCCTCAAGGCTGACAAAACTAGACTCAAGTGCTAGGCATGCTCTTTAGCACTGCGGGAGTATACCAGAACATCATCTATAAATAGGACCATAAAACGGTCCAGGAAATTCTTAAACACTTTGTTCATCATATTCATAAAGGTAGACAGCGCATTAGTCAGTCCAAAAGACATCACTAAGAACTCGAAATGTCCATGCCATGAACGAAAAGCAGTCCGTGGAACATCTGTCTCACGAATCCTCAACTGATGGTAGCCTGAACGAAGGTCAATCTTTGAAAACACAGTGCTACCACGCAATTGATCAAACAAGTCATCTATTCTGTGTAACACCCCTATCCGTCGCATAGCATATAGCAGTAGGTCCGGCCGGGGCCCGACGCCATATACTACGGACAGACCGGTTGGTTACGCGTTGAAACCATTCAACCAATCACAACGTCCTACACAACACCTAGCGGAAGCAATTTATTAGCGTTGCAAAGAATAAAGAACTCTGCCAAGCATGAATGTCCACTACTCAAACCCATAGGAAATACACAAAACGGAAAATAGCCTTAAGGCTTTACAAGAGTTTGCTTAAATACAAGTGTCTTCCAAACCTCGGCACGCAGGCCGGCCACACATGAGTACAAGAGGTAAAACACTCAAAACAAGGCCTTCGAAGGCCAGCACAGCAACTTGGGCTTTAGCCCGCTAATTATCTCTCAACTCCGCAGCACCTGCAAGCAACAACCCACCGCACGGTGGTAAACAAAGGCAACGGTCAGCTATGCTGACCAAATTATAACGATTCCGCCCCCAAACCGGGGCGACAAAGCTTCTTCCCTGCACTTGTTAGCAAAACACGCAACACAACAAAACAAGCATCTCAACATAGGTGCACGCTCTCACGGCCGTACACCCCGTGCTCTCAAGGAACTTACTCGGCGAAGCCAGTCCGAGCCCCGTCCGGTCCTCGACTCCACCACCACCCCCAGGGTGGCAATCTTTGTGAGCATTTAGTCTTCTCAGCCGTAGCCTAGACTCGATCTCCAAATCTCGGTAAGTCCCACGTAAAACTTTAGGTCGCTTTAACCGAGCAGGTGGAGCGGGTAGGGGGCTACTAGTCCATTGCTCACTCCGCCACTGCCATTCGGCCCTTTGGCGCGGACTAAGCTTTCCCCAGTCCCAAATAATGATCAAACACGGTACATAGCCCTGCTAAGTACCCGGTTGGCTCCCAGGCCACCGCTATGACAGAACTGCATTTCCGTCCAAAATTTCTGGGTGCACCTCGGGTTTCATCCCCAAGGCTCCCTGCTGCAATCAAAACATGATACATAGCCCCGGTATGTTCCCGGCTGGCACCCAGGCCACCGAGATGGCAGAACTTCGTTTCCGCCCAGATTTCCGGGTGCACCTCGGGGTTAATCCCCAAGATTCCCTGATGCATTCTACCGCATAGCAACCCAAAAACAACCACAACGCTCGGAGTCTTCTCCGGCTAAAATATGCATAGCAAAACATCATCGATCCAGAAAACACGTCCGGGTAGGCTTCACACACCATGCCTATGTCCGTACTACGATTCCGGACTTTAACAAGCGGGACTTTACATATCTACCCCAAGGAATACCACGATCTCGCCGCACACTCGCGGGAGAGGGGTTTTCCCATGCAAAGGAAGAAGAGCTTCACATGCTCATGAAGAGAATCGTTACCCTTTCGCTTTTCCGCGGCGCCATCGAAAACTATGCGGTTGGAAAGCACCGCAACGGCGTCACCTCCGCGGATCTGGACTCGGATCGCGATTCGGAGTTCCGAAGCTCCTCCGGCGGCCGGATCTTGGACTCCTCCTTCCTCCTCCAAGCTCTCCCTTCTCTCTAGGTTTTAGAGAGAGAGTACCCAAGTGAAATAAGGGTTTCAAAACCCTATTCCCGGCTAAAAACACCCAGGAGCAGCCTCCCACCGTCGGATCCAAAGCCAAGGAAACGAACGGCCAGGATTAGATCTGAAATCCCAAAAACTGGGCCGAACACGGGTTCACACACGGCCGTATGCCTGGCCGTGTAGCTCATTCGCCGTCTCGACCAAAATTGAAAACCAGCAACACGGAATGTGACACGGCCTACGACACGCCCGTGTCGCCTGCGACACGCCCGTGTCGGGACCCGTGTCACGCCCCCCGTGTGCAATTTATCAACACTTCGCAGTCAGAGAGGTATACGGCTTGGTGACACGGCATCAGACACACCCGTGTCAAACTAGACACGCCCGTGTTCGTGCCCGTGTCATTACCCGTGTACCCAACCGCACAGCCCAGGTGTGACACGGCCTGGGACACGCCCGTATCCTAGGCCGTGTTCCACCACACGACTATTGTCGACCTGAACTGGTCGACTATACGGCCAGCTCGACGGCCCGAGCTCGACACGCCCGACACGGCCTTCGACACGCCCGTGTCGGGGCCCGTGTCACCTGCACCAAAATCTGTCTTGGCCAAAATCGATCCCCGTCGCTCCTATAACATTTTGGGGTGTTACAATTCTACCCCCCTTAAAGAATTTCGCCCACGAAATTAATAAAGGAAAAACAGGGCTTAACGTAAAACAGTACCTGAGCGGAACAATTCCGGGTACTCCTCGAGCATAGTCTGCTCCCTTTCCCAAGAGAGCTCCTCACGCCTGCAATTATTCCACCGGACCTTAACCATCCGGATCTCCTTGTTACGGAGTCTCTTGACCTCAACATCTTCGATACGAATGGGCTTGACCCTAGTCGTCAACCCCTCGTCCACTGACACTTGGTCAACTGCGATCACCTGCGAAGGCTCTTGCACCGCCTTCCGCAACACAGAAATGTGGAACACATCATGTAATCCACTTAATCCCTCCGATAGCCTCAAACGGTATGCCGCTTCGCCGACTCGCTCCAGAACCTCAAAAGGTCCAAGGTATCTTGGGCTCAGCTTCTTCAAGCGTCTCACCCGCGAAACCCCTTTGAACGGCTTCACTTTAAGATATACCCAATCGCCTACCGTGAACTCCACGTTCCGGTGCTTGACATTGTAATACTTCGCCTGCCGGTCCTGAGCGATCAACAAGCGTTCCCGAGTGATCCGCACTAACGAGGTAGCACTCTCCACCTCCTGCTTCTTGTACAACCTTGCCTCACCCGTTTCAAGCCACGATAGCGGCGTGCGACACTTCCTACCATACAGGGCCTCGAAGGGCGCCATTTGTATACTTGCTTGGTAGCTGTTGTTGTACGCGAACTCCACCAAATACAGGTGGTCTTCCCAAAGCTTCCCGAATCCTAGAACACACATGCGGAGCATGTCCTCCATTGTTCTATTGACTCTCTCGGTCTGCTCATCCGTCCGCGGTTGTAAGACTGGACTAAACTTTATCTTAACCTCCAGCACTTTCTGCAACCACTTCCAATCATTTGACGTGAACCGCCCATCGCGATCACTCACAATGCTACGGGGCACACCATGCAGCCTAACGATATTGTCAACATACAACTTTGCCAACTTCTCCACCGAGTCATCCTTCCTATGCGGAGTGAAGTGCGACACTAGTGTCAACACAACTACGATCACCCAAACGGCGTCGTTAATTCACTGTGACTTTGGCAAACCATGCCCACAGTCCAGTCGAACTTCTATTTCGAACTAGGCATGGATTCAAGAATCCCCCAGCACTTGGCACTCTGCCTTTACTAAGGCGCAAGGCTGGCACTTTGCTACATATGGTGCCACGACCTTCTAGAGTTCTGGCCACCAGAGCACTTCTTCAGATATCGGCACAACTTCGTGCCTCCTAAGCGAGTTGAGTACTTGATATAACGTATCACAACTCCACCAATAGATTACCCAAGCTTGGGCCGCACCAACGATTGTCTTTCCTTGGTAGCCCACCTACCACCGTC
The DNA here is from genome assembly GCA_039513925.1 of Platanthera zijinensis. Taxonomy (NCBI): domain Eukaryota; kingdom Viridiplantae; phylum Streptophyta; class Magnoliopsida; order Asparagales; family Orchidaceae; genus Platanthera; species Platanthera zijinensis. The sequence continues at coordinate 166,850,129 of CM077080.1, forward strand.
GATTTGGGATTTTGACCCATCGAGCCGCACCCATGATTTCCTTCATGCAGCTACACAAACCATGGCCTGCCAAATACGATCAGCCAGGTCATATTGAACCTCCGTCCAGTTCAACAATGCTTCGGCGCTAGTCAGCTTGTCAACACAACGGATCTCTAACTCTTCCAATTCCTGAACTAACCTCTCAACATGTACCAACAACCATTTGGCTTGGGCGGGAGCCCTGCGACTCAACGCATCCACACTGCGTTGCCCTCGCCGGGTGCATGATGAATCTTGAACGTATAGTCCCCCAGGAACTCCTTTCATCTCCGCTGCCTCAAGTTCAGGTCCTATTGATCCAACAGATATTTCAGGCTCTTAAGGTCGGTATGAATATCGACCTAATGTCGTACGAGTAGCGCCTCCACAGCTTAAGCGCAAATATCATGGCCGCCAACTCCCAATCGCGGACCGAATAATTCCTTTCATGCACTTTTAGCTGACGCGAACCATAGGCTATCAAGTTCCCATGCTGCACCAGCACGCAGCCCAAACCACTACCCGAAGCGTCACTAAAAACCTCGAAGCCCTCGGTCCCACTCGGCGAACTAAGCACTGGCGCCGTGGTCAACCGACTCTTCAGCTCTTCAAAAGCTTGTGCACCATCATGCGCCCACACAAAACTCTGATCTTTCCTTGTCAAAGTCGTGAGAGGTAGCGCTATCCGCGAGAAGTTCTCCACGAAGTGCCCGTAAAAGCCGGCAACCCCCAGCAAACTCCGGACTTCCGCTACCGAAGACAACACAGGCCACTTTCGTATTATAACAGTCTACGCCGGATCCACCGCAACTCTTCCCTACTGACTAAGTGACCAAGGAACGTCACTGAAGATAACCAAGACTCGCCTTTGGAGAACTTTGCGTATATCTCGTTCCTCCTTAGCGTCCCCAAAACCAAACGCAGATGCTTGAAGCGATCTTCTTCGCACTGCGAGCACACCGATAGGTTGTCAATAAAGACGGTCACAGCATGGTCTAAGTACTCCCTGAACGTTCTGTTCATCAGGTCCATGAACACCGATGACGCATTAGTCAGCCCGAACGACATGACCGTAAACTCGAAATGCCCATATCTTGTGTTGAACGCTATCTTTGGGATAACACTTTCCTTGATTCTCATCTGATAGTAACCAGACTTAAGTTCCAACTTTAAGTACACTGATGACCCACCCAACTGATCAAACAGATCGCCAATACTTGGGATCGGGTACTTGATCACTTTTAACGACTTGCTCAGTTTTTCATAAACGATTCAGACCCGCAAACTCCCGTCCTTCTTCTACACGAAGAGGGCCGGTGTGCTCCAAGACGACAAACTTGGACGCACAAGACCTTGATCCATACGCTCTTCGAATTGAACTTTCAGTTCTGCCAACTTATTAGGCGTTAGCCTATAAGGAGAGCATGACCCAGATTTGGCACCTGGCGCCAGCTCACTCGCGAAATCGATCGCTCGCTACAGAGGGACTCCAGGGAAACGCATCAGGATATTCTGATACACCCGAGATACTACCCAATGTAGGCTTAGGCTTCAAAGCCTCCCATGGTGGCAGTAACGACGCTTACACGTCGAATCCCTGACCCCTAAACCGTAACCTTGCAACACAGAATCTCTTTTCGCGTGCATTTAACATCCGTAACGCCACAACTCATCCAATTTGTCCTTTGCCATCGAAGAAGGTACTTTAATACATGATATAAACCCCTTGGACAAAAGGTGCGCGAAGCTCCCGTATCGAACAATGCTCTCGCCGGATTGCCAATAATCCAAACAAAGCCTAGAACATCCAGTCCTAAGCTAACACGCAAAAGGTAGCAGGTATAAGAAGCTAAATTGCTATCAATTAAACCATACCTGTCTTCCCGACAGTCGGCCACAAGGCCTCCTGCTGGCCAAGGATGTCCATTCCCAGTTGTGCCAGAGTAAATAGCGGTGCGGTAGACGCCACCGCCTTTCCTTTCTCCTCAAAAATTGCCCCCGACTTCTCTTTGGACATTGGGCGTCCAAACCAACAATCCCGGGCATAGTGCCCCGGCTTTCCACAAACAAAGCATTCATCCAGGGTTTGGACTGTAGTCGCTCTGGGTGTGCTAGAGGAAGGGACTAGACCCGACCTCCTAGCCTTCTTGTACCACCTACGGTACCCAGATTTTGAGGTTGTCCGCTTGACCACCGAATCTTTTGCCACAGAATCTCCGACTGTTCCTGCCAAAACTTTCCTTGTCTTCTGAGCACTCTCCCAACACTCTCTCGTGAGGTGCCCTTTCTTGCCACAAGAATAAAATTTGACGGTAGTTTGGGTAGTAGATGACCCAGCCTCTTCTCTCGGCATCTTTCGATAAGCAGTCCTTATAGGATCTATAAGGTTTGGTACCCTATTCACCGGTACTCGGTGAGTTTCCCCCAACTCCACTTCCAACGCTCTGGCCGATTCCACCAAAGCTCGGAATCCCAATAACTTTGGTCCTAGCAGTAGGATACGCAACTCGCTGCGCAGACCGTTATAAAATCTATCCACTATAGATTGCTCGCTTTCCCATTCAAAGCCTGGGTAGCGCCTTACCATAAGGAACGTCTGCAAATATGCGTCCACCGAATGCGCTCCCTGCGCCACAGTAATGCTCCTCTGCTGCTCTACTTGACCCCCAAATGCCCTTTGCTCCAACATACCACCCGATGTTGGGGCAAACTCAGGGACAAATGGTTGCATATTACTCCCATGATGTGCGTTGGTCACAGCGAACACCACTTCAACCACCCTTCTTATGGTTTCCAAAGACGTAGGGGTCTCCAACACGTCGCTGGGTGCATTACTTTTCTCAGAAAGTGCGCATTCAGACTGCCACTCGCCACTCTCGGACACCTACAATCGTACAGAACACTAATAAGGGACCGAACAAAATTGCAAAATGCAATTATAGGAACACGCAGGTTCCCCAAACATGTGTATTTTCACTCGTAAGTGGACATTCATGGGTTCTTTTCATGTTATAACGATGACGCACATACATGTGCTCACCACCCCTTAAAGTGAATTCGCCCACGAATTCATTTAAGCTTGACCGAAACCAGTAGTCTGATACCAATTTGTAACACCCCTATCCGTCGCATAGCATATAGCAGTAAGTCCGGTCGGGGCCCGACGCCATATACTACGGACATACCGGTTGGTTACGCGTTGAAACCATTCAACCAATCACAACGTCCTACACAACACCTAGCGGAAGCAATTTATTAGAGTTGCAAAGAATAAAGAACCATGCCAAGCATGAATGTCCACTACTCAAACCCATAGGAATGTATAATACACAAAACGGAAAATAGCCTTAAGGCTTTACAAGAGTTTGCTTAAATACAAGTGTCTTCCAAACCTCGGCACGCAGGCCGGCCACACATGAGTATAAGAGGTAAAACACTCAAAACAAGGCCTTCGAGGGCCAGCACAGCAACTTGGGCTTTAGCCCGCTAATTACCTCTCAACTCCGCAGCACCTGCAAGCAACAACCCACCGCACGGTGGTAAACAAAGGCAACGGTCAGCTATGCTGACCAAATTATAACGATTCCGCCCCCAAACCGGGGCGGCAAAGCTTCTTCCCTGCACTTGTTAGCAAAACACGCAACACAGCAAAACAAGCATCTCAACATAGGTGCACTTACTCGGCGAAGCCAGTCCGAGCCCCGTCCGGTCCTCGACTCCACCACCACCCCCAGGGTGGCAATCTTTGTGAGCATTTAGTCTTCTCAGCCGTAGCCTAGACTCGATCTCCAAATCTCGGTAAGTCTCACGTAAAACTTTAGGTCGCTTTAACCGAGCAGGTGGAGCGGGTAGGGGGCTACTAGTCCGTTGCTCACTCCGCCACTGCCATTCGGCCCTTTGGCGCGGACTAAGCTTTCCCTAGTCCCAAATAATGATCAAACGCGGTACATAGCCCTGCTAAGTACCCGGTTGGCTCCCAGGCCACCGCTATGACAGAACTGCATTTCCGTCCAAAATTTCCGGGTGCACCTCGGGTTTCATCCCCAAGGCTCCCTGCTGCAATCAAAACATGATACATAGCCCCGCTATGTTCCCGGATGCCACCCAGGCCACCGAGATGGCAGAACTTCATTTCCGCCCAGATTTCCGGGTGCACCTCGGGGTTAATCCCCAAGATTCCCTGATGCATTCTACCGCATAGCAACCCGAAAACAACCACAACGCTCGGAGTCTTCTCCGGCTAAAATATGCAGAGCAAAACATCACCGATCCGGAAAACACGTCCGGGTAGGCTTCACACACCATGCCTATGTCCGTACTACGATTCCGGACTCTAACAAGGGGGACTTTACATATCTACCCCAAGGAATACCACGATATCGCCGCACACTCGCGGGAGAGGGGTTTTCCCATGCAAAGGAAGAAGAGCTTCACATGCTCAAGAAGAGAATCGTTACCCTTTCGCTTTTCCACGGCACCATCGAAAACTATGCGGTTGGAAAGCACCGCAACGGCGTCACCTCCGCGGATATGGACTCGGATCGCGATTCGGAGCTCCGAAGCTCCTCCGGCGGCCGGATCTTGGACTCCTCCTTCCTCCTCCAAGCTCTCCCTTCTCTCTAGGTTTTAGAGAGAGAGTACCCAAGTGAAATAAGGGTTTCAAAACCCTATTCCCGGCTAAAAACACCCAGGAGCAGCCCCCCACCGTCGGATCCAAAGCCAAGGAAACGAACGGCCAGGATTAGATCTGAAATCCCAAAAACTGGGCCGAACACGGGTTCACACACGATCGTGTGCCTGGCCGTGTAGCTCATTCGCCATCTCGACCAAAATTGAAAACCAGCAACACGGCATGTGACACGGCCTCCGACACGCCCGTGTCGCCTGCGACACGCCCGTGTCGGGACCCGTGTCACGCCCCCCGTGTGCAATTTATCAACACTTCGCAGTCAGAGAGGTACACGGCTTGGTGACACGGCATCAGACACGCCCGTGTCAAACTAGACACGCCCGTGTTCGTGCCCGTATCATTACCCGTGTACCCAACCGCACAGCCCAGGTGTGACACGGCCTGGGACACGCCTGTGTCCTAGGCCGTGTTACTACACGACCATCGTCGACCTGAACTGGTCGACTACACGGCCAGCTCGACGGCCCGAGCTCGACACGCCCGACACGGCCTCCGACACGCACGTGTCGGGGCCCGTGTCACCTACACCAAAATCTGTCTTGGCCAAAATCGATCCCCGTCGCTCCTACAATATTTTGGGGTGTTACATTCTGGGTAGGGGATATCTATTCTTGATGGTTACCTTATTCAACTATCTATAATACATGCACAACCTCATCGATCCATCCATTTTCTTCATAAATAGCTCAGGAGCTCCCCACGGTGAAGAACTTGGTCTAATGAATCCATTCTGTAACAACTCATCTAATTGGGTATGCAACTCCTCCAGCTCACGTGGGGCCATACGGTACGGCTCCTTAGTAATAGAACGGGTACCCAGCTCTAAATCTATGACGAACTTTACGTCTCTTTCAGGTGGAAGACCAGGAAGATTATCATAAAAAACATCTGGAAACTCGCGCACTATAGGGATCTCCTCTACACGCGACAAACTACCACCGGTTGCCAACACTGAAACCAAAAAGGCAAAACATCCGTAATTTACAAGCTTCTGAGCGTGTACTGCAGAAAAAATCGGAGAAACTTGGCACGGAAAAAAATAAACACTCCTGGGTTGGCCATTATCCATCTTAAAGTCCAAGCGCTTGACCTTGCATTAGATAACTGCATCATACTTGGACCACCAGTCCATGCCCAAAATCACATTGAAATCTTCCAAGTCTATCACCTTCAAATCAACAACGGCTAGAAAATCTCCTAACATAATTGGACAACTCTGAATGCCTTAATCCGACACCACTGATTCACCAGAGGGAATCTTGATATGAAATGCTTTGCCAACACGATCGAGGGTCAAACGGTGATGCTTTACAAAGGTCATATCCACGAACGAGTGGGTAGCACTTGAATCAAAAAGAATGTGTGCCCAACGGTTCTTTACCTTAAAATTTCCTATAAAATCGCGTACGTAGCTAGACAAACAAATGTTGAAACTCTGGCTAACAGATAAGAAATAGATTAGAATATAACCTGAGATTACACGGGTTGAAGACAGAGTTTCTTCCTCGGTCATCGTAATTTGTTTACTATTTCCTTTGTCCAATTGCTGTAGCTGCGACAAGGCTTGAAGTGGGACTAGATGCAACATGGGCTGAGCCTGCGGGCCCTTTGACTTAACATGCCCCTTCTGTCCATATTAGAAGCATATCTTGTTCTTTTCCCAATAATGGGCAGCATTGTGCCTGTTGGGTACACTAGAAGTATGTACCAGATTTGAAGAAGATTCATCCTAGTAAATGATATACATCAATATGTATTTGATGTATATTTAAGTTTCCTTGTGCAGGTTTAACAAGTGGAAGAAAAATATTCTAAGTACAAGTGTCGACACTAGAAGCAAAGCTGTGTCAACACCCAGGCATTGTGTCGACACCTAAAAAATAGTTGTGTCGACACCCAGAATTGTGTCGACACCTAAGGCAGGAATTGTGTCGACACATAAAGTAGAGGCTGTGTCGACACCCAGGAGTTATGTCGACACCAGAAGAAAGGCATGTGTCGACACTCAGGAATTGTGTCGATGCCTGAAGAAGGTGTGTGTCGATAGCTAGACACACACTCAACACTGTCTTAGAGCAACAGCTAGACACACACTCAACGCCATTTCATGGCAACAGTTATACTGGGTCTGAAGGTCTGTGTCAACAGCTAGACATACACTCAACGACATCTGTCTGTAGCAGTTATGTCGAGACCAGAAGCAGTTGTGTCGACACACTAGACTTGTGTCGACATATACAAATAGAAGATGAGTCGAGGAGCAGAAGAATGACTATGTCGACACTTGGAGTAATGTATCAACATTATCAAGACTTGTGTCGACACTTTGTCTACTTGTGTCGACACATGTGAAGCAGATTACTGAGTTGATTGTGCTGAGTTGTAGAATCTTTATGGAATCAACTGTCATGACTGGTGGACCGACAATTGTCATAACCAACTGTTCTGACACCATTGTCATAACTGACAGAAGGTTGTTACAAACCGGATCAGCCGGTAATCATGAAGAAAATCAATATAAAGGACTGATCTCTGACAACCAAACTAACACAGTGAAGGCCAGGAAATCCATCAACTAAGAGAGAAAATTCACAACAAGAAAAGGAGAAACCCTTTAAGAAGGCAATTCCAGAACAGTCTGTAGAGAGGAATCAGATCCCATTCTTAATTCAAGGAAGGAGCTGACAGTGGATAACCTTCTACATCAAGAACAGTCCAACCTTATTTTGTTCTATCAAGAAGCTTTGAAATAGCTAAGTCTGGTTGGAATTGAAGATTAAGAACTGATCAAGAAGAACATCAATAGGGGGATCTATCTGGTGATATCTTTTGTATCTCTTTTATTACACAATTTCTTGTAGGATCTGTTATAGATCTGAGCTGTAAGCCTATAATTATAAAGGGGTAGGTAGGGCTGTGAGCCTGAGTGGTAGGACTTGTGAAGTCTGAGTTGTAAGTCTAGAGATAAGGGCTGAGGTAGGGCTGAGGCCTGAGGTAGGATTCTTGGAAGGATCTGAGGTAGGACTTGCAAAAGTCTGAGGTGTAGAAACCATTTTGGTTCTGAGTTGTAGGATCTTTGGATCTGAGAAAGAGGAAAGAAGTTAGGCTTAATCCAGTACTCTACTGGATAGGCGAAGGGGGAAAGTGGACATACCCATATCTTTGGGAACCACTATAAATCTGGTGTTCTCTGTGTTGTGAATGTTCTGTGCTGTGTTTTATTTTGTTTGTGCCAAGCAAGATCTGTTTAATTATCTAAAATATTAAAGGAAAAATTAGAATCTATTCACCCCCCTCTAGGTGTTTAGGCTCTTGAATTAAGTATTTCAAGTGGTATCAGAGGGAGGTTACTCAAGGATTGACTTAACAGTCTAAGTAAATCTCCTAGGCAATTTTCAGAATTCAAGAATGGGTTCAAGTGAGAACCAAAAAGAGTTTGGATTAATGAAACTGCCTATCTACAAGAAGGAATGTTTTGGCATATGGAAGGAGAGGGTCAGATTATTTATGGAAGCTTCTGATCCAAGAATTTACATCACAGTACAAGAAGGACCCTTCATTCCAATGAAGGTATCTGCACTGGATGCAAATATGAAGACTCTTAAGAGTTATTCAGAAATGACAAAGGATGAAATCATCCTGACAACTCTAGACAAAAGGGCATATAATATCATTGTAAGTGCCATTGATGATGCCACCTTTCAAAATCTGGTGCATTGCAAAACCTCCAAAGAAATGTGGGACACTCTTATTGTCTACATGGAGGGAACAAAAGAAGTCAGAGAAGACAAAAAATCTATGCTGAATCAGGAGTATGAACGCTTTAGGCAAGACAAGAATGACATCATAGCTGAATGCTATAAGAAATTCTTCAGGATTGTAAATGAGCCGATGACTTATGGAAGAGTCTTCAGCACTTATGAACTGAATGACAAATTTCTGAGATCTCTGACAAAGGATTGGGACACCAAGATTTGTGCCATCAGAGAAGTGGCCAAGCTAGCAGACACACCTTATCCCACACTATTTGGGAAGCTGCTTTCATATGAAATGCAGCTTATATCCAGGAAGGAGGAAAAGAAGAGCAGCAGATCTGAATACAAGGAAAAGTCAGTTGCCTTCAAAGCTGAAGGCACAAGAAAGGGCAGGAGAAAATATCCTTCTCCTCCCAGAAGGAGTGCTGAGGCAGAAGAAGGGATTCCTGACAACACTTCTTCAGACAGCCACACCTCAGATGAGGACTTTGCAGCCTTCACAAGGCAGTTCCAAAGATTCATGAAGAGAAAGAAGTAGAGAACCAGAACTTCTTCATCCTTTTCAAAGTATGAGTACTATAAGGAAAAGAAAACTCCTAAGGAAGACATGTATGCTTCTAAACCTAGTAAACAATCTAATTCTAAGATTGTGTGCTATTATTGCAACAGGCAAGGACATGTCATAGCAGACTATCCAGACAAGAGGGATGAATCAAAAGATAAGAAGAAGCAAGAAATGAAGGGCAAGAAAGAAAAATCTTTTGTTGCCCAAAAGCAGAAAAGCTGGATAGATTCTTCATTATCTGAATTAGGAGAAGAAGAAGAGGCTGAAGCATATGTTGGGTTATTCTCAACTGAAGAGGATTCTAAGAAGATAGAATTTCTACAAATGCTCGACTCCATAAATGGAGTGGAAGAATACTACTGCAGAGGGCTGATGGCCCTAACAGAAAATGATCAGTGTCTGGATCAAGATGGTCCTAGTAAGGTATATAACTCTCCTACAACATCTGATTATTTTACTGGATCAGAATCAGAAGCATCAGCATCAAGAGATGTGGATGGTTCTGAGTCTGAAGGGGATGTACACCAACTCATTGATGAGTATGGTGGATTGTTGCAAGCTCTAAAGAGAAGAAAACTTCTTGTCAAAGAGCAGACCAAGGAGATTGAGTCTCTTAAGCTAGCTGCAGCAGATTCAGCAAAGCTGTTGGATCTAAAATTGATTGAGGTTGCCAAACTAAAAAACATTACTATTATTCATATGGGCACAATCTCTTTCAAGGAGAATCATATCAAGAAACTGGAGGCAAAAGTTCAGTAAGAAAGAGAGCTAGTGGCTAAATTCTCCAAACCAAAATCTATCTTACCCTTAATAGACAATTTAATCTCACAAAAAGGGAAGACTGGTCTAGGTTTTAAGGGACGAACTAGGGCCACCAATTCACAAAGAAAAGGTAAGGCCCCAGTTCAGCCTCTAGCTGTAAAACCCCCTATCTTCTTTAGGAAGGTGATGAAAACTACAAACAGGTATGATCATGAAACTACTCATGGTCACTGTGAGTATGGAGTTCACCTTGGCAAGTGTGCAAATGCCAAGAGGCCACTCTATAGGCAAGCCCATCAGATTCAAAAGGAATTCATGGGGGTTTGCTGCTCCAGCACCCACACTCAAAAAGACTTTTGGCAACATGACTGTGAAGTCTGTACCTAAGAAAAGGTATAACAGATTTGAGTGTTGGTGTTGTGGAAAGGTAGGCCACTTTGCTTTGGACTGTTGGTTTAACACAAGTGTTAAAACCAAGAGTAGTTTACCTATCAGAAAATCTGTAGGTAAACCTGTTGTTTCGAAGACTAACAAGAACCTAGGACCCAAAAATAACTTAGGTTCTAAGGATAAGTAATCCTTTATTTGCTGTAGGTGAATCTAAGTGACCATACCCCTATATGGTACTTGGTTAGTGGCTGTTCCAGACATATAACTAGAATAAGAAGAATGCTGAGGGACTTTGTACCCATAGAGAATGGTCCCAAAGTCATCTTTGGTGGATCAGAAAAAGGAGTCATCAAAGGATTTGGTAACATCTCTAGTGACTCAATTAATATAACTAAAGTGGCTTATGTGAAGGGTCTAAAACACAACCTGATAAGCATAAGTCAGCTTAGTGATCTAGGTTATGACATCTCCTTTCACAAAGGGGAGTGCCAAATTAAAAGGTCAAGTGATCAAGAGATATTTTTGACTGGCACTAAGAAAGGAAATGTTTATTGTCTTAACCTAGATTGTGAGTTAAACAACTCACCTATTTGGTTAGTTGCAGATGAGACAGCCTCACTATGTGTCAAATGGCACAAGTGGCTAGCTCATCTGAACTATAAGTCCATAGGACTACTATTCAGTATGGGGTTGGTGAGGAATGGTCCTCATGTCAAGTGCATGAAAGAGGGTGTGTGTTCAGCTTGCCAAAAGGGCAAATAGACCAAGTACTCTTTTTCAGCACTAGATACCAAAGATTCATTGAGATGCTTATATCTCTTGTATTTGGATTTGTTTGGTCCTATGCCAGTTTAAAGTCTTGGTAGGAAAGCATACACATTAGTTGTTGTGGATGACTATTCTAGATACACATGGGTGTTCTTCTTAAGACAGAAATCTGAATCCCCTGATATTTTTCAGACTTTTGTTAGACAAGTTCAGAATGAATTTAACAATTCTGTGGTCAAAATCAGAAGTGACCATGAAACTGAATTTCAGTCTGAATGTATGACAAAATTCTGTGAAGAACTTGGGATTCATTAGGAGTTCTCCTCACCTAGAACACGTCAGCAAAATGGAATTGCTTAAAGAAAGAATAGAACTCTCATTGAGGCTAGTAGAACTCTACTCAGTGGCACTACTCTCCCTGAATATTTCTGGGCTGAGGCAGTAAATACTACTTGTCATGTTTTTAATAGAGCATCCATCAATAAGAAATTTAAGTTGACTCCATATCAGATTTTTAAAGGCATAAAACCAAACATTTCTTATTTAAGAATCTTTGGTAGCAAGTGCTATGTCTTAGTGAATGGTAAGCACTACCAAACAAAGTTTGCTGCCAAATTCCTAGAAGGGATATTTATTGGGTACAACAACAATAGTAGGGTATACAGGATCTATAACTTGACTACCTAAGTTGTAGAAGAGTCAGTTCATGTTGTTTTTGATGAGTCTAGATTGATTAATACTGAATTGTCTAGTGTTTCAGTTAGTTCTATAGGTCTAACAGATAGGCTGGACAAGATGACCATCAATGATGAAGCTCCTGCTAGGATGGATGATGTATGCTATCCAGGGGGAGAACAAAACAAACTATAAGCAGAAGAGAATGAGGAGAATCAGGTGGAGGAAAATGAAGAAGGTCATGAGGTAGACAGGTTTCCTCGAACAAGAAGACACCTAAAGGATCATCCAACTCACCCGATAATTGGAGATGCAAGTCAAGGTGTTCTAACATGGAGCAAGAGTATGAACACAGTTTTGTGTTCTAGCTTTTTGTCTCAAATAGAACTCAAAAAGTTTGAAGAAGCAATGCTAGATTCTAACTGGGTTGATGAAATGCAAGAAGAGCTGAATCAATTTAGGAGATGCAAAGTCTGGGAACTTGTTCCTAAACCTAAGGATCACAATATCATAGGAACCAAGTGGATCTACAGAAACAAACTTGATGAAAATGGAACAGTCATCACGAACAAGGCCAGACTGGTAGCAAAAGGATACAGACAAGAGTAAGGAATAGAATTTGATCAAACCTTTTCCCTAGTAGCAAGACTGGAGGCAATAAGGATGTTCCTGGCCTATGCAACCTATCAATGGTTCAAGGTATTTCAGATGGATGTGAAGTCAACATTTCTAAATGGTGACTTGAAAGAGGAAGTCTATGTTGAATAACCCTCAGGTTTTGTAGATCCTCACTATCCTAATTATGTATATAGGCTTAGGAAAGCCCTATGATTTGAAACAAGCCCCCAGGGCTTGGTATGAAACCTTGTCTTCTTTACTTATTGAGAATAAATTCTCAAGGGTAAAGATAGATAAAACTCTATTCTATAGGGAATCCAAATGCAAGATAATCTTAGTCCAGATATATGTTGATGATATTATCTTTGGATCTACTGAGAACAACCTTTGCAGGAAGTTTGCCAAACTTATGCAAGGGAAGTTTGAAATGAGCAGTATGGGACTGAAGTTCTTTTTGGGACTTCAAGTCAGACAGACTGATAATGGACTATCAAAATCTCAGTCTAAGATCACTAAGGAGTTGATTAAAAAGTATGGAATGGACTCAGCTTCCACCATGAAAACTCCAATGGGAACAAGTATGCCTATAGGCAAAGATGAGGCAGGGAAACCTGTTGATGAGTCTTTGTATAGAGGGATAATTTGCTCCCTACTCTACTTGACTGCTAGTAGACCTGCCATTATGTATGCAGCATATGTCTGTGACAGGTACCAAGCATGCCCTAAGGAATCTCATTATACTGCAGTTAAAAGGATTTTGAGATATCTCATGGGCACACCTAATCTAGGTCTTTGGTACCCTATGAATAGAGATTTCACACTAACTGGTTTCTCAGATGCAGATTTTGCAGGATGAAAAGAAGACAGGAAAAGGACTACATGAACCTGTCAATTCCTAGGAGGAAGACTGGTGTCTTGGTGCAGTAAGAAGCAGACCAGTGTAGCTATATCAACAGCTGAGTCAGAATATGTAGCTGCAGGCAGCTGCTGTGCACAACTATTGTGGATAAAGCACCAATTAGAAGATTATGACATCAAGATAAGTAGAATTCCATTGTTCTGTGATTCTAGTAGTACTATTTCTATTGCTAATAATCCTGTATCACACAGTAGAACAAAGCATATAGAAATTAAATTTCATTTCATCAGAGAACATGTAGAAAAATAAAATATTAGTCTAGAGTTTGTGAATACAAATAATCAAATTGCTGATATTTTTACAAAAACTCTGGATGAAACTAAATTCAATTATTTTAAAATTGAATTAGGTATGTTGAGTCTAGATTAGGTTAGCCAAGCTACCTTTAGTAGAACATGTAAGCTCAAGTTTTCATAGGAAATTTTGCTAAGTACCAAGTTTGTGTCGACACAAGCAGACCTTGTGTCGACACTCTCAGTATGTTGTGTCGACAAAGAAAATAGATGTGTCGACACAGAAATAATATCTGTGTCGACACAATAGTTGGTGTCGACACAACTATGTCGAGACTATCAGTTAGCTGATTTTTTTTATGTCAACACAAAAAAAATCAAAGTCAACACTCTGTGTCGAGACATGTCGACATCTATGTCGACACTGACATAAGTATGTCGACACATACATGTGTCGACTAAACCTCAGTATTGTCGAGACCTAGACCTATTCTGTCGACACATATAAGATTTTGTCAACTAGTCCTAGTGCTAAGGCGTGTCTTTTGAACTCCCCTTTACACTTAGACTATAAATAGGTGAAGCCAAAATCTAGTCGACTACGCTTTCTGATTTCCTGGCTCTGCACCCTCTATCGACGAGAATCATCTTTCCTTTTCACCTCCATCTCTCTCTTCCGGTAATGATGCCTCATCCCAAAGACAAGGTGAATGAAGGATATGAGCTGGTCCATGGTGGGTTCACGACAGCATTACCGGAGATTCAGGGAGTAATTGCCCTAATTTCAGACATCGGTTTGGAATTCTTGGTCTCTGAACCAACAAAGATATGGAAGAAAGAAGTTCTGGAATTTTATTCTGCTGCAACTACAGACGTAGACGGGAAGAAGATGAAAGCTACTATTCAAGATACCCGAGTGAAAATTACCTTGAAAACAATCCGAAAAGCACTCCAACTCCCAAAGGTTAAGGAAGAAGATGACGTACAACTATCTATGATCAAGGAGGCCTTAAAATGGCGTGGGTTAAACCCAAATACTAAGATAGAATCATCTATCAACCTAAAAAGGATGAATTCACAAGGGAAGTTCCTTTTTAAGATTGTAGGGAAGGTCATACTGTGTAAAACAGGTGGACATGATAGAATCTCAGCCACCATGTTCCACCAGATGACCAGGATCATTTTCAAGCTTAAGACTGATTGGACAACCATAGTATTTGACAAGTTACTTGAAGGTATCAAGAAACCGAACCTGGGGCGAATTCTGAGTCTATGCGTATCATTTGTAATACCAGAAGTAATGAGCCACCTTCCTGGTACAAAAATCAATCATATGAGAAGAATTGACACCAGGATTCTGTCAAGATGGGATAGGGTGTTGACTAAGGAGGTTGCTACTCCTCAAAAACAGACCAAAACAATACAGAAGAAGAAGAAAGTTGTTCCACAGGAAGAATCATCTAGTGATTCAGAAGAAGAAGTGGTCTTCAGTTCTGATGAAGACATGCAACAATAGCAAGATGCACAAGGAAAAGTGGACTGTACTATGCTCCCAGAGTGTTAGAATCGAACTAAAACAAGCCGAAAACGGTTTAAACTGAAACTTTATTATCAATAAAAGGTATCTATTACAAAGGTATGTCCTCCCTTATATAGAATGGATGAGAGAAGAGAGAATACAAATAAGAGATGTGAGACTAAAAATTTACATGACACACGCGGACTGTACAGACACAAACCGCACAAGCCACGCGGTTAGACAGAGGGGCTAACCGCTCGGCAACTGTTAGAGAGAGAGATAGAGATCGCCATGTGAGACCACCAGACCGCCCGATCTCCAAGTCACCAGTGACAAGCCGCTAGACCGCTTGGACCTCAGACAGCAGCACATAACAATCAACCCGCTGAAGGGAAACCGCCAGACCGCCCGGTCATCAACTCGCCAAGCCAGACCGCCAGACCACCCAGTCACCACTTCAACACTCCCCCTCAAGCTGGAGCATATATGTCGATCATGCCCAGCTTGTCACAAATATGAGAAAACGAGGCGGATACTGGCTTGGTGAAGATGTCAGCTAGCTCTTTTTCAGAAGTGACAAAGGGAGTGCAAATTTGTTCTTTTAAGATCTCTTCACGAATGAAATGACAGTCAACCTCAATGTGCTTGGTTCTTTCATGGAAGATTGGATTTTTGGAGATGCGTATCGCAGCCTTGTTGTCATAGAACATAGGTAGAGGATGGTTGTAGACGTCTCCCAAATCCAGCATAAGAGCCCGTAGCCATTTTAACTCACAAGTGGTCGATGCCATACTTCGATACTCTGCTTCAGCACTGGACCTGGAAACAACAGACTGCTTCTTGCTTTTCCATCTTACCAGATTTCCCCCAACAAAGGTGCAGAAACCAGAGGTAGACTTGCGATCCCCTTTGTCATCAGCGTAACTCGCATCTGAGTATGCTTCAACCTTCAGATGTCCATTCTTCTGAAATAGTAATCCTTTCCCAGGGGCTGCTTTGACATACTCCAAGATCCGCAATGCGGACTGTAGAGGGCACTCCCTGGGTGCTTGCATGAATTGACTTACCTTGCCCACAACATAGGAAATGTCGGGCCTGGTCACTGTGAGATATATGAGCTTACCAACCAGACGCCTGTACCGCGAACTATCTGAAAGAAGAGGCGAATCATCTGTCCAGGTTTTGTCTTCTCCAGTTGCCATGGGGCATCTGGCAGGTTTTGATCCAGACAATCCTGCCTCTTTTAAAAGATCAAGGGCATACTTACGCTGGGAGAGAACTAATGAGCCGGGCTTCCGAGAGATTTCAATCCCCAGAAAGTACTTTGGAGAGCCCATATCTTTTGTGACCAGATGTTGACGAAGATGTCGCTTTGTCAGGGCTACCCCTTCCTGATCATTGCCAGTGAGAAGAATATCATCGACGTACACAGCAAGAACAACCAGCCTAGAGGGGGTTTTGCGAATAAAGAGAGAGTGATCGGCGGAGCTTCGCACAAAACCAACGGCCGCCACGATGCCGCTGAACTTGTCAAACCAAGCTCGAGGGCTCTGCTTGAGGCCATAGATTGCCTTCTTCAGTCAGCATACTCGAGTCTCCCCCTGAGCAACATACCCAGGAGGTTGCTCCATGTAGACGGCCTCCTGAAGATCACCATAAAGGAAGGCATTCTTGACATCCAGCTGGGAAATCGGCCAATCCCTATTTACAACCACAGAGAGAAGAACCCGGATAGTACTGAGACGAGCCACGGGGGAGAAGGTGTCAAAGTAATCAACCCCATAGGTCTGAGTAAAGCCCTTAGCAACCTGGCGAGCCTTATAACGATCCACAATGCCGTCTGGGCCAAATTTGACCACAAAGACCCAGCGACAACCAATAACATCAGTGCCAAAGGGAGGAGGAATAAGAGTCCAGGTACCCCGCTCAGTTAGGGTCGTAATTTCCTCATCCATAGCCATCTTCCAATGAGGAAAAGCAAGGGCCTCCTGGTAGGATCGGGGTGTGGCAGTGGCAGAAATAGCCAGTGCAAAAGCCCTGCGAGAAGGGGTAAGACGATCATATGAAACAACAGCAGCAAGGGGGTGTAGGGTACACGTCCGCACCCCTTTGCGAAGAGCTATAGGAAGATCCAGGTCAGCGGGTCCCTCGGCATTCGGCGCATCCTTGGCAGAGAGAGCTGGCCCGGGAGTAGAGAGCGACGACGGTGGAGAGGAGGGAGATGGTGGCGGAGAAAGAGTCGGAGTGAGAGGAGTGGAAGGAGACGGTGTAGGGGTGGAGATCGCAGTAGGAGACGAGGGAACGAAGGGAACAGTAGGAGAATCAGAAGTTGGGAGACGAGGAGAGGAGTCAGCCGAGAAGTAGGAGGTATTCTCGAAGAAGGTGACGTCAGCAGAGACGAACTGCTTACGAAGGACGGGATCAAAGCAATAATAGCCTTTCTGAGTGGTGGAGTACCCCAGAAAGACACATTTGGTGGAGCGAGGGGAGAGCTTATCACGGGTGGCAGAAGGGGCATGCACAAATGCAGTGCATCCAAAGATTTGGAGAGGGAGAGGAAACGGTTCCTTGCCCGGATACAGAATGGAGAATGGGGTTTTTCCGTGGAGAACCGTGGAGGGAATGCGATTGATAAGGTAGCAGGCAAGGAGAACAGCATAGCCCCAATAGGAGCGAGGAACATGCATCTGGGTCATCAAGGTGCGAGCAACATCGAGGAGGTGACGATTTTTGCGTTCTGGCACACCATTTTGTTGTGAAGTATAGACACAACTAGTTTGATGAATAATCCCATTTTGCATGCAGAAGGCAGAAAAATCATGACTGACATATTCTTGGGCATTATCAGATCGAAAAACTTTAATAGAAACATTAAACTGAGTTTTGATCATGAGATAGAAGGACGTCCATACAGAGAATAATTCGGAGCGATCTTTTAACAGATACACCCACGTACAGCGAGAGAAATCATCAATGAACGTGACAAAATATGAACTACCCCGAGCAACGGTAAGAGTAGGAGAAGGACCCCAAACATCGGAGTGGATGAGATCAAACAGATGGGTAGAGCCACAAACATGTTTTGGAGGAAAGGAGGAGCGGTGATGCTTGCCAAGCTGACAGGCCTCACAGTTGAGCGGAGGACTTTGGGGAGGAAGGTGGGGCAAAAGTTGACAAAGAAGGCGTGGAGGAGCATGACCAAGGCGGAGATGCCATTGGAGAAGATCGGTGGAGGTGGAGGAGAAGGTGGAGAAAGCAGAAATGTTGTCCAAGAAGTATAGCCCGCCACTCTCAGTCCCAGTAGCAATCGTCCGTTGGGAGTCCGGATCCTGAAAAGAGCAAGAAGTAGAAGTAAATGTGACGGAACATTGTAATTGCTTGCACAGAGAGGTAACAGATAACAAGTTACACGGGAACTTGGGCACGTAGAGAGTATCCGCCAAGTGAAGAGACGGAGTGACATGAACAATCCCCGTCCCTTGGACCGATGATGAAGAGCCATCAACGAGAATAACCGGGGGCGACCGATCATGTGTTTCTAGGAGAGAAAAACACTGGAGATTGCCGGTCATATGATTAGTAGCACCGGTGTCGATCAGCCATTTTCCTTGAGTAACAACATGGGCACTACCAGAAGACGTGACCACCGAGGAGAATGGCTTTGAGGAGTATATGCAATCCATGAAGGGAGGAACCAAAAAACTACAGCGGTCACGGTGACCGCACACCAGCAACAAGAAGGGCCACGACCAAGGTGCAGAGCAAGGCAAAGCGGAAGAAGAGGGAAGCACAAGCCGCGCGACTAAAGCAGAGGTCGTGGCGACTAACAAGCAGGAGCGGCTAAAGGAAGAACCGCACAGAGGAGATCAGGCCGCTGCGACTTAGAGATAGGTCGCGGGAACTAAGATAGAGAGCGGCTAAGGAAGCAGGGCAGAGAGGCTACCAAAACAAGGAAGAACCCGTGCGAACAGAGGGAAATTGCAGCGGTTAGAGAAAAAAATCTGCAGCGGTCACGAGGGGGGACAACAGCGGCCAGAAAAGCCACGACCAAGCCGCAGAAACAAGCAGAGGGAAAGAAGTCGAGCGGCTAGATAACAGACCGTGCGAACAGAAGAAGCCCGCTGGGAGGCAAAAAACGACGAACAAGGCAAACAGGCCGCGACAACAGAGAAGAGGAGCAGCTAGAATGGAGGGCGCAGCGACTAAGCACAGGTCACAACGAGAATAAGGAGAAACAAAGAGGTCGCGCACACAAATGGCAATGACAAGGAGAAAAGAAGCCGTGCGAACAGGGCACAGACCGGAAGAAACAAGCCGCGAGAATAGGCCGCGAGAAGAAGCAAGCCGCGCGGACAGTTCGCGCGGTCAGAGAGGGCGCACAGAATCAGGCGAAGAAAACGGATTCCTCTGATACCATGTTAGCATCGAACTAAAACAAGCCGGAAATGGTTTAAACTGAAACTTTATTATCAGTAAAAGGTATCTATTACAAAGGTATGGCCTCCCTTATATAGAATGGAGGAGAGAAGAGAGAATACAAATAAGAGATGTGAGACTAAAAATTTACATGACACACGCGGACTGTACAGACACAAACCGCACAAGCCGCGCGGTTAGACAGAGGGGCTAACCGCTCGGCAACTGTTAGAGAGAGAGAGAGATCGCCAGACCGCCCGATCTCCAAGTCACCAGTGACAAGCCGCTAGACCGCTTGGACCTCAGACAGCAGCACATAACAATCAACCCGCTGAAGGGAAACCGCCAGACCGCCCGGTCATCAACTCGCCAAGCCAGAACGCCAGACCACCCAGTCACCACTTCAACACTCCCCCTCAAGCTGGAGCATATATGTCGATCATGCCCAGCTTGTCACAAATATGAGAAAACGAGGCGGATACTGGCTTGGTGAAGATGTCAGCCAGCTTTTTTTCAGAAGTGACAAAGGGAGTGCAAATTTGTTCTTTTAAGATCTCTTCACGAATGAAATGACAGTCAACCTCAATGTGCTTGGTTCTTTCATGGAAGACTGGATTTTTGGAGATGTGTATCGCAGCCTTGTTGTCACAGAACATAGGTAGAGGATGATTGTAGACGTCTCCCAAATACAGCATAAGAGCCCGTAGCCATTTTAACTCACAAGTGGTCGATGCCATACTTCGATACTCAGCTTCAGCACTGGACCTGGAAACAACAGACTGCTTCTTGCTTTTCCATCTTACCAGATTTCCCCCAACAAAGGTGCAGAAACCAGAGGTAGACGTGCGATCCCCTTTGTCATCAGCGTAACTCGCATCTGAGTATGCTTCAACCTTCAGATGTCCATTCTTCTAAAATAGTAATCCTTTCCCAGAGGCTGCTTTGACATACTCCAAGATCCGCAATGCGGACTGTAGATGGCACTCCTTGGGTGCTTGTATGAATTGACTTATCTTGCCCACAGCATAGGAAATGTCGGGCCTGGTCACTGTGAGATATATGAGCTTACCAACCGGACGCCTGTACCGCGAACTATCTGAAAGAAGAGGCGAATCATCTGTCCAGGTTTTGTCTTCTCCAGTTTCCATGGGGCATCTGGCAGGTTTTGCTCCAGACAATCCTGCCTCTTTTAAAAGATCAAGGGCATACTTACGCTGGGAGAGAACTAATGAGCTGGGCTTCCGAGAGATTTCGATCCCCAGAAAGTACTTTGGAGAGCCCATATCTTTTGTGACCAGATGTTGACGAAGATGTCGCTTTGTCAGGTCTACCCCTTCCTGATCATCACCAGTGAGAAGAATATCATCGACGTACACAGCAAGAACAACCAGCCTAGAGGGGGTTTTGCGAATAAAGAGAGAGTGATCGGTGGAGCTTCGCACAAAACCAACGGCCGCCACGATGCCGCTGAACTTGTCAAACCAAGCTCGAGGGCTCTGCTTGAGGCCATAGATTGCCTTCTTCAGCCGGCATACTCGAGTCTCCCCCTGAGCAACATACCCAGGAGGTTGCTCCATGTAGACGGCCTCCTGAAGATCACCATAAAGGAAGGCATTCTTGACATCCAGCTGGGAAATCGGCCAATCCCTATTTACAGCCATAGAGAGAAGAACCCGGATAGTACTGAGACGAGCCACGGGGGAGAAGGTGTCAAAGTAATCAACCCCATAGGTCTGAGTAAAGCCCTTAGCAACTAGGCGAGCCTTATAACGATCCACTGTGCCGTCTGGGCCAAATTTGACCACAAAGACCCAGCGACAACCAATAACATCAGTACCAAAGGGAGGAGGAATAAGAGTCCAGGTACCCCGCTCAGTTAGGGTCGTCATTTACTCATCCATAGCCATCTTCCAATGAGGAAAAGCAAGGGCCTCCTGGTAGGATCGGGGTGTGGTAGTGGCAGAAATAGCCAGTGCAAAAGCCCTGTGAGAAGGGGTAAGACGATCATATGAAACAACAACAGCAAGGGGGTGTAGGGTACACGTCCGCACCCCTTTGCGAAGAGCTATAGGAAGATCCAGGTCAGCGGGTCCCTTGGCATCCGGCGCATCCTTGGCAGAGAGAGCTGGCCCGGGAGTAGAGAGCGTTGGCGGTGGAGAGGAGGGAGATGGTGGCGGAGAAAGAGTCGGAGTGAGAGGAGTGGAAGGAGACGGTGTGTAACACCCCAAATTGTTGTAGGAGCGACGGGGATCATTTTTGGGCCAAGTCGGGTTTTTGGTGCAGGTGACACGGGCCCCGACACGGGCGTGTCGGAGGCCGTGTCGGGCGTGTCGAGATCGAGCCGTGTCGTCGACCAGTTCAGGTCGACGATGGTCGTGTGGAGGGACACGGCCTAGGACACGGGCGTGTCCCAGGCCGTGTCACTCAAGGGAATCGTCGAAGTGGTACACGGGCCGTGACACGGGCACAGACACGGGCGTGTCAGATGTGTCACGGGCGTGTCCCATGCCGTGTCAACAAGCCGTGTACCACTCTGACTGCAAGGTGTCGATTTATTGCACACGGGGGGCGTGACACGGGTCCCGACACGGGCGTGTCGCAGTCGACACGGGCGTGTCAGAGGCCGTGTCACATGCCGTGTGCTGGTTTTCAATCGGGGTCGAGACGGCGAATGAGCTACACGGCCAGGCACACGGCCGTGTGCCAACCCGTGTTCGGCCCAGATTTTATGATTTCAGATCTAATCTTGGCCGTTCGTTTCCTTGACTTTGGATCCGACGGTGGGGGGCTGCTCCTGGGTGGTTTTAGCCGGGATTTAGGGTTGGGAATCCTCATTTCCCTTAGCCATTCTCTCTCTAAGAGTTTAGAGAGAAGGGAAAGCAAAGAGGAAGGAGGAGTCCAAGATCCGGCCGCTGGAGGAGCTTCGGAGTTCCGAATCACGATCCGAGTCCAGATCCGCGGAGGCGACGCCGTTGCGGTGCTTTCCAACCGTATAGTTTTTGATGGCGCCGCGGAAGAATGCAAGGGTAACGATTTCTCATCCTTGGGCATGTGAAGCCCTCTTTTCCTTTGCATAGGAAGCCCGCTCTCGCGAGTGAGCGAAGAGTTGGAGCGTTCCTTGGGGTAGATATGTGAAGTCCCCCTTGTGTAGAGTCCGTATGCGAAAACGGACATAGGCATTGTGTGTGAAGCCTATCCGGACAAGTAGAGCCGGATCGGTGATGTTGCATTGCATACGAACCGGGGAAGACTCCGGGTGTTTGGGTGTTTTTCGGGTTTTCTACGTGGTAGATTGCATCAGGGAGCCTTGGAGATTAACTCCAAGGTGCACCCAGAAAACTGGGCAAAGGCGGTTTTTGCCAACACAGTGGCCGGGGAGCCAACGTGAACATAACCGGGTTATGTGATTGTTGTGGCGGAAACGGGACTCAGTGAGTCTTGACCTGCGCATATGGCTTAAATTGTCGTTGCGGTATGAGCACGGGTCAGGCGGAACCGTACCCGGTCTATGTCGTTCGGTAGGACCGTTGGCATGGATGAGGGTCTTCGGCGGTCTATGGCTTAAATTGCCGTGACCAAGGCCAGGAAGGCAAAATGCTCATATGGACGACCGTTCAAGAGGCGGTGGTGGATTGGGAATGTCTATGGCTTGAATTGACGTGACGTTGGCCGGTTCGCCGAGAATGTGCCCTGAGTGCACGGGGTGTGTGGCCGTGCGAGCCTACACCTGTGTTGATGTGTGTTCACATTAATAGCATTGCCTATACTAATGAAGTGCAGGGAAAGAGAATCGCCGCCCCGATTTTGGGGGCGGGATCGTTATAATTTGGTCAGCATTGCTGACCGTTGCTATTGTTTGCCACCGGGCGGTGGTTTGTGGCTTGCAGGTGCTGCGGAGCAGAGCGGGAAATAGCGGGCCAAAGCCCTTGTTGCTGTGCCGGCCCTCGAAGGCCTAATTGCTTATGTATCTTTCCCGTTTTCATGTATGGCCGGCCTACGTGCCGAAGTTTGGAAAACACTATTTTGTTAAGTGAACAATGTAAGGCCTTAAGGCCAATTCTCTTTTGTGTATGATTACATTCCTGAGTTGGTAGTTGACATTCATGCTTTGTAGCAGGGTTCTTATTTTCTTTTGCAACTTAATAATTTGCTTCCGCTAGGTGTTGTGTAGGACGACATGATTGGTTGAATGGTTTCAACGCGTAACCAACCGGTCTGTCCGTAGTATATGGCGTCGGGCCCTGGCCGGACCTACTGCTATATGCTATGTGACGGATAGGGGTGTTACAAATTGGTATCAGACTACTGGTTTCGGTCAAGCTTAAATGAATTCGTGGATGAATTCACTTTAAGGGGTGGTGAGCACATGTGTGCGTCATCGTTATAACATGAAAAGAACCCATGAATGTCCACTTAGGAATGAAAATATACATGTTTGAGGAACCTGCGTGTTCCTATAATTGCTGTTTACAGTAATTTTTGGGTCGCTTATCGGTGTGTTTCACGATTATAGGTGACTAGAAGTGGTGCTGGGCCGTCTGAGTGGCCAGGTTCTGAGGCGAGCAGTGCGCCAAGCGATGCGCCTGCAACACCTCCGTCTGCCGAGACCATTAGGTTGGTGGCAGAAGCGGTCATGGCAATGATCAATGTGCAGCCTGCAAGGCAGGTGCAGCAGCCCGCTCCTGCTATGGAGCAAGTACCTCTTCAGACGGCAGAGCAAAGGAGGGTTGAGCAAGTAGTGTTGGAGCCAGAGTTGCCTAGGAGAGCAACGGAAAGACAACTGAAGCACGTGATGGGTTTTCACCCACCTGTATTCACGGGGGCAGAAACCCGACCCAAGCAGAGGATTTGCTCTCAAGGGTCAACAGGGTGATGACTGCGACGGAAACGGAAGAGTGGCAGAAGACCACTATAGCGACGTTCCTTTTGGATGGGGACGCAAGGTTATGGTGGGAAGGCCTAGAGCTACATCAGTTGCGGGGAAGGCCGTTGGCCGAAGTTTCAATGGAGGAGTTTGCGAGACTGTTCATGGCTCGATACCTCCCCTCGGCGCAGAGGATTGCGCTAGAAAGCGAATTTCAGAAGTTGGTGCAAGGGGATTGTACCGTTGATGAGTACCTCCACGAGTTTACTCGGTTGGGGAGATATGCCGGCGCTACCTTCGCAGACGAGGAGCGCAAGACGTGTCGCTTCTATGAAGGGCTAAGAGATGATTTAAGGTTGCTACTGTCGGGGCCCAAGGCGCAGGGTTTCATGACCCTGGTCAATTCGGCCCGGTCCTTAGAGAAGGACATGAAGAATGTACAAGCAAAGAAGGAATCCAGTAGCAAGAAAGCGGAGTTCAAGGCACCGACTACGTCGAAGTCGGGCTACCGCAAATTCTATAAGAAAGCTAAGACGTCGGGTCCAGCTGCTTCAGGTGCCTCGGGGACAACTACCAATCGAACCCCGGGCGCTTGTTTCACGTGTGGGAAGCCGGGGCACTTTGCCCGTGATTGCTGGAGTGGACGCTCAAAGTCCGAAAGGAAACAAGGAGCTACCTACGAGGAGAAGGACAAAGCGGTGGAGTCGACCGCGTCCCACTATGCTCCGACTCAGCCTAGAGTCTATAACTTGGGCCAGCAGGAGGCCATCAAGCAAGCGGATGTGGTGACAGGTATGAGTTAATTTATAGCAAGTTAGCTTTAATACCGTTATCTATTGCTTGTTAGCCTAATATTGTTTGTATAGGCTTTGTTGTGATTAGCGATAGTCCGGCACGGGCACTGTTCGATACGGGAGCTTCACACTCCTTCTTGTCCGAAAGCTTTATATCGCGCATCGGAGTCCCTTCTTCGATGGCGAAGGACAAGTTGGATGTGCTGCTACCGAATGGGTGCTCGATGCGTGCGGACAGGGTGTGCGCTGTAAAGGTTCACATTGGGAGCCAAGAGTTCGACTTGCTAGCGTCATTGCTGCCGCTAGTAGAGTTCGACGTGATCTTTGGAATGGATTGGCTGTCAGAGCAGAAAGCTTGGATTGACTGTGACCGGAAGGAGGTCAAGCTAGGTGTAGGGCGGGAGACTACATTCGAGGGGTTAAAGGGGTCGAGCAGGACACTGATGTCTGCTCTTCAGGTGGTGAAGGCAGTTCGTGCTGGTGCAGAGCTGTTCTTTGCAATAGTGGGGGCTGTGGAGCCAAAGTCCCCGTTGGATAGCATCCCCGTGGTTTGCGAATACCCCGATGTGTTCCCGGATAGCCTTCCCGGAGCCCCACCGCAGCGGGAGATTGATTTCACCATCGAGCTCGTACCGGGGGCCAAACCGGTGTCACGCGCTCCGTATAGGTTGGCGCCTAAGGAGATGGCAGAGTTGAAAGTTCAGCTAGAGGAGCTGATGGAGCAAGGAAATGTGCGTCCAAGCTCGTCGCCTTGGAGCGCACCGGTCCTCTTCGTTAAGAAGAAGGACGGGAGTATGCGGCTGTGTATCGACTACAGAGAGTTGAACAAGCTGATGGAGAAGAATAAGTACCCGATCCCGAGGATTGATGATCTCTTTGATCAGTTAGTCGGATCGTCGGTATACTCCAAGTTGGACTTGAAGTCGGGGTACTATCAGCTGAGGATCAGGGAGTGTGATATCCTGAAGACGGCGTTCAGTACGAGGTATGGGCATTTCGAGTTCACGGTCATGCCGTTTGGACTGACGAATGCGCCATCGGTATTTATGGATCTGATGAACAGGACGTTCAGAGATTTCCTGGATCGCTTTGTGATCGTCTTTATTGACTATATTTTGGTATACTCGCAGTGCGAAGAAGACCACTTCAAGCATTTGCATTTGGTGTTGGAGACTTTGAGGAGGAATGAGCTTTACGCAAAGTTCTCCAAGTGCGAGTTCTGGCTACCCTCGGTAGCGTTCCTTGGTCATATAGTGAGTGGGGAAGGTATAGCGGTGGATCCGGCGAAGATCGTTGCGATACGGGAGTGGCCTGCGTTATCTTCTGTCGCGGAAGTCCGTAGTTTTCTCGGGCTTGCCGGATATTACAGGCGCTTCGTAGAGAACTTCTCGCGGGTAGCGTTACCTCTCACGAAGTTGACAAGGAAGGATCAGAAATTCTTGTGGACGCAAGAGTGCGTGCAAGCTTTTGAGGAGCTGAAGAGGCGGTTGACCACGACACCAGTGCTTAGTTCGCCGAGTGGGACCGAGGGCTTTGAGGTGTATAGCGATGCTTCGGGTAGTGGCTTGGGCTGCGTATTGTTGCAGCATGGAAGTGTGATCGCGTATGGATCGTGTCAGCTGAAAGTGCATGAAAGAAATTATCCGGTGCACGACTTGGTGTTGGCGGCCGTGATTTTTGCACTCAAGTTGTGGAGGCACTACCTATACGGCGTAAGGGTCGATATATACACCGATCACAAGAGCTTAAAATACTTGTTGGATCAAAAGGACCTTAATATGAGGCAGAGGAGGTGGATGGAGTTCCTGGGGGACTACACCTTCAAGATACATTATGTACCCGGGAAGGGCAACGCAGTTGCAGATGCGCTGAGCCGCAGGGCTCCCGCCCGAGCCAACTGGTTGTCGGTGCATGATGAGCGGCTAGTGCGGGAGTTGGAGGAGCTTGAGATCTGTTGCGTTGACAAGCAGACGAGCGCCAAAGCAATGTTATACTGGACAGAGGTGCAGTATGACCTGGCTGACCGGGTTCGGCAGGCATTGGAGTTAGATGATTCCATGAAAGAGCTTATGGAGGCCGCTCTGGATGGGTCAAATTCCCAGTTCTCGGTGGATGATGGTTTGTTAAGAAAGGATCATCGGTTGTGCGTCCCGAGTGGGGGTAACCTCCGGGCGGAGTTGATGTACGAGGCTCATCATACCAAGTACTCAATCCACCCAGGGAGCACGAAGATGTATCGTGATCTCAAGAAGCTGTTTTGGTGGCCGGGGCTTAAGAAAGATGTGGCGTTGTACGTGGCTAAATGCCAAACGTGCGCCTTGGTGAAGGCGGAGTGCCAAAAGCCAGGAGGATTTCTGAAATCCTTGCCTATACCGGAGTGGAAATTCGATGATATATCTATGGACTTTGTGCACAGGTTGCCAAGGTCGCAGAAGGGGAACGACGCCATCTGGGTGATCGTAGATCGACTAACCAAGGTGTCGCATTTCATTCCGCATAGGAAGGATGATCCAGTGGAGAAATTGGCAAAGTTGTATGTCGACAATATTGTTAGGCTGCATGGTGTGCCCCGTAGCATTGTGAGTGATCGCGATGGGCGGTTCACGTCAAATGATTGGAGGTTGGTGCAGCAGATGCTGGGAACAAAGTTAAAGTTCAGCACAGCTTTCCATCCGCAGACGGATGGGCAGACCGAGAGGGTCAATAGAACGTTGGAGGACATGCTCCGCATGTGTGTTCTAGACTTCGGGAAGCATTGGGAAGACCACCTTTATTTGGTGGAGTTCGCGTACAACAACAGCTACCAAGCGAGTATACAAATGGCGCCCTTCGAGGCCCTGTATGGTAGGAAGTGTCGCACGCCGTTATCGTGGCTTGAAGCGGGTGAGGCAAGGTTGTACAAGAAACAGGAGGTGGAGAGTGCTACCTCGTTAGTGCGGATCATTCGGGAGCGCTTGTTGATCGCTCAGGACCGGCAGGCGAAGTATTACAATGCCAAGCACCGGAACGTGGAGTTCGCGGTAGACGATTGGGTATACCTGAAAGTGAAGCCGTTCAAGGGGGTTTCGCGGGTGAGACGCTTGAAGAAGCTGAGCCCAAGATACCTTAGACCTTTTGAGGTTCTGGAGCGAGTCGGCGAAGCTGCTTACCGTTTGAAGCTATCGGTGGAGTTGAGTGGATTACATGATGTGTTCCACATTTCTGTGTTGCGGAAGGCGGTGCAAGAGCCTTCGCAGGTGATCGCGGTTGACCAAGTGCCGGTGGACGAAGGGTTGACGACAAGGGTCAAGCCCGTTCGTATTGAAGATGTTGAGGTCAAGAGGCTTCGTAACAAGGAGATCCGGATGGTTAAGGTCCGGTGGGATAACTGCGGGCGTGAGGAGCTCTCTTGGGAACGAGAGCAGACTATGCTCGAGGAGTACCCGGAATTATTCCGCTCAGGTACTGTTTTACGTTAAGTCCTGTTTTTCCTTTATTAATTTCGTGGACGAAATTCTTTAAGGGGGGTAGAATTGTAACACCCCAAATTGTTGTAGGAGCGACGGGGATCGTTTTTGGGACAAGTCGGGTTTTTGGTGCAGGTGACACGGGCCCCGACACGGGCGTGTCGAAGGCCGTGTCGGGCGTGTCGAGCTCGAGCCGTGTCGTCGACCAGTTCAGGTCGACGATGGTCGTGTGGAGGGATACGGCCTAGGACACGGGTGTGTCCCAGGCCGTGTCACTCAAGGGAATTGTCGAAGTAGTACACGGGCCGTGACGCGGGCACAGACACGGGCGTGTCAGATGTGACACGGGCGTGTCCCATGCCGTGTCAACAAGCCGTGTACCACTCTGACTGCAAGGTGTCGATTTATTGCACACGGGGGGCGTGACACGGGTCCCGACACGGCCGTGTCGCAGTCGACACGGGCGTGTCGGAGGCCGTGTCACATGCCGTGTGCTGGTTTTCAATCGGGGTCGAGACGGCGAATGAGCTACACGGCCAGGCACACGGCCGTGTGCCAACCCGTGTTCGGCCCAGATTTTATGATTTCAGATCTAATCTTGGCCGTTCGTTTCCTTGACTTTGGATCCGACGGTGGGGGGCTGCTCCTGGGTGGTTTTAGCCGGGATTTAGGGTTGGGAATCCTCATTTCCCTTAGCCATTCTCTCTCTAAGAGTTTAGAGAGAAGGGAGAGCAAAGAGGAAGGAGGAGTCCAAGATCCGGCCGCCGGAGGAGCTTCGGAGTTCCGAATCACGATCCGAGTCCAGATCCGCAGAGGCGACGCCGTTGCGGTGCTTTCCAACCGTATAGTTTTCGATGGCGCCGCGGAAGAATGCAAGGGTAACGATTTCTCATCCTTGGGCATGTGAAGCCCTCTTTTCCTTTGCATAGGAAGCCCGCTCTCGCGAGTGAGCGAAGAGTTGGAGCGTTCCTTGGGGTAGATATGTGAAGTTCCCTTGTGTAGAGTCCGTATGCGAAAACGGACATAGGCATTGTGTGTGAAGCCTATCCGGACAAGTAGAGCCGGATCGGTGATGTTGCATTGCATACGAACCGGGGAAGACTCCGGGTGTTTGGGTGTTTTTCGGGTTTTCTACGTGGTAGATTGCATCAGGGAGCCTTGGAGATTAACTCCAAGGTGCACCCGGAAAACTGGGCAAAGGCGGGTTTTGCCAACACGGTGGCCGGGGAGCCAACGTGAACATAACCGGGTTATGTGATTGTTGTGGCGGAAACGGGACTCGGTGAGTCTTGACCTGCGCATATGGCTTAAATTGTCGTTGCGGTATGAGCACGGGTCAGGCGGAACCGTACCCGGTCTATGTCGTTCGGTAGGACCGTTGGCATGGATGAGGGTCTTCGGTGGTCTATGGCTTAAATTGCCGTGACCAAGGCCAGGAAGGCAAAATGCTCATATGGACGACCGTTCAAGAGGCGGTGGTGGATTGGGAACGTCTATGGCTTGAATTGACGTGACGTTGGCCGGTTCGCCGAGAATGTGCCCTGAGTGTACGGGGTGTGTGGCCATGCGAGCCTACGCCTGTGTTGATGTGTGTTCACATTAATAACATTGCCTATACTAATGAAGTGCAGGGAAAGAGCATCGCCGCCCCGATTTTGGGGGCGGGATCGTTATAATTTGGTCAGCATTGCTGACCGTTGCTATTGTTTGCCACCGGGCGGTGGTTTGTGGCTTGCAGGTGCTGCGGAGCAGAGCGGGAAATAGCGGGCCAAAGCCCTTGTTGCTGTGCCGGCCCTCGAAGGCCTAATTGCTTATGTATCTTTCCCGTTTTCATGTATGGCCGGCCTGCGTGCCGAAGTTTGGAAAACACTATTTTGTTAAGTGAACAATGTAAGGCCTTAAGGCCAGTTCTCTTTTGTGTATGATTACATTCCTGAGTTGGTAGTGGACATTCATGCTTTGTAGCAGGGTTCTTATTTTCTTTTGCAACTTAATAATTTGCTTCCGCTAGGTGTTGTGTAGGACGACATGATTGGTTGAATGGTTTCAACGCGTAACCAACCGGTCTGTCCGTAGTATATGACGTCGGGCCCCGGCCGGACCTACTGCTATATGCTATGTGACGGATAGGGGTGTTACACGGTGTAGGGGTGGAGATCGTAGTAGGAGACGAGGGAACGAAGGGAACAGTAGGAGAATCAGAAGCTGGGAGACGAGGAGAGGAGTCAGCCGAGAAGTAGGAGGTATTCTCGAAGAAGGTGACGTCAGCAGATACGAACTGCTTACGAAGGACGGGATCAAAGCAACAATAGCCTTTCTGAGTGGTGGAGTACCCCAGAAAGACACATTTGGTGGAGCGAGGGGAGAGCTTATCACGGGTGGCAGAAGGGGCATGCACAAATGCAGTGCATCCAAAGATTTGGAGAGGGAGAGGAAACGGTTCCTTGCCCGGATACAGAATGGAGAATGGGGTTTTTCCGTGGAGAACCGTGGAGGGAATGCGATTGATAAGGTAGCAGGCAAGGAGAACAGCATAGCCCCAATAGGAGCGAGGAACATGCATCTGGGTCATCAAGGTGCGAGCGACATCGAGGAGGTGACGATTTTTGCGTTCTGGCACACCATTTTGTTGTGAAGTATAGACACAACTAGTTTGATGAATAATCCCATTTTGCATGCAGAAGGCAGAAAAATCATGACTGACATATTCTTGGGCATTATCAGATCGAAAAACTTTAATAGAAACATTAAACTGAGTTTTGATCATGAGATAGAAGGACGTCCATACAGAGAATAATTTGGAGCGATCTTTTAACAGATACACCCACGTACAGCGAGAGAAATCATCAATGAACGTGACAAAATATGAACTACCCCGACCAACGGTAAGAGTAGGAGAAGGACCCCAAACATCGGAGTGGATGAGATCAAACGGACGGGTAGAGCCACAAACATGTTTTGGAGGAAAGGAGGAGCGGTGATGCTTGCCAAGCTGACAGGCCTCACAGTTGAGCGGAGGACTTTGGGGAGGAAGGTGGGGCAGAAGTTGACAAAGAAGGCGTGGAGGAGCATGACCAAGGCGGAGATGCCATTGGAGAAGATCGGTGGAGGTGGAGGAGAAGGTGGAGAAAGCAGAAATGTTGTCCAAGAAGTATAGCCAGCCACTCTCAGTCCCAGTAGCAATCGTCCGTTGGGAGTCCGGATCCTGAAAAGAGCAAGAAGTAGAAGTAAATGTGACGGAACATTGTAATTGCTTGCACAGAGAGGTAACAGATAACAAGTTACACGGGAACTTGGGCACGTAGAGAGTATCCGCCAAGTGAAGAGACGGAGTGACATGAACAATCCCCGTCCCTTGGACCGATGATGAAGAGCCATCAGCGAGAATAACCGGGGGCGACCGATCATGTGTTTCTAGGAGAGAAAAACACTGGAGATTGCCGGTCATATGATTAGTAGCACCAGTGTCGATCAGCCATTTTCCTTGAGTAACAACATGGGCACTACCAGAAGACGTGACCACCGAGGAGAATGGCTTTGAGGAGTATATGCAATCCATGAAGGGAGGAACCAAAAAACTGCAGCGGTCACGGTAACCGCACACCAGCGACAAGAAGGGCCACGACCAAGGTGCAGAGCAAGGTAAAGCGGAAGAAGAGGGAAGCACAAGCCGCGCGACTAAAGCAGAGGTCATGGCGACTAACAAGCAGGAGCGGCTAAAGGAAGAACCGCACAGAGGAGATCAGGCCGCTGCGACTTAGAGATAGGTCGCGGGAACTAAGATAGAGAGCGGCTAAGGAAGCAGGGCAGAGAGGCTACCAAAACAAGGAAGAACCCGTGCGAACAGAGGGAAATCGAAGCGGTTAGAGAAAAAAATCTGCAGCGGTCACGAGGGGGGACAATAGCGGCCAGAAAAGCCACGACCAAGCCGCAGAAACAAGCAGAGGGAAAGAAGTCGAGCGGCTAGATAACAGACCGTGCGAACAGAAGAAGCCAGCTGGGAGGCGAAAAACGGCGAACAAGGCAAACAGGCCGCGGCAACAGAGAAGAGGAGCCGCTATAATGGAGGGCGCAACGACTAAGCATAGGTCACAACGAGAATAAGGAGAAACAAAGAGGTCGCGCACACAAATGGCAACGACAAGGAGAAAAGAAGCCGTACGAACAGGGCACAGACCGAAAGAAACAAGCCGCGAGAATAGGCCGCGAGAAGAAGCAAGCCGCGCGGACAGTTCGCGCGTTCAGAGAGGGCGCACAGAATCAGGCGGAGAAAACGGATTCCTCTGATACCATGTTAGCATCGAACTAAAACAAGCCGGAAATGGTTTAAACTGAAACTTTATTATCAGTAAAAGGTATCTATTATAAAGGTATGGCCTCCCTTATATAGAATGGAGGAGAGAAGAGAGAATACAAATAAGAGATGTGGGACTAAAAATTTACATGACACACGCGGACTGTACAGACAGAAACCGCACAAGCCGCGCGGTTAGACAGAGGGGCTAACCGCTCGGTAACTGTCAGAGAGAGAGAGAGAGAGATCGCCATGTGAGACCGCCAGACCGCCCGATCTCCAAGTCACCAGTGACAAGCCGCTAGACCGCTTGGACCTCATACAGCAGCACATAACAATCAACCCACTAAAGGGAAACTGCCAGACCGCCTGGTCATCAACTCGCCAAGCCAGACCGCCAGACCGCCCAGTCACCACTTCAACACAGAGTAACAAAGAATCTCTACTCCAGGGGGAGAAGACCCTGTACCAGCAGTACAAGACACTATACTTACTAATCTGCTTGGTCAAGGGGGAGTAAATGGTGCTGCTACACTAGACATTGAGTTAGTAGTTGATACTGTGATGGATATAGTCTTTGATATAAATAAGGAAGCACTACTGCATGTAGAGGAAGAGGCACCTGAGGTGCATATGAAGGATACTGCTCAGATTGGGCAAGTAAGTTTCTCCTTCCTAGAAAGGTCACTGGAAAAGGACATGGAATTCTAGGGAGAACCATGTATTTTACAAACTAATCTTATTCCTCCTGTTCAAATGTTGCATGAGGTAACCTTGGAGGAGTTGTTCCCTGACTCATTAGCAGTAAGGACTGAGGGCGAGCAACAACCATAGGACAAAGAACTACCAGAGACTGAGGGGGTGAAATTGCTGAAGAATACTATAAACAAAGAGACTGTTTACATAGAAAGTTCATCTTCTGATGATGAAGAAGCCAACTTTGCTAAGAAAAGGAAACTTGCTGTAATGAAGAAGAGAAGCTCTGGCTATAAGAGGGCCTTACAAACAGCCACACCACCTCCAGCTCCAAGTATGGACTTTAATTCCTTAATGGTCCAATTGTAACTAAAACTAGATGAACAATGGACAGCTTTTGAAAAGTATGTGGATGAAACTCATAAACAGTTGCAATACCAGCTAGCTCAGGACATCAAGTCAATCAGATTTGAAGTGAGTCTGCACAAGAAAGAAATGACAGACTGCTTTGAGAAAGGAGGCCATGCAGTTGTGTATCTGGCCACTTAGCAGCAGGAACTGAAAACTAAAGCAACTGATATGGCAGAGAAACATGCCTATATCTTAGAAAATCAATTTAGAACATATGAGAATCTCACGGATTCTCATAATGAAATTCTCACAAAGATTGCAGCACTATCTGTTGCTGTCAAAACACAAGTTACAAAACTAATTCAGACTAATCTAGCTGCTGTCAAAACGGCGATAGAGGCTGCCCAAATAGCTATTACCTCTCAAATTCATAAATTTGGGGTCTACTACAGAGAAGGGATTAATCATCTGGATGGTCAAGTCAGATTTCACAAGGATGAACTCAGAGATCATGTTGAAAGAGAAGTCCTAAAGGGGGAGAGAGTGTTAGTCCAAGCTAGTTCTGAGCATGCCAAATGGGTTTCCAATACCATCAGAGCTATTCTTGGCTTCCCTCCTTTATGTGATGATGATAATATGGCTGAATCTGGAATACAACCTGCATATATTGAAGGAGATCAGCCAGAAGTTGCTCAGGTTATATATCCTCCTACTAATTTTGAGATGGTTCATGAACAAGTGCAAAAAATATACAACCCTCCACAAGAGGCACAGAAGGTGGTTATTGAGAAAGTTGAAATGTCAGAGGCTGCCAAAGAAGCTCAAAGGGAAGAATTGCTATCTAAGAAGAGATTCAGAGAACAGGCTGAGTTAAAGCCGGTCTTTGAGCAATGGAGCCCTACATCAAGGAACATCATTCTGACTGCATGGAAGGCAATTAAGGACAAGACCCAAGATAGGGGTAAGTGGTACTCAGAGCAGGAGTGGAATAAATATCAAGCTAGACAGGAAGCCATTATTTAGCACAGGAGGAGTGCAAAAGCTGGGAAGCTACCTGCAAATGCTATAGAGCTCAACAAGTATTTTCCTAAGCCCTTTCACTACTTTGAAAGGCAAAGAATAAAAGCTGAAGAACTAAAGAAAAAGGATCTAAAAGGTAAGAAGCCTGCTGAAGATACAGAATCAGCTGTGAAGGCAAAGATAAAGTCTGGTCAAGGCATTGTAATAAAGGAGCCTAGCAAATCTTAGGATAAATAGGCTTATGATAAGAAACAATATAACTTTTTGATTTTTTCTCTAAGAGAAAACATGTAAAACAAATATTTTCTGCTTAATAAAATCAGTTTTACTGTTTATTTTAGATTGTTTACATTATTTGAATGTTTACTTGCACTGGAATGAATGTACATCTATGTATTATGTATTTTATCTTGACTGGTGTATATCTTTGACTAAGGGTTATGACTTCTCCAAATAGGGGGAGATTGTTGGGTACACTAGAAGTATGTACCAGATTTGGAGAAGATTCATCCTAGTCAATGATATACATCAATATGTATTTGATGTATGTTTAAGTTTACTTTGAGAGGACTTAGCGCAACCACTCGCACCAAAAGCCCGGACTGATGGAGGACGGCGCAACTAATCTTTATATCAAAGGTCCTCGGGCGGATCCACGGGTCAGCCAGTTAAGCCATTACCGCATAGCACCGAAGTGCAGGGGCGATTCCGGACCGCAGCCCCAACAATCCCCCCCGGAAACGACCCCGGGGTTTCGAACTCGCGACCCCCTCTGATACCACTTGAGAGGATTGATGGACTAATGGAGGACGGCGCAACTAATCTTTATATCAAAGGTCCTCGGGCGGATCCACGGGGCAGCCAGTTAAGCCATTACCGCATAGCATTGCAGCGCGGGGGCGATTCCGGACCGCAGCCCCAACATACTTGTGCAGGTTTAAGAAGTGGAAGAAAAATATTCTAAGTACAAGTGTCGACACTAGAAGCAAAGCTGTGTCGACACCCAGGCATTGTGTCGACACCTAAAAAATAGTTGTGTCGACACCCAGAATTGTGTCGATACCTAAGGCAGGAATTATGTCGACACCTAAAGCAGAGGCTATGTCGACACCCAGGAGTTATGTCGACACCAGAAGAAAGGCATGTGTCGACACTCAGGAATTGTGTCGACATCTTAAGAAGGTGTGTGTTGATAGCTAGACACACACTCAACGCCGTCTTACAGCAACAGCTAGACACACACTCAACGCCATTTTACGGCAACAATTATACTGGGTCTGAAGGTCTGTGTCAACAGCTAGACATACACTCAACGACATTTGTCTGCAGCAGTTATGTCGAGACTAGGAGCAGTTGTGTCGACACAGTAGACTTGTATCGACACATACAAATAGAAGATGTGTCGAGGAGCAGAAGAATGACTATGTCGACACTTGGAGTATTGTGTCGACATCATCAAGACTTGTATCGACACTTTGTCTACTTATGTCGACACATATGAAGCAGATTACTGAGTGGATTGTGCTGAGTTGTAGAATCTTTATGGAATCAACTGTCATGACTGGTGGACCGACAACTATCATAACCAACTGTTCTGACACCTTTGTCAGAACTGACAGAAGGTTGTTACAAACCGGATTAGCCGGTAACCATGAAGAAATCTATATAAAGGACTGATCTCTGATAACCAAACTAACACAGTGAAGGCCAGAAAATCCATCAACTAAGAGAGAGAAAATTCACAGCAAGAAAAGGGGAAACCCTTTAAGAAGGCAGTTCCAGAACAGTCTGCAGAGAGGATTCAGATCACATTTTGAATTTAAGGAAGGAGCTGACAGTGGATCAACTTCTACATCAAGAACAGTCCAACCTTATTTTGTTCTATCAAGAAGCTTTGAAACAGCTAAGTCTGGTTGGAACTGAAGATCAAGAACTGATCAAGAAGAACATCAATAGGGGGATCTATCTGGTGATTTCTTTTGTATCTCTTTTATTACACAATTTCTTGTAGGATCTGTTGTAGATCTGAGCTGTAAGCCTATAATTATAAAGGCTGAGATAGGGCTGTGAGCCTGAGTGGTAGGACTTGTGAAGTCTGAGTTGTAAGCCTAGAGATAAGGGCCGAGGTAGGGCTGAGGCCTGAGGTAGGATTCCGGGAAGGATCTGAGGTAGGACTTGCAAAAGTCTGAGGTATAGGAACCATTTTGGTTCTGAGTTGTAGGATCTTTGGATTTGAGAAAGAGGAAAGAAGTTAGGCTGAATCCAGTACTCTACTGGATAGGCGAAGGGGGAAAGTGGACGTACCCATATCTTGGGGAACCACTATAAATCTGGTTTTCTCTGTGCTGTGAATGTTCTGTGCCATGTTTTATTTTGTTTGTGCCAAGTAAGATCTGTTTAATTGCCTAAAATATTAAAGGAAAAATTAGAACCTATTCACCCCCCTCTAAGTGTTTAGGCTCTTGAATTAAGTCTTTCAGTGCCCCCTCCACTTACACGCAAAACAAACCAAGTCTCCTTTAGGAGCACTCTGAATCGCAAGCACTTGCTCCCGCTTTTAAGCTCCCAATATCATAAAGTATTTCTCAAACGGATGGCCCGACCGACAAAATAACTGCATACCACATTGCTTCTTTTCTTTGAAGCAGGACTAGAATCCCGGGAGTTCATACCATTATCAAATTTTCTCTTTTCTTTTCTCAACATCATTCCACAATCCTCGATATTTCCAACAGTCCCAAATCCGAGGCAGCTTCCACTACTCTCGCATTGGTCCCAAATTGGTAAGTTCTGGCTAACTGCTGGATGTACTTTTGGAGACCGCCCAAGAAACCTTTAACTCTGCACTCCTCAGCAACTATAAACTCAGAAGCAATCTTATTCAATTTACTGATCCCGCTCTCATACTCGACCAATGTAGGGGTCTAATCACCAGGCTGCCGCCCTAAGGTGGCAATCAGCAATGCCTGCAACTATGCTTGCATTGCCACCACCTGACTTTCCAGAGTCTCCATGCTCTGTCATAGTTCTACAATCACAGCCTCACCCTACGCACCTGA
This sequence comes from Platanthera zijinensis, assembly GCA_039513925.1. Classification (NCBI taxonomy): domain Eukaryota; kingdom Viridiplantae; phylum Streptophyta; class Magnoliopsida; order Asparagales; family Orchidaceae; genus Platanthera; species Platanthera zijinensis. The sequence continues at coordinate 166,887,984 of CM077080.1, forward strand.
TGACTCACCCTCAAACTTGGGGGTAGAACCTGTAGCAACACGCTCGGGCGACATCCTAATAGCACAACGAATATTTAATCAAAACCTAGCTTAACCGCTAGAATCAAACAACTTAGTGTTGGATCTAGTGGCCAACCTTAGAGGGGGGGGGGGGGGGGGGGTGGGTGAATAAGGTTTTAACGTTAAATAGAATTTAAAAATATTTCGCCTCATAAAATAGAGTTCTGGAAGCTACCGCGGGGAGTTAGGTAGCTAACGCGTGACGGTAAGTCACAGTGCTCGATTTCCTGTGTAGATCTGAGTTCCAACCCCACCAACACACACACTCGATAAACAATCATAACACACATCCAGAAGTAATTAACACAAAACAACAGATTTCATTGCATGAATTCAAAACAACAATAGTTCTAGATGAGTAAAAAAAGGTGATCTCTGTGACGCCGGAGATCTAAGGCGATGAGTAAAAACGATCTTTTGGTTTCTATACTGATCCGCTCCATGGACCAGTTGACTCTCTCCTTTTCCCTCCAAGAAAAGTCTTCGAGCCGGCTCTTCACCTCCTCACAAGGAAGGGTATTAGAGCCCCGCTAGATCCTCCGATCTAGACGTCCTTATCCCTAGGAAGATTTCCCACACAATCCTACTCGGATTTCGACGACCTTTACCAGTCGATTTTCCTCAAGACAAGATTTAGAAAATGAAAAGATTACACGAATAAAAGATGTAAATAATCTAAAAGTTGAAGTTCTCCCTCTTGACGACTTCTTCGTTGAGCGATCCGTGGACGTTGCTTAAAATCTTGGTTTGCTATCAATCGGTTGGCACTTTGTAGTCGATGTAGATCTTGGATCGTCGGACTTCTTCGTTCACGAATGAGAGGGAGACGACTTTCTTCTTCTTCGATGGAGACTTTTTGAATGGAGCACAAGAAGGCGGCCGAACCCTAGAATTCACGAACTCCCGTCGCTCTTCAGTCATACGATCAATCGACACAGAAATTGATGCGGTCTACGACAAGTGTACCGATCACACAAGTAATATAAAATGGGTGAATTTTCCCAAATATCGATCTCTCAAGGAACAAAGTAAGGTGGAGTTAATTTTTAGGAGGACTTGAGATTGAAGTCCTTTGGTCGGTGTTTATGAAGGGGGGGTTTGATTGTTGCTAAAAAAGAAAGTAAAATACTAATAAACTACTCCAATGCAATGTCGCTATGCAATGCTTTGCCAGATGGTTGGATGAGTAGGCTTTTGGATGAGGTGGTGAGAACGTCGGAATGAGGGTCGTGAGCACCTCTTCGCTATGCATGCGACTAGCAATTGCTAGTGCGACACTATGTGGTGGAGGATGGATAATGGCGCACCTCAAGCAAATAACGTAAATATAAAATCATATAGACATGATTGTACACAAACATATATCAAATTAAACACACTTCATCAAATACGAAGAGATCAAAATACACTATCAACAACAAGAGAAGAAGAAAGTGTAAAATGGACCGAATCCGAAGTCTTGCTGAGGATTCACGGAAGGAATCGCCTGGTTATCAATCCGCGTCCTAGCTTGATCCTCAACTACGTCCGGGGTGGAGGAGGCTATCACTAACTCCCAATGGACTCGTCTTCTTCGTGTCACGATCCAGTGGAGGATAACATAAACTCCTCCGAGATTGATGGTGAAAGCTAGGTCAAACCCTTCTTGAAGCTCAAGGATGAAGGAGGAGGCCGAGAGAAAGCTCCGACTTGAATTTGGCATTGAAAGCTTGCCCGGAGTCCCTCCCTACGGTGGAGGAAGAAGGAAAACGATGGAACCCTCCTCAGAGACGAAAACGGAGAAGAAAAAGTCCAGAATTCGGAATTAGGGCGGAACCTGCGAATTTATAGATTATAGAAATTACAATGCACATGATCAGTGGTGCACGACTAGTGGTCGTGCGCACTATGTCCAGTGATCGTGCGTATTGGCATGGCAGAACTCAAAGAAAAATTGGGATAACGCGCACGAGTAGTAGCGCACGATCAGAGGTCGTGCGCACTATGTCCATTGTTCGTGCGATTGCCCCAGACAGAACTCTAAAAAAAGGAATAAATACACACAAGCAGTGGCGCACAACCGGTTGTCGTGCGCACTATGTCCAATACTTATGCGAATTTCACAGATAGAACTTGGAAAATGGAGAATAGTGCACACGATCAGTGGCTTATGACCAGTGGTCGTGCGCTATAGATCCAATGATCGTGCGCAGTATTCCTGTACTGTTTTTGGTTCGACGAATAGGCCGCACAAGACCATCGGTCGTACGCTAAGAAGTCCACTGACCATGTGCGTGTAAAAATGCACGATCAGTGGCCCTTATGCAAAAAACATTCCCAAACAATCCTAGAACACACACCACCATTATACCTATAGCGAAAACAGAAGAGCCACCAAAATGGGCATACCACATTCTCCATACACAGAAAAACACCAAGTAGGGCAAAAACTACCAAATCACACAAAAAATGGGCCAAAAGTGCACCTTAACATGGAATGGGCATAATAACAAATATGAACAATTATGGCTCTAAAGTGTAGTGCATCAACGAGAAAATTAGCCCAGATGAGTCCAAAAATAAGTATAAAAAAAGACTCATCACACCCCCAGACTTACCTGTTTGCGTGTCCCGAGCAAACAAAATCTATGCAGATAGGGAAAATAAACTTGCTAACATAGAAATTGAGATACGGAGTACCATGCGAAGTCGCATGCTCGCGGGCATAAAAATATAATAGAGGAAATTTCTAAGTATACAAAATAGTTTATACTTTTCACAATGCATATCAATATTTTATTACTACTCAAAAATGGAATCACGGTGAATCTTCCGATCACGCATAGGGATAAAGTAGGCATGCCACTCAGGTGAGCATTGCCAAAGACCGGGGCTCAGAATCACCTCCAAAGAAATCCATCAATATCGGGGACCATACGCTTGCCCGATCACACTCTCTCTACGGTACTAGTTCGACTCAAGCGTGAATCTGTAGGGCTTTAGGTCAAGAGATGGGACTTGGGTTTCGGTGAGGTAAACAAAGATAAATAAGAAGGCTACACACCTAACCTAAATGAGCTAGCAATAAAAAGAATCTATCCGCTAACCAAAATACATGCGGGTACACCACACCCCCAGACTTAATTTTTTAAAATATGGGTGTGTGCACCGCCTACTCTAAATACAATCTCATCTCAAATAGAATTTTCAATTATACTTTTTCTTTTCACTTTTTTTCACAATACATTTTTATATATTTTTCAAATCATCTTTTTATTCTAACAATTTCAACAAATAAAAACTTTGGTGCACATCCACATATTCACAAGGAATATCACCACATCAATACCCCAAAATTAAAATTTAAAACACTAAAGCTCGACTTGGGTGTGCGACTAGGATCGACTATGAGGCTTTGGTGAAATAATGGTGGAGCAGAATCAAAAGAAGGGGTAGGCACAACGGGGCTAGCGAGGATAAGACGTTAGGAATAGTACAAAGCTCAACCGGGCCAAAATGATGGCCTACATCACGCTCACACTTGACTAACCATATACCAATGCTTCGAGAGTAGCTTGGGGCAAGTTCTTAGCCACTGATAATGATGATCCTTCCTCCCGACTTGAGCAAAGCGATTCTAGTGATGGCTACACATATCCCTACACTACCGTTTGATTCACACCGGATTCACTAATTTTTGAGTGGAATAAAAAGTCTTTACGCAATTAGAAAAATATTAAACCATAAGTATACAGAAAAATTAAATCTACTCCAATTTCTACACGAGACGAGAGCACTCGACTAGGAGTACTGCAGGAGTCAACATTTTACTATGTCTCTTAATCCTATGCCCACAAAATAATTTTCCCAAATCATAAAAAAAAACGAGTTTAACTCGCAGCAGGCTAACAGCTAAGCACGCGCTCATGTGGGTGCAGTGGTGTGCGATGCAATGAACTAATCAAAATAAAATAATAAAAGCTTCTAGTATGCAAATGAAATGTGCGTGTGCAAAAGGTAACAAATACTGGCTCTCCCCAAGACTTAAACTAAGCTACACAACATATGCTATTGAAATTAAAATCAGATAGAGACAAGGGGAGAGGTTATCCAATGGTCAGCTAGTGAGCATACCAGAAGACGTGTGAAAAATAGAAGCAGGTCCGCCAAATGAAAAATCACAACCCCGCCAATACGAATTTGCCATGAATACCAGAAGGGGTGAGCTACGCAAAAACAAAAGAAAATAGAAAAATACAAAGAAATACTAAAACTAAGATAGATATGAAAAATAAAAATGCAGGAAATATAAGATAACTATGGGGGTTATTGTCCTCCCAACATGACTTATTAAATTCTATACATTTCTAGCTAATGGGCATATGAAAAGAAAAGTGCACAGGTAACTGTTCCATTATCTGTTTCAGTAACGGGTACCGATACAATGATAAAATAGTTACCCCTCTACCTAAATAATAATACTTGCCCAACACAGGTAGAGGAAATAAGAAATAAGAAGAGGAGGAGCACTGGTCCTCGCTCATCTCATCACCAGCTAAATCCTTGCCTAGCAAGGCATCATCCACCACAGGTCCGCAGGAGGCAATGACGATAGAAGGAACTTCCACTACGAAGGAGGTAGAAACCTTCTTGCACCGGCAGATGCACTCACCGTCGGCATGAGCACAAGGATCATCGTCATCCCAACGCACCCGTGGAGACTCAGCCTGCACAGGCTCAGATAATGAAGGGGGGTCAAGTAATAAATGAGAGGAAAAAATAAAACACGCAAAATATGGGAGAGTGGTCTCGGTATCACTCTCAGCAGGATCTGAGCACAGATAATCTTTGGTATCATATGAGTCGTATTGTGGGGAAGCCGAGAACTCGAGGTCCGCGGTGGTAAGAGGGTCCGCCTTATCCAATAAGGAGGTGCAAATCTCCGCATCCCAATGCACTTGCTGTTTCATCATTGCTAGCGCCGCGTGGTTATAGCTACCGCCGCGCGGTAATATAGGACATGACGATTAAGAAATAGCGCGTCGATATTCATCGAGCGGCTAGCGCAGCGTGGTAACTACTATCGCCTGGTGGTAGGTCGTTCCTCGAGAAATCCTGCTTGACGTTCGTCGAGAGATTAACATTTCGCGAGAAGTCCTTCTCGACATTCGTCGAGAGGCTAACGCGGCGCGGTAAGCACTACTGCCTGCAGTAGTTTCCCAAGAGCTTGGCAAAATAATTCATTGCGTTAGCACGAGTGGTAGGACTAGCGTGGTGCGGTAATTTCCCGAGAACTCTGTCCAATTTATTCACGGCTACCGTTCGGCGATAACATCTACCGCTCGACGTTAGTGTCCATAGAAGTCTTCTTCTTTTCTTGTACCTGTCAACCTGTACACTCTATCAACATAAGACATTATCAAATACAACTTGAGTGTTGATATTCTCAAATATAGGGAATGTGAAACATAAGTTCCAACAAACTCCCCCTTTTGATAATATCAACTTCCGTTCATGAGAAAAAATAATGAGATAGAGTGCATATAAAGAATAAGTGTTATAGGCTATCATCAGGTTGCAGGTTTACTATATAGCTCCTCTACACACACGCTCCCCCTATCTACATATTATACTTGCTCCCCTATCTATATGCACATATTGTTAACATGCTCCCCCTACATGTGACCTCTCCTAACCCGTGACTCATACTCATGACCATACTCATGAACAATTTATTCTCCCCCTTTGATAATATCAAAAGGGTGGGCAAGGCCAACCATACATGCAGAATGAAAAATAGTAGATATGATGAGCATTTAGAAAAATAGCAGATAGTTTACACACAAATTAAAACTAGAGATGATAATCATAGAGGTGACTAAAAACGGAATACATATCGAGAATTGTAAGCACATGGGTCACAAAATGGAGCAATATACACAGACAGGGAAAATCAATTTTCAGAGTTCATATGAATTGGATAGCACTGACTAAACTAAGCACACAACGAGTATGTCTACAATGCTATAAGAGTAAGGAAGTAATCAAGTGAGACAAACATTGAAAACATCATAAGTGTAATCATGTGCTAGTACGCATTGTGCTAAAAAGAGATAATGTAGTTGTAGTCTAATTCTTATGTGCAGAAGTCTTAGACAAGACAATGACATGTGTATATATAGCATTGAAAGCAAGATAACACCAAGGGAAAATAACATATTATCCATGTGAATCTCGATCGTTTAAGAACCTAACACAAGAGAAATAAGGTGAATAATCACCTCATATGTCATTCGATGTCATACTTAGGAAAAAACTAGGGGCACTAAGCTAAAGATAGAGTCAATGCATAAGATCAAAGTGACTCTTTAACCAAGGTGCTCATCCTCACAATGCTCATGAAGACTTATCAAGAGGAATGAGTAGTGCTTGGGGGAACGTGACAAGAGATGTGATAGCTTCCATAGTTTTATTTTGTTAGAATAGATCTATCACTTTAATCATTTTTTTAAAGGTTTACAGAGCCCTGAGTCAATCAAAATCTATCCACCTAGATAGATACACTTTAACTTGTATACATACGCCTTTTATACTAGAGTTTTGGCCCAAAGTTTCATACCTAGTATAATCATAAGTGTATCGTGACATTGATTATTCAACTTATTTCTAGCGTGTTAAAATATAGTGTCACAATTTATAGCATGTACGCATAATATTTTTCGTCTTGAGTGCACCAACTAGGGATGTGTGTATCATGTGAAGTCATTCCCCTATCTAAGTCCTCACACATACCTAGAGGCATAGACAATAGACACGACTCGGTCTTGTCGCACTCAATAGCTAAACACTTATAGATTCCGCCCACTATGACCGGAGGACAATGTTTGTATAGATTAAGAATCTGAACTTAAACATTATACGTACGTGTTATGGTCAAAGTCGCAGTCATGTGAGCCCAAGAGCATTATCTTTCTACAATAGTTTTATTTATTTTGGTTTTCTATTTTTTGTTGTTTTTTGTTTTTGTTTTTTTTAAAAAACCAGAAATAAAACAAACGTTACAAAGAAAGCAAATGCATGTTTTTTTGTTTTTTTTAAAAAGGAAACTCAAAAGAGCAAACTCATAAGCAAATACACATAAAAGTGAAACATGGATAAAGAAAAAAATCGCAAATAAAATAGGAAAACACAACCAACGATGACTAGGATGAGAGATCTATAACACCAAGCTTGAGTCGAAGTAATGAGAAACGTGCATCTGGGAGTGGCTTGGTAAATATGTCAGCTAGTTGGTCATCAGTGCCGATGAATCTTACACACACGTTCTCCTTTTTTATATGATCGTGAATGAAGTGGTGATGAAGGTTAATATGTTTTGATCTAGAATGGTGCACTGGATTATATGTCAAGTCTATGACACTCTTATTGTCATACCTAAGTGTAACATTCCTACAAGATAAGACAAAGTATTCTAATGTTTGAAACATCCATAGTGCTTGAGCGCAACAGCTTCCTAAGGAGATATACTCGGCTTCAGCGGTGGATAGTGCAATCGAGTTTTGTTTGTGGCTTGACCAGGAGACTAGTGCAAGGCCTAGGAAATTACATGTACCACTTGTGCTCTTGCGATCAAGTGACACCTTGCATAGTCAGAATCAAAGTACCTGTGTAGTGTGAAATCGGTGGTATGTGGGTACCAGAGTCCAAGGTTCTGTGTTCCTATAAGGTACCTAAAAATATGCTTTACTGCTTTCAAATGAGACTCTCTAGGGTCGGCTTAGTACCTAGCACACATACCTACCCCAAACGTGATATCTGGCCTAGAGGCACTCAAATATAAAAATGATCCTATCATACCTCTAAACACAGTCTGATCGACGGAAATGCCACTTTCATCTTTTCCTAATTTAAGAGAGGCACTCATAGGAGTTTTGACTTGTTTCAGATTCTCATACCCAAAACGCACAAGCATATCTTTAATATATTTTGATTAACTTATACAAATCCTGTCTTTGCATTGAGAAATCTAAAATCCAAGGAAATAGGTAAGTTCTCTTACTAGGCTCATTTCGAATTCGGATTTCATTAGGATGATAATTTCTTCACACAACTTGTCATTTGTGGCCCAAAAATGATAACATCCACGCAGATTTGTAGTATAATTAGATCCGAGAGCTCGTTCTTTACAAATAACGTGGTTTTTGCACTACCTATCCTAAAGCCATGAGCTAAGAGAAAGGCGGTGAGCCTATCATACCAAGAACGGGGTGCCTGCTTCAATCCGTACAAGGCCTTCACGAACTTGTATACGTGGTTTGGGTAGGCGGCATTCATGAAATTGGGTGGTTGCTTGACATATACCTCTTCCTTAATATATCCATTTAGGAAAGCACTCTTAACGTCCATTTGGTACAATCTAATTTGCTTATAACTAGCAAACGCCAAAAACATATGGATGAACTCAAGACGAGCAAACGGGGCAAATGACTCCTCAAAATCAACACCCTCTACCTGAGAATACCCTTGAGCCACCAACCTTGCTTTATTTCTTGTTATCTTAGACTCACCATCAAGTTTATTTTTTAAAACCCATTTTAAGCTTATGACTGGATGGTTATCTAGACGTTCCACTAACACCTATACCTTACTTCGCTTGAATTGGCTCAGCTCCTCATTCATCGCCAAGAACCATGATTCATCTTTTAAGGCTTCTGAAACATTCTTGGGTTCAATATCAGATAGAAAACACAAGTTTGAGAATGACTCATGAAGTGCGGACCGAGTTCTAACTCCATGATATGGCTCTCCTATGACTAGATCACGAGAATGTTGCTTTGAAAAAATTAAGTTACTAGGAGGCCTATATCCTTGTTCAAGACTTTGAGTTTCACTCTCCACGATTCTCTCCTCACTTTCATTCACTATCGGTACACTCTCTTCAACCTTCTCTTCATTCGCCTTAGGCTCGTTAGTTGGGGAATTTTCATTGAAATGCACATGAGTCGATTCTTCAACCACTAAGTTCCTCTTATTGTAGATCCTATAGGCCCGACTCTTGCACGAGTATCCTAAGAAGGTACCTAGATCAGATTTTTTGTCAAATTTTCCTAGATGATCCTTAGTGTTAAGAATGTAGCACGGGCAACCAAAGACCCTAACTTACGATACTGAGGGTTTCCTTTCGAAATACAGCTCGTATGGAGTTTGCTTTAAAGTGGGAAAAGCATGACTCGGTTCATCACGTAGCTTGCCGTGTTTACCGCTTCATCCCAGAAAGATCGTGGTAAGCCAAACTCGACGAGCATTGTGCGGGCTAATTCTTAAAGAGTGCAATTCTTTCTTTTTACAACCCCATTTTGTTGAGGAGTGCGAGGGGCAAAGAATTCATGCTTAATTCCTAAGGAGTCATAGAGGTTTGAGAAGTCCTCATTCTCAAACTCTCATCCATGATCTGATCTAATACATTTTATCTTTAGCTCCTTCTCATTTTGAAGTCGCGTACAGAGATTGGATAATTACACAACTATAGAGAAAGAACTTCTGGCAATTGTTTTTGTGTTTGATAAGTTTAGGTATTATATTACACTCTCTAAAGTCATTGTGTTTACTGATCATTCTGCCCTTAGGTACCTACTAAACAAGGCAGACGCCAAGCCCCGATTATTAAGATGGATCCTCCTACTGCAAGAATTTGACTTGGAGATCCGGGACAAGAAAGGAGCGGAGAACTTGGCGGCCGATCATCTCTCCCGCTTAGAAAACCCTACTGCGGATACGCTGGTGGAAGCTGATATTGATGATAAATTCCCTGAAGAGCGCCTCCTCGCCATCGAAAAATTAACGAATTCTTCTACCCCTTGGTTTGCAGATTTGGCCAACTATCTAGTGGCTCGGGTCCTGCCAAAAGGTTTTTCAAGTCAACAAAAGAAGAAATTCTTTTCCGACGCGAAGAACTACTTTTGGGAGGACCCCTTCTTATTTCGTATCTGCGCAGATCAAGTGGTAAGAAGATGTGTATCGAGCGAGGAAGGCTTGCAAATATTGCGGCACTGCCATGAAGGACCAACCAGCGGACATTATCAAGCAAGCCGGACCCCAAGGAAAGTGCTGGAGGTCGGTTTCTACTGGCCCTCGATCTTTAAGGATGCTCACTCTTTTGTAAGTGGATGCGACAGGTGCCAAAGGTCAGGTAACATATCTCGCCGAGACGAAATGCCCCAAAACTCCTTTATGGAGTGTGAAATTTTCGATCTATGGGGTATCGATTTCGTAGGTCCTCTCCCTCCCTCATTTAATAATAAATATATTCTCGTCGTAGTCGACTACGTATCGAGGTGGGTGGAAGCACAAGCTCTCCCATCCAACGATGCAAGAGTGGTCATTAAATTTTTGAAGAAATTATTCTCTCGTTTTGGCACGCCTCGTGCTATAGTTAGTGATAGGGGCACACACTTCTGCAATAGCCAGTTTGCTAAAATTTTAGCAAAATATGGCATTACACACAAACTCTCCACCGCCTATCACCCACAAACTAGTGGCCAAGTGGAGGTAGTGAACCACGAGCTCAAGAGGATTTTGGAGAAGACTGTCTCTTTTAATAGGAAGGACTGGTCTTTGAAGCTCGATGATGCTCTATGGGCTTATCGGTCGGCATACAAGACCGCCATTGGTTGTACACCATACCGATTAGTCTACGGCAAAGCTTGCCACCTTCCAGTTGAGTTAGAGCACCATGCCTATTGGGCGCTAAAATTCCTCAATCTTGATTATACTTTGTCCTCCGAGCAAAGAAAATTCCAACTGAACGAACTAGATGAATGGCGTGCTAACGCATATGAAAATAATAAGTTTTATAAGGAACGCTCAAAGTTCTACCATGATAAAAATATTAAAATTCCTAAAAGTTTTTCACCGGGGGATCTAGTCCTTCTTTACAACTCACGCCTTCGTCTTTTTCCAGGAAAGTTAAAATCTCGATGGTCCGGCCCCTTTGTCGTCAAAGAGGTTTGGCCATATGGGACCGTTCTTATTTCCCACTCGGAACTCGGCTCCTTTAAAGTGAACGGCCACCGATTAAAATTTTATTTCTCTAATGATACTTCAGCTACCAATATTGAGACCCTCACCATATAATCTTCCATGCCAATTAGTCAAGCTACGCAACGGTAAACAAAGCGCTTTTGGGAGGCACCCCAAACTTTATCTTCTTATTATTATTCTCTTTGTTTTAACATGTATTTGCAGGTTTCCTTCAAGCCTCCTCGATTTCGCCATCAGGGATGTCCTCTTTCCGCACTTCTTCTTTTATAGCATTTTTATTACTTCATACTTAGTTTTAAACATTGGGGACAATGTTTAACTTTAAGTATGGGGGTATAAGTCCTTAAATAATAAAATTTTAAAAATATATAAATTCCAAAAATTCAAAAAAATATATATATTCTTTCTTTTGTCTTTAATATATATACAAAAAAAAGAGAGGATAAAACTTATATAAAATAATTAATAATTTGAGTTAATCTTTGCTAAATCTTTTAGTACCCCATGACTTTGCATTTTCTTGTTTTTAATCATTTATGTACTTGTTTAGTTGAAATAAATTAAATTAAATTTCATTTTGTCTATGTTTCATGAGTAATATGTTGACTCATGTAGTGTTCCTAATTAAGGTAACATGTTATTTTTGAAAAACATTCTTAAATATTTGCACTTTTTCATAGCCATTTTTTTATGTTTTTCACTTTTATAAAATCTACCATCCCTTGTTTTCTCTTTTAAAAATATTTGAAATGATTGATTAGTGTTAAGTATAGTAGATGCGAACTAATCTAAGATGCTTATTATCTTCATTTTTCATGAAAAGTCAATTATCTCTATTTTCTATCTGGAATTTGCGTCTCTTGAATTTTTTAATACCTTGCTTTGAGTAGACTTAAGAGCATGAGGATGATCTAGGCAACTTTTTGATTAGTTTGAGCTTTTGCATCCCGAACCTTAAATTCCTAACCATTGCTAGCCACGTTGTGCCTTTTCCATTTTCTTTTTATAAGTCCCACTTATTTTTCACCAAAGCCATATAGCTTACCCATGTCGCACACTTAAAACTTTTTGAGCTTTATGTCACTTGTGTGTACTATATTTTGTGAAAATGGTGGAGATTTGTATTATATCTCAATTGCTACAAAAGAGGAAAAAGAAAAAAAAAGGGGAAAAACTCAATTGTTTCAAAAGAAGGAAAAAGATATGATATATATTTATATATATATGCAAAAAAAAAAATTATGAATGACCTTTTAACCCCAACTTTATATTGCAAAATGACTTGGGGTGTCAAAATTTTATTTTCTAGCAACAAGTTATTTGCAAAGCTCTTCTTTATGTTTTAAGTGTGCTTTACCCATCATGTTTATCTTTTGAACTCCACACCCTTAAAACCTAAGCCAAAATTTACACCTAATGAAAGTCCTTTTGATTCATGCTTCTGAGGTTTATTTTTAGTACGGTAGCGAGAAAGTAAATTGAGTAAATTCTTAGGTAGCAGTATTGATCTTTGATTTAGATTGGTATGAATATAAAATGTCTCTTAGATTTTAGTAGCAACTCAATATCCTTTTCATTTATCACATTACTCAATTTTTAGTTTTGCTTAAAAACATGGGATGATTTATTTTTTTATGCTAGTGAAAATTGTAAAATTCTATGCCAAGACTAAGTAAAAATATTTTGTTTTCTTTTCATAATTCCTCTACCTTAATTTCGCATCGTACTTGTGTTTGGCATAGCCAATTTGTTTGGTTTGTTTTTTTTATTTTTTCTACCTCGTATGTCTTTGCTTGAGGACAAGCAAAATAATAAGTCCGGGGGAATTTGATGATGCATAATTTGACCTAAGTTATTAATACAAAAAAACTAAATAATCTAATATAAATATATTTATATTATTAATTTTATCCGCTAAATCATAATTTTTTTATAAGTCTATCCTAACCAAACACATTTTACTATTTTTCTGCGCGCAACGAAATTCGGGGCCACCTTTAGGAATGTTGCAGCAAGATTCAGATCTTGGGTTGAACACGAAAGTTGTAGCCCTCGGAAAGACCTTTCCAACGGATGGTTACATGCCTTTATCGGATTATTGTAGCCTCGAGAATCCTCCGTCGAAGTTGCTATCCAGCAGGTTTCCTGCATGTATGAAACTCGTGTTTGAGCAAGAACCGAGGATCCCGGGACAAATTGCATTATCAATTCTAAAAGAACATGCCTTCAGTTATGGTGTGCCAAAATAAATGTCGAGTGCACTCATGTCATGGTGTTGATGAACTATATTCAAGAATGGAATGAAGCCACAATGGTCCGATGTGATTTTTTCTCATAAGTGTGAAATAGGCTAGCCACCATTGACTTTATATTCAACATGTGTCCTTAAAGGAAGCTTCATGGAAAGAGAGAAAACTAGCCAACTTTTATCATGCTTTTCATGACAAGTGTGAAACAGGCTAGCCACCTTTGAATTTTAAACCAACATGTGCTTTTTGACCAAGGGATGCTTCATGGAAACTTCATCCTCATGCCAAATTCCAACTCTACCCCTTTGGTTTTGGCCCTATAAATAGGCATGAAGAAAGAGGGGAAAGCATCATCCTTCCTACTTCATTTTTGAGCATTGTAGAGAGCCATTGGAGTTTGTTTTTAGAGTATTTTAGTTTAATATTTTCATGCTTTAATGTTCTTACAATTTCTTTTATCGTACTTGTAATCTTCTTGCAAACTCTCTTTATAATGTCTTTTTTGAAATCTTTTGTAACTTCTTTTCAATAAGAAATAAATTAGTTTGTTATTCCCTTTCCCTCTTTCTCTTTTTTTTATGCATATTCTTAACATGATTTTCATTTCCTATATTATGAGTAACTAAACTTTGTTTAGTGCTTGATCGAAATGATCCGAGGAATGAAATGATCTCTTTTTCTTAATCCATATCTTCTCTTTCTCTTTGAACAAATGTTTAGGATTTACCCTTGATTAATTTATAGAGAGGTCATATCATCGATATATGATTTTCTCTTCTGTTTCTATACTCTAGTAGCCGAAAGGATCATGCGTATGGATTGATCGCTCATGGGTAAAGGGAGTTGAATGCAATCCTTGAAAGAGGACGACATAAATTTCCCGGATTGGAGTCAAATCCAATAGAGGGGTTCACTACATAAAGCGAGTTTTAGGGGTTTCAATTATAGAACGAAAGTTCGGTTGATGAACCTAAACTCAGTTGGGCGTAGCCTTGAAAGAGGTGCGTTCATATTTTGGGAACCTCGACGGTCCAAGCATCTTCGTTAAAAAGAATTAGAGATTTATCTATTTTTTTGGTCATTTTCATTCCAAGGTGATTCAAGATCAAGTACTAACCTTTTAAATTATTGCTTAATCATCCTCTTTTATTGTATAACCGTTCTCTCATTTGCAAACCAAATCAAAGTATCTAATTGATAAAATAACAGAAAATCTCTTTGAAGTAGAAGTAATCGATGCGCCTTGGTTCTAATACGACCTTGATATTATATCCTATGCTATAAGCGATAAGGTACACTTGCCTTTATCGAATATAGATTCGGAGAACATCATCTTCATCTTCTCTTTTTCATAAAACACCTCCAGGATTTTCTCCATCAGGTCACCATGACACCCTTCTTATTCTCCAGGCTAAGGAACTTGTCTTTATCTCCCGTCATGTGCTTGGAGCAACCAGAGTCCAAGTACCACACGTTCTTTGTGTCCTTAGCCTGCCAACAGACCTAAAAATAAGATGAGGGTAAAGTTCTGGTTACCCAAGTTGTCTTACCCATATGATAGCTAGAAGACTTTGGTAGCAAGACTTGCGTATTTTTCTTGCACCTTTCCTCAAACACGAGCCAGATGTGTGACCAAACTTATGACAGTTTGCACACAAAGTGAAAGCAGTGGTGCTGCTTTTATCGAGTTGCTTGAGCTCTTGCTTGAGGATGAGGATAGCCCTCCATAATTCTTAACCTTATCTTTAGATTTATTAATGTTGGATTTAGGCTTGGAATGATAGTGATTCTCGCTCAGTGGTGATGTTGGACTCACGTATCCTAATCCAAACTTCCTAGATCCATGACACTGTGCTCCCAGCAACATATTCAATGATTTTGTGCCTATTCCGAACTTTTGGACAATATAGTTGAGATCATGGTCCTTGCTTTAAAGGCAGTGTTCTCAGTAACTAGCATCACGTATCGATTGGCAAATTGCTTTTTTCCTTCCTCTATCTTGGCTAGAGACATTTGAAGTCTTTTCTCCAAGGCATTCTTTTCATTGATGACACTAGTTGTTCTCAATGTTCCCTTGGAGAGACTTGCTTTTAGTTCTTCGATCATTGTCATCGAGTGAGAACACTCTAGACATTCGATCTTCTCTTTGCCAGTTCTAATTACATCACTTTTAAAATTTTCTAAGTCCTTTTTGATTTTCTTATTCTCGGCTCTCAAGGAATTTTTCTCAGAAATAACGCTTTCTAATTTATCAACTAGATTTTTATAAATTTCAGGAAGTTCAATATAAGTAGGGGGAGTTACCTCAGTGTCGCTCTGGAAACTGGACTCATCGTCAGATTCTTCTTGATTCTTTCCCATGAGGCATAGATTTGCCTCATCTTCACTGCTAGAGTCTGTGGTGCTTGACTCGTTAGATCTATCCTCATCCTATGTGAGCGCCTTCAACACCTTCTTCTTCCCTTTGTTCTGACTTTCCCTTCCTTTTTCCTCCTTCTAGAGTCTTGGTCATTCTCTCTTTAGGTGCCCAAGCTTGTGGCAGTGATAACACTCCGACTGAGACTTCTCATCATCTCTTTCCGTCTCTTTCGATGGCTTGTTCCACCTTATGCCATCTCCAGCTCCTCTTTTTCAGGAATTTCTTGAATTGTCCCTGCTTCTTGGGATTCTTCATGAATTTTTTGAACTACCGAATGTAGAGGCTCTCCTCCTCATATTCCTCAGAATATTCAACAACTTTTCTCTCCTTTGCGGCCTTCAGCGCCAGTCCCTTCTTCTTTACTTCCCTGGGATATTCCTCTGCTTGAATCTTTAGTTCAAGTTCGTGTGTCTTCAGATTCCAGATGAGGTTTTTTTTCTCCAGGGAGCTGATATCATGAGATTCGGCGATTGCAGTCACCTTTTGGTTGAAGTGAGGAGGCAAAGATCGCAGGATCTTCCTCACCAGATCACCATTTGAAAAAATCTTCCCAAGGGATCTTGAAGCGTTGAAAATCTTGGTGAATTGTGTATACATGCTGTCAACCTCCTCATCAATCTCCATCCTGAACTGCTCATATTCAAACTCGAGTCGGAACAGCTTCAAAACTTTCACCTGCAAAGTAACTTCGTGAGTAAGTTCAAGTAACCGCCATATATCAGACGTAGTTTCACAGTTACAGATTCGATTGAATTCTGTTTTATCTAATGCATAAAATAGAGAGTTCATTGCCTTGGAATTGTTCTTGCATCTAAGCTTATCTGCGTCATCCCACTTATTGTTTGGTTTGATTAAGACGGTGTCCCCTATAGTGATAGTGTATGTAGTGTATTTCGTCTCTACAATGGCCCTTACGCCCATGCTTTAAGTCATTAGAAAGATTCTCATGCATGTTTTCCAGTGACTAAAGTCACTCCCTATAAAGAGTGGAGGTCTACTCACACCTTGTCCCTCAGAGAATGCGTGAATAGAGTTGGCCATCTTACTTTAGTATTTTAAGCCTTAAGAAGTAACCTTGCTCTTATACCACTTGTTGGATCTAGTGGCCAACCTTAGAGAAGGGGGGGGGGGTGAATAAGGTTTTAACGTTAAATAGAATTTAAAAATATTTTGCCTCAGAAAATCGAGTTCTGGAAGCTACTACGAGGCATTAGGTAGCTAATATGCGGCGGTAAGTCACAGTGCTCAATTTCCTGTGTAGATCCGAGTCCCAACCCTACAAACACACACACTCGCTAAACAATCATAACACACACCTAGAAGTAATTAACATAGAAACAACAGATTTCATTGCATGAATTCAAAACAACAATAGTTCTAGATGAGTACAAAAAGGTGATCTCCGTGATGCCAGAGATCTATGGTGATGAGTAGAAACAATCTTTTGGTTTCTTTACCGATCTACTCTACGGACTGGTTGGCTCTCTCCTTTTCCCTCCAAGAAAAGTCTTCGAGCCGGCTCTTCACCTCCTCATAAGGAAGGGTTTTATAGCCCCGTTAGATCCTCCGATCTAGACGTCCTTATCCCCAGGATGATTTCCCACGGAATCCTACCCGAATTCCGACGACCCTTACCGGTCGATTTTCCTCACCATAAGATTTAGAAAACGAAAAGATTACAAGAATAAAAGATGTAAATAATCTAAAAGTTTAAGTTCTCCCTCTTGACGACTTCTCTTTTGAGCGATCTGCGGACGGTGCTTAAGATCTTTGTTTGCTAGCAATCGGTAGACACTTCGTATTCAATGTAGATCTTGGATCGCTAGAGTTCTTCATTCACAAACGAGAGGGAGATGACTTTCTTCTTCTTCGACGGAGACTTTTGGAATGGAGCACAAGAAGGCGGTCGAACCCTAGAATTCCCGAACTCTCGTCGCTCTTCATTCCCATGATCAATCGGCATAGAAACCAAGGTGGCCTTTTATACGTCTTCATGAAAATAGGCTACCGCCGGCGGTAAGACTAGCACCCGACAGTAGGTTCACGTACTTATTGTGCCAGCTATCATCTAAATCTAGAATAATAATTAAAATGAATATTTGTCGTTTCATCATTGCTAGTGCCGCGCGGTTACAACTACTGTCGCGCGGTAATATAGGACACGATGATTCAGAAACAATGTGTCGATATTCATCGAGCGGCTAGCGCGGCGTGGTAACTGCTATCGCCTGGCAGTAAGTCATTTCTCGAGAAATCCTGCTTGACATTCGTCGTGAGATTTGAGTTTCACGAGAAGTCCTTCTTGACATTCATCGAGAGGCTAGAGTGACTTTGTAAGCACTACCGCCTGCGGTAGTTCCCCGAGAGCTTGGCCAAATAATTCATTGCGTTAGCGCGAGCAGTAGGATTAGTGAGGCGTGGTAATTTCTCAAGAACTCTGTCCAATTTATTCACGGCTACTGCTCGGCGGTAACAACTACCGCTCGACATTAGTGTCCAAAGAAGTCTTCTTCTTTGCTTGTACCTATAAACCTGCACACTCTATCAACACAAGACATGATCAAATACAATATGGGAGTTGATATTCTCAAACACAGGGAATGTGAAACATCAGTTCCAACACTTAGTTCAGACAATACATAATTAAATACTTGCTCATGCTGCTAACTCGCTCTGGGATTTTCATTTATGAAGTCATGCCTAAACTTAGGATAGTACACCGTCATACTACTGACTCATGTGCCTAAACCATTAATGCTTGAATTATTATTCTCTTTGACTTAAAACCATGTGTGTATGCATATCATCATGTAAATCTTTAGCTTGGCATGTGTGCTGATGCAATGTTATGTCATGCATATTGCGCTATGGAATCTAAAAAGGCCTTAATGCATATTATGAGCGGCATACACATGAAATATTATGCATCCCATACTACATAATATCGCATGCAACGAAAATCAAAATCTAATATGCATTCATGTGATGATGTTATGCATCCCATACTACAAAACAATCACATGTTGCCTCTAATGAGGATCCATATACAAACACATATTATGAATCCCATACTACATAATATGCCCCATATACTTCTTATCATTCTTATTAGTGTAGTGTTCATGCTTCAGCCAAGACGTACTGATGACACATCGATGTGTGTATGAAATGAAACTAGACAACTAACATAAAACTGAGATAGTCGTTCAACCAATTATCAAACAACCTGTCCCTCTGATACCAACTATCACAACCCGTATTTTCTCCGTATTTAATGATATATCAGAGTAAGGGAAAACACACATCATGATGCCACGTCAGCAGGGGATAACTGTAGGCGCTCAGGCAAAACTCCAACTTAACACCTTTACGAAACATCTATAAGTTATTTAGAGAAAATCCAGTTTAAGTTAAGCGGTTAGCCGTATCCCTTGGCTCAGTGGCTCATCTAGTCCATGAGAAAAAGATAGTTATACGTTGAGGAAAATAATTTATTTACAAGATTAGACATCCTACATGAGTATAAACATCCCCGGAGGACAACTCATAGTATGCAAGACTCTAAATTTATAATTTTTATGAAAGTAGCTTTTACGAATGTTAAATATAGTGATTTAGATTTCAAATATGGCATGTATGGAGTAATAATAGTAGTTTTTATACTTTAAAATATCGAACATGCAACCTATCATAAAACCTTCCCAGAGAGCAAGTATAACCAACCCCAAAGGTAAACTAGCAGCTAGTAAAGTATTCAATACTCCAAAAGAAAACTACCAGTGAGCGTCAACAACCTTACACGAACCCACTGAAAGTATGCAAGTCTGAACTAAAACTGAAAACAACAACTACTGATAGAGAAAATCGTATTCTCCAATCTATACTCGATTAAGGCAAGTGTACCTATCGAAATATAGCATAGGATATGAAAAATATCAAGGTCGTATAAAAACTCGGGGCAGGCAAGTACTATTACTCACAACGATTCTATTATCCTACTGAATGATTAATGAGATTAAAAATTAGAAATAAACTAAGTTAAAAAGAGAAATAAACTATTACGAGAAAAGAGTGCGCGATCGACGATTCACTTTGAAATAAAATAACGAAATAATTTAGTTTAACAATTGTAAATCTATTAAGACCGTGACGGATCCGATATTAGGAAGTAATCTCGCTAGAGCATTAAATCCCCTAACTTATAGACGTTTCGACCGAAATCTCTTTCAAGTCAAAATGGCCTAAGGTCGCATTATCGAAGTGACCCGCACTATTGGATTTGACTCCAATCCGGAGGATTTACGTCATCCTATCTCTAGGGGTGCGTTCAACTCCTTCCTTCCTTGAGTGATCTTTCATATTCACGAGCCTCTCGGCTACTCAAATATGAGATCGGATACCTACTACCGTATACTAGAAATACGGAGTCGATACGATAAAAATCAAGGAAGGATCAAAAATAGAAAAATACAAAAGCAAAAAAAAAAATAAAGATACGTTATTTCATCGCAAAGATCATCGCGATCGGGCACAAAAAATATTTAGCTACGCATGATTGAGAAGGAGATGAGAATAAGAGAAAAAGAAAATATATTCATTGCATAATAAAAGAGATACAAAAATAATACTAAAAAAAAGACAAGATAAAATTGCACTAAAGAAGACTATTACAACAATGAAAAAAACTTGCACTTGAACTAGCTATTCCTACCAAACTACTTAGCACAAACTACTTCACTCTAAAAATTACTTCAAAAACTACTTCAAAACTACTTGCAAGAAATAAATCTTAAACTAAAACTCCTTAACTTCAACTAGAGGGGGAGGGGTTCCTTTTATAGGAGAGGGAGAAGGATCTAGAATAGGGGAAGAAATAGGGGTGGCCGGCCATAGGGGGGAATGTTGGTTCATGCATGATTTAAATGAGGGAGGAGAGAGATGGGGAAGGTTCATGTATTTGTATTTAATGGAAGTGAAAATAAAAATATAAAATGGGGAAGAGGGGATGAATGGAAGTGTGTAGAAGGCTACATGCATGAATGAGAGTAAGAAAGAGAGGGTGAATGTGAAATAAGTGGCCGGCCATAGGGAAAGGAAAAATGCATGCATGCAATTAATGAGGGGAGAAAATGAAGGACAAAAGGAAATAAAATAGGTGGCCGGCCATGTGCATGAATGGAGAATGCATGAATGATAATAAATGGTGGAGAGATGCATGTGGCCGGCCATTGAATGATATAAATAGAAAATGGGCTGCTTGGGGGGGCTTTGCTAGTGGGCTCGGGTAGGCTTGGTAGGTGGCCGGGCTGCATGGTCTTTGAAGTGGGCTGCTCTATAGGCTCGGGCTGCACCATGTGGACTTGAACAAGTTGGAGAGGCTCGAGTTGGGCTTGATGACTACTCCAAGTTGGCTTGTGAACCTACAAAACAAAAATAAAGCATTAGCTCATAATCATGATATACTATTTAAATAAAACTAACATAAAACTAATAACTCATACTATAATTAGTTATATAAGAAAATAAAACTAAACATAATATTAAACATTATAAAATAACATTACATATAAACTATAACAAATTATTATAAATAACATAAACATAACAATAATAACATAAAACACAAAATAACAACAATACATATAATAAAACTATAGGTTCTTATAATAATAATAATAACACAACAACATCATAACAAGCATACAAATAACACAAAAATAATATAAAACTTAGGAATTTTGACTATTAAATTACCCCCAAAAACGATGACTAAGACTAGTCATCAACTACCTCACGATGGTGAGGAAAACCACTATAATCACTGTAGTCCAGAAGCTACCACCCAACACAGCCTCTCCACCGGCTACATCCCTGAACCTGAGGCATTCAAAAGAAGAACATCTCAGCAATAAAATACAAGTGACAATGGAAATAAATAGGTAAAAGGTAAAAAGATAAGAAAGGGTTTACCAAATCTGACTGTAAGAAATGCTGAAACCATAGTTGATTAGCCAAATAAAAATAGGTAAAGTAAAAGTTTTCAATAAAGGAGTTAAAAGAACATTTACACCAAGTGCGGAATGAAGCCGTGCTTCGACAAAATCTGCAAGGATAAGCATGAAATAGCATAGACTGATCTAAGAAGCAAACTGAGCACAAAATAGCTCGAAAACGTGAACCATTAACACTTGGTAAGAACAACCGGGCCAGAGTCGATGACCAAACTATCCAAAACCAGGCTTCCAGACCCAAACATCTCATAAAGACACTGCGGCAGTGGCCATCTGGCCCAACATAACCCAACAGACCACAAAACATAGAACAAACATCGACCAAGTGTAATGACTCTCAAAATAGCGTCCAGTCGAGGAAAACATCATACCCATACATGCCAAACCAAAAACCCAAGCCTAAACCCAAAGAAATACCTAAACAAGCCCTAAAATTACCTTAAGGACAGTACAAGATGAATCCTGCACGAAAGGACAAAATATTCTAAGTCCTGGCCAAATTCGGCGAGTATACCCGATGAACTACAAGGATACTCAACGAAGTGCATTACAATACTCGGCGAAATGTATAACGTTACTCGACGAAATGTATAACGATACTCGACGAAATGTACTGATTTGATGAAATGTATAACAATACTCGGCGAACTCCAATGATACTCGCCGAAAAACACTTAGACTAACAATCTAATCTCGGCGAATCGTTACTGGACGAAACTTCCTTAACGAAATTTGGCGTTACTCGCCGAATCTACCTAAACCGATACTCAACGAAGTGCATTAATACTCACCGAATTAACCTTAGACTAAATCCCTCCATACCTGATGAATTCTACCGTCGATACTCATGAATGAATATGGTGCATTTTTGAGCCCGAATGGCATCACTGTGAACTCATATAGGCCATATCGGCTACTAAAGGCTGTCTTCGGGATGTCCTCCTCCTGAATCCATAACTAATAATATCCCAATCTCAATTCCAGTTTCGGGAATCAATGAGCTCCCTTTAGCTGATCAAATAGTTCGTCTATTCTCTGTAAAGGATACATGTTCCATACTGTCAGCCTATTCAGTCCTTTATAGTCAATGCATAGTCTGAGAGTCCCATCCTTCTTATTTATAAACAATACTAGGGCTCCCCACAATGAGGAGCTTGGTCTGATAAACCCAACTTCAACCAAATCCCACAGCTGACTCTGGAATTCTACTATCTCCTTTGGGGACATCCAATATGGAGCCCTAGATATTGGCTTAGCCCCTGTCACTAGCTGAATCCGAAAGTTCTTCTCACGGTGCAAAGGCAGCCCTGATAGCTTCTCTAGGAAAACTTCAGTGAAATCCCATACCACCGGGATGTTGGAGATAGAGTTCTATTTCTTGATCATCTCGAATAATACCTCATAAACCTCATCCCCCTACAGGTGGGCCTTGATGGCTTGGATAGAAGAAAGTAGATAGTGGGAGGCCGGGATATTACCTTCGAAGGTCGCGTAGGTGTTTCCATATCTCATCACGACCTTCCTCATGGGCAATCAATCTGTGCATGGTTCTAGGTGAGCCATGTGATTCCTAAGAAAATATCAAAGTCCGACATCTTCAAGATCATTGTCAGAGCTTCGAGTGTTTGGTCGTCGATGGTCACCCTTAGAAGTCATTTTGTAGTAGATAGGATCTCTGTCCCATTGGGAAGACGCACCCTCCGGGTGACTCCCGTATAGTGTCGGACTTGGTCAAAGTCTTTGAAAAAATCTTCCATGATGAAGTTATGTGATACCCCGTGTCGAAAAGGTATGGGCAGGCTTGCCATGTAACATACCATTTCCGGCTAGACCCCTAGGAGTCGGTCTGTCATGACAGAACCCTAGGAAGCCCAAGAATTGAAGTACATCGACCAAGATTTCGGGTCACGGGTTGGTCACGCCCGTGACCGACCCGTCACGCCCGTGACCTAGGGCATGACCCCATTCGATGATCGTCGATCTCAGGAAGACGATCGACGAACTCAGAATTTTCATCATGGGTCTGTCATGCCCGTGACCGACATATCATGCCCGTGACCTAGGGCGTGACCCCCGTTCGAAGATCGTCGATCTCAGGAAGAAGATCGGCAAGCGCAGAATTTGCAACCCGGTCCCGTCATGCCCGTGACCGATATATCACGCCCGTGACCTAGGGCATGACCCCCCTTCTACGATCGTCGATCTCAGGAAGATGATCGGGGAGCGCAGAATTTGCAACCCGGGCTCGTCACGCCCGTGACCGATGTGTCACGCCGTGACCTAGGGCGTGACACCCCTTCAAATATTGTCGATCTCAGGAAGACGATCAGCGAACTCAGAATTTTCCACAAGGTCCTATCACGCCCGTGACCTACGTGTCACACCCGTGACAAAGGCCGAAACGTCAGTTCAAGCCCAAAATTATTCTAACACGCGTTATAATAAATTTTGGTATGGACAGTTACACCAGGAGTATTTATGGGTTGTTTCATTCTCTAATTACTTATTAAAATGAGGAAGTCTTGATCCAATAGGAAATCACCACCTGGATCAGTCATTTCATCTTCCACCTTTTCCTCTCCCTCCCCCGTAACCGAAATAATTTTAAGAGGAGAGTCTTCATGGCCATAAATGCTTACCCTTTCCCCTCCCCAATTGTTGATCTATAAAATCCCCCTTAGAGCAAGATGAGAAGTTTACATTCTTGACCAAATGGATTTGAGTTATTGTTCTTGCTGTAGGAGAATTTCGGGAATGCCACCACTGTGCCATGACAATCCGACGTTCATCTCGCCTCCAAACCGCGAACAAGGTCCTCCTCTACCTCTTCTTTTATGGATAGATCTTAGGAACTATTAGGAGAGACATCGGGCTCAAAAGATCTGGATCGGGTGAGTGTTTCCATGGTTTTTCCGAAATTTATGGTGGTCAGGTTCGCCGGAAACCGCCTCTCCGGCGGCCGTGCCGCCCCCTAACGGTAGCCCTCACCTCAACAGAGGTCGTGGTGCTGGTGGCCGGCCAGAGAGTTGGTTGGGTGGATGGGAAATCCACTTGCAAGCTACAGGTTTTAAGCATTTTTTTATGTTGCTTATTTCAGGCTTTTGAGAAGATGAACAGTGCCATATATTAAATCTGATATATATTTATATATAATATATAGCAATTTATCACTTTTATCAAGCTCATTTTGATGCTATTACATGAGGCACTTAGAGGCCGTTTTAGGAAAAATGGCCAGTCACAGAAGTTGTAGCCCTTTAAGTCTAGATTATTCTAAAATTTATTTCAACTCGATTGGGTAAGTGGTTTGGCCACAAAACCCATTTTGGTGAGACCTATACCTAGGGCTATTCTGAGGTTCAAATGGATACCCACTTTTCATCCCTTGTCCAAATGAGCTGAAATTTGGTCAGGGGGTCTTCCTTAGCTATATCTATGGCCTGTCCAAAATGGGAATTTTTTGAGAATATATTTCTATAGTTTTTGGAAAAATCTAATAAATCATGTATAAATTAATTAGGTGTCATAAACACCTCAAAATCCCCCCAAATTTGGGTGGGTAGTCTTATAAAGCATGTTAAGGCTCTGGTAAAAATGTCATCTCATTTGGAGATGTTTTGATTAGGTTTCTATCCAACCCTAGGTTGACCCTTATAGGGTTATTTAGGTCCAAACATCCCCTTTGGATTTTGAGTGGTAAAATCACCTCAACAGAGGCTGAAATTTTTGTCACTGACTTGGTAGGACCATTATCACCTGATTAAGGAAAATGGTGTGATTTAGGGTTGATTTACCCTAGAGTTCAAACTCAAACCCTAAGGAAGGGCTTTTGGGGGTTGTGAAGGACATGGAGGCAAATGCCCTTGTGTGACTTTGTAATTCAGTAGAGTTGAAGGTAGTGTATTCTAAGTTCTCTGGTAGAAATCTTAGAGGATTTGGAGACAGGTAGATACCTCAAAACCCTAACCTTAACTTTAGGGTAAAATACAAAATAAGTAAAATCTGTCACTAAACATTATCTAAAAGCTGTGAAACTCGGGTAGAGTAAGTTTTGGGGCGGGAAAAATCTATAGCAATTTTACTGGAATTTTATAGTCTATTTCCAGCACTTCATTTGTAACGTTTGTTATAGCCCTAATTGATATTTTAATTATTTGAATCTTTATGTTCATTGAAACCCCATGAAATCTTGGAAGTAACTGTTTTAGCTCAGAATGGTTGCTCTTAAATTTTTTTATAATTTTTAGTTGAGTAAATCTAGTACTTCCTTCACAAATGTTAAAAAGAGGTTTTATGGTTTAAAAATTAATTATGGATGATATCACTTCTGAAAAATTATGAAACTTGGCCAATGCTATGTTTAAGATTATACCTGCATAATATAATTAATTTATAATTTTTGGATGGATATTCTCTGTACTTGATTCATAAATAACGAAAGATAAAAATATTGCTAAAATAGTTTTAATGCTTTTTTGATGATAGAAAAATTGTGATACATTGGATTTACCATATTGAGATAGCAAAATATTTATAATAATTTTGTTGGACATCTTGCATGAGTACTTAGGGTAGTTCATGTTCAAACCGGTAGCCCATGGAATTTTTGAGGAAATTAATTAAATGCCAGATAAATTAGGAAAATTTTAGTTTTCTGATTTTAGGCTAATCATATCATGATATACTTTCAGTAAATAATTTAGGGCATTTGGATGATTATTTAGATTATCTCCTATTCGGTTCGACATATAGTCTAGGTTGGTCTGCATATTGCAAATTATAAAATTGCAATATGACATGATCTGGGATAGTTGTTGGAGTTAGTCATTTTGTCTGGGTGGATAGTTGTGGATGATTTCACAATAGAATGATATGAAGAGTAGTGAGAAGTGGTGTTGGCTAGAGTTAAGAGGTGCTCGTGTTCGACGAAAGATCGTCTTTCCCGAAGAGAGGAAGGTTAAAAATCACCCTAGGTTAGTTTATCGTAATATGAGAAGGGAATGGGTAAAGGGAATCAACCAATAACAATAAGTGCCTTGCGAAAGGGAACGATGGGCTTCAGCTACCATCATAGTTCCTAGTGCCCTTTGAGAGCCCTTCACAGGGAATACCGGGGGCAGTCCTTGGTTAACGTAAACTGTAATAACAAACTTGAAAGAGTAACCTAGTAATTAGGACCTCACATTTCACAAACACTGTTAGCACATGAAGATTTTTGGGAGCTTCGGCTCGATTGGTTAAGAGACGGACGGAATGGTCCGGGGGAGCTTCGGCTCGATTGGTTAAGAGACAGACGTTTTGGTCCGGGGAGCTTCGGCTCAGTTTTTGTTTGATTACGATTAAATTTGCATATGCATAAAAGGAAAGAAAATTAAGGTGGTGGGTCTTCGGTATTTGAGGGTCGATGCATCGACGCCAATACGCTGACTCGGCAAGTGTGGTTAGCACTTTGCCAACAGAAGTCCGGTGCGCCAGCCAGCAAGAGTATGCAGGAGTCCGCTTCATGCACCAAGCGTTGAGGCGTACGATAGGTCTGACCGGTAGTGCTTTACTGGTTTAGAGGTGGGAGAGGCCCAAACCACCGCTTCCGTCTACCACTACAGAGATATCCTGGGAGGTAACGGCTCCGAAAGGGGGAACTAAAGGTCTGTGTACACAGAGTTGGGTGTGTGTGTTGCACTTACATGATTCATCATACCCACTAGTATGTCATGGCATAATCGATTCATTTAACCCCTGAAACCTAATGTATAAGTGGAATGGGATGCTTATACATTAGGACTTGCAAAACGCCCCATTGGTCTATAAGCTTGTGTGGGCAAGTTTATAAATTAAGGTTAAATTCTATATATATATGCTGCTGTTTGATAACCGACACCTCAACGTATAAGTGGTATGGGACACTTTATATGATGGGAGGCTTGCAGAAGATCCCTTGGCTTAGGTGCTTCCGCACATAAGTTAAGGTTACTTTTCATACTTTACTTTTCTGCCACATGTACTATAAATTGCTAGTATAGGTCCATCGTCACCTGCTTTTGATTTATTCTCCACCTTCATGTCCTTCCCTTTCTTCCTCTCTGCTCGGTACTTAGAAGCCATGAGGGAAGGGGTAGGGGATAATAGGACTTAGTCTTATAGACTAATGGTTTTCGAACCGCATCATTTTAGGGAATCGTGGAGCCCAGTACGGGGAAGCAGCCCCAGAGACCGGTGCGCTTGGAGATGGGGCAGTCTAGCTCCGGAGTTCATACAGTCGGGACCATGAGTCTCGACCTTGAGTAGATGTTCTATTTTTGCTTCCGCATGAGTGATTTGTAGTGAGGGCATGATGTACCGGGCATAAGCCCGTATTTTTAGTACTCTGATATACTATTCTATGGACACTCCCTTCGTGGAGATTTCTTTTTCTATATATGTGAATTTCTTGTGGACTTTCTTTTAATTCATTGTACTACCTTTCTGTGATGGAATTGGCTGGCAGAATCGGTGCTTTGTGGTGATGACCCTTCAGGGCGTGAAGGTGTCACCGCAAAGGGACGGTTCTGGGCCTAAGACCCCGGTGTTTAAAAAGAAAAAAAATGGGGGTCTTACATGCCACATACCATTACTATTCCTGAATTTATTACACAATCTTAGGTGGCTAGTTTTATAGTTTCCTTCCCTAGTTCTACCAATTTATATTAGTTCTACTATTTAGGGGGAAAGAAAGAAAAAGAATTTAAATTGCTAGCATACCTGCTATAACCCTCCGGGTTTATGGGTTGAGCAAGATCCAGAGCAGATCCCTGTTCGGCCTACGGTCACCACCATAGAACCCACATCCTCGATCACATCCCTGACCCCAAAATTACTGAGTAGGTGGGGCAGCCTACGGTGATGGTGGTGGTGCCTGTCTCCTAGGGCAATTAATCCGAATATGTCCAAGCTTGTGGAAGTGATAGCACACCGGCAGGAGAGGTGCCCCATCTACTGCCCTTCGCATCACCTGTGTCTATAATGGCTGAGGGGCCAATATTTCCGGATCCCTCTGCTCCTGTCTATACTTCGGGCGGGGTTGATCCCCATTTCTCCTTTGTCTGATGAAGCGATCCTTCTGCTGTTCCCTCCTGCCACCAATAATCGTGTCGTCTTCCTGTCTTTTTCCCATGCCCCGAATCATGAGCTGGTCTGCCTCCAACTTCTTTGCCATCTCCAGGATCTGGGCCAGGCTACCATCAACATCAAAAAGGAGTGCCTGCCTCAAATCATTCTAGAGGCCCTTGTAGAACCTCTTCACATAGTCGACATCATCCAGCTGGTATGAATTAGCAAAGCGAGCTAAGTGTGTAAAATATCGGTAGTACTCCAAAATTGACTTGCTATCCTGCCTCAACTGCAGAAATCTTTCCTCTAGCTTATCCCTCACAGTCTGTGGCACAAAATGCTCTAGAAGTGCTATCTTGAACTCATCCCATGTGATATTTGTGCCCTCAAATCCTGCATAGGTGGTGTCTATAAGAGACTTCACCACCTCTTTGCATGGGAATCCAAACATGAAACTGTTAAGGGTACAACCATATCACTCGGACATCCTATCCCAGCCAACATCTCGTAGATGATGTCCAGCCATTCCTCCGTCCGTACAGATGACTCCATCCCGAGATATGACAGAGGGGAAAGGCCTCAGAAGACACTCAACCAATTTTCCCCGGGATTTGGTTGAGGAGCCGAAGCCTGCTGTGTCCTAAAAGCCTCCAAGATAGCAGTCAGTGTCTTTCCCATCTCCGATTGCTGAAACGGAGTAGGAACTAGTAGGGGTGGAAAAATATTCTGAGTTTGAGGTGTTCCCTATTGAAGGCTAGGGTTCATTAAAAGCTACATGAGCAAAAGTTTACTTGTAAGATTGTTGGCCAAAATCTAGTTAAGAGTGGACTGATGCATGTGATTCCCTATATGGACACACCATAACTTTCACTTCTTAGTTTGTCCTCAAACTAAAACTTTTGTGGGGTGTCCCAGGGATTGTGGACTTCTTTTCTTTGGGTCGAGGTTTCGCGCTGATACCAGTTGTAAGACCCCTTTTTTGCACTAGGTCTTATGCCCAGAACCTCTGCTTTGTGGTGATACCAACCCCTGAGAAGGCCGCCACTACAATTCGCCGATTCTGCCGGCAAATTCTTGACCATGTACCACATAAGAAATAGAAGTATTCAAATAAATGAAACAAGTCCATAATCACAATGCTATATAAATAAATCCACACAAGGTAAAGCTGAACAACACAAATGGGCTCCTTCCCAATACAAAATATCCTCACAACAAAATGCTCGTAGAAGAAAAGCTATAATCACTCATAGATTCTGTTACTATTGCTGCTACTCTTGGGTTAGGCTAGCTCACCTCCTCCTGCATCGTACTCTAGTTGTGCAGGTGATGGATATTTTCTCCACGCTAACGCATGTTTCCAATTGATGAGGCAAGTATACCTATCGTTCGGAGTATAGAATCAAGTGTCGTATATCGACTCGGGGCTTGTCGAGTACTTGTACTCACAAGAAAGAGCTATTATCTTATCAGACAGAAAAGTTTTGTTTTTGATTAAAACGGACAAGGAAAAGGAAGCGTTATACTAAGAAAAAGAAATTCGAGGATGGAGAAGCTAGCACTTGATCTAGAATCCCCTAGGGATAAAATAAACCTTCTTGAAAAATAAAATAACGCGAGTTCTTAAATTGCTTACTCGACCGTGGAGGTTCCTAAAGCACAAAAGCATCTCTCTCGAGCTCATGCTTTTGACTAACCTTAGGTTGATCGATTAAGACCTCTCAGCCAGTCAAAATCCCTAAGCTTACTTTAGGCGGTGAACCATGCTATTTGATTTGACTCAAATCCGGAGGATTTATGTCGTCCTCTCTCGAGGAGTGCATGCAACTCCTTTTATCCATGAGTGATCTCCTCGTATCCGCGAACTATCGGTAATTTAGGATACGGATCTTAGATTGAAAACCATATCGGTAATTTAGGTAATTTAGGTAATTTAGAATTTGACAAAATATAATTCAAAGATAAATCATCAATGAGCAAGATTAAGAACAAGATATTTTTGATAAAAATTGAAAAGTTTATTTTATTCCAAGGTTCATCATGATCAAGTGCTAAATGATATTTAGCTAGTCATCATGATTAGGGAATTAAAAAATAGAGTAGGGAAAGACATGCTTGAAATAACAACTACTAGAATAAAAGCTTACACAATAGTAATCTAGGATAGAAAATGAAAAATAAAGTAATTAAAAGCAATAAAATACATGATTCCAACTCCCAAAAATTGATCTTGAGCATCTGAAGCTATCTGGAATTTATAGGAAAAATTGCTGGTTGGTCACGCCCTAGGTCACGCCCATGACCTAAGGCGTGTCATGCTCGGAACCGTCGTCTTGATGCCCCGGGAACATTGGAGGAGGAACGACCAAAAACAGCAGATTGCGGGTCACGCCCGTGACCTAGGGCGTGTCAAGTTTGTTTCTAGAAAATGGCGGGAAGATGAAAATGGCGGGAATAAATTGTAGTTGATGGAGGCGTCATGCCCCTGGTCATTCCCGTGACCAGGGCATGTCAAGCTGGAAACATCAAGCTGGCGGTAACGGTAGGAATGACAGAGTAATTAGCTAGAAATGCTCCTAACATGCCCTGGGTCACGCCCGTTACCCAGGCGTGTCTTTTTAATCTGATATGGAAGGGTTCAATAATCTTCCAACGGATGGCACGCCGCGTGTATGGGTCTCACGCCTATCAAACACACCCAATGAGGGCATGTCGCAGGGCGTGTCGAGGTTCTTCGGTTGAAGTTTTGTCGATCTGCGGTCAATGTTCTCAGCCCCTGGTGTCACGCCTATGGTCATGCCCAGGCAGGGCGTGTCATAGGACGTGTCTATGCTGAAAAAAAGGAAAAATACCAGTTCTGCCCCAAATAATCCATAGATTAGCCCTGCAAGATTTAAAATGATTTTGTTAGATCAAATTAAGATAAAATATAAAAAGTACTTAATTAAAAAACTTTATATTATAAAATTGATATATAATATCTAACTATTAATAGAAAATAGCATAATAAAAATAGGAATAATTAGAGTTATCAAATACCCCCATACTTATCCGTTTGATAGTCCCGAGCAAACAACTTCCTATAGGGAGTAGAAAAAATTTTATATGCTAGAAAAGAAAATTGAATCTAAGGAGTAAAATACGAACTCTTATGCCTATGCCTGTAGCTATTTTTGTAGAAAAACTTACTCAGCATACAAATTAGGTTTTTATTTTTCCTAAAATGTGTTTCCACTATTATTTTTACTTTTAAAATGAAAAATCCGGTAAATCTTAAAATTATATTCAGGGAGAATGTAGCGTGTGTACTAAGATAACATTGCACGAATGAAGATCAAGATACCCTCCAAAGAAATCCGTCAATGTCGATTTCCATTGGCTTGACCTTTCATACTCTTGCCACGACACTAGTTTAACTTATAAACATAAATCAATAGGGCTTAATTAGGTTGAAATGTAGGCTTAGGTTTTTGGTGATGGTGGTCAAAGATAAAAAATGATGGCTAGTCACACCAAAACCTAGAGAGAGCTTGCACATCATAAATTTGCTATGGCTTTTGGAACAGAGCCACATCCATGATCCTTTTGTATTTTTCTTATTTTTTCTTTCAACTCTTTTACCATGTTGAAAATTTTCTTCTATCTCTTCCTTTCTTTCATTTTTTTTATTTGTCTTGATTTTGAAGAGGAAAGAAGAATAAATCAACTCTTTTTTTATAAGAAAAGAGCCACCAAAAATGAAAAGGCTCCTAATCACTCACAAACCGTGTTTGTATATCTAAGCTCAAGCTTGGTCTTAGGTGTGCAATTAGGTTGTTTTTTAGGCTTTGGTAAAATGCTTGGTGGAGCTAAAACAAAAGGATAGGGTAATAGGCTAAAAATGGCTTAACAAAGATAAAATTTTTTGGTACGGGTGCAAAGACTAAAATTGGCCAAAATAAGTGCCTAAATCATATTTATGCTACTGAGTTTAACTTATGCAAAGTCTTGAGAATAGTTAGAGGGCAAGTTTTAGATATCAAGAAAGAATATATCTTTCTTGATCCGCGAAATATCTTTCTAGTAAACTTCTACTTACTCACCTAAAGTTTTTTAGATTTTACCGGTTTTCAAAGTGAAAGTAAAATAAAACATTTCCATGCATTTAGAAAAATGAAAATCTAATTATATGCAGAGTATTTAGATCTACATAAAAATTGACTTACACGTGCACTTGACTAGAAACACAGCATGACCAACAGTTTTACTCCAAAAATCAAAATTCAATTAAAACATCAAAATTCTCTAAACACTATATAAAAGTTAAATTACTAGGAGTTTTGTATGTGAATAAATATAGAAAAAATGACTTCTCTAATTAAAAACTAACCCTAATTTTTTTGATACTTCTTAGAATTCCCGAGGTAAACCCTGTGAAGGGCTCTCACCGGTACTAGGAGGTAAGATTGGGTGATATCCCAAACGTCCCTTTCTAAGAAATTTATTTTCGATTTTCTAATTTTTTTTTTCATTTTTAATTTTTGAAAAACAAAATTCATAACAAAATAAATTTTTTAAAATTTTTGATATATATATATATATTTTTGTAAAAGTCTTTTCTTTTTAATTTTGGAAAAATATTTTTTTGTATGTTTTGCTTGAGAAATATCTCTCCCCCATACTTAAGCAATACATTGTCCCCAATGTAAAAATGAAGAAAAGAAAGAAAAGGAGACTTCCCTGAGAATGTCAAAGCAGCACCAAAAGCGACATGTAAGCCATTAGCAAAACAAAATACATTTTTTTTATAAATTTTTTTCATAATAAAAACAAATACATGAATATAAAAACAACGATACATATATAAAGAGGCGACCCACTACAAGTCCAAAGAAATGAAAAGACAGCTACTCCTGGTCGGGAGCGCCCCCGGGCTGCTGATAGAAAGTCCGCATGGCTACGAACTCGCGGGAAATATTATCCACAGAAGAAGCATGACTCTACTCTAGCTTGGTAAAGTGCTCATCAAAAGTAGCAAAACGACCATCAAAATGGGTATGCATTTGGTCTATGCGGGTATGAATCGACCCAAATTGTTGATCCCAATAATTTGAAGGTTCGGGCATTGGGGCAGAATGCAGCGGTGGTGGAGGAATCTGGGGAGAATGATGAGTACCACTGGGACCGACACCATGATCAAGATCAAGATCCCCACCACCGACTGATGGGGGAATAGCCTAAAACTCACCCTCACGTCGGCGCGCTAGGCCAAGGGCCTGAAGGGTCGGGAACTGGAGATCCTGTGGCATTTGCATGCAAGTGAGCCGCGGAAGGGCATCCCAAACGCCGGTCTACTTAGCTAGGAAAGTAATATAATTTCCTCTATAAACCACCCCCAACCGCATATTTTCAGCCTGATGATGGAAGAAGATTGCGAGCATATAACCAAGGTTAAGTGGAGCCCAATAAAACATACTATATAAATATAGTAAATCTGCCCGAGTCACCACGCCATGGCTATCGCCGCGACCGGAAAGAGTAAAGGTGAGGAGGTTATGGAGAATGCGCAAAGCAGGGGAAATGAGGTGGCTACCCTTGTATTTCTTTGGGGTGTAGGGGGCGGCGTCATTACTGATTTCCAACCAGAAGGTGAGGAGATTGAAATAGGAAGGAAAATCAGTTTTGAGGTCGAGATAAGCGGGAGAATGTGAAAATGCCTCTGAGCAAAAGCTCATGACGACATTGAGTTGGTGGATGGTGCGCTGGTGCATCATCCCACCCATGCAAAAAACGATGAAATCATCATTTGCTGCCCAACAGAACTCAAAAGATGCCAAGAACTCGATGGTGAGCTCAAGGAAGGCTGGCTATGAAATGGAGAAAAGGGGAGCCCATCCTGTGGTGGATAGAAACTCCCGAACTAAGTCTACTGCTTCGAAGGTGGCAAGGATTGCCCAGTCTAAATCCGAAAAATGCCAAAGGGTTTGGCGCACAGACGCTCGATCCGTTCCTGCTGGGTGGAATTTTTCAATAGGAGCATGGCTTCCGCCGAGGTGGGATCTGCGGGGTATTCGGAGGAAGAAGTGGAGGAATGAGGGTGGTGGAGAAAAATGATGAAAAAGAAGAGGTTTGTTCGACTACAAGAAGTAGAGAATAGGAGGTTTGATGGGTGTAGGTGTGAAGAGAAGAGAAGGGGAAAATTCCTATATATAGGGGTTCACGGGTCGGTCACGCCCCCTTGTCACGCTCGTGACAGGGGGCGTGACAAGCACGGTCAAAGCGGGAAGGAATCAGAGGCGGCCCGCCTCGTATTCGCGGGTCACGCCCTAGAGTCATGCCCGTGACTCCCAGAGTCATGCCGTGACTCATGGCGTGTAAGTGGTATCGTAGGGAGGCGCGTGGGAATCCGAGGCGCTGACCTCGAATTCTGCTGGCACACCCCAGGGTCACGCTCGTGACCTTGGGGCATGTTAGCAAAAATAAATATAAAAATGCAGAAACCGAGGCGTGATCTGGTCAACGCCTCGGATACCCGTGACATGCCCTTAACACGCCCGTAAATAACTGGGTCACGCCCGTGTCAAAGCCGAAAGATGTTCGAAAAAAGGGAAAAGATGATCCATCTGCGGGTTTCTCAAAAAAGGCTAAACACGCCTCTGGCATGCCCATGACCGTTGGGTCACGCCCGTGACAGGGGCATGCACGAGAAAAACAAAATTTTTTTTTATTTTAAAAATGTATATATATATATATTTTTATTGTTTTTTTGTTTTTTTAACAATTAAAATAAACTAGAATAAAAAAAATAAAAGTTACCGACTTGAAGAATCACGTAAAATTGATGTTCGTCCCCGACCGTGCATCATGCTTCGATGTTCTTCAAACCTGCAAAAACTTAAAAATAAAATCAAATACTAAGAAAACAAAAAGAAAAAGATAACCATGAGGTGCCTCCCACGAGCGCTTTGTTTATGGTATTTGAGCTCGACCATAGTGGTGCGCGGAAGTTTGGAACCCTCCGCTAGAGATAAATATTGTAAATGATTTGACATGTGTTCAAGTTCTAAAGATGGAGGTTCCTCAAACGAAGTTCTTAAGGGGTCACTACTTAATTCAAGAGTTTCTAAAATAGGTGCGCGTGTGACCAAATGGTCACTAATAATTTCATGAGATATTAAATTTAAAGTTTCAAGATTGTCATCATGAAAAATAGGCGAATAAAATTTTTCAAAAAATAGGATGGAATCTTCTTCGGGAGAAGCCTCCAAATAGTAACATGAGTCGTCATTTGAGAGCGAATTTTTCATAGACGAGTCAATAGCAAAGGTAACTTCTTCATCTCCGACTCTAAGGAGAAGTTTACCGTTACTAACATCTATAATAGCGTGTGCGGTGGCGAGAAAAGGGAGACCGAGAATGAGTGGTACCTCGGTGACCTCTTCGATGTCAAAGATGACAAAATCTACCGGAAAGATAAATTTGTCAACTTTGACAAGCACATCCTCTATGATCCCCATAGGGAGATTGACAGACCAATCCGCCAATTGAATACACATTCTTGTGGGTTTAGGCTTTCATAATCCAAACTTTTCACTAAAGAATAAGACATTAAATTAATGGAAGCGCCCAGATCGGCTAACGCACGTGTTACTAACAAATCACCAAATAGACAAGGAATAGAGAAAATACCCGGATCGGGTAATTTCTTAGGCAATTTATTAAGTAAAACTGCCGAACACTCTGCGTTCAATTGAACTATAGAAATCTCCTCAAGTTTCTTTTTATTAGACAAAAGATCCTTGAGGTACTTGGCATATTTTGGCATTTGTGCTATTATTTCGAAAACGGTAAATTTATTTGAATTTGTTTAAACATGTATAAAAATTTACCGTGATGCTCATCCACCGGGTCTTTTTGCATTCTAGATGGATGGGGAAGAGGTGGTTGATAAGCTTTTAGTTTATTAGAAATAGAAGGCTTAAGCGGAGGAGAAGATGAAGAAATTCTTACCTCCGTATCAACCAAAAATGGAGAAGTATCAACCAGAATTGGAGAAGTGGTTACCTCCTTCCCACTCCGTAAAGTGATGGATTTTGCTTACTCCTTTGGGTTGGGCTCCGTATTACCCGGTAGCGCTCCTTGTTGGCAATTGGAGAGCATTTTAGCGATTTGCCCAATTTGGGTCTCCAAATTACGAAGAGATCCGGTGAGATTCCAGATGTTGGCATCATTTGTAATCGTATTTTTGGTGAACAACTCATCAAGATTGGGAGCTTTTGGAGCTTGCGGTGGAAAATAACTGGGAGGAATGGTGTTAGGTGGGCACGCCGCGTTCCCCGGATTACTCCAAGAGAAGTTAGGGTGATTCCTTATACCCGGGTGATAGGTATTGCAAAAATTATTACCAAAATTATAAGGTGGCCGATTCGGATTACCCATGTAATCTACAGGCTAGGCAATAGTGGAAGGCTCTCAATATTGGGGCTCACAGGTAGGTGTAGATGAGGAAGCAGTCATCGCGTTCATCTGTTTTTGTAGTTTCTCAACCTGGAGAGATAAACTAGAAACCATATCTATTTCGTACATCCCAGCCGGTTTAGGTGGACGAGAATAAGGTGTACTCCACTGATACGTATTCAGTGCCATACCTTCTATAAGTTCTTGGGCGGTCGCCGGTGTCTTGTTGTTTAACGTTCCACTGGCGGCGACATTAATATGTTTCCTCGTTTGTTGATTGAGTCCATTATAGAAGGTTTGCACTTGCAACCAATCAGGGATTGCATGATGCAGACAACAGTGAAGTAATTCCTTAAATCGCTCCCAAGTATCATATAACATTTCCGTATCAACTTGGGAGAAATAAGTAATATCATTATGCAATTTGGCCGTCTTAGCGGACGGAAAATATTTCGTGAGAAATTTTTCCGTCATCTCGGCCCAAGTAGTGATGGAGCCTCTTGGAAGAGAACTCAACCACTGCTTAGCCTTGGTGTGCAAAGAAAAAGGAAAAAGCCTTAGTTGAATGGCATCATCGAAAACCCCATTAATTTTAAAAGTATCGCATATTTCTAAAAAGTTAGAAATATGTGCATTTGGGTCCTCATCTTGAAGCCATCAAATTGTACAGATTGCTATACCATTTGAATGATACTTGGCTTTAATTCAAAGTTATTATTCGCAATAGCTGGGCAAACAATACTTGATTGTGCCTCATCCAAATTTGGCTGGGCATAATAAGACATAGTCCGTTCTTTGGCCATATTTGGATTTTGGTTACCCAAATTAGAAGAAAATTGAGAAGAAAGGGAAGCGGAAGAAGAAGAAGACGAAGATGGTGAAGAAGAAAAAGTGTTACCTACGGATTCCTCAACCAAATCTGGAG
Source organism: Platanthera zijinensis (assembly GCA_039513925.1). Lineage (NCBI taxonomy): Eukaryota > Viridiplantae > Streptophyta > Magnoliopsida > Asparagales > Orchidaceae > Platanthera > Platanthera zijinensis. The sequence goes on from CM077080.1 coordinate 166,926,189, forward strand.
AATTGAGGTCACGGAGTCTTAGGAATCGCCGTAAGCTTTACTCAATCTCCGGATCTAAGTCAAATAGATTTAACGGATTCCCTCGGGTCATACACCAAAAAAAATGAAAGATAAAAGTTTTAAGATTAAAAATTTATAAAATAAAATTTCCTGGACTTCCCAAGGGCTACCCAATGACGGGTTCGCAAGGTACTAGACAGTATTGCGGGATGAAAACCAGGCACGGCCCTTTCGCAAGAAACGTTAATTATAAAAAATTAAAGTTAAAACTTTTAAAGAAAATAAACAAAATAAAAAGGATAAAATTAATAGATTCTTGCTTTCAAAATATCGACAAAGAAAGCTCCCTGGCAACGATGCCAAAAACTTGATGGATATTTTCTCTACGCTAACGCATGTTTCCAATCGATGAGGCATGTATACCTATCGTTTGGAGTATAGAATCAAGTGTTGTATATCGACTCGGGGCTTGTCGAGTACTTGTACTCATAAGAAAGAGCTATTATCTTATCAGACGGAAACATTTGGTTTTTGATTAAAACGGACAAGGAAAAGGAAGCGTTATACTAAGAAAGAGAAATTCGATGATGGGGAAGCTAGCACTTGATCTAGAATCCTCTTGGGATAAAATAAAAATTCTTGAAAAATAAAGTAATGCGAGTTCTTAAATTGCTCACTCGACCGTGGAGGTTCCTAAAGTACAAAAACGTCTCTCTCGAGCACATGCTTTTGACTAACCTTAGGTTGATTGATTAAGACCTCTCGGCCAGTCGAAACCCCGAAGCTTGCTTTAGGCGGTGAACCACGCTATTGGATTTGACTCCAATCCAGAGGATTTATATCGTCCTCTCTCGAGGAGTGCAGGCAAGTCCTTTTATCCTCGAGTGATCTTCTCGTATCCGCAACCTCTCGGTCATTTAGGATAATGATCTTAGATTGAAAACCATATCCGCGAAATATGAATTCGACAAAATATAATTCAAAGATAAATCATAAATGAGCAAGATTAAGAACAAGACATTTTTGATAAAAAATTGGAAAAGTTTATAACAATTACTAGAATAAAAGCTTACACAATATTAATCTAGGTCAGGAAATGAAAAATACAGTAATTAAAAGTAGTAAAATACAGGACTCCAACTCCCAAAAATCGATCTTGAGCATCTGAAACTGTCTGGAATTTATAAGAAAAATTGTTGGTTGGTCACGCCCTAGGTCACGCTCGTGACCTAGTGCGTGTCAGGCTCGGAACCGTCATCTTGAAGCCCCGGTAACGTTGGAGGAGGAATGGCCAAAAACAGTAGATTGCGGGTCCTTCCTCTAGTGTACAACCTCAGGCGAGCGAGACGGAGCCAAAGGCTTGAGGAAGGAATCTAGGCGAGATGGCCCAGGCTGGTCATCAAGCCGCAGGGCGAGTGGATCCCGACAAGAAGGACAGGCGAGAGGGCCCATGCGAGAAGGGTCTGATCAAAAGCTGCACTAGGAGGTGGGCGAGTAAGTACCAAAGGAGGAGGTACTCGCCAGGAGAGAGGACCCCAGAAGGGTTTCTCGCCAAGCACCGGTTCGGTTTTAGACCGGTTCGGGTAGGTCCAGGTTTACCTTTTAGCCCCATGGGATTTTACTCATTCTCCCTAGGTGGGCTGGATATAACCTCTCAGAACTGTAGAGTTTGGCTGTTGGCAGACCCGACTAAGGGTATTCTAGTAATTTCAGAACAACTCCATTTGGTTATTGGCAGTCCTAGTTGATGTAACGCCCCTGATTTTTTCGATGATTTTGTTTGGTTTTGGTATCGTCATATTTATGATGTCATGGCGTTACTTTTAACGTCGGGTTGACGGCGCATCGCCGATAAGGCATTTTCGCGTCCGTTCGGTCGAGTCGGCCAATTTCTTGGATTTTTGTCGAAATCAGAAAATATTTCTATGACTTGCTCGTCAAGTTTCGTCGCAATCCGAGCATTTTTTTTGGAGTCTCGGCGCGCGATTGAAGTTTTGAGTATTTATGTCACTGTATTCGGAAATTTTTATCTCAGGAATGGCTCGTCGGATTTAGGTTTTGGCTTCGCCGTTGGAATCGTAGCGCCAGTTTTCGCCTATGGTGTGAGTTTCGCTTAATTCGGTGCGTGTATGGGCCTCTGTTCTGAACTCGTGTCCCTTTGTTCAAAAATTTCATTTCAAGAATTTGCGTTTGTTATCTCGAGTAGCCCATTTCAGATTTCGATCGGTCGCCGTTTTGAGGGTCAAAACGGTGTCGTATCAAAATATATTAAACATCAAGTTTGTTCGTCTTGACGATAGCTACAACTTTTATGTTGACCGTTTTTTGATTTGAAGCCATCTTAGGCTTCTATTTTTGATTTTCCCAAAACTGCTCGTAAATAAGCCGTATTTTTGATTTCTACTCGAGTACCTTTGATCTACACGAGTAACCTTCATTTCACTCGAGTATTTTGCTCTTATACACGAGTAACCTTCATTCAACTCGAGTATTTGCTCTTATACACGAGTAACCTTCATTCCACTCGAGTATTTTGCTCTTATACACGAGTAACATTCATTCCTCTCGAGTAGTCATGTACAGTCTGCGTTCGGGCACCGTTTTGAGGGTCAAAACGGTGTCGGGTGGAAAAATGGTCAACATAAATTTTGTTCGTCTCGACGAGATCTACAACTTTCATGTCGACGACATTTCGATTTGAGGTCATCTTGAACCCTTATTCTTGTTTATTCTGCTGGAACTCGTGTATTCTGCTCCTACTCGAGTATATAGACTCCTACTCGAGTATATGGACTCCTACTCGAGTATATGGACTCCTACTCGAGTATATGAACTCCTAATCGAGTATATTTGAACTCCTACTCGAGTATATATGATTCTACTCGAGTATGTATGCTTCTACTCGAGTATGTATGCTTCTACTCGAGTATGTATGCTGCCACTCGAGTATTCCTTTCCTGTCAGCGTTAGAGCGCCGTTTTGATGGTCAAAACGGCATCGTATCAAAAAATGGTCAACATTAATTTTGTTCGTCTCGACAAGATCTACAACTTTCATGTTGACCACTTTTCGATTTGAGGTCATCTTGAACCCTTATTCTCGTTTATTTTGCTACAACTCGTGTATTCTGCTCCTACTCGAGTATATAGACTCCTACTCGAGTATATGGACTCCTAATCGAGTATATGGACTCCTACTCAAGTATATGAACTCCTACTCGAGTATATTTGAACTCTTACTCGAGTATATATAATCCTACTCGAGTATGTATGCTTCTACTCGAGTATGTATGCTTCTACTCGAGTATGTATGCTGCCACTCGAGTATTCCTTTCCTGTCAGCGTTAGAGCGCCGTTTTGATGGTCAAAAAGGCATTGTATCAAAAAATGGTCAACATTAATTTTGTTCGTCTCGACGAGATCTACAACTTTTATGTTGACCACCTTTCGATTTGAGGTCATCTTGAATGCCTATTTTTGATATTTCCGAGGCTGTCCCTTTTAAGTTAAAATTTTTATAAAAGAAAAAAAAACTATATATATATACTTTTCTCTTAGATTATTAGGATATAACTTCATCTTCTCCGATACTTCTATTCCGAACCAGACCAGCGGCAAAAGATAAGTTTCTCCTTTTCGTGAATCTTCCGGTGGCCGCCGACGGAGCTCCGGTGCTCGGAATCTTCAACCGATCGTAGATCCGGAAAGCTCTCACCGAGAGCTACGCTATCGTGGTAATTTCTTCCTCTTTCCGTGAGTTTTCTTGTTAGGGTTTTTCGGCCCTAACCCCTTTTCCTCCATTGTTGTTTAGATTTCTACTTCTCCTGAGTTCTTTTGCCCCGATCTACGCCGTGGAACGATTCAGAGAACGTTTCCGGTGCAACCAAGGCAAGTAGTGGTTTTCCCTCCTTCCCTCTCGTCCGATTTCGATGGTAACGGTTAAACTTTAGTTCTCAATCCTTGTGCACTTTTGAGATTCGGTTTAGTATGCTTGTTGAGTCTTCCTTATGAGTTTTCTTGGTTTTTATTTAGGTTTTGGCATGAAAAATCTCGTCTTGTGGAGTTGTAGAAATGCGATATAGGGTTTTATTGTGGGCTTTTATCGCCCTATTTATCGCGTTAGAAATTACCTAGGGTCGTAAATCGTTTATAGAGGTTGATCAACTGTGTTTTTAACCTAGAATATATCGAGTAGAATCCGATGTGCCAAATCCTGTGATTTATTTCCTAGTGACTCGTTCTTGCGGGTATTTGTGGGCAAATCCACCGACCGCAAGGTTTGTTTTCCTTTATTAGTGGTCGTGCAACTCTATTGGTGGTTGGGCATCCTGCGGCGACTAGTGGAGTGTATAAGTCTCCCCCGCAATTAGACGGATTTTAACATCTGTGAGGGGTGTGTCCTAATTAGTGAGCACCCTGCATGTTTAGATAGAGTTGACCACACGCGGCTAATAAAGTTGTTTTTTTTGAGTTTCTTTCTTATGATTTACTCATGCCTTTATTTTCCCCCTGCCTTGGGTATCTGGCATGATTGGTTGTACGTGACGATTCACGTAAGTTCTATTTCTCTAATTTTGTTTTGTACCTTATTTCAGTACTTTGGGTCCTGGGTTGGTACCCCTTTCGACCTTGTTCATTTGTCTACTTTATTTATTTTCTTGCCACTACTTGTACCTTCTTGCTGAGGTGTTCTTTTTTTGGAATGCCTCAGCTTCAGAGTAGTAGCAGATAGTGGAGCTAGTTTTGTTTTCTGAGCAGCAGTGTTGGCTGTGGTTTTGCACCTCGCCATAGCGAGGTAGTTTGTCTTTTTAGTTGTTTTCCTTAGTTCAGACATACCTAATACTGTGGGTTCGTGTCAGGTTGTTGACGCCCACAGGATTGTTGATTTTTGACACTTGCTGGCTGTAGTAGTTTCTTATGTTTTGATTTAGATAACTTGCTCTCTGTGATGATTCCTTGCTAGGACTGCATGTTAGGTATTTTGACCTATAAAACCCTACTATTAGTAAAGCATACTTATCATCTCCTTCAAAACTAAGCCACTACTTTCTATTTAGCGTAAAGACTTTCCTACCCGTATTATAAATCTAGGGTTTGCATTGTATGAGTTGTTCCTCGGGGACATTTATACTTATGTAGGATATTAGAGTCAATTTAAATAAGTATTTTCCGCAAGCGTAGAATTTATATTTTTAAATCGTGAACTAGATGATTCACTAAGCCGAGGGATACGGCTACCATCATAACTTAAACTGGATTTTATTCATAACCATCTATGTTTTCTATTAGAATTGTAGAGTTTGGAGTTTTGCCTGAACGTCTGCAGTTATCCCCTGCACGGCGTGGCATCACGACGCGCATTTTCCCCTTGCTTTGATATAATTAAATTGTTGGGAAAAATACGGGTTGTGACAGTTGGTATCAGAGGGAGGTTGCTTGACAATTGGTCGGGCAACCTTCCCTTGTTAGTGTTAGTTGTTTAGTGTCATGTCATACACACACCGATGTGTCATCAATAGGTCTTGGCCGAAGCATGAACACTACACTCATAAGCATGATTAGAAGTATACAGGGCATATTATGTAGTATGGGATGCATAATATGTGTTTGTATATGGATCCACCATAGGTGGCAACATGTGAGGGTTATGTAGTATGGGATGCATAACCTCACCACATGAATGCCCATTAGCACGTTTTCTTTTCGTTGCATGCAATATTATGTAGTATGGGATGCATAACATTGCATGTGTACGCCGCTCATAACATGCATTAAGGCCTTTTATAGAATTCATAGCACCACATGCATAGTATAACATAACATAAGCACAACATGCCAAGCTAAAGATTTACTAGATGACACATGTACACACATGATTTTAAATAAGAGTAAAGAATTCATGCATTCATATCATAGGCACGTGAGTCACTAGGATGATAGGATATCATCCTGAGTAGGACATATCATCATCATATAATCCCAGAGCAAGTTGCAGCATAAGCAAGTGTCTTTTAAGTATGGTTTGAACTAAGTGGTGTAGTTCTAGGTTAGCTAGAGTCTTAATGAGGTGTTTATGTGTTTTTTTTAGAATGTCGTTTGAGCGCGTTGCGACCAGGTCGACTCCCCAATCTGAGGGTGAGTCGTCAGGTGCGCAGGGAGAGGCAGTGATTGTAGAACTGTGCCAGAGCATGAAGACCATGGCAGGTCAAATCGTAGAAATGCAAGCACAGTTGCAGGCATTGTTGGCTGCCACCTTGGGACGGCAGCCTGGTGAGCAAACCCCCATAGCGATTGGGAATGAGAGTGAGATCATTAAATTTAATAAGTTTGCTTCGGAGTTGAGAGCTGCTGAGGAGTGCAGGGTTAAAGGTTTCTTGGGCAATCTCCAAAATGACATTCAACAATTTGCCAATACTTACCAGTCCGAGACTAATGCGAGGACAGTAGAAGTTGCTCTTGAAGTTGAGACCTTTGGTTATGCTAAGGGCCGTGGTATGATACCGAGGAAAGAGAAGAGAAAAGGTGTTGAGGATGGAAGCTCCAGGGCATCTGGCCCTTCTTTGAAAAAGAAAGGTGGTGTAATTTGTAACTTTTGTGGTCGATCCGGCCATCCTTACGAAAGGTGTTTCAAGAGGACCGCTACCCTGAAGAAGAAGCAGGTGCTCGCCATTCAAGGCGTACCCAAGGGAGAGCTGGTGTGCTCATTTTGTTCAAGGAAGGGTCATGACGTGAGTCGTTGCTGGTTGAAGGATAGAACTTGTTTCCAGTGCGGGCAGAAGGGACACCAAAAGTCTTCGTGTCCCCAGGCTCAGTCCCCACTACAGCCTGCCTCCCCTCAAGCTCTGCCGCCGCCACCAAATCAGGACAAGGGAAAAGGTAAACTGATCGTGATGACCGAAGAGGAAACCCAGTCTTCAACCCAAGTGATCTCAGGTTAGGTTCTAACTAGCTTTGTTGTTCAATCGCGGTTTTGTTATTGTTCGAATAAGTTAGGCACGCAATTAGTAGATGAAGGTAACTATTAGGCGCGTGTTCTTTTTGATTCTGTCACTACCCACCTGTTCGTGGCTAAGGCTTTTGTAGAGCTTCATGGTTTGACCCTCGTTCGGGTTGGTGGCATGTTTTGTGTCGTGCTCCTTCTGGTGCGTGAGTGTTCGGATGTTTTCCTAGCTAATCATCCTGGCCTTCTCCCTGTAAGGGGCATATAGTTCATCCTAGATTGGAACTGTTTTGTGATTGTATTTATAGACGACGTTTTGTTGTATTCTCATAATGCTGTGGAGCATGCCCATCATTGTCTTTAGTGTTGCCTGCTTGAGGGACCACAAGTTGTTCGCTAGGTTGAGCAGGTGTGAATGTTGGTTGCCTCGGGTTTCTTTCTTGAGGCATATGGTTAATAAAGCCATAATTTTAGATTGACCTTGACAAGATAGCTACTGTTATGGATTAGGCTAGTCCTGCCACACCTAAGGAGATTAGGAGCTTCTTAGGCCTCGCTGGCTATTATAGGAGATTCGTGGAAGGATTTTCGGTGTTGTCTGCACCTTTGACTAGACTTACTTAGAAGAATACTGCGTTCATTTGGAGTGATAAGTGTGAAGAGGCTTTCCAAGAGTTGAAGAAGAGACTGTGTACTGCCCCAATTTTAACCTTACCTACTGAAGGAGTCGAGTATGTTGTGTACGTAGATGCGTCACACTTCGGACTTGGTTGTGTTTTAATGCAAAATGGTAAGGTGATCCCGTATGGATCGAGGCAATTAAAAATTCATGAGAGAAACTACCCTACGCACGATTTGGAGTTTGCTGCCGTAATTTGTGCGTTGAAGCTGTGGCGACACTTATTGTATGGCGCGATGTGCAAAATCTATACGGACCATAAGAGTTTGAAGTACGTATTCACTCAAAAAGAATTAAATCTGCGCCAGCGTAGGTGGTTAGAGTATGTGGCTGATTATGAAGTGGAGATCCTTTATCACCCGGGAAAGGCTAATGTAGTAGCCGATGCTTTGAGTAGGAAGACATCTGAAATCTTCAATTTATCTGTGCAATCCCTGGTGGAAGAATTCTTGTTGATGGACATTGAAGTTGGGAGTAGTTCGATGCCTTCCAGTTTGGAAGCAGAAGAGCCCTCTTGGATTTCCCTTACTAGAGTGCACCAGAAGGATGATCCTGATTTGCTGCACCTCTGGGTTAGAACTGAGAAAGGAGAGTTACCTGATTTTTCTTTGGATGAGTTAGGTACTCTGAAATATCGAGGTAGATTTTGTATCCCGGCCATTGGTGACATTCGGGCTAAGATTTGTCAAGAAGCTCATGGTTCCAGTGTTTCCTATCATCCTGGATCCACCAAAATGTATAAAGATCTAAAGCAAATTGTTTGGTGGTCGGGAATGAAGGGTGATATAGCTATGTTTGTGTCAGAATGTTACACGTGTCAGCGTGTTAAGGCAGATCATAGGAGGCATGGTGGTAAACTGACACCGCTAGATATTCCACAATGGAAGTGGGAGAGTATATCAATGGATTTCATTACTGGTCTACCAAAATCTCCCCGTGGGCACGATTCGGTTTGGGTGATAGTCGATAGGCTGACTAAGTGTGCTCACTTTATGCCATTTAAGATTGGGTATTCTATGAAAAGGATCGCTGAATTATATCTTGAAGAAGTTATTAGATTACATGGTGTACCTGTCAGCATCGTGTCAGATCGAGACTCCAGATTTACGTCTCGTTTATTGAAGAGTTTACAAGAGGGGTTGGGTACTGATTTAAGGTATTCCACCGCCTATCATCCGCAGACGAATGGTCAGACGGAAAGAGTGAATCAGATTGTAGAAGATATGATCAGGTGTTATATTTTGGATCATGGTGGTGCTTGGGATGAGCGTCTCAGACTCATGGAATTTGCTTACAATAATAGCTATCAAGAGAGTCTACAGATGGCCTCGTTTGAGGCCTTATATGGGAGGCGTTGTAGAACTCCCTTGTTTTGGGCTGAAGTTGGTGAGAGGCCGTTGCTAGGTCCGGAAGCCCTTGAGGAGATGAATTGTGCTGTAACTCGTATTCGTGAGAAACTCCATGTAGTACAAGAGCGTTATGAGAAATATACTAATCGACGAAGGGTCGATCTGGAGTTTGCTGCTGGGGACTTGATTTTTTCTGAAGGTCTCTCCGATGCCAGGTGTTAAAAGATTTGGAAGGAACCACAAGTTGGATCCCCGGTATGTGGGACCTTTTCAAATTCTGGAGCGCATCGGAGTGTCAGCTTATCGGTTGGTTTTGCCTGCTACTTTCCCTGATGTCCATGAGGTGTTCCATGTGAGCCAGTTGCGGAAGTGTGTTCGTAATGGTCGTCAAGTCCTTGATTCGGTGCCCCAGATTCAGCCCAATCTTTCGTATGTGGAAGAGCCTGTCCGCGTTTTGGAATCTCTAGATCGAGTGTTGCGGAGAAAGACCATTCCTATGGTCAAAGTTCTTTGGAGAAACCAGGACGTCGAGAGCGCGACGTGGGAGTTGGATTCAGCGATGAGAGAATCTCATCCGCACCTCTTCGCCTAGTTCTGGTATGTTTATATGTTTTAGGTTGTGTTTGATTTCTTCGTTTTGTTAGATTTTGGATTTGTAATAAGTTTCGGGACGAAACTTCTTTTTAGGGGGAGTGACTGTAATGCCCCTGATTTTTTCGATGATTTTGTTTGGTTTTGGTATCGTCATATTTATGACGTCATGACGTTACTTTTAACGTCGGGTTGACGGCGCATCGCCGATAAGGCATTTTCGCGTCCGTTCGGTCGAGTCGGCCAATTTCTTGGATTTTTGTCGAAATCAGAAAATATTTCTATGACTTGCTCGTCAAGTTTCGTCGCAATCCGAGCATTTTTTTTGGAGTCTCGGCGCGCGATTGAAGTTTTGAGTATTTATGTCACTGTATTCGGAAATTTTTATCTCAGGAATGGCTCGTCGGATTTAGGTTTTGGCTTCGCTGTTGGAATCGTAGCGCCAGTTTTTGCCTATGGTGTGAGTTTCGCTTAATTCGGTGCGTGTATGGGCCTCTGTTCTGAACTCGTGTCCCTTTGTTCAAAAATTTCATTTCAAGAATTTGCGTTTGTTATCTCGAGTAGCCCATTTCAGATTTCGATCGGTCGCCGTTTTGAGGGTCAAAACGGTGTCGTATCAAAATATAGTAAACATCAAGTTTGTTCGTCTTGACGATAGCTACAACTTTTATGTTGACCGCTTTTTGATTTGAAGCCATCTTAGGCTTCTATTTTTGATTTCCCCAAAACTGCTCGTAAATAAGCCGTATTTTTGATTTCTACTCGAGTACCTTTGATCTACACGAGTAACCTTCATTTCACTCGAGTATTTTGCTCTTATACACGAGTAACCTTCATTCCACTCGAGTATTTGCTCTTATACACGAGTAACCTTCATTCCACTCGAGTATTTTGCTCTTATACACGAGTAACATTCATTCCTCTCGAGTAGTCATGTACAGTCTGCGTTCGGGCACCGTTTTGAGGGTCAAAACGGTGTCGGGTGGAAAAATGGTCAACATAAATTTTGTTCGTCTCGACGAGATCTACAACTTTCATGTTGACCACATTTCGATTTGAGGTCATCTTGAACCCTTATTCTTGTTTATTCTGCTGGAACTCGTGTATTCTGCTCCTACTCGAGTATATAGACTCCTACTCGAGTATATGGACTCCTACTCGAGTATATGGACTCCTACTCGAGTATATGAACTCCTACACGAGTATATTTGAACTCCTACTCGAGTATATATGATTCTACTCGAGTATGTATGCTTCTACTCGAGTATGTATGCTTCTACTCGAGTATGTATGCTGCCACTCGAGTATTCCTTTCCTGTCAGCGTTAGAGCGCCGTTTTGATGGTCAAAACGGCATCGTATCAAAAAATGGTCAACATTAATTTTGTTCGTCTCGACAAGATCTACAACTTTCATGTTGACCACTTTTCGATTTGAGGTCATCTTGAATCCTTATTCTCGTTTATTTTGCTACAACTCGTGTATTCTGCTCCTACTCGAGTATATAGACTCCTACTCGAGTATATGGACTCCTACTCGAGTATATGGACTCCTACTCAAGTATATGAACTCCTACTCGAGTATATTTGAACTCTTACTCGAGTATATATGATCCTACTCGAGTATGTATGCTTCTACTCGAGTATGTATGCTTCTACTCGAGTATGTATGCTGCCACTCGAGTATTCCTTTCCTGTCAGCGTTAGAGCGCCGTTTTGATGGTCAAAAAGGCATTGTATCAAAAAATGGTCAACATTAATTTTGTTCGTCTCGACGAGATCTACAACTTTTATGTTGACCACCTTTCGATTTGAGATCATCTTGAATGCCTATTTTTGATATTTCCGAGGCTGTCCCTTTTAAGTTAAAATTTTTATAAAAGAAAAAAAAACTATATATATATACTTTTCTCTTAGATTATTAGGATATAACTTCATCTTCTCCGATACTTCTATTCCGAACCAGACCAGCGGCAAAAGATAAGTTTCTCCTTTTCGTGAATCTTCCGGTGGCCGCCGACGGAGCTCCGGTGCTCGGAATCTTCAACCGATCGTAGATCCGGAAAGCTCTCACCGAGAGCTACGCTATCGTGGTAATTTCTTCCTCTTTCCGTGAGTTTTCTTGTTAGGGTTTTTCGGCCCTAACCCCTTTTCCTCCATTGTTGTTTAGATTTCTACTTCTCCTGAGTTCTTTTGCCCCGATCTACGCCGTGGAACGATTCAGAGAACGTTTCCGGTGCAACCAAGGCAAGTAGTGGTTTTCCCTCCTTCCCTCTCGTCCGATTTTGATGGTAACGGTTAAACTTTAGTTCTCAATCCTTGTGCACTTTTGAGATTCGGTTTAGTATGCTTGTTGAGTCTTCCTTATGAGTTTTCTTGGTTTTTATTTAGGTTTTGGCATGAAAAATCTCGTCTTGTGGAGTTGTAGAAATGCGATATAGGGTTTTATTGTGGGCTTTTATCGCCCTATTTATCGCGTTAGAAATTACCTAGGGTCGTAAATCGTTTATAGAGGTTGATCAACCGTGTTTTTAACCTAGAATATATCGAGTAGAATCCGATGTGCCAAATCCTGTGATTTATTTCCTAGTGACTCGTTCTTGCGGGTGTTTGTGGGCAAATCCACCGACCGCAAGGTTTGTTTTCCTTTATTAGTGGTCGTGCAACTCTATTGGTGGTTGGGCATCCTGCGGCGACTAGTGGAGTGTATAAGTCTCCCCCGCAATTAGACGGATTTTAACATCTGTGAGGGGTGTGTCCTAATTAGTGAGCACCCTGCATGTTTAGATAGAGTTGACCACACGCGGCTAATAAAGTTGTTTTTTTTGAGTTTCTTTCTTATGATTTACTCATGCCTTTATTTTCCCCCTGCCTTGGGTATCAGGCATGATTGGTTGTACGTGACGATTCACGTAAGTTCTATTTCTCTAATTTTGTTTTGTACCTTATTTCAGTACTTTGGGTCCTGGGTTGGTACCCCTTTCGACCTTGTTCATTTGTCTACTTTATTTATTTTCTTGCCACTACTTGTACCTTCTTGCTGAGGTGTTCTTTTTTTGGAATGCCTCAGCTTCAGAGTAGTAGCAGATAGTGGAGCTAGTTTTGTTTTCTGAGCAGCAGTGTTGGCTGTGGTTTTGCACCTCGCCATAGCGAGGTAGTTTGTCTTTTTAGTTGTTTTCCTTAGTTCAGACATACCTAATACTGTGGGTTCGTGTCAGGTTGTTGACACCCACAGGATTGTTGATTTTTGACACTTGCTGGCTGTAGTAGTTTCTTATGTTTTGATTTAGATAACTTGCTCTCTGGGATGATTCCTTGCTAGGACTGCATGTTAGGTATTTTGACCTATAAAACCCTACTATTAGTAAAGCATACTTATCATCTCCTTCAAAACTAAGCCACTACTTTCTATTTAGCGTAAAGACTTTCCTACCCGTATTATAAATCTAGGGTTTGCATTGTATGAGTTGTTCCTCGGGGACATTTATACTTATGTAGGATATTAGAGTCAATTTAAATAAGTATTTTCCGCAAGCGTAGAATTTATATTTTTAAATCGTGAACTAGATGATTCACTAAGCCGAGGGATACGGATACCATCATAACTTAAACTGGATTTTATTCATAACCATCTATGTTTTCTATTAGAATTGTAGAGTTTGGAGTTTTGCCTGAACGTCTGCAGTTATCCCCTGCACGGCGTGGCATCACGACGCGCATTTTCCCCTTGCTTTGATATAATTAAATTGTTGGGAAAAATACGGGTTGTGACAGTTGAGAGGCCTATAAATAGACCGGGAAGGTGCCTTAGAAAAGAGGGCATTCCTAACTCTCCTTCTCTTCTTCTTCTAAGGAACCTAGCTCAGCATTGGCTTGGGAGGGGGAAGAATTTTCGATTCTTCCGGGTACGAGGTAGGACCTACGTGCTGAAGCCCCCGGCCTAGTCTTTCGAGAGCCTTGTCGAGAGGGTGGTCCAAAGAGAGTAAGCGTGAGTTGCACCTCTAGTTCCGAGATTTAGGAGGGACCGAACTTGTTGGTTCCAACATTTTTGGTGCTGAGAGCGTGGAACAACAACTTGCACAGAAGAACTTTGGGTGACCTCATGGCGGGGGATCTTGAAGGAGATGGAGGCTGGTCCCCGAACCCGGGAGGATATATCGGGAGAGCAGAGTTCATGACATCCATTGGGGGGATCATGGACATGCTGAAGCAGATCTCACAGAGAGGAGAGTGCGAGACCCCTCCACCACAGATGCCAGGTCTCGCACCCCGTGAGGGGATCGACCCAGCAAGGATAGGCGAGGATGCGCCTGGAAGGCGACCGAGGAAGGAAGTAGTGGCGGAAGGCAGCCGCCGAGATGTGGAGGGCAGAGAACTTTTCGCCAGCCCAGCGAGTGTCGTCTCGCCTGGAGGGGTGGTCGCGCGAGTGAAGGTGGGGAGACCCCTAGCGAGAGGGTCCCCCTTCTATGAGTTGATCCTCTCGGCACCCGTCCCTGAAGGGTTCCGCGAGCCCGAGATGACCTACTATGTAGGTAAGTACGATCCCCTCCAGCACCTATAGTGGTTCGAAGACGCGGTCTCCATCAAACCAATGACGGACACTTTTAAGTGCCGCCTTTTTGCCATCACCCTGAAGGACAAGGCTAGGGATTGGTTCCACCAACTCCCAGCGGAGTCAATTTATGGCTTCGAGGACCTGAGCAGAAGCTTCCAGTTGCACTTCTCGACCTCTAAGAAGAGGAAGAGGAACCGGGAGTCCATTTTCTTGATCAAGCAGAAGGCCGACGAGTCCTTGGCTCAATAAGTGGACCGCTTCCAGGAGGAGATTATAGACATCCAGGAGGTGCCTGGTTTCGCTCTCCAGATGGCTTTCACTGTGGGGCTAAAGGAGAGCTTTTTTAAGATGAGCCTGACCAGGAAGCCGCCATTGTCATTCGAGGGGTTGATGGAGAAGGCAGCGAAGGAAATAGCTATGGAGGCAGCAAACCCAGCTTTTGCTAAGAAGTTGGCGAGACTGACGGAGGTGGAGCAGAGAGAACCGAGAGGAGCAAGGCAGCAAGAGGGAAGGAGAAGGGAAGAGCCAAGAGGGCCGAGGCATCAGGAGTTGGGTTGGAGGCAGCTAGGAGGTCCCGTTCAAGGGCAGAGAAGAGGTTTTCCCCAGGGGGAAGGAACTACTACCAGGGAGGACAAGGGAGGTTCCATCAGCTGGGGTGGGACATGGTCCTAGACCTCTCCCTCCCTTGTCTCAGCAAGCTATGACCATCGGCCGGGGAAGAGGGAGAGGAAGAGAGCGTGGGAGAGAAGGAGCAGGAGTGGGGAGGAGGAGGAACCCCTAAGAAGGGAGACAGGATGGGGGAGCCGCCTTGCCATATTGTGACTTCCACAAGGAGGAAGGTCATGCGACGACTACCTGCCCAGAATTTCTGGAGTTGAAGAGGGGGAAGGAAGTAGGGGAGAAGCAGCTGCCAGTACGGATAATTGAGATGACAGGAATTGGGGAGGAGGACCGGTGTGTGGATCGATCAGATATAGGGGATCGGGGGGGGGGGGGGGATCGGAGTGATCCATAGGGGGTGGGGATTGAGGATACCTGGAAGGCAAGCCTCCACACCATGTACCATAGGAGTGTCGCCTCAACATCACAAGCCCCGCCCTGGATGAAAAGATTAATTTTTCCAGGAAGGACCTACCAGATCACGAAGATCCCTTCTGTGATGCGCTAGTGATTAAGAACGTGATTGAAAACTTCACAGTGTCCAGAATCTTGGTAGATAATGGGAGCTCCGTAAATGTCATCTTCAAAAAAGCATTCAATGAGATGAGAGTGGAAGCCAGGAGAGTGTTGGCGGCGGAAGGACCGTTGTTTGGATTCTCAGGAGAGAGGAAGGAGGTTGAGGGGGGAGTAGGGATCCAGGTAACCCTGGGGCGCTGTCGAGAAACTACCGCTTTGTGATAGTAAACACCTAGAGTAGTTACAATGCCATCATTGGGCACCCTTTGATCAGTGATGACTAGTTTTAGTCATCGTTTTTGGGTTATTTTAGTAGCTTATTTTCCTAAGTTTTTGTTACAATTATGTGTTTTTGTATGCTTGTTATGATCTTCTTTTTTATAAAGTTTATGTCATGTTTTGTGGTTATTTTATATTTTATGTTAAGCTTTATCTATAAATATTATTATAGCTTATATGTTATGTTTAATTTAATGTGCTATGTTTAATTTTATATTATATGTTTAACATGTGTTTTATTTTGAATATAAATATTATGTATTATGTTATTTATATGTTTTAAGTTTTATATAATCATTAACTAATGTTTATTTTGTTTTAATGTAGGAGCAGCCCCTAGCCGAGCCCACTTCATGCAGCCCTATGCTCCTACACGAGCTCTCCAACTTGTCCAAGCCCACATGGTGCAGCCGACCCCTCATTTGAAGCAGCCCAAGCCATAAAGAGCAGCTACCCGACCCCCTCAAGCACTTTGGAGAACCCCTTTAATCCAAGCCCATGCTACCCGAGCATTTGATGCAGCCCACAAGTCCCCAAGCAGCCCACCTAGCTCTACCCGAGCCCCCCCTTCTCTCTCTCTTTTATTAAGGCCGGCCACTCTCACTTTTTTTTTCCACCTTTCTCATGCATGAATCCCTCTATGTGGCCGGCCCCTCTCCTTTTCCCTCTTCTACAAGCTTCCATTCATCCCCCCTCTCTATTTTGAATTGTTATTTCTTCATTGCCATAAATGAAATACATGCATCCTCCCATTCTCTCTCCCCTTTATTAAATGCATGCATGAATCCATCCCCATGAAGTGGCCGGCCACCCTTGATCTCCCCCTTCTTCTAGATGCTTCCCTCCTCTCCTATAAAAGGAACCCATATCCCATACAAAAAGAGGTTGGTTTTTGGAGAGAGTTTTTGGAGAATACAAGTCAAGAGAGTTTTCTATTGTAATTTTCATTTCTAGTTCCCTTTTATTTTTGTAATCTCATTTTGTTTTAAGCATTGTGTACTTTCTTTCCTTTTAGTAAAAAAAATATGAAATCCTCTTCTCTTTATTTTGTTGTTTTCTTGTCCAATATGCGTAGCTAATTTCCTTATAGCATTTGATCATGAGGATCCATGATTTGAGATGACGATTTTTCTTATTTTGTAATTTTATTTTTGCTAAAACTAGCTCGATCCTTCTTTGATTAATTTGTGTCGACTCCGTATTTCCGGTATACGGTAGTAGGCCTTGTTCTCATTTTATAGTAGTCGAGAGACTCGTGATTTGAAAGATCACTCAAAGAAGGAAGGAGTTGCACGCAACCCTAGAGATAGGATGACATAAATCCTCCGGATTAGAGTCAAATCCAATAGTGCGGATCACCTCGATAATGCAACTTTAAGCTTCTTTGATTTGTAAAGAGATTTCGATCAAAGAGTTTATAAGTTAGGAGACCTAATGCTCTAGCGAGATTTTGTCTTAATATCGGATCCGCCACGGTCGAGTTAGTTTGCAATTATAAAATTACATTTTTATTTCCTTCATCTCTTTTCATGGTGAATCATCGATCAAGTGCTATCTTTTAATATAAGTTTTTTTCGTCTCGCAAATTATCGTTTGTTTTACTTTTAAAAAAATTCTCAAATCCCAATAGTTTTCCGGTAGGATAATAGTTAAAGCGTGAGTCGCAGTAATTGACAACCCCGTATTTAAATACGACCTTGGTAGTACGATTCGACAGGTACGCTTGCCTGTTCGGGTTTTGGCCCACCAAGTTTTTGGCGCCGTTGCCGGGGATTTTTCTTCGTCAATATTTTGAAAACGCTTGCGCTATTACTTCTACAAAAATCAAAATCAAAAAAAAAAAATATTTCTATATATATTTAAATATTTATAATCAACCCACCTCATTTTAATTTCTACCCCACCTAAAATCTCTCGAAAAGGGTAAGGGGCTTTAAGCGCCACCATTTTACCTAGTACCGGGCGAACCCTTCACCGGGTAGTCCTCGGGAAGTTCGAGAGCCAAGCCGTAAAAAAAAAATTCTATTTAAAAAAAAAAAAATCCTTTCTTCTCTTTTTTCTTTCTTTTTCAAGTTTCCATTTTCGTTTTTCTTCATTTTCTTTGCTAGTGCATGACCCGAGCGAATCCGTCGCTACTTGTTGATTTGGACCCAGAAATCGAACGCTCCTTTCGGAGACAACTACAATTCGGGGCTTCCACTTCTCAAACAGCGGTTGAGGATTCCTTCAGGGATTGCAATTTCAATTCTGAAATGGGAGACCCTAACCCAGAAATGGCTCAGCAAAGGACCATGTCCGATTATGCTCGACCCAACTTGGAAGGGACAGAGACAAGTATTGTTCGACCTGCGATTGCGAACAACAACTTCGAGCTTAAGCCTAGCATCATACAAATGGTGCAGCAATATGTACAGTTCGACGGATTACAAGATGAAGATCCGAACTTACATATTGCCAATTTTCTTGAAATCTGTGACAGCTTTAAAATCAATGGTGTCTCAGACGATGCGATAAGGCTAAGACTCTTCCCATTCTCCTTAAGAACTAAAGCTAAACAGTGGTTGAGTTCTCTTCCAAGAGGATCAATCACTACTTGGAACATTTTAACTGAAAAATTTCTTTCTCATTATTTCCCCCCCGCTAAAATTGCTAAGCTTCGAAATGATATAACTTCATACTCTCAAATTGATTCTGAGACCCTCTATGACACTTGGGAGAGGTTCAAAGAACTTTTGAGAAGATGCCCTCATCATGCTCTGCCTGTATGGTTGCAGGTCCAGACATTTTATAATGGGCTAAATCAAGAAACTAAGCAAATGATAGATGCCGCTTCCGCTGGTTCTTTAGACCGCAAAACTCCGGAAGCTGCTCTTGAGCTTATCGATGACATGGCGATGAACACTTATCAGTGGAATTCGTCTAGGTCTCGCCCATCTAAACATGTAGGTATATATGAAGTGGATTCGGTGACGCAACTGGCGATGCAAGTGGAAATGCTCAACAAGAAGATCTCGGAAATGACTGCTCCCTCCGCCGCTAAGGTATACGAAAATGCTGCTGCTGCCGAGCAGGTGGATTATCTGGGGAACATACCCAGGCCTGCTCAAAATAATTCTGCCAATAATTTTTCTGCTTTTTCGAATTTTTCTTCTCCTCCTGGTTTTAATGCTGCTATGAATTCTTATCATCCTGGATGGCGTAACCATCCTAATTTTTCTTGGAGTAATAATGCTAACGTAGTACGGCCACCGCACGATTTTACACCACCACCACCACAACAAAATTTTCAAAAACCTTCCCCTTTGGAAGAGATCCTCGCTAAGTATATAAGCTCGAACGATGCTACGATTAGAAACTTAACGGGATCAATGAAAAGTTTAGAAAATTAGGTCGGCCAACTCGCCAAGGCTTTTTATGAGAGACCACCTGGAACTCTTCCCTCGAACACTGAGCCTAACCCAAGGGAGCACGCAAATGCGATTTCCCTTCGGAGCGGTAAGGTTGTTAACGAGCCCACCCCAAGGGAAGAGCCAAGGGTGATTGTCCCTCCTGTGTTTACCCCCACGGAAACTGACAATTTAGATCTTGAAAAAGAAAAATCTGCATTTGAAAAAGAAAAGGATAGCTCTATTATTTCTGATTCTGAAAAAGACAAAAATGATTTTAAAAATGATGCTCCAATTGTTCTAAAAGAATTTCCGCCACCTCCTTATCCGGCTAGACTTAGGAAGGAAAAATTAGACGATCAATACAAACGCTTCCTTGAAATGTTCAAACAAATTCACATTAATTTGCCATTTCACAAAGCGATTAGTCAAATTCCTAAGTATGCGAAGTATCTTAAGGATTTATTAACGAATAAGAAGAAATTGGAAAATTTATCACATGTCACGTTAAATGAAGAATGCTCGGCGGTTGTTAAGAATTCTAATCTGCCTAAAAAGATAAATGACCCGGGTAGTTTTTCCATTCCGTACGTCTTTGGTGATCTGTTCGTTAAACACGCCTTAGCGGATCTAGGAGCAAGCATCAATTTGATGCCTTTTTCACTATTTAAGAAGTTAGGAATTGGCACTCTGAGCCCTATAAGAATGAGTATCCAATTAGCTGATAGGTCTATTAAGTATCCATTAGGTATCGTTGAGGACGTGCTAGTAAAGGTCGACAAATTCATCTTCCCGGTGGATTTTGTCATTCTTGATATTGAAGAGGACGTCGAGGTTCCTCTTATCCTTGGAAGACCATTTCTGGCCACCTCTCGAGCAGTTATAGACGTCAGTAACGGAAAGTTGTTTTTGCGTGTGGGAGATGATGAGGTCACATTTTCAATCAATCAATCCATGAAAAATTCTTTAAAAAATGATGACTCATGTTTTTTCCTTGATGTTTTAAATGAAGACTCCTCTCTTTCTCTTTCAAATATTTCGTCCAATGATTTTTCTTCCTCTTTTTCTGATGTTTCTACAAATGTTTTTGAGGACACGGTTATGTCCGCACAAGCCAATTTTGCAAATGAACCAGTGTTTAGACAAAAAAATTATGAAAAACTTATTTTTGAAAATGAAAAAGTTTTAAAGAACTCCTACGAGGAACCACCCAACTTAGAACTCAAACCCCTTCCCGAACATCTCAAATATGCCTTTCTTGAACGAAATTCCAAATTACTCGTTATAATCTCGGCTTTGCTTTCTCAATCCGAAAACGATCAATTGATCGAACTACTACAAAAGCATCGCCGAGCTATAGCGTGGCAAATTTCCGATATTCCTGGCATAAGCCCTTCCTTTTGTACCCACAAAATAATTTTTGAAAATAACCCTAAGGGTGTAGTTCAACCACAGCGTCGTCTTAATCCGAATATGAAAGAGGTTGTGAAGGGAGAAGTTCTTAAGTTATTAGATGCAGGGATAATCTATCCTATTTCTGATAGTGAGTGGGTAAGTCCGGTTCAGGTTGTGCCTAAGAAGGGTGGGATCACGGTAGTGTCGAACGAAAATAATGACTTAATTCCAACTAGGACGGTAACGGGATGGAGGATGTGTATCGATTACCGTAAGCTCAACGATGCCACTCGTAAAGATCACTTCCCCCTTCCCTTTATCGATCAAATTTTAGAACGCTTATCCGGACATAGTTTTTATTGTTTTCTCGACGGTCTTTCGGGATACTTCCAAATCCCTATCGCACCCGAAGACCAAGAGAAGACGACATTCACTTGCCCCTTCGGAACTTTTGCTTATCGTAGAATGCCTTTCGGGTTATGCAACGCACCTGCTACCTTTTAGCGGTGTATGCTTGCTATTTTTGATAAATACGTAGAGAATATTATGGAAATATTTATGGATGATTTTTCTGTTTTTGGCGACTCATTTAATTTATGTTTAACGAATTTAGGAAAAGTTTTAAAACGCTGCGAAGAAACGAATCTAGTTCTAAATTGGGAGAAGTGCCACTTTATGGTACGTGAAGGCTTAGTCCTTGGCCACAACATTTCCGCTAGGGGAATTGAAGTGGACAAGGCAAAAATTGAAGTAATTGAAAAGTTGTCGCTGCCTACAAATATTAAAGCGATTAGAAGTTTTTTAGGGCATGCGGGTTTTTATCGACGATTCATTAAGGACTTTTCAAAAATTACTAAGCCTCTCACCCACCTTCTTGAAAAAGACACTCCCTTCGTTTTTGATGAATCTTGTCTCGCTGCATTTGAATTAATTAAATCAAAGCTTATAAATGCTCCTATTATGATTGCCCCAGTTTGGGATTTGCCTTTTGAAATCATGTGCGACGCGAGTAATCATGCGGTAGGTGCGGTTCTAGGACAACGAATTGCTAAGAACTTTCATCCGATTTTCTATGCTAGTAAAACTCTAACTTCTGCTTAAGAAAATTACACCACGACGGAGAAAGAACTCTTAGCTATTAATTTTGCTTTTGATAAATTCCGACCCTACATCACCCTTTCTAAGGTTATCGTTTTTACGGATCATTCCTCTTTGAAGTACCTCCTTTCTAAACCGGATGCCAAGCCGCGTCTTATTCGTTGGATCCTCTTACTTCAAGAATTCGACTTGGAGATTCGGGATAAGAAAGGAGCGGAAAACTTAGCAGCTGATCATCTTTCTCGTCTTGAAAATCCCAATCTAGATAGTTTAAATGAAACTTTTATTAATGACTCTTTTCCGGATGAGCATCTTTTTAATATTTCTTCATCTCCTACCCCCTGGTTTGCCGATCTGGCCAATTATCTTGTGGCCCGGGTCCTTCCAAAAGAATACTCCACTCACCAAAAGAAGAAATTCTTTTCGGAGTTGAAGTATTATTTTTGGGAAGACCCATTTCTATTTCGCATTTGTGCGGACCAGGTGGTAAGGAGATGTGTTTCGCGGGAAGAGGGTCACCAAATTTTAAAACATGTTCATGAAGGTCTAACTGGCGGGCACTATCAAGCTAACCGCACTGCATACAAAGTACTTAGTGCTGGCTTCTACTGGACAAGCATATTTAAAGATGCACAAATCTTTGTGGGCGTGTGCGATCGATGCCAGCGGACTGGAAATCTCTCAAATAAAAATGAAATGGAACAAAACTACTTTCTCGAGTGCGAAGTTTTTGATCTTTGGGGCATAGACTTTGTCGGCCCATTTCCCTCCAGCTTAGGAAATAAATATATTCTAGTCGCAGTCGATTATGTTTCTAGGTGGGCAGAGGCCCAAGCTTTACCAAGTAATGACGCGCGCGTGGTCATAAACTTCTTAAAAAATTTATTTTCTCATTTTGGTTTTCCTCGAGCGATCGTTAGTGATAGGGGAAGCCATTTTTGCAACGCTCAACTCGCTAAAGCTTTAACAAAATATGGTGTTACGCATAAATTGTCAACTGCTTATCACCCCCAAACTAACGGTCAGGTCGAGGTAGTTAATCGGGAACTTAAAAGAATTTTGGAAAAAACTGTTTCTACTTCTCGTGAGGATTGGTCCCTAAAATTAGACGATGCTCTTTGGGCTTATCGGACAGCGTACAAGACCGCCATCGGTTGTACTCCTTTCCGATTGGTCTATGGAAAATCGTGTCATCTTCCGGTAGAAGTAGAGCACCGAGCATATTGGGCGTTAAAGTTTTTTAATTTCGATCCGCATTCGGTCGGCGAGCATAAAAAAAATCAATTGAATGAACTCGATGAATGGAGAGCGTACGCATATGAAAATAACAAAATTTATAAAGAACGCACAAAATTGTATCATGATAAGAACCTGCGCCATCCTAAAACATTTAAACCAGGCGATCAGGTTCTTCTTTTTAATTCACGCTTACGTCTCTTCCCTGGAAAGCTTAAATCTAGATGGTCGGGACCGTTTACGGTTAAGGATGTTTTTCCTTACGGAACTGTGTTGCTTGCGCACCCGGAAAGGGGTGAATTTAAAGTTAATGGCCATAGACTTAAACTCTATTTCTCAAATGATTCTGTGACTCCTGCAAAGGATAATCTTCTTTTTGATTCTTAGTTTATTATTTTCTGATGGACATTTTTATTTCTGAACTTATGGTTATTCTTATTATTATTATGAAACTCTTTTATTCGGACTTTGAACTGTTGTAATAAAACATTATCGGGCATCTGCCCATGGACTCTATTTTTTTTCTTTTATTTTGCTCTTTCTACCGGAGGCCAATCAAGTCCATGATCGTGGTCACCGCTCCACCGCTGCTGATATCAGATGGATCAAGTCAAACCTGTTGACGATCAAGTGCGCTAAAGAGCAAGCATGGGGGAGCGACATCCGCCTTCATCTCACAACCCCGGGGAAGTCCTGTTTTGTTTTTCTGATTTATTTACTTTCGTGTATTCTCTTTTTCTCTTCTTCTCAGTCCCCTTCTCTTTTTCTTTTTGTTTCCTTCATTGAGGGCAATGAAGAGTTTAAGCATGGGGGGGGGGGGTCTAGTTTCTTTTGGTCTTTCTTTCTGTCTTTCTTCTTCCAAAAAAAAAGTGTTTTCAAATTAGTATTTTATGTTAGCTTTATCAAAATCCAAAAAAATATAAAATATAAAACCCAAAAAACATTTTAGAAAAACAAACAAAACTCACAAAAAAATTCATGTGCTTAAATCGATTTGAAAAACAAAATCTAAAATTATTTCTATCTTTATTTTCATGTTTCTTCTAGTGAAGTGTAGGTCCGTGCGGTTTCTTAGTTCTATTTAGATTTCTTTGAAATGTATTTCTAAACCTATCATTTTAACATAGTTTAGTTCTACTAGTTTCTTTTTCTTAAATATAGGCATCCGGTTTTTAAGTTATAAGCTAGCAATGCGTAGTTATGTCTTTTTATTCGGTTAGTTGCTTACGAATGGTTGCTAGGTATCATTAGTCCTTTTTCATTTGCGGGATAGTCTTTCTTGGTGTCTAGAACTTGTACCAAGCTACTCTCGAAGCATTTGCGCCATTTTTTACGTTCTTTAGAAATGATTTAGGCCACCATTTGAATAGTTTGAGCTTTTCTTGCCCACCAAAAACAAAACCCTTGCAAAACAATTTTGGGCCTTTTCCTTATTTTCTTTGTCTTTAGCTCCACCTTTCATTTCATCTTGTTCACCAAAGCCAAATATCTTTCCTATTTTTGCACTATAACTTTGAGCTTAAAAATTATTTTGTGGGAGGGGTAGTATTTTTGAGATGAATAGGAAATTTTCAAGCTTATTTTTGGAGCTTCCTTATCAATTGTAATTCAAAAAGGAAAAAAATTGAGAAAGAAAAATGAAAAATCAAAATAATAATAATAAAAAGGAATGCAAAAAGTTTATGTTTGGCCAAGTTTATAAAAGAAAAATACATGGCCTTATGTTTGTTTTAGTTTGAATTGAAGTACATATCATGTCTTATCTTTGTATTTTAAGCTCACCCTTGGTTTAGTGTTTAAGCCATCATGTTTATCCTTATTTTCCTTTCCTAATCATTTACCTAAACAAAGTCTTAACGCCTATTAGAAGTCCTAATGATCTTAGAATGTAAATTCGCGTAGTGGAGAAAGTGTGAACGTACAAGCCTATGGCCACCATCATTGATGGATTTCTTTGGAGGTTATCTTGGAGTGTTTTAGGGTTAATGTTTATCTAGCAACCTAGTAGTTTGTTAATGCGCCGTTTACTTAGAACCTCTACTTTTGTTTTCCTTATTTTTATTTATTTTGGATGCCTTGTTTTTAAGATTTAGAAATTAGTAGACTTTTCTTATGTTTTAATGAGATTTTTAGGATTCCACTTTCAAATTTTCTATTGTGCACTTCTCACCCCACTAGTTGATAATATGAATATTAGGATAGTTTAATTTTTCATATTTTGTTTTTCTTAACTATGGAACTTTAAAATATATATATATCTTTTGCTGTCTTTTTTGTTTTTCCCTAGTTCTTTATTTCTATTTGCTTGAGGGCAAGCAAATGTCTAAGCATGGGGGAGTTTGATGACTAGTTTTAGTCATCGTTTTTGGGTTATTTTAGTAGCTTATTTTCCTAAGTTTTTGTTACAATTATGTGTTTTTGTATGCTTGTTATGATCTTCTTTTTTATAAAGTTTATGTCATGTTTTGTGGTTATTTTATATTTTATGTTAAGCTTTATCTATAAATATTATTATAGCTTATATGTTATGTTTAATTTAATGT
The DNA here is from genome assembly GCA_039513925.1 of Platanthera zijinensis. NCBI lineage: Eukaryota > Viridiplantae > Streptophyta > Magnoliopsida > Asparagales > Orchidaceae > Platanthera > Platanthera zijinensis. Next base: position 166,951,413 of record CM077080.1, read on the forward strand.
GCTATGTTTAATTTTATATTATATGTTTAACTTGTGTTTTATTTTGAATATAAATATTATGTATTATGTTATTTATATGTTTTAAGTTTTATATAATCATTAACTAATGTTTATTTTGTTTTAATGTAGGAGCAGCCCTTAGCCGAGCCCACTTCATGCAGCCCTATGCTCCTACCCGAGCTCTCCAACTTGTCCAAGCCCACATGGTGCAGCTGGCCCCTCATTTGAAGCAGCCCAAGCCATAAAGAGCTGCTACCCGCCCCCCTCAAGCACTTTGGAGCAGCCCTTTAATCCAAGCCCATGCTACCCGAGCATTTGATGCAGCCCACAAGTCCCCAAGCAGCCCACCTAGCTCTACCCGAGCCGCCCTTCTCTCTCTCTTTTATTAAGGCCGACCACTCTCACTTTTATTTTATTTTATTTTATTTTTTTGCCACCTTTCTCATGCATGAATCCCTCTATGTGGCCGGCCCCTCTCCTTTTCCCTCTTCTACAAGCTTCCATTCATCCCCCCTCTCTATTTTGAATTGTTATTTCTTCATTGCCATAAATGAAATACATGCATACTCCCATTCTCTCTCCCCTTTATTAAATGCATGCATGAATCCATCCCCATGAAGTGGCCGACCACCCTTGATCTCCCCCTTCTTCTAGATGCTTCCCTCCTCTCCTATAAAAGGAACCCATATCCCATGCAAAAAGAGGTTGGTTTTTGGAGAGAGTTTTTGGAGAATACAAGTCAAGAGAGTTTTCTATTGTAATTTTCATTTCTAGTTCCCTTTTATTTTTATAATCTCATTTTGTTTTAAGCATTGTGTACTTTCTTTCCTTTTAGTAAAAAAAAAATGAAATCCTCTTCTCTTTATTTTGTTGTTTTCTTGTCCAATATGCGTAGCTAATTTCCTTGTAGCATTTGATCATGAGGATCCATGATTTGAGATGACGATTTTTCTTATTTTGTAATTTTATTTTTGCTAAAACTAGCTCGATCCTTCTTTGATTAATTTTTGTCGACTCCGTATTTCCGGTATACAGTAGTAGGCCTTGTTCTCATTTCATAGTAGTCGAGAGACTCGTGATTTGAAAGATTACTCAAAGAAGGAAGGAGTTGCACGCAACCCTAGAGATAGGATGACGTAAATCCTCCGGATTGGAGTCAAATCCAATAGTGCGGATCACCTCGATAATGCAACTTTAAGCTTCTTTGATTTGTAAAGAGATTTCGATCAAAGAGTTTATAAGTTAGGAGACCTAATGCTCTAGCGAGATTTTGTCTTAATATCGGATCCGCCACGGTCGAGTTAGTTTGCAATTATAAAATTACATTTTTATTTCCTTCATCTCTTTTCATGGTGAATCATCGATCAAGTGCTATCTTTTAATATAAGTTTTTTTCGTCTCGCAAATTATCGTTTGTTTTACTTTAAAAAAATTCTCAAATCCCAATAGTTTTCCGGTAGGATAATAGTTAAAGCGTGAGTAGCAGTAATTGACAACCCCGTGTTTAAATACGACCTTTGTACTACGATTTGACAAGTAAGCTTGCATGTTCGGGTTTTGGCCCACCAATCAGCACCTTTAGATGCATACCATCCTCGTTCCATCAGTGTTTGAAGCTCAATTCAGGGGGGGAATTAGATCAGGGTGCGGGGAGATCCGAAGGTGGCCCGAGAGTGCTACATGATGGCAGTGAACACCATCTCCTGGAAGAGTGATGCAGAAGAACTAGAGAGGAGGATGGAGCGAGAGTAGGAGGAAGGAGAGGTGACTGGAGTAGAGAGAGGCATTGCGGTGGAGCCAGAGATGGAGGGAGAGCAGGTGGATGGAGGTGAGCAGGAGGAGAGAGAGGTGACTGGAGTGGAGAGAGGCATTGTGGTGGAGCCAGAGATGGCGAGAGAGTAGGTGGATAGAGGTGTGCAGGAGGAGAGAGAAAGGTGACTGGAGTGGAGAGAGGCATTATGGTGGAGCCAGAGAAGGCAAGAGGGCAGGAGGTTAGGAAGGAGGTAGGAGGTGCCGAGGGCAGGAAAAGGAAGATATGGGAAATGAGGGAGTCATCTGGAATGGAGACTTAGCCGGAAGGGAGGAAGGGATCATCGCCAGGAAGGAGTTCAGAGGAAGAGAGGGGGAGGACCTTGGAGAGAGTGGCTGCGGTTGATGAGGAGCGGGAAGTAAGGGAGCACAAGTCAAGGGAGCAGGAGAAAAACCCGAGGGAGCAAGAAGAAGAGGAGGAGCCTTCAAGGCTGAGGGCAGCAGTGGAGGTTCTAGAGATGGACATCCTTACGAATGATGGGCAAAAAAAGAAGATCAAAGTCAACAGAGAGCTCACCCACAGGGATCAGGAGGAGATCCGGAGGTGCGTGCAGGAGAACATCGATGTATTCGCCTGGAGTGCAGCTGACATGCCGGGGGTCGATACGGATGTGGCATGCCACTGTATAAACCTTGAACCCAAGGTCTGCCCAATTCAACAAAAGAAGAGGGCAATCGCTTCCAAGATGGCCGGGCTTATCAGAGAAGAGGTGGAGAAGCTACTTCGGGCAGGGTTCATATCTGCGAATAGGTATCCGGGGTGGGTGAGCAATGTTGTAATGGTGAAGAAAGGGGAGGGGAAATGGAGGATGTGTATTGACTTCTCTATTTTAAATAAAGCATACCCGAAGGATTGCTACTCTCTGCCTCGAATCGACGCGCTGGTTGATTCAGCCGTCGATTTTACACTAATGAGTTTTTTAGATTCATTATTAGGGTACCACCAGATACGCATGCATCCCCCAGACATCAAATACATCACCTTCATCACCAAGGACGGGTGTTTCAGTTACCACATGATGCCCTTTGGATTGAAGAACGCAGGGGCGACCTACCAAAGGATGATGGACCGTATATTTCGGGAGCAGAAGGGGCGGGATCTCGAGGTCTACGTAGATGACCTGATGATTAAGAGTCGAGACCTCGAGTCCCACCTCTTGGACCTGCGGGAAACTTTTAAAACCATAAGAAAATATAAAATGAGACTCAACCCTCTAAAATGTGTATTTGGGGCCAACAGGGGGAAGTTTTTAGGGCACCTCCTCACCCCTTCAGGAGTGGAGCCTAATCCAAATAAGGTAAAAGCAATCCTGGAGTTGGAATCTCCGAAGGATGCTAAGGAGGTCCAACGTCTTACTGGTAAGTTGGCAGGGTTGAGCAGGTTCCTCTCCAGGGCAGGAGAGAGGTGTTCCTCCTTTTTTCGAACTCTGAGGGGAGGGAAGGAATTTGAGTGGACCCCCAAATGCGAAAGGGCCTTCCTAGCTTTGAAGCAACAGCTCACCCAGACGCCGCTACTTCAAGGGCCGTGAGAGGGGGATAGTTTGTTCCTCTACTTGGGAGTAGGGATAGGGGCAGTTAGCTCAGTCCTTGTACGAGAAGAGGGTAAGAAACAGTTCCCCATATATTATGTGAGCAGAGTTCTCAAGAAGGCGGAGCTAAAGTACCCCATTCTTGAAAAGCTAGCCTTCACCCTCATCGTTTCAGCCAGGAAGCTCAGGCATACTTCCAAGCCCATGCTATTCAGATCGTGACGGACCACCCTCTCCGCTACATTATAGAGGGGGTGGAGCTTTCGGGGAGGTTAGCCAAGTGGTCGATAGAGCTTAGTGAGTTTGACCTTGCCTACACCCCTCAGGTAGCTATCAAGGTGCAGGTGGTGGCGGATTTCTTAGCAGATTATGTTGTTGAGGTCAAAGAGGCAGAGGCATCTCCAGTAGTGGCTTGGGAAATGCTTGTGGACATGGCCTCTATCAGAAGTTCTTTCAGAGGAGGGGTGGTCTTAACTAGTCCCGAGGGGACCAAAATCGAATAGGCTTTGAAGATCCATTTCGCCCTCACAATAAACAGGCCGAGTATGAAGCCATCATTGCCGGGATCAGGCTGGATCGTGAGCTGGGCATACTGGACATCAGAGTCTCCACAGATTCTCTGGTGATCACGGGGCATATCAATAGAGAGTTTGAAGTGAGAGAACTGACCCTCCAGTTGTACCTAGTAAAGATAAAGGGTATCATAGGGCAGTTCCACAGCTTCTTACTCCAGCACGTTCCAAGAGAGGAGAATACTAGGGCATACCTGCTCGCTAAGCACGACCTTAGGCTGGAGGGACCATAACAGAGCTCTTTAGACCTTCTATAAAGGAAGGGGAGTTAATGGAAGTGGTCCAGGAGGGGTCCTGGATTGACCCATTTATTACTTTCTTGACGTCGGGACGTTTACCCGAGGGGGACCTTGAGAAGAAGCGGTTCAGGTACAAGTCAGCCTATTATCTACTGAAGGAGGGGATCCTTTATAAAAAAACGTTGTCTGGCTTACTAGCTCGATTTGTGTCCGAGAAGGAGGCGTCAAGGATACTAGAAGAAGTCCACTCAGGGGAATGCAGAAGCCATTCAGGGAGTCGGACCCTAGAAGGGAGGGTGCTGAATCAGGTACTTTTGGCCTACCCTCAGGAAGGATGCTGAAGAATTTGCAAGGAGATGCAGAAAGTGTCAGGAGTTTTCCCCGCTTCAACTCCTCCCGGCTCAGAGATATCTAACAATCATAGCTCCATGGCCTGTTTCTAGCAGAAAGTGTCGGACCCTAGAAGGGAGGGGCTAGATCTAGTAGGCCTGTTTCCCCAAGCCAGTGGTCAGAGGAAGTTCCTACTGGTCATGGTGGATTACTTTTCAAATTGGTTGGAGGTGAAGGCCTTGGAAAAGGTGACGTCGCAGGTGGTCAAAAACTTTGTATGGGGGGAAATTATCTGCTGACACGGGCTCCCTTTGGCCATTGTTATGGATAACGGGCCATAGTTTGCTAGTAGAGAATTTGTAGACTTTTGTGTCCAGCTTGGCATAGATCTTCGGTTCGCATCGGTTCATCACCCCCGAAGCAATGGACAGGTAAAAGCCGCGAACAAGATCATCGTGAACCTCTTGAAAAAGAAGGTAGAAAACCTGAGGGGAAGTTGGGTGGAGCAGCTCCCCTCCATTCTATGGGCTCTGAGGACTACACCAAATACCGCCAAGGGAGAGACGCCCTTCAAACTCTCCCATCGCACGGAGGCCGTCATACCCGTATAGTTTGAAGTTGAATCCCCTAGGGTGACAGCAGCAAGAAGGGGAGATGAAGGGTGGCAAGAGGACAATGGGGAGGAGCAAAGGCTCTCTCTCGACCTGGTGGTGGAGCTCAGGGAGCTAGCGTCAATCCGACAGGAGGATGTCAAGCGCCGAATGTCTAAATACTTTGATAAGCACATTAGAGTAAAATAATTCCAAAAGGGAGACTTAGTCCTCAAAAAGGTAGATGCCGCGGGCAGGGGGGCCTCCATGGGGAAGCTCAACCCCAATTGGGAGGGTCCCTTTATTGTGAGGGTGGTCTTGAAGTCAGGAGGGTACCACCTCCAGGATATTGACGGGATACCCTTGGATCGCGCCCGATGCGGCGACAATCTGAAACAATTCTACCCCTAATGTTATACCTTTTTGTACTTATTTAAACATGTTTATAAGGATTTTCCTACTTATATGCATGACACGATTTCTCAGTACAATGCACTTCGAGGTAACCTTCTTCGAGAGATGAGATTGTTGTGGTTGAGGAGAGGAGACCCCGAGAAGACCTGTTGACTAGGCTCCCATCAAGCTGGCAGGGCTGTAGGCTCACTCAGTGGTTGAAGTTGGTTGAGGAGAAGAGACCCCGAGAAGACCCGCTGACTAGGCTCCCATCAAGCTGGCAGGGTTGTAGGCTCACTCGGTGGTTGGAGTTGGTGTAGGAGAGGAGACCCCGAGAAGACCCGCTGACTAGGCTCCCATCAAGCTTGCAGGGTTGTAGGCTCACTGAGTGGTTGGAGTTGGTTGAGGAGAGGATACCCCGAGAATACCCGCTGACAAGGCTCCCATTAAGCTGGCAGGGCTGTAGGATCACTCGGTGGTTGGAGTTGGTGGAGGAGAGGAGACCCCAAGAAGACCTGCTGACAAGGCTCCCATCAAGCTGGCAGGGCTGTAGGATCACTCGGTGGTTGGAGTTGGTTGAGGAGAGGAGACCCCGAGAAGACCCGTTGACTAGGCTCCCATCAAGCTGGAAGGGTTGTAGGCTCACTCGGTGGTTGGAGTTGGTTGAGGAGAGGAGACCCCGAGAAGACTCACTAACAAGGCTCCCATCAAGATGGCAGGGCTGTAGGCTCACTCGGTGGTTGGAGTTGGTTGAGGAGAGGAGACCCCGAGAAGACCCGCTGACCAGACTCCCATCAAGCTGGCAGGACTGTAGGCTCACTCGGTGGTTAGAGTTGGTTGAGGAGAGGAGACCCCGAGAAGACCCACTGACCAGGTTCCCATCAAGCTGGTAGGGCTGTAGGCTCACTCGGTGGTTGGAGTTGGTTGAAGAGAGGAGACCCCGAGAAGACCCGCTGACCAGGCTCCCATCAAGCTGCCAGGGCTGTTGGCTCACTCGGTGGTTTGAGTTGGTTGAGGAGAGGAGACCCCGAGAAGACCCGCTGACCAGGCTCCCATCAAGCTGGCAGGGCTGTAGGCTCACTCGATGGTTGGAGTTGGTTGAGGAGAGGAGACCCCGAGAAGACCCGCTGACCAGGCTCCCATTAAGCTGGCAGGGCTGTAGGCTCACTTGGTGGTTGGAGTTGGTTGAGGAGAGGAGACCCTGAGAAGACCCGCTGACCAGGCTCCCATCAAGCTGGCAGGGTTGTAGGCTCACTCGGTGGTTGGAGTTGGTTGAGGAGAGGAGACCCTGAGAAGACCCGCTGACCAGGCTCCCATCAAGTTGGCAGGGCTATAGGCTCACTCGGTGGTTGGAGAGGATTTGGTAGGGTATCGGGGAAGTGCACATTGACCAGGACCGCCAAGTTTGCAAGGTCGTTAAGTGGTTATGGAACAATAGCAAAATATGGGAAGTCTCACGGGAAAAACCACACTATTGGTCAAAAGGAAGGACTCTAATCATAAAAGAGTAGGAAAGCTCCTTGCCCAAAAAAAAATGATAGGACTGACACTTCGAGGCCACTCGCCCCGAGAGGTATCAAGGGGCGAGACGAGAAGGGGGAAAAGGCATTTTCATGCGCGAGAATGACGAGGGCGTGGTGACTGGCCCCATGGTCCAGGTTTGCTCCTGCTGGGAGGCGAGACGAGGGGCGACCTCTTCTCGCAAATGAACAGATCATCAGATCTCGTAAAGAAATCGAAATAAAAAGAAAGAAGAGAACTAGCCCTAGGGCAACGCATGGGTAATATATATATATATCTATACGCAGCACATCCAGTGAAAGGTCCAATACAAAATTACATCAGTTGCAAAAAGAAGCATCGGAGATAAAAGAAAAGCCGTGCGCTGGAAGCTCTAATCCTTCTTGCTGGCCGACGAGCCTTCTCCCTCGCCGTAGATCTCCGGCACAAGGTCGCGGGCCGTAACATACTCATAATAATCTTTGACGACGCCCATCTCGCGCATCATCTTCAGGATCAGCTCGGCGGTTCTAATGTTCGCGTCTCGACATACCTCATCGACCTACTCATAGGTGCACAAAGAAGGGGGAAGTGGGGGAATCGCCAAGCGAGATGTCAAAGGGATGGCGTCCTTGAGCTTGATGACCTGGTCCCTTTGCTCTTTCACCTCTTCTTCCAGCTTCGCTACGCGCGAGTGTAACCTCTCTGCCATCTCGATATCCTGCAGAAAGTCTTTGTTAGATTGGGGTCAGGTACATAGAAAACGAGCTAAGGGAGAACTCACCACTCCATCGCGAGCCTTGGCGAGAAGGTTCTCGGCTACCTCTAGTCTCTTTGCGAGATCTCCCGACTTCTCGTGCTTGGCAGCAAAGTTGGCCTCGGATTCTTTCCAGTTTGGTTGTTGTAAATTAGGCGGCGCAAGAGCCTGTGCGAAAGCTCCAAGGTGCGCAGTTGGGAGTGTGTCACCCTCAGGACCAGGTCTCGCGAGGAGGCCTTGTCAAGGGGATCTAGGCCATGACCTCCGTAAAGACCAAATCCCAAGGAGAAGGCATGGCCTGTAGGCTGGTCCTGCTCCCTCTAGGAGGGGAGGAGGGTGGAGATTGAGACTCGGTGCTCCCCTTGTCCCAAATTAGTGATGGGTCATTGGTTACATCGGGGACAACGGGGCCCATATTGAAGTTGCAGTGGGCCGACAGTGCGGGGTAGTGAGAAGGAGCCCCCTCGCGAGAGGGGGACCTGGATGGTTGTTGAGAAGAGCTGGCGTGTTGCGCGAGAGGTGCCGTCTCCCTAGATAGCGAGACGGCCTTGCGAGGTGAAACCTGAGGAGGGGACCGGGGGGACTAGGACCCTAGGGAAATATGGCTCGGGGACCTCGACGTCACCACCATCTCCTGAGGAGTTTTCTTATCGGGTGGGAGAGAGACATCCTTCTTCACCTTCATTTTTATCTTTTTCGAGGGGCTGATGCGAGACAGAGCGGGATCCTTGGTCGGCCTCTTCTTAAGGGAGGGATTCAATGATTTTTTAGCTGCCTCGGCCGCCATATTAGCGAGAGCGATGCCTTTGGACGACTTGATGTTACTTCTATAAGGGGGGTGAACTGGCACATTCCTCTCTCCTAATAAAGGCGAGACGGGGTGTTAAAGGGAGAAATCGTTGAAAGGGAAGCAATAAAGGTGAGACCAGGAAGGAAGGTCAAGCGTACCTTTGCCAGGAAGTATGGGGAGGAGTGAGGCAAGGTCGCCTCAGGTACTAGACCTCAAAGTTCTTTCCGACGAGGTACTCGCAGAGGAGCTGGTCCGTACCGCCGACTTGGGGGGTTGCGTAGAAGGCTTCGACGGGTGAAATAGGCACGAGTGGGACGCTTTCCAGGTTACCGCGGATGAAGGCGAACCGCGTGAGCCAATGATGGTTCTTGTTGGGCGTCTCGCAAACTTTGAGGCCTAGCCCTGTGAATTAGGACACCCCGTCCTGATTGGCGTGGTAGACGAACAGCTTGCGGAAGACAGTTAGGCTGAATTCTATTCGGTCTCGCCGAATGTAGCTCGCAAAGGCGACTGGGACGGAGATGGCGTTAGGGTTCAGCTGGGCTAGCACGGTGCCGAAATACTTCAAGACCCGCTACACCTCTGGCCAGAGGGGTAGTCTAAACCCCGCCTTGAAGTGTGAGACGAGGAAAGCAAGCTCCCCGGGGTATAATGTGTTTATGCTCTCGCTGACTTTTGGGGGGTGCGATTCGAAGCTTTCTGGCAGGTATTCGCGAACGAAGGCGTCGTAGTCATCCGCATAGATGCGCCCGGGTGGAAAGTCGTGATCCGCGAATCACCTCCCGCAGCGGCTACGTCCCTCGCCTTCTTCAGGTTTTTTCTTCCCCATAATCGTGCGAGACGATCGAGATTTGAGGCAGAAGAGGCTGGCGAGGTGACAAGGGGGTGAGAAGGCAAGATGGCAGGATGGCAGACGCGTGGTTGGTATACGAGAAGGACGAAGAAAAATGAGGGGATGAAGCGTAACAGTTTGTGAAAGCGTGGTGTTGGAACCCTAGTTCTGATTTGGGCAAGGATCACTATTAGGAATATTAGATTGACCCAAAATGTATAGTCATGGGTCATAGGATTATTTCCAGGTTTGCTCATTCAGAAAAATTCCAGAGAAGTTCAGATTTGAAGTTCAGAAAATTGCTAGAAGAAAATCTCTGAACTCAGCTCAACGATCTCCGAGCTGAGATCAACGATCTCCAAGCTGAGTTCAACGATCTCCGAACCAAGTTTGAAGAAAGCTTTAAAATTGAGATCAATGATTCCTGTGCAGTTTTTCTGACAGATTTATTTACAGCTGGCAGAATTTATTAAGTCTTAACTGCAAGCATTTATAGCACTCAGATTTTATACCATAAATTCTCATTTGAATATAGCCGTTGAAGGGGAGCATTAAATATGGATTAAAAGCTAATTAACTCCCAAGGCTCTTTCTTTTCTTGGAAATGAGTCAGCCATTAAAAAGTCAACGTGAATTCAAATGTTTAAATTATGTTCAGACATATATAGAAATTTTTTTGTTACAGAACAGAAGATAGAAAGGGATGAAGTAGTGATAGAGAAGAAAGAGAAACAATAACAATTAGCAATCAGTGAAGAACAACATAGCTCGGTTTCTCACAGATTTCTTCATCATCTTCTCCAGGATTTCAAGAGACAATCAATCAATATCAGTCTAAAAGCTTATTGGAGAGCAACATCAACTTGAAGGCCTACACCCTGAAGTAAAGCTTCCACTCCTGAACTATTCTACATCTCAGGGGGAGCTTTGACATCATCAACAATCCACTAGTCTTCTCTCAGATCATTGACAGAGAAGACAACATCATTTCTTTTCCCTTTCCCGTGTACAAGGTTATTACTCCCTTCAAAAGTGAACTCTTGGTGATTGGGCACCTGATCAAAAACCTATTGGTTTTTAGGCACCTGATCAACAGCCTAAAGGGTTTCTAGATCTACCTGAAAGAGATTTTGCGGTGGCAGGGCACTTGATCAAAAACCTGTAGTGGATTCCTACCAGGGTGGTAGAAGAGTGGATGTACCCAGTTTTGGGGAACAACTGTAATCCTTGTGTCATCTGTGTGCTTGCTTTTCTTTCTTTATCTTTGTGCTGTGACTTTTTATATATTAACTCTAAATGAGAAGAAAGTTAAGATTTGTCCTTTTCTTTCTTTCAATTGGTATCAGAGGGTGAGGTTTCTTTGGTTGTACAGGTTAACACCTGAACCAAAACAATCTGATAGATCTTATTTTTCTTAAGAGTCTATCATGGCACAAAATGAAGAGTTTTCAAGCACCAGTCCTCCTATGTGCAATCTAGATAAGCTTTCACTATGGAAGGCAAGGATTAGGCTTTTTATGAATTCTATTGATGAAGCCATTTTCAATTCCATTTTGACAGGTCCTTATCAACCATTGGAAATAACAAGCATGAATGCTATTCCATCATCTCAATGGACAGAAGCCCAGAAAAGGCTAAAGATTGTTGATGCAAGAGCAATGAACATTCTTGCTCAATCAATGTCTGATGATATTTTTCAGGAAATTGCTGAATGCACCTCAGCAAAGGACATCTGGGACTCCCTCACAGCAATGGTTGCTGGATCAGCAAAAGAAAGAACATGTAAAGCTAAATCTTGGAGTGACTCTGAAGCTTCATCCTGTACAACTGAGGATGAAGAAGAGACAAGAGCAAGAGAATTCTGCCTGATGTCAATCAATGCATCTTGCAGCAGCCATGATGAAGAATTTGAATCTGATGAAGAATCAGTAGCAGAATTAGAAGAGGATCAAGTTATTTCTTCCTTTGATTTCTCTTCAGAGCATTTTAAAGAAGATTTTAAAATTTTATGCAATCATTTGATTCTATCTAAGAAGGAAATAAAACTTCTCAGAGAAAAAGTAATTAATTTATCTTCTGAAAACATTCAACTCAAAAAAGACTTAACAATTACTTCAAAAAAATTTGCTTCATTAGAATATGTTAAAGGCAAAGAAAAAATAATTGATTTAGACAAAATAACTGAATTTTTACCAAAACAAAATAAAAATATTCAAAAAATTTTTGTTCAAAATAAGTCGGCGAACCAAGATCAACGATCTCAGTATTACTCGTCGAACGGCGATCGACGATCTCTGAACCCAGAGGTTGGGTTTAACGACTCAGCAAAAGGTGATCGACGATATCATCACTTTTCGTCGAGCAGAGATCGATGATCATGGAACCCAGATAATAGTCACTATTACTCTGAGAATCAAGATCGATGATATCAATACAGGTCGTCGAACGCAGATCGACGATCTCAACATAAATCATCGAACTCAGAATTTCAAAACAGAAATTTTTATCCTTTTGAAAATTATAATCAAACTCAAAATTTTGTCAATCCTTTTACCCAATGGTTCATCTCTCCTAGAAAATTTCATCCATTAGGTTACAAAGATCAACCTGAATATTCTTTTATTTCTGATTATTATGAAAAAGAACCAGGACCCAAGGTAATCTGGGTCCAGAACTTCTAACCTCTTATTTCAGGAAAAGGCCCTTCAGAGCAGGGGCAGCTGTATAGGGGGAGACTTTTTTAGAGGTTACAACAGCAACAGTTTCAATTATTCAGAAATCTGAGGGATGATATCAAGGAGTTTGTTGGAACCATGTTTTAGATATGCTGAAATGAACTCAGTTAAAGACAAGCAACAAAACAGCTGCATAGCCCTTTAGAATTTTTTGTTCTTATTTTTATTTCGAACAATTGTTGCTCTTTTTTAAGAGCTCATTTTAAACTTGCTTTATTTTTATGTGAATAGTGTCCTCACCCAAATAGGGGGAGATTTTTGGAACCCTAGTTCTGATTTGGGCAAGGATCACTATTAGGAATATTAGATTGACCCAAAATGTATAGTCATGGGTCATAGGATTATTTTCAGGTTTGCCCATTCAGAAAAATTCCAGAGAAGTTCAGATTTGAAGTTCAGAAAATTGCTAGAAGAAAATCTCTGAACTCAACTCAACGATCTCCGAGCTGAGATCAACGATCTTCGAGCTGAGTTCAACGATCTCCGAACCAAGTTTGAAGAAAGCTTTAAAATTGAGATCAACAATTCCTGTGCAGTTTTTTTGACAGATTTATTTACAGCTGACAGAACTTATTAAGTCTTAACTGCAGGCATTTATAGCACTTAGATTTTATACCATAAATTCTCATTTGAATATAGCCGTTGAAAGGGAGCATTAAATATGGATTAAAAGCTAATTAACTCCCAAGGCTCTTTCTCTTCTCGGAAATGAGTCAGCCATTAAAAAGTCAACGTGAATTCAAATGTTTAAATTATGTTCAGACATATATAGATATTTTTTTGTTACAGAACAGAAGACAGAAAGGGATGAAGCAGTGATAGAGAAGAAAGAGAAACAATAACAATTAACAATAAGTGAAGAACAACATAGCTCGGTTTCTCACAGATTTCTTCATCGTCTGCTCCAGGCTTTCAAGAGACAATCAATCAATATCGGTCTAAAAGCTTACTAGAGAGCAACATCAACTTGAAGGCCTACACCCTGAAGCAAAGCTTCCACTCCTAAACTATTCTATATCTCAGGGGGAGCTTTGACATCATCAAAAATCCACTAGTCTTCTCTCAGATCATTGACAGAGAAGAACACATCATTTCTTTTCCCTTTCCTGTGTACAGGGTTATTACTCCCTTCAAAAGTGAACTCTTGGTGATAAGGCACCTGATCAAAAACCTATTGGTTTTTAGGCACCTGATCAATAGCCTAAAGGGTTTCTAGATCTACCTGAAAGAGATCTTGTGGTGGCAGGGCACCTGATCAAAAACCTGTAGTGGATTCCTACCAGGGTGGTAGAAGAGTGGATGTACCCAGTTTTGGGGAACCACTGTAATCCTTGTGTCATCTGTGTGCTTGCTTTTCTTTCTTTATCTTTGTGCTGTGACTTTTTATATATTAACTCTAAATGAGAAGAAAGTTAAGATCTATCCTTTTCTTTCTTTCACGTGGGTCCAACCTCGGTGAAGGGGATATTTATAGAAATCATAGGGCGTGGAAAAAAGGGTGTACGGACGAAGAAGTTGTGCAGGGGGAGGGAAAGAGGCGGTTGTCCTTTCCTCTCTCCAGGCCTCGATTTGCGCAGTCCCAGGTGGGCCCTAAGCACAGCCAAGAGGTGGGAATAAATTAAAATTAAAGAGATCTGTAGATCCAGAGAAATTAGCATAAACGTAGAATTTAAATACTATTACAGAAAATCAAATAAATACGAAGAAGTGGACAAATATTAATTAATAAAGTTCATCTCGCGCGAGACGGGTGTCAAGTTCACAAAGCGCATAGTTTGCGCAAGACGGAGGCATAAATAATTTAGTACAAGATACAGATGAAGGGGAGAGATGCGAGACAAGACGAGAATTCATCAATTCTTGTGCCACCTCCAGCGCCCTCCGCCGCAGGATCTCGCACAGGGAGGGCGATTGGGGAGGTGAAAAGCACGAGCCGCATCAACACCGTGGCGAGCGAGACGGAGCTATTGGTCGACCTCGCTAAGGATCACCTGGGGGTCGGTCTCGTCCACTTCAATATCAGCATCAATCTCCGAAGACAGGCTGGCGCATTCCACCTCCAGCCAATCGATCTGTTGGTCCGCAAACTTGCTTCCCCTTTTCCAAATCCTGGATGATGTGCACGTGCTTCCGTAACTTCTCCGCTACCCTATGCTTCATTTCCAACGGATCCATGGGATTGCCTAGGTAATCTTCGATTTCGTCCATAGGAGGAGGGTGCGAGACGACCATCTGTCTAGAATAATCTTCAATGGGCGAGTTCTTGGCGAGCGAGTCCTCAGCACGCGAGTCACACATACTTGCATAAAAAATTGGGAAGGTAAAATAGAGAAATAGTAGCGAAGAGAGGGTCGAAAGAAAAAATGTCTTACCGAAATGGTGAGAGGAACCCACGACGTTAAGGGGATCATCCCTCCTCGTCGCGGGAGTGGATGGAGGAGTAGAGGGTTGAGGCGAGACGGACTGCTGGCGGTGTTCAGAGATATTGATCCATATGGTCTCCGGACGGTGAGAACGCGCAGGGACCTTCTAAATATGGGCAGTAGGTAAGAAGATAAGCGGGATGGAGATGAAGGTATGTCAATGTCGATGGGCTTACCTCCTTTTATCTAAGATTGGCCGGGGGAGGAGAGACGCCCCCCCCTCGGGAAGGTACGAGAAGGCTCTCCTGCCGAGAGGGGAGGATCTGTGGATTTCGCCTTCTTGGGGGGGGGGGGAGAAGATGATGGTAAGGAAGGAGGAGCACAAACCGGGATCTTGTTAGGAGCCGCGGTGGTCGCCTTGTTCCTCTGGCGCACCGCCGCAATGCGGTCACGAAAACTTTGGCTAAGAGACATAGGGACAGAGGCTAGAGGATGATAGAGCGAAGGAAACGGCCCTTGGTGGGGAAGTGAGTCCTATATTTATAGGTTGGTAAAGGGGCCCACCAAAAGATTCCCTCATAAATTCACTTTAATGACGCAAGCCTCGGTTGGACTATCTTTCTGAGTTTGTAATAACCTCGAAAAGAGCGAAGATTGTGTACAACCTCGAGCGAGTGAGACGGAGCCAAAGGCTTGAGGAAGGAAGCTAGGCGAGACAGCCTAGGGCGGTCGTCAAGCCGTAGGGGGAGTGGATCCCGGCAAGAAGGACAGGCGAGAGGGCCCAGGCGAGAAGGGTCTGAACAAAAGCTGCACTAGGAGGTGGGCGAGTAAGTACTAAGGGAGGAGGTACTCGCGGGTAAGCAGCCGACTCGCCATACGAGAGGGATCCAGAGGGGAGCTCTCTCTTGCGAGGCGGAGCTCTCGCCAGGTGAGAGGACCCCAGAAGGGGGTTCTCGCCAAGCACCGGTTCGGGTAGGGTCAGGTTTACCTTTTAGCCCATGGGATTTTACGCTTTTTCCCTGGGTGGGATGCATATAACCCCTCAGAATAGCGGAGTTTGGATGTTGGAAGACCCAACTAAGGGTATTCTAGTAATTTCAGGACATATCCATTTGGTTATTGGCAGTCCTAATTCAGAGGCCTCTAAATAGACCGGGAAGGTGCCTTAGAAGAGAAGGCTTTCCTAGCTCTCCTTCTCTTCTTCTTCTAAGGCACCTAGCTATGCATTGGCTAGGGAGGGGAAGAATTTCCGATTCTTCCGAGTATGAGGTGGGACCTCCGTGCTGAAGCCCCCGACCTAGTCTTTCGAGAGCCTTGTCGAGATGGTGGTCCAGAGAGAGTAAGTGTGAGTTGTACCTCTAGTTCCGAGCTTTAGGAGGGACCGACCTTATTGGTTCCAACACCTTGGTCACGCCTGTGACCTAGGGTGTGTCAAGTCTATTTCTGGAAAATGGAGGGAAGCTGAAAACGACGGGAATAAATTGCAGTTGATGGAGGCGTCACCCCCTGGTCACGCCTGTGACCAGGGCGTGTCAAGATGGAAACATCAAGCTAGCGGCATTGGCAGGAACGACATAATAATTGGCTGAAAATGCCCCTTACACGCCATGGGTCACGCCCGTGACCCAGGCGTGTCTTTTTAATCTTACGTGACAGGGTTCAATAATCTTCCAACGGCCGACATGCCTCGTGTAAGGGTTTCACGCCTATGAGACACGCCCAAGGAGGGCGTATCGCAGGGCGTGTCAAGGTTCTTCGGTCACAGTTTCATCGATCTGCAGTCAACATTCTCATCCCCTGTTGTCACGCATACAGTCACTCCCAGGGAGGGCGTGTCATAGGACGTGTCTAGGACGAAAAAAGTAAAAATCCCAGTTCTGCCCCAAATAATCCATGATTAGCCATGCAAGATTAAAAATGATTTTGTTAGATCAAATAATGATAAAATATAAAAAGTAGTTAATTTAAAAACTTTATATTATAAAATTGATATATAATATCTAACTATTAATAGAAAATATCATAATAAAATAGAAATAATTAGAGTTATCAACAATGTCCCCTAGAGTTGCACCCTATCTCCCAGCTAGAGTCCCTGGTGTTATGCCCATCAGGTCGTTAGTCAAAAAGACTAAGTCTTGGTCCCCCTCCCCTCTCCCTATGACTCCTAGGCACTGTGCAGGAAGGTATGAAGAGAAAGGTATTTAAAGTGGAGAGTAAACAAGTTCAAGTGATAGTGGCCCTAGCTACCATATGATAATAATATCTACCACAATATTTACAGGTTTATACATGAAATTGTAAGTAAAGAAACATGACAATGAAAGCAGTAACTTGAAGTAATGGTAAAGTAGTTAACTGTACACATATAAAGTAACCTTAATTTATGAGAATGCCCATACAAACTTATAAATTAAGGGGTCGTTTTGCAAGGCCTAACGTATACAAGATCTCATAATAATTTATATTTTAGGGGTATAAGTTTTATGCAATATTATGTATGACATGAAGTGCTATACATGTTAAATGATATATCTCACATAAGTGCAACACACTCATACGACTCTATGCGCACAGACCTTTAGTTCCCCCATTTGTAGCTAGCTAAGCTCTTAGGTACCTCTCATAGTGGCAAACAAAGGTAGTGGGTTAGGCCTCCCCACTCCTAGGTCGGTTTTCACACTACCTAGCCTATACTATGCGTACTACTCAGTACACCCATAGTCAGGTGCTACAGAGTCTCTTGTACTGATGCTGGTTAAGCCACCAGTCTTTCTTTAGCTAAGTGAAAACTTACACTTGCCGAGTCAACGTATCGACGTCGATGTGAACGATTGTTCAATAATGAGCACCCACCACTTTAATGCACATGCACGCATGCTAGTAATGAGTTCCCGAGCCATCGGCTCACCAGATTAACCCATCCATTCAATCAACACCGATCCCACTGCTTACAGAACTAACCAAACTATCTACCCATAATAACAGGGTAAGTGAATGTGTGCGATGATAATTTATTAATAGTTTATCTTTTAATCTGCTTATTCCTACAGTTTAGGGTTAACCTTGGATTGCCCGGGGCCTGCCCGATGAAGGGCTCTCGAGGGCACTAGGAAGTACGATGGACTGAAGAAGGTCTACCTTAAATCTATATGGGTAGTAACATATGGGTGCACCCACTATGTTACTACCCATATAAGACCTACATGTCTACCTTAAATCCATCATATTACTATATGCAGGCCAAATGAACTAGACTGAGCGTGCGAAAGGGAATACTCCAAATACTTCACCAAAAACTCTAGGATTAATTCTAGGGGTCTATCATGAGATGTTGTGCTTAAATCCAGAGATTTGAATTTTTCCTAATTTATTCTGCCTTTTTAATAATTTTCCTAAAATCATGCCACTTGTGACTTTGAACATGAGGTACAAGTTTCTGATATGCAAAGTCCTTAATAAAATTTCTACAACATCATATTGGCTAAACAACATAAAGGTATAAATTTCATAAATTTTCTAATATAATTTCTATCATAAATCACAATATTATCTTTTTTATCGTAACAGAATTAAACAAAAGAAGTACACGGATTTATTATCCAAAAATTGTGATAGAATTACTAGGGTACTACAATGACCAAATTTCATGATTTTCTAACTTTATTTAGCCACATAATTAATTGGATAAAGAAATTAAAACTTGGGCAATTTGTGAAGGAACCACTTCATAATTTCTTGCAAATATTATAACAAAAATTACAGAGTATCATGATGACCTAAAAAGTTTATGAGACAAGTTTCATAATTTTTCAGCACTCAATTTGCCCTAAAACCAATTTATTTCTCTGGACAATAATAACTAAAACTATAAAGGAGGTATTGCAATTCTCCAGCTAAAATTCATAATAAAAATTGTAGAGATTTATAACATCAGTAGAAACCCATTATCTAAGTTTCATGATCTTCTAATACTGTATGGTCATGTATTTTGCACCAGAAAAAGGAAAGTCCCCATTCAAAGTACTAAGTGTTCAGTGAGGGAAAAATAGCTTAAAAATTCCAATAAAATTATCCATGGTGTTTTTCCATCCAATGAAACTATCTATAATGTTTTGAGCCAATCCTTGGAGAGCTGACAATATTTCTTTCATTAACCCTGATAGGCAGCCAACCCTAAGGTTTTAACTAGGATTTCAAGGCATTACAACCATAAATCCACCTAAAATTATTCATGAGGGTGTTTCATATGATAACATTGCAATGGCCAAGGTTTTACCTTGTTTGGTTAAGGGATGGTCATTTAACTCCACTAAGTGCACTTTTGGAGAACTAGGCTTTATTTTCTCTGGATGACCATCTTTGATCATTAGGTTTCCACACCAAATCAACACCAAATGGGCTGAGATTTTTTAATGGCAATATAAAGACCCCTTTGGTCATCCACCAGAGTTTTGGGGAAATTAGAGGTCCATAGACCCTATATTTATCACATGTATGATTTATTAAATTATTACAAAAACTATAGAAAAATCATCTCCAAAAATTCTGATTTTTGGATAGGATGAAGCACATGGCCATACCAACCTTTGGCCAAATTTTCAGGTCATTTGACTGAGTGGACCATTGGGGGCACTCAATTTAATCTCTGGTTAGCCTTTGGGACATCTTACCCCCACAATGAGTGCTGAGGGAAAACCAGTGAGCCAAATTGGATGATTCTAATTTTGTATTAAACTATACCTCAAAAGATAACAAATCTCTGTTGGGAACATCTACAGAAGAGGAAACAAACTATATTTAATAATTAAAACCGTTAGCCGGAAATAATGTGATAAAAATGCAATTTATACTTTATTAAATAATTCGGCCTACGCATAACCGATCGAGCCTGATCCGATGGATCATGGTCATCATCGCCAATGAGCCAAGGGATAAGATTGCCCTGACCTGGAGCTAATTCCAGCGCCCTTTCTCGGCCTTCCGGCCACCTCCCCGGTCGGCCACCGCCACCACCACCTCCGTTGAGGTGGTGGCTATCGCCTGGCGGAGGTACGACCGCTGGAGAGGCTGTTTCCGGCGAACCTGAGTGGTTGAATTTTATGGAAAAATCCCACTTTTCTCCTCACTGATCGGTCTCGATTGAGCCTATTTTCTCCACCTAGTGATCTACAGATCGAGCACCGAGGAAGAGGAAGAGAACTTGACCTACAAATGGGCTTGGCGGCGAGTATTGTGGTGGCGTGCCATGGCTGATGACCTCCAAGCTCCTCCTTGTCGATTTCTCAATCCTTCACCTAAGGTAATGATGTAAAGGTTCGATTTTATTGCTTGGGAGTTTCTAAAGGTGATAAAGGGGTCAATTTGGGGAGAGAGGGCCAGGCCATGAATTGATTTTTTTGGGCCACTTTAAAACCCTTGAAAATCTGCCTCTTAGAGGCCGGGAAAACCCATCCATCTTCTCCAAATTGATCAAGGGGAATGAATGAGGCCATTAGAGGAGATTGAGTGCCCCATGGCCTTCTAAAGTCATGAATGCCCTTCTTTCTCTCTCCTCCATTTGGGTAAAGCTTCCATTCTCTCTCTCTCTCCTAGTCACCCCCTCCAGAAATTGAGTGCCATTTCAGGTAATTTCCATTTTTTTGTAGCTAATGGGTCACCATAATTGGGCCTAACCTAATTAGATTGGAGTTGGGTTTGACTTTTCTCCCCATTTTGGGCTTAATTAACCCTAGTTAATTATGCTCAACCTTAAGTCAAACTTGATGATATGACTTACCGAATTGGGAGTTCAGGGGTCCCTTGACACCACCCAAGTCCATTTGTGACTTGATGTAATCAATTTGGGTCAAATTAGGGCAATTTGACCTAATTGGGGTTAGGATTGACTTTGGTCAACTTGACCTCCCTGGTTGACCCCAATGGGTTGTTAGTGCTCTAAAGGACTCTTTTTAAGATTGGAAGTGTTATGGTGGTGTTAAATAGTCAAGTTGAGACCCAAAAGCCAAACGCTAGGCTTGTTAACTGAAAATTGCTATTTGCAGACCAATGTGATTTCAGCTATTTGCCTAGGTACTCATGGTACTCTTGGTCTTCTTATGGCTTTCTCATGACCTAGTCTTGACAAAACTTCTTAGGGGTTTGGTTGTTTGTGGGATGTTACAGTACGACACTTCATACCATATAAGGCCTCGAATGACTCCATCTGAATACTCACTTTTTAGCTGCTATTATAGGTGAATTCAATCATGTAGAGATGGTCCTCCAACCTCTTTCAGAAATCAAGGGCATACATACAGAGCATATCCTCCATCATCTTGTTGGTCCTTTCGGCTTGACCATCCATTTGAGGATGAAAGGATTTGCTAAACTTCAATTTTGTACCCAATAGTTTATGAATTAGCCTCCAACCATTTGAAGTAAAACGCTCAACTCGGTCACTTGCATTGCTATGAGGCACACCGTGCAATCGTACTATTGTATCAATATAGAGCATTGCTAGATTTTCCACAGAATCCTCTTCCCAGTTCAGAATGAAGTGTGGCACCTTTGTCAAATGGTCTACGATCACTCAGAAAATATCATTCCCATGTTGTGATCTCGACAGTCCATGCAAGAAATCTATCGATATATCATCAAACTTCCATTCCGTAATTGACAAAGGTTTTAGAAATCCTCCTAGTTTTTGACATTCGGCCTTCACTAGCACACAAGTATGACACTTTGCCACATAGTGAGCTATGTATTTCTTCATACCTGGCCACCAGAATAGTGTCTTCATATCCTTGTACATCTTCGTGCTCCCCAGGTGGATTGAGTACTTGGTATTGTGAGCCGCATACACAAACTCCTCTCATACAGTGCCATATTTTTGGACACACAAATGATCACCCTTACGCAAAAGACCATCTTCATACAAGAATTCGACATTAGACCCATCCATAGTCTCTACCACATAGCACTTCATGCTCTCATCAAGATCCAATGCCTGTCGAATTCTGTTCGCAAGGTCACATTGCACCTCCATCCAATTTATACATGCATTCGCTTTTGTATATTTCTCGACACAAGTGATTCCCAAAGCTTCAAAAGCACTGATTAGACCCTCATCGTGCATCAAAATCCAGTTGGACTGTGTACAAGCCCATCGACTCAACACGTCCGTAATGACATTTCCCTTACTGGGAATGTAATGTATCTTGAAGGTGTAGTCCCCAAGGAACTCCATCCACCTTCGTTGTCGCATATTCAAGTCCTTCTGATCAATCAGATATTTTAGGCTCTTATGCTCCGTAAAGATATCTATCTTTACACCATATTAGTAGTGTCGCCAAAGCTTAAGACTGAATATAACGTCCGCTAGATCTATGTCGTGGACTGGATAATTCCTCTCATGCACTTTCAGTTGGAGAGAGCCATAAGATATCACCATCCCATGTTGGAGTAGAATACAGCCTAAGCCGCTCCCTAACACGTCACTAAAGATTTCGTAGCCTTCCGTACCACATGACAAACACAAAATGGGCATCATGGTCAGACGAATTTTAAATTCCTCAAAAACTTATGCACACGCCAGTGACCAAACAAACTTCAGATACTTCCTCGTCAAGGTAGTAAGAGATAACGCTATCTGTGAGAAGTTCTCTATAAAGCGCCTATAGTAGATGGCAAGTCCCAGGAAACTCCGAACTTCTGCCACCGTAGACAACACAGGCCACTCCTGTATCGCAACTATCTTCGCCTGATCCACCCCAATTCCCTCTCCGCTAGCCACATGACCGAGGAATACCACTGATGACAGCCAAAACTCAAACTTCGAGAACTTGGCATATAATTGACTCATCCTTAGGGTCTCCAACATAATGCATAAGTGATCCACATGATCTTCCTTAGACTGAGAGTACACAAGGATATCGTCAATGAAGACTATCACGAACTAGTCTAAATACTCCCTGAAAGTTCTATTCATCAAGTCAATAAATACTGAAGGCGCATTCGTTAGGCCAAACGGCATAACCGTGAACTCGTAATGCCCGTAACATGCACTAAAAGCTGTTTTGGGAATGCCACTTTCCCTGATTCTCAACTGATAGTAGTCAGACTTCAAATCAAGCTTTGAGTATACGGTAGAACCTTTAAGTTGATTGAATAGATCATTGATTCTCGGAATAGAATACCTATTTTTCTCCGTCAGCTTTTTCAACTCTCGGTAATCTATACACAACCACAAGCTTCCATCCCTTTTCTTCACAAAAAGGACCGGTGCACTCCAAGGTTATAAAATTGGACACACATAACCTTGATCTAGCAGTTCTTGAAGTTGCACTTTCATTTCTTCCATCTTCTTTGGCGCTAATTAGTATAGAGAGTGTGACACAGGCTTGACACCCTACAATGGATCAATAATGAAATCAATCTCTTGCTGAGGTGGAGTTCCAAGGTGATTTTCATGGAATACATCAGCAAAATTCGATACTATAGGAATGCTAATCAAACTAGGCTTAGGCTTTGAAGCCTCTACTAGTGTGAAGAATAACTCCACACCTTTTCAAACTATCTTGACAACTTAGAGACAAGACATCAGTATCTTGCTCGATCCCTTCATATCAGAGAAGGTAATTTCACGACCAGTATTATGCCCCATCTTGACCTCCTTAAGATTGCAATCAATGTATGCACGCTGCTTCGAAAGCCAGTCTATGCCAAATATCACATCATATTCCGAAATCAGTAGTATCGATGCTTCCAAGTCGAGCTCTTGATTTCCTATTTGAACCTTCACACCACAATACCTATCAAAGGGCATCATATACCCATTGGGCAGCAACATGTCCAATTTATCTTTTGACATATAGGAAGACACTTCGATATTCAGAACAAAGTCCTCAGATAGAAAGGAGTGAGACACTCCCGTGTCAAATAACGCTCTCGCAAGATGGTTACGAATTAGGACAAAGCCTAATAAACTGCCAAAAAATAACACAAAAGTATACAAGGTATATATAGTATATAAAATACACAAGCTGTATAAAGCTCATACCTGTCACCAAGTCACTTTGTCTTATGGCCTCCTGCTGGCCAAGATTGTAGACTCTGGGTTGTGCTGACGTATATTGAGATGCAGACGACTCCACTGCTTCCCCTTCTCAGTATACAACGCACCCACCTTTTTATCTTACTTTGCGGGATGGCTCCAATAGTCTCGAGCATAATGTCCCACTCTATCGCAATTGTAACATGTATACAGACCTTATCCTGAGGTAGCTCAAGAACAAGTAGAAGGAGCTGGTCCAGATGACCTAGCCTTCTTGTTCCACTTATTGCAGAATCTAGCCTTCGAAGAGCTCGACACCTTAAACTCTTGCTTTCTCACTGTGAGTTCCTTATTATTCTGTACCCTCTTAAAATCCTACTCAAGGGATCACGCAGTATTGACAAAGGTAAGAAGCCATTGCATCATTGGGCCTGATAGAAGCAACCACAGATTATTCCGCAGTCCTTCATAGAATCGATTGGTCTTTCTTTCCTCATTCTCCATAGATGATCTAACATATCTTAGAAGTCTAGTGAACTTATGTAGTTACTCATCAACCGAACAGTCGCCTTGAGTCAATCTTAAAAACTAGTTTTCCAATGCAATCCGTTGTGCTGAAGGGACATATCGCGCCAGGAACAACCTTGAGATCTCATCCATTGAGACATCCGTCAGTCGTCTCCCTGCTAATTGATGAGCTTCAATCTCATCCCACCACATCCTTACCTCTCCATCCAATAGGGAAGTGGCTATGGTGACCTTCTAAGATTCCTCCCTCTCCATAAAATTTAAGATTCTCTTTATCCGAGAAAGCCAGTCCTTAGCATCAAATGTGAATCCAGGTCCTATAAAAGATGGAGGGTTGAAGCATACAAAGTGTTTCATCTGTTAGTATGAAGACCTTCTTATCGCTAATTGATCCACTACTGCAACTGGCACTAGGTCCACTATAGGGGTAGGAGGCTGCACTTGCCTTCTAGGTTGGGCATTTCACATGACAAACACGGCTTCAGCTACCAACCTTATCGTTTCAGCAGAAGGAGGGGTTGCAAGCACATCATTATGTGAACTACTCTCCGCAGAGTGCTGATGTTGAGACTACTTTGCACTACTTCTAGTCACCTATAATTATGCATTATGCAATTTAGCAGCTGTAAAAACATAACAAAAAACAATCAAAGGAACTCCCAAGTTCCACAAACAATGTTTTTAGCATGTTCCATGTGTGATTTTCATTCCTAAGTGGACATTCATGGGTTATTTTACGTTTTTAAGGTGACGCACACACGTGCACTCCACTCCTTAAAAGAGTTTGTCTATGAATTCAACGAATAACGGACTGACACCTCGCTCAGATACCAAATTGTAACACCCTTTCTCATTCCAAGGAATATAACAGCGGGTCCAAATGGGAATCCACACTATATTGAATGAACAAACACAAGAGCTACTCAGTGAATATCAATCCAAAGTATGCTAAAAAACCACATAAAGTAGTAACACATGCTAATAGAAGCAATAATAAAACTTGAACTAGAATGTCCACATCACTATAGGAATGACAAAACAACTATTACATAGTCTTGCTTTGGCCTTAGGGCCTTACACACATCAAATGTTTAAGATACTATGTGATTTCCAAACATCGGCGGGCATGCCAAAAATACATGAGAAAGCTATAACAAAACTTGGGCCTTCGAGGGCCAAAACAACATGGGCTCCTGCCCGCTATTTCCCACTCGGCTTGCCAGCACCGGTACATGTACAAACCGAAAAGGTGTGGAAACAAAATAAGGTAACGAGTCAGCTTTTGCTAACCACTATCCACGAATGCGCGGTATAACGACGCCACCCCATACCCGGGGCAATAGTATTCCTTCCCTGCATATCAATCAACATTAATAGAGTATATATGAATAAGCAAGAAAGTACAACGACAAACAAGACAAACTCTAATGCTATACATATAATCATCATAAATGTTGGAACGCACGTCCACACGCTTCGTGGTCTCATGACACACTTTTGGTGTACTCCTTGAGTCCCACCACCATCCCTTGTCCCAGACACAGACGATCCCACCTTGAGCATTATTCTAGTCTGACCTAAAGTCAGGGACTCTCTCCTATGCTAACGATAGAAGCCAAGTATGTTAGGCACTCTAGTAGAACGACATAGTGTGAGTATAATTTAGCTCTTTCTTGTTACTCAAATCGCCAAGCCAATCAAAGATAATGATGCGGGTTAGCCTCTCCTTTCCCGTACATAACATAACCAACATTATGTTCTGAAGCTGGCACTCACGACCAACATAACTGGGCACCTCAAGCTCAACAACTTAACATGCTACCTACCTTGTCTTATGGACACATGCTTCACAACCACAAAACAGCTCACTGGGAGCTATTGCCAGCGGTAGCACTATTATCGGGTGACATCTGACAAAACTTCGATTTTGTCCACTATTTAAGGTATTTCCCAGAGTTTGCCTCCAGGATTCCCTGCAGCACTCTACAACACTCTCAACCTTAAAATGGAATATAACATGAGGTCTTCTCCGACACGCAAATATCAATACAATCATCACCAATCCAGACCAACTTGTCCAGATGAATTTCACACAATACGCCTATGTTCGTATTTCGATTTTGAACTCTACATGCAACTTATGTCGGGGACAGACACATTCGACTTGGAGAAAGTCTAGTGATACTCTACTTAGCAAAAGAGGCACTTTCATATGCATATATAGAAATAAAAAAAGGACATGCACGTCCTAACAAGAAGTGGAAGATTATTACCCTTGAAGTCCTCTTTGGCACCATAGAAGATAAATCCAAATTGATGGAAAGAACCACACCGGGCCGCTCTCTGTAGATCTGGACTCGACTCGCGATTTAGGGCTCCGAAGCTCCAGCAATGGCGAAATCTCTCCTTCTCCTTCTTCCTTTTCTCTCCCCTCTCTCTAACTCTTTAAAAAGAGAAAACCTCGATTGGAATGAGGAAGAACTCTCACCCATGACTTTAAACTAGCAAGAGCCACTCCCCACCGTTGGATCATATTAGAAGTTGACGAATGACCCTGATTTAAAATGGTTTTCATGTACAGAGCTCTATCGACGTGCGGTATCAAGCTACTACCGCGCGGTACTAAGCTACTACCGCGCGGTACCTCAGATGGTGGCTTGTTCGGCAAGCCCACCATTCAAACTCTCTACTCCTACGCTCACACGTGGTTGTGCCATAGCTGTCATTCTACTGCCCCACGGTACCATACTACCGCCGAGCGGTAGGTCATTCGACGTGTCGTTACGTCACCTACATTGAAAGGTCCACTACCGCAATGCAGTATCGCTACCGCTGGGTGTTAGCTCACAGAGAGCCATGCCTATTAAATCGACTATGCTACCGCCACATTAGCACTACCACCGGGTGGTAGCATCTAGAGAGCTATCTCTATATAAAATTTCTAGGGCGCTACATTAAGCTCACAACTCAACATATTGGCCCCTAGTCTCCAAGAGACATGCCTTACAAACATAGCTCTCTGGGAGCTACCGCAAGCGGTAGCACTACCACACGCGGTAGGGGACAAAACACCATTTTTTTCGCAAAATTGGGTGTTTTCCTTAAGACCAACTCTAATACTCTCACTACAATAACCTGCACACCCCATGACTCCTTAAACTACACGTTTAACCATGGAGTCTTCTCTAGAATGCAAATCAATAAGATAACCATCACTAATCCAGACCAAACTATTTTGATGGGCTTCTCAAAGCATGCCTATTCCATACTTCAATTCCGGATTCTATATGCAAGTTTATCACAGCTGATCCAGATGGAAACAGTCAAAACACCTTCCTCTCCACAGATCTGGCTTCAACTCGCAAATCCGACCACAAGAATGCCTTAACAGCTTCCTTTCAGGGCTAATCAGCCTTGCCCTTACTCTTCTATCCTTCTACTTCTTCTATCTCAAGATCCAAGGGAGAGTGAGAGAGAGATAAAAAAGAGAGAAAATGAGAAATATTTCTCATCTCAAACCTTTAACATAACGCTACCACCGCGCGGTAACTCACTACCATGGTAGCTTAGGCGATGGACATTTGGCCTAATCACCAACATTCTATCGCTTAAATACTACCTCAACCTTATCCAAGTGGAGCGCCCTAGTGACCATCCGGTTATAGGTGTGAAGTGGATTTTAAAAAATAAACTCGATGGCGAGTATAAGATTGCAAGAAATAAGGATAAGTTGGTTGCTCTGGGATACTCTTAGACTGAAGGGTTTGATTTTGAGGAGCCTTTTGCACCCATTGCTCTCCTTGAGTCCATTAGGATGTTCTGAGCATTTGCTAGTTTTAAAAAGATAAAATTATGTCAAATAGACGCCAAGAGTGCGTTTTTAAATGGCTATATTAAAGAAGAAGTGTATGTTGAGCAACCACCCAGATTTAAAAGTAGCATTCATCCAAATCACGTCTATAAAATAATAAAAGGCTTATATTAATTAAAGCAGGCTCTTCGTGCATGGTACGATAGGTTAACTGTTTTTCTTATTAAGCATGGTTTTGGAATGAAGAGTGCAAATACAATCTTATTTGTAAAATATAGTGATTCAAATTTAATGATTATGCAAATATATGTCGATGATATAATCTTTAGTGTCACTAACAAAAAATTGTGTGAAGAAATCATAAAAGTGATGCAAAGTGAATTTGAAATGAGTTTGGTGTGTGAATTGATATATTTCTTAGGTTTTCAAATTTCTCAACGAGACGATAATATTTTTATTGGTCAATCTAAATTTGTAAAAGATATGATTAAAAAATTTGGTTTTGAGAATTTGAAACAAGCAAAAACTCTTATGAGCGCATCACTAAAACTTGAAAAGGATGAAAGTGGCATTTTGGTGGACCAACCTTTATTTAGAGACATAATCAGATTATTATTATATTTAAGTGCACCTTGACCCGCCATCATGTTTGCGGTGTGCCTTTGTGCTAGATATAAGGCAAATCCTAAAGAATCTCATTTGAAAGCTGTTAAACACAACTTTAGGTATCTCATAGGATCATAAAATCTTGGTCTTTGGAATCCACACACCACAAATTTCACGCTTCATGGATATTCTGATTTAGATTTTGACGGTGTTCACTTGATTGCAAAAACACAAGTGGGGCATGCCACTTCTTAGGGCCTGCACAAGTTTCATGGTCGAGTAGGAAACAAAATTCTGTTTCCCTCTCCACGGTCGAGGCCAAATACCAATCCCTAGGAAGCTATTGCGCACAAGAACTATGAATGTCACAAATGTTGGAAGACTTTGGTCCTCTTTCAAGAACATTGAACTTAGGTGCGAAAATAAAAGGGCCATTGACTTAACGAACAACCCGATGCACCACTCTCGATCAAAACACATAGATGTTTGTCATCACTTTATTCAGTATCTTATTAAGAAAGAAAACGTGAAAGTGAGCTTCATTGGCACTGACGATCAGCTTGTAGATATATTCACAAAACCCCTTCCCGACGCTCGTTTTTCTCTACTTCAACTAGAATTTGGTGTTTTAGATCTCTCCTCTTAATCGTGCTGCAATAACTATTGAAATCTTGGCAATACATTTAAAGAACGTGCTTATCTGTGAGTTCCCACCGGGCGGTAGCACTAGCACTGGAGGTAAGTGTTTTTCTTTTATTTGCCTTTGTGTGTTTGTTCATTTTGTTTTTTCTGCTTCTGTGTCTTTTAGTTCTTTTGTCTGATGTGCATTTCTATTTCAGTTAAAAAACAAAAATCAAATAAAAATTTGAAAAATTCCAAAACTCAAAAAACACGTTTTTTTTCAAATTAATTTCTTTAATCTTTATTTATTAAAACAAAAAAATATATAAAACCCCCCAAAAATATGGATCATTCATTATTAGGACATGCATGACTAGATCCTAAAGCATAATAATTATGTGCAATGAGTAACACCCCCATCCGTCACTTAGTATATTACAGAAGGTCCGACCGAGGCCCTACGCCATATTACACAGACCGTTAGTGGAGTTACGCATTGAAACCAAAACATTAATGTATCCTAACTCAGAGTTGCATTCTAACAGAAGCTTTTAGAGTAATAAGAACCAAAACACAGGAATGCCCACTAACCAATAAGTATGATAACCAAAATACATAGTTTTTTGTCCATAAGGCCTTACAATATTTCCTTCACAAAAGTGCTTTACATACATCGGCACACAGACCGACCAAACATGACAAAATATAAACACTTCACTTGGCCTTCAAGGGCCGACATAGCGCAAATGGGGCTTCAACCCGCTACTTCCCGCTTAGCTCTCTAGCACCTACATAGGGACAATCCACCAAGATGTGGCAAACAAGGCAATGGTTGTAGGACCCCCCTCCCGGAACACAAAACACGACACGAGAGGGGTCTTATGACCAGAACAGCCGTCATGCGGTAGCACTATCACTCGGGCTAGTCTGTACGACAAGACGCCTATTCTGCCGGCTACAACCAATATCATTCATTGTCAACCTAACCAGAATATAGAATAGAAGTCAAATCCCCACAAAGCAAATAGTCCATAATATAACAACAGTAGAGAAGCTATAAAAAGTTTCTAATGTCAGAGTACGTAAATAGTTTTCCCAAAAAGGGTACAACAAAAGGCTTTCACACTCACATCAGTAACTGATGGTAGCGACGGTACCGTCCCCTCAGGCCCTGTCATCCTGGCCTGGCTATCCGGCTGCATATACTGCTGCTCCACCTGCGGGGTTTCCTCCTAAAAAGGAAGACGTAGCAACCGTTTGTCATAAAGACTAAGTGGTTTCACATCCGCTCCCCCGACGACTCCTCGGCACCGGGCGGAGAAAGGAACAGGGTACAATATATATAAATCATAGGTTCAAGCAGGTGGTATATCACTATGTATGTAAAGCAGTGTATAAACAAGTAACATGTAGTTCTAGCATTTCTACCATCTACCACAGCATATGAATAAAGATATAATAGAAGGTAACTCAACTTATATGAATGCCCATACAAACTTATAAGTTGAGGATCGTTCAGTAGTAAGTAACTCATCGTATAAAAGTGCCCATACAAACTTATATGATGAGGATCTTGTATATGCAATGAATTATAATGACATGAATGCAATGCAATGACTTACCCATGATCACGCACATGCAATCGCTATGTCGACAACGACTTGCAGTTCCCACTTTTCAAGCAGGTAGCTAACCTCTCAGGAATCATCCATCGTGGCCAGACGGTGACAGTAGAGAGGGCATCTCCACTACTAGGCTGGTCTCCACACTACCTGGCCTAGGCCTTTGTACGCCTCAATGCTAAGAACACAACATCGGAGCTAACATGCGCACTATGGCTCAGCGGGAGTCTCGGGTAGATGTGCACCGAGATCCTAGCCCCGAACTGGCCTAAGGTGTGATATGGAAGGAGCCACAGAAATGAGCACGAGGACCAAGCCCAACAATTAATTTGGCACGGAAGGAGCCTCGGGACGTGAACACTGAGGAACAAGCCCAATCGCCCAAGGTATAGCAGTCAACTCCCATCGGTGTGACGATTAGCGAGCCCGTAGACCTGCAACACTATCCATAACACGGGATTACGACACTGCGTGTCAACTCACACCACATGCATTATATCCACATCATGATACAGAAGGAGCCTCAGAAACGAGCACGAGGACCAAGCCCAACCGACCGGTGTAAAAAAAGGATAGAAAGAATCCTGCCGGGAAGTCAATCTGTCCACTTGGCACAGAAGGAGCCTCGGTACATGAACACCGAGGACCAAGCCCAACCGTCCAATTTATGACTCTTCTCACGAGACCAACAACATTTATTCTACCAACCTAATTACTCATGAGCACATGAGTTACTCATCCGATAATCAACACACAAGTTCATATAGATCAACACTGTGCAAATACCCAAGCTCTAGTAATCATTGTTATTAAATGACTAAATAGCATTCGTTCACTAATCCCCACCAAGTTGTTTCGCTCAACCGCATATCATTCACCCTTTATTTACGTGGGGTCTATTCAAATACTATCATCATGCATTCAATTATCACAGTGTACATATAAGGATTCGCCTACAACTTAATGTCGGATTATTACAAGACCTCCTCCAAGTCCCAATTCATTTATATAACTAACCCAGGAATTTAGGTGCAGAATCCTGCTGGACTGCAACTTCAACCGAAGGTTCCTGTGGCTACAAGAATTCGGTGAGTGCATGTAACACCTCGATGGAAAGGTCTTTCCATGGGCTACAACTTTCATGTTCAGTCCGTAACCAAGATCAGACTGTATCCCACATGAAATTGGCTCCAAACCCTGCTGCGTACAAAATACAATTTCTGCACGCTTAGTCCAACAACCCTCTACTCCGATCAGACATTCCCGTGGCTACAGACTTCACCCGAAGGCGTGTAACCACTCGTCGGAAAGGTAATTTCAAGGGCTATGACTCTCATGTTTAGTTGAAAGCCCAGATCTGACCATATCTTGCCTAAAGATAGCCAAGAAAGTCGATGCGTGCAGAATACAGATTTCTGCACGCATCTTGAGGCGAAATGAATGACATCGGTTCATCTTCCTCCTCAAGCCAATCCTCCCCAAATTACAACCAGAAATTCTTCCACCCTTATTCACCCTCTTAAGGCCATTCCTCTTAACGAATCCACCCCCATCATCTCTTTGAAGAAGGGGAGGTTGAAGATGACTAAACATTAGAATACAAGTTCTTGAAAGGCCCTCCTAGAAACCTTCACCTCACACATCAAGACTCATTTGAGTCGATGTCTCTCCTAAGAATAACTATGGATCTAGCCCCAAGGGAGAGGGGGGGGGGGGGGGAGCTAACCTCATTTCCAGTGGTTCCGCCATTTCCGGCCATGGATCTTGTCATCCTTCTCGTTGGCATTGTTTTTTTCCCTTGACGGCGGTGGCGTTTCCTCATGGGGTTGGTTGGCTCCAGCAAGATCTATCTCATTCAGAAGTTCCACTCTAGAAAATAGGGTTTGGAAGAGAATAAGACGGCTAAGGTTTCATTTTTCTCTTTTATACAGAAGTGATATAGGTAGGGACACGACCGTGTCCTTACCCGTGTTCTGCTCTGGCGAAACGTCATCAACAGTTTGACTGCCGTTTCGTGCTCATACATGGGTACTGACACGCCCGTGTTTGTACCCGTGTCCAGATGACACGACCGTGGTTCTGGACTTATCGATACCCATGTCCTGCTCGGAACACTTCTCGTTTTGCTTGCCTTGGAGCACATGGGTAGGGACACGCCTGTATCTCTACCCGTGTCCTTCTCTGGTCAGCCATGTTTGCCACTCAAATCCATGCCACTCAAAGCTATGACACTCAACGCCACGATACACGGGTAGGGACACACCCGTGTCTCTACCAGTGTCCTCCTCGTGACAGTCCACTCAACGCCGTGCCACTTAAATCCATGACACTCAACGCCACGATACACAGGTAGGGACACACCCGTGTCTCTACATGTGTCCACCTCGGGACAGTCCACTCAATGCCATTCAAATTAAAGCCATGGCACTCAA
Source organism: Platanthera zijinensis (assembly GCA_039513925.1). Classification (NCBI taxonomy): domain Eukaryota; kingdom Viridiplantae; phylum Streptophyta; class Magnoliopsida; order Asparagales; family Orchidaceae; genus Platanthera; species Platanthera zijinensis. Next base: position 166,984,506 of record CM077080.1, read on the forward strand.
CGCCACAACACACGGGTAGGGACATGCCCGTGTCTCTACCCGTGTCCTCCTCGGGACAGTCCACTCAACGCCGTGCCAAAATCACTCAACGCCACAGTCACTCAACGCCATGGAACACTGGTAGGGACACGCCCGTGTCTCTACCCGTATCATACTCAACACAGGTACTCAACTTATTTCCTTTTCCCCATGAGTTCATGCCTGAACGCCTGCACCTCCTGAGCCTAAATCAGCTCTCCTAACTTCAAAAGCACGCACAAGAGGCCTAGCACGAATCGGGTCGTTACAAATCCTATAAACAAAATAAAAGATTTCGTCCCCGAAATTAGGTTAAGGCTACGACGATAGAAAAGCATAAAATAAACATGAATTAAAACAAGATTTTATAGGTTACCTTGATGAAATAGATCTGGGTAGCGCTTTTGCATCAAGTCCACCAGCTCCCACGTAAACTCCTCTTTCCCATGATTGGACCACAACACTTTTACTAGAGGAACACTTTTGAGGCACAAAATCCTCGTCTCTCTGTCTACTATCCACACCGGCTCTAGTCGCACCAACCTATCAGTCGCAACTGCTCCGTCAGTGGTTGGGACATATTGTTCGGGCCGCAGCAACGCCTTTCGGAGCGACGACACATGGAATATGTTATGAAGGTTCTCTAGCTCCGGCGGTAACTCCAACCGATAGGCCAAAGGGACAATCCTTTCCAATATGGCGTAGGGCCCAACATACCTTGGGCTGAGCTTCTTCACCCCGCGTACCCGAGATACTCCATGCTTCGGCCTGATCTTTAGAAATACCTTGTCACCCACTAGAAATTCCACCATTCGGTGCTTTGAATCATAATACTTTGCCTGGTGACTTTGAGCCTCAAGCATACAGTCCCGTATTAGTCTTACAGCTGCATCAGTATTATCTATGTATTCAACTCCCAAAGCCTTCAAATCTTCGTCCTACACCCAAGACAAGGGTGTTCTACACCTTCTTCTGTAAAAGGCTTCATGGGGCGCCATCCCGATGCTAGCTTGATGGCTATTGTTGTATGAGAATTCTACCAAGGGTAGGAGCCTTTCCGACGACTCTCCTCCATCCAACACACATAACCTCAATAAGTATTCCAATGTCCAGATAGTCCTTTCAGATTGCCCGTCGGTCTGAGGGTTAAATGCTGTGCTGAAGGTAAGACGTGAACCCAAATATGCCTGCACAGCTTTCCATTCCCTAAAGGTAAACCGACCATCTCGGTCAGAAACAATTGTCTTTGGCATGCCATGATACCATACGAATTGTTCCACAAAAAGGCTTACCAAAATATCCACATATGCTTCTTTCTTCATAGGTATGAACTGGGCTACCTTCGTCAAGCGATCAACGATTACCCATATCGAATCATTCCTTGAGCGTGAGCGAGGCAAACCGTGGATGAAGTCCATGGAGACATCCTTGAACTTCCACTCGGGGATGGGCAATGACTGAAATAATCCACCGGGGCTCCTGCATTCTGCCTTCACTCTTTGACAGGCCTCGCAATGCGTAACAAAATACCTAACGTCTTTCTTCATCCCCGACCAACACATGGTCTTCCGCAAGCCGGCGTATATCTTAGCAATTCTAGGATGCATAGAATACTGAGAGCAGTGTGCCTCTCTCAAGATATCTTCCCAAATTTTACCGCCCTTGGGAATGTAAAGCCGGCCACAGAAATGAACAAGGTCTTCTTTTAGAGAATACTCGTTGGTTGTCCCATCTTCAATTGACTTTATTGTCGGGGCCAGAGCCTCATCCCTTCCCTGATCCGCCCAGATCCGGTCTCGAACATCGCACACTATGCTCATCATGGTCAAGTACTCCGTATACCCGTCCGGTTGATCCTTATACACCAAAGTGATCTCCATCTCCTCAAGCATCCGAGCTAACTCCATATACATCAACCGGGACTCGGGGCTTATTTCCGGTACCTTCCTGCTCAAGGCATCGGCTATGGAATTTACTTTTTCGGGGTGGTAGTTCAGGGTGTATTCATAATTGCACAAAAACTCCAATCACTACCGCTGTCTTAGATTCAATTCCTTCTAGGTATGGACGTACTTTAAGTTCTTATGATCCAAGAAGATTTTGCAGTTTACGCCGTATAGGTAGTGCCTCCAAATCTTCAAGGCGAACACTACTGCTCCCAGCTCCAAATCATGTACTGGATAGTTGATTTCGTGCTTCTTTAGTTGTCTTGAAGCATAGGCGATCACATGCCCGTGCTGCATCAGTACCGCTCCCATTCCTTGATATGATGTGTCCGTGTAAACTTTAAATCCTTCCTTCTCGGATGGAAAGGCTAGGATGGGTACAAATGTAAGTCTGTCCTTTAGTTCTTGAAACACATCTTCATATTGGGGTGTCCACTTATACGACACACCTTTCTTTGTTAGGGAAGTAAGAGGAAGAGCAATCTTTGAGAATCCCTTTAATAACTTGCGGTAGTACCCGACAAGTCCAAGGAAGCTCCGCACATCGGCCTCTGACTTCAAAGGAGACCACTCCTTCACTACACGCACTTTGGCCGGATCCATAGCTAGTCCAGCCCCGCTGATCACATGACCCAAGAAAGTAACCTCCTTAAGCCAGAATTCACACTTGCTGAACTTGGAGAACAGGGTGTGCTCTTTTAACTTTTTCAGTACTAAGGCCAGATACCCGACATGTTCTTCCTTCATCTTGAAGTAGACCAAGATGTCGTTGATGAAAACAATGATGAAGACATCTAGATAGGGCTCGAACACTTTGTTCGACAAGCTCATGAATGCTGATGGGGCATTTGTGAGCCCAAACGACATCACTGTGAACTCATACAAGCCGTACCTTGAGCTGAAAGCCGTTTTCTTAATATCATCCTCTTGTATTCTTAATTGATAATACCCCGAGCACAAATCTAGCTTGGAAAACCAGTGTGCTCCCACCAGTTGATCGAACAACTCATCGATCCGAGGTAACAAATAAGTGTTCCGTACTGTCAGTCGGTTGAGCTCCCGATAGTCTATGCATAATCGCAGGGTTCCATCTTTCTTCTTCATAAATAGAACAGGGGCTCCCCAAGGTTCTGAGCTGGGGCAAACAAACCCTGATTCTACCAACTCTTGCAACTGAACTCTAAACTCGGAGAGTTCCTTCGGGGCCATTAGGTAAGGAGTCCTGGAGACAGGCTTGGCACCCGGTACTAACTTGATTTGAAAATCTACTTCTCTGTGTGGGGGTAATCCTGGCAATTTCTCCGGAAATTCTTCGGGGAAACCGTACACCACCCGCACATCCTTGATATCAAATGCCAAATCCTTCAACTCGAAGTAAATCATGAAAACTTCATCCCCCTTCATGTGGGCTTTTAAAGCCTGGACTGAAGATAACATCATACGGGGCGCGATGTTAATACCTTGAAAGATGACCTCTAAATCTCCATGTCTCAACGAGATCCTCTTCTGCGCACAGTCAATCTTCGTATATTGCTGATCCAGCCATACCATTCCCAAAATGAGGTCGAACTTTGATATTCCCAAGACTATGGCAGGGGTGTCGAGGAGCTTTCCTTCAAGCAGAACCTAAAACTCGCACTTCGCGGTTACCGTCATCTCCGATCCATCTGGAAGGCGCACCCTTCGAGCAATACCAGTGAAGTATTGCACTCCATCTATATCTTTGATGAAGTCTTCAGACATAAAAGAGTGCGAGGCACCAGTGTCGAATAACGTATAGGCCGGTTTCTTGCCGACCACTACGGTGCCTAAGTGTCAATAATAATTCTCAAGCTAGTCGTCTAGTATATCTTAAGCAACTTGAGGGTATTAATGAAAATAAAATGATTAACTATAATCATACCTGCAATCATCTCCTGAGGGTTCCGCTCTTGAGTCATGTCCAACGCATACATCTGATCCCGAGCGGGCCTGGGGTTTTCTCTTCGTGGTCCTCGTACTCGACCACGCATGTGCCCCCGCCCTCGAGGAGCTGTTGGAGGGAAAGCGAGAGGCGCATTTCAAAATAGTTGCGGGCAGTAGCGTCGAATGTGGCCCGGTTGGTTGCATTCGAAGCACACTCGCTCTTGCCACCCACCAGGTTGTTGAAATTGTTGAGGTGGAGGCAATGCTGGTGGTTGCGAAACTGGGCGCTCCATTCTAAAATTCTGGGAGAAACATTCGCCACCTCTTCGATATCCTCTTCCTCCTCTATTATCAAATCTCCTTCTATTGCTGGGGCCAGCTTCCATCACGCCTTCAGCTGGCCTCTTACCACTTTCCAAGTGGTCCGCTTCCAACCTCTTCGCCATGCCAATAATCTCGGCTAGACTAGAGTCCACTATAAACAAAAGGGCTTGCCTCAGGGGGTCTCGCAAGCCTTTGTAGAATCATTTTGCATATCCTCTATCATCCAACTCATAAGAGTCAGCAAATCTAGCCAAGTGCTGAAACTCCCGTTGGTATTCTGTCACTGACTTGGACCCTTGCTTCAGTTGCAAAAATCTCTCTTCAAGATTATCCAGAGCGGTCGAGGGGATGAAATGCTCTAAAAAGGCTTCAGAGAATTCGCTCCAACTGATATCCGTGTACACCCATCCTTGAAAAGTGGAGCCCATGAGGGACTTCCACCACCTTTTGGCGTGCAGCTCTAAGAGTGTCATTAAAAGGGTCACCACCATGTTGTTTGGGCACCTTATTCCTGCCAAAAGTTCTTGTACAGTGTTGAGCTATTCTTCCGTACGCACTGCCGACTCCGTCCAAAGGTAAGCAGGAGGGGAGAGAGCTCAGAAAGTGCTTAACCAAGTGGATCCCGGAACCTGCTATTGTACAGGGGCTTGCTGGGATTGGGACCTGAAGGCATCCAAAATAGCTGTGAGCGTCTGCCCCAACTCGGATTGTTGGAATTGTGTAGGTACGGACGGGGCGAGGGTGCCCCTTGCCGGCTCAACATGTACTGGGATCTACACGTAAGGTACAAACTTAAGGTTAGGTCGACTAATCTAAGGTCAAAGATGGACAAACATAGTGTGAATTGCATATGGGCACACCACTGCTTTCGCTAAGTCAGTTTGTCGCCAAACTGACCAATCAAATGGGGGTGGCACAATTGTTAAATGTCTTCTTCAGTTCAGGATTGGAGCAAGCTGATACCATTTGTAGGACCCCCCTCCAAGAACACAGAACATGGCACGAGAGGGGTCTTATGCCCAGAACAGCCGCCTTGCGGTAGCACTAACACTCGGGCTAGTCTGTACCACAAGATGCCTATTCTACCGGCTACAACCATTATCATTCATTGCCAACCTAACCAGAATATAAAATAGAAGTCAAATCCCCACCAAGCATATAATCCATAATATAACAACAGTAGAGAAGCTACAACAAGCTTCTAATGTCAGAGCACATAAATAGTTTTCCCAAAAAGGTTACAACAAAAGGCTCTCATACACATATCAGTAACTGACAGTAGCGACGGTACCATCCCCTAAGGCCCTGTCGTCCTGGCCTGGCTGTCCAACTGCATATCCTGCTGCTCCACCTGTGGGATTTCCTCCTAAAGAGGAAGATGTAGCAACCATTAGTCATAAAGACTAAGTGGCTTTACATCCGCTCCCCCGGCGACTCCTCGGCACAAGGCGGAGAAAGGAACATGGTACAATATATATAAATCATAGGTTCAAGCAGGTGGTATATCACTATGTATGTAAAGCAGTGTATAAACAAGTAACATATAGTTCTAGCATTTCAACCATCTACCATAACATATGAATAAAGATATAACAGAAGGTAACTCAACTTATATGAATGCCCATACAGACTTATAAGTTGACGATCGTTCAGTAATAAGTAACTCATCGTATAGGAGTGCCCATACAAACTTATACGATGAGGATCTTGTGTATGCAATGAATTGTTATGACATGAATGCAATGCAATGACTCACCCATGATCACGCGCATACAATCGCTATGTCGACGCAGACTTGTAGTTCCCACTTTTCGAGTAGGTAGCTAACCTCTCAGGCGTCATCTATTGTGGCCAGACGGTGACAGTAGAGCGGGCATCTCCACTACTAGGCTGGTCTCCACACTACCTGGCCTAGTCCTTTGTACGCCTCAACTCTAAGAACACAACATCAGAGCTCACATGCACACTACGGCTCAGTGGGTGTCTCGGGTAGATGTGCACCGAGATCCTAGCCCCGAACATGCCTAAGGTGTGATATGGAAGGAGCCTCAGAAATGAGCACGAGGACCAAGAATAACCGTTCACTCTGCATGGAAGAAGCTTCGAGACGTGAACACCGAGGACCAAGCCCAATCGCCCAAGATCTAGCTGTTAACTCCCATCGGTGTGACGATTGGCGAGCCCGTAGACCTGCCACACTATCCTTAACCCGGGATTGTGACACCGTGTGTCGACTCACACATGCATTATATCCACATCGTGATATAGAAGGATCCTCGGAAACGAGCACGAGGACCAATCCCAACCGACCACTTAGCACAGAAGGAGCCTCTAGACATGAACACCGAGGACCAAGCCCAACCGTCCAATTTATGACTCTTCTCACGACACCAACAACATTTATTCTACCAACCTAATTACTCGTGAGCACATGAGTTACTCATTCGATAATCAACACACAAGTTCATATCAATCAACACTAAGCAATTACCCAAGCTCTAGTAATCATTGTTATTAAATGACTAAATAACATTCATTCACTAATCCCCACCAAGTTATTTCGCTCAACCACATATCATTCACCCTTTATTTACGTGGGGTCTATTCCAATAATATCATCATGCATTGAATTATCACAGTGTACATTTAATGATTCGCCTATAGCTTAATGTTGGATTTTTACAAGACCTCCTCCAAGTCCCAATTCATTTATATAACTAACCCAGGAATTCAGGTGCAGAATCCTGCTGGACAGCAAATTCAACCAAAGGTTCCCATCGCTACAGGAATCCAGTGAGTGCGTGTAACACCTCGATGGAAAGGTCTTTCCATGGGCTACAACTCTCATGTTCAGTCCGCAACCCAGATCGGACTGTATCCCATATGAAATTGGCTCCAAAGCCTGCTGCGTAAAGAATACAATTTCTGCACGCTTAGTCCGACAGCCCTCTACTCCAATCAGACATTCCCGTGGCTACAGACTTCACCCGAAGGCGTGTAACCACTCTTAGGAAAGGTAATTCCAAGGGCTACGACTCTCGTGTTTAGTCGAAAGCCCAGATCTTACCATATCTTGCCTGAAGATAGCCAAGAAGGTCACTGCGTGCAGAACACAGATTTCTGCATGCATTTTGAGGACTTCTCAAGCCAATCCTCCCCAAATCACAACCAGAAGTTCCTCCACCCTTATTCACCCGCTTAAGGCTATTACTCTTCACGAATCGACCCCCATCATCACTTTGAAGAAGGGGAGGTTGAAGATGACTAAACATTAGAACACAAGTTTTAGAAAGGCCCTCCTAGAAACCTTAACCTCACACATCAAGACTCATTTGAGTCTATGTCTCACCTAAGAATAACTATGGATCTAGCACCAAGGGAGAGGGGGGATGGGGGGAAGCTCACCTCATTTCCAGCAGTTCCGCCATTTCCGGCCATGGATCTTGTCATCCTTCTCATTGGCATCATTTTTTTCCCTTGACGGTGGTGGCGTTTCCTCACGGGGTTGGTTGGCTCCAGCAAGATCTATCTCCTTCAGAAGTTCCTCTCCAGAAAATATGGTTTGAAAGAGAATAAGACGGCTAGGGTTTCATTTTTCTCTTTTATACAGAAGTGATACGGGTAGGTACATGACCGTGTCCTTACCCGTGTTCTGCTCTGGCGAAACGTCATCAACGGTTTGACTGCCGTTTTGTGCTTATACACGGGTACTGACACGCCCGTGTCTGTACCCGTGTCCAGGTGACATGACCATGGTTCTGGCCTTGTTGATACCCGTGTCCTGTTCGGGACACTTCTCATTTTGCTTGCCTTGGAGCACACGGGTAGGGACACGCCCGCGTCTCTACCCGTGTCCTTCTCTGGTCAGCCATGTTTGCCACTCAAAGCCATGCCATTGAAAGCCATGACACTCAACACCACGACACATGGGAAGGGCCACACCCATGTCTCTACTCGTGCCCTCCTCGTGATAGTCCACTCAACTCCGTGCCACTTAAAGCTATGACACTCAACGCCCCAACACACGGGTAGGGACACTCCCGTGTCTCTGCCCGTGTTCTCCTCGGGACAGTACACTCAACGCCATGCCACTTAAAACCATGGCACTCAATGCCACGACACACGGGTAGGGACACGCCCGTATCTCTTCCCTTGTCCTCCTCGGGACTGTCAACTCAACGCCGTGCCAAAATCACTCAACGCCACAGTCACTCAACACTACAGAACACGGGTAGGGACACGCCCGTGTCCCTACCAGTGTCATACTCAACACAGGTACTCAACTTATTTCCTTTTCCCCACGAGTGCATGCCTGAACGCCTGCTCCTCTTGAGCCTAAATCAGCTCTCCTTACTTCAAAAGCATGCACAAGGGGCCTAATGCGAATTGGGTCGTTACAATGGTCAGCTTTAGATGACCAAATTATAATGACCCTACCCCTCACTCGGGGCGGCGGTGCTCCTTCCCAACAAACAACAGAATGAAAATATATATATAAATCTCAACCATCACAGACAGTGGCATACAAGACCACACGTCTTGTGCACTCAGGGCACATTATTGGTGTACCAGATTCCCAGGGTCCCACCCCCATCCTCAGTCTTAGACCGATTGTAACTTTGAGCATTTCTAATCTTTCTTGCCCGTAGCCTAAGACTCTCACTATGCCAATGACAAAAGCCAATTCCTTAGGCAATCCGGTACAAGAATGACATAGTGCAAGTATATATCAGCTATTTCCCATTGCTCAAATCAATATACTAACGTTGAAAGCCAAAGCAATCAAAGTAGAAGACAAGATGCGGGTCAGTGTAACGCCCCTGATTTTTCGATGTTTAATTTAATTCTTTTATCGACGTAATTTTTACATCGGGGCATTAATTTGATGCTTAGTTGGTGGGTACCGTTGTCAGAGCATGAATTTTGCTCGCTAGTATCCGAGGTTTTGGTTTGGGAGTATTTGTAACGCCCCGTCTTTTCAGCGATTATTTTATTCTCGTTTGGCGTTACGATGACGCGTTTCCGTGGCTTGTGCCGTGTGTGGAGTATGGTTTAGCTCCTTAGAACTGAGTGCCCTGTTTGGTAGCCTGTTGGCAAGATCTCCCTAGCAAACCGAGTCGTTTTGGTGACCCGGTGGGGCCTCTCGGGGGGATGTTTGTGTTTGGCTTTGTTTGGGTATAACTCGAGTTCTGTTCGTCGAAAGTTAATTTCGACTTCGCCGTTGTGTTCATAGCATGGGTATTTAGCTACGGTGCGAATTTCGTCGAATTCCGAGGTGAATCAGTTTTCGCGTCGATTTGGTGCTTTATGTAATTTTGTAATTAATTATATAATTATATAATTATATATATATATATATATAGTATTAGAAAAGCCATCATCTTCCTCACGATAGAAAACCGCCGGTCCTGTACGAGAGAAACGGAGTAACCGCCTACCTTGCCTTCGGACGCCGATTCCCGGAGCGTTTGTGGACGGAATTCGATTCCGAGAGTGGATTCGGATTGCTCTCGTCGAGACCTTCATTCCTGCGGTAAGAGATTCGATTTTCGTGGAGTTTTGGAAGGATTGGAATTTTCAGTTTTGGAAGTTTTCCGCCATTAATGGCCGAATCTTTGTTCTAGGTGTTGCGGCCGTCTTGATCCGTGCGAAGAGGAGGAAAGCAGTCCAAAGCTTCGCTGAGATTTGAGGCAAGTGGTATTCTTGCCCTTGCCAAGTGTTTTCTTTGATTTTATTTGCTGAAATTGATATCCCGGTTAGCCCAGGTTAGAGGCCTTGTTGTTCTCGTTTTCTTGCTAACTATAGGGCTTAGTTCTTCCTACTGAAACCCCCCCTATGTTGTGGTGTTTGGAATCCAAATTGTCAGCGTGAAGCCGTTGTTCCCCTTGCTCTGATTGTTGCTCTGGTTCGGGCGTAGCCGAGAGGGAGAGTTAGGAGGGGGGGGGGTGTGGTTGCCAATTTCCTTCGTTAAGGTATTATTCGAATGGTTAGGCATAGTTTGAATGGTAGTAGCGTGCGACGTGATAGTTGTCTACTGCTACTGCAGTGGCGTGGGTCGTGTGCGCGTTCCGGTGTCGTTCGGGAAATTCCAAACGGTGCAGGTTGACCGCGCACGGTCATCAACCTTTAGGGCGCACGACCACTGGTCGTGTGCCTCTGTTCGTGCGCGTATATATTTCAGTTTCCAAAGTTCTGTCTCGGGCAATCGCACGAGCGCTGGCAACAGTGCGCACGACCACTGATCGTGCGACACTGACCGTGCGCAGTTGCTAGGTTTTCTGTCAGGTTTCCAGGTTCGTTTCGCACGATCATCAGCCGATGAGTGCGCACGACCACTGATCGTGCGTCACTGATCGTGCGATTTGTATATTTTCTTTTGATAGGCGAATTTAGACGGTTTCGAGTGCGGGAGTTTAGATACTCAAGTGGCAGGCAACTACTCGAGTTCTGGATCTTCTGCCTTGGTCGTTCGACTGTCGTCGAGCTCCGTTTTCTTTAGTGGGCTTGTGGGTAGTGGTATAATTTTGGCGGCGAGTGAGGCTAGCTCACTCAACGCCAAGGTTTAGGTAGGCACTGAGTGGGTTTCACTCAACGCCTAGTCGTGTTGGTTTATTTCACCACTCTTCCTTTACCTTGTGTTTCATTTCCGAGTGGATTTTTCCAGTTGTATTTCTGGGTTTTCCTTGTCGGCCGTTTTCTTTACTTTCCTAAAGGCCGAATCGTGGGTCGTGGATAGTAGTGGTGGTTGTAGCTCTTTATGGGGGTGGAGTTGTGTGATATAGCCAAGGCCACCCATGGATTTCTTGCTCTAGGTATGGGCTGGGCATGTCGGGTGGAAGGTCCCTTGTGTTTTCACGTGTTGACCCTCGAGCTTTTGACTTGGACATGGTGGATTGGGGGACTGCGTTTGCCTTCGATCCGGTTCCTTGTTGTTGTTTTTGCTACTATCACTTCCCGCAGTTTAGGGTGTTAGAAGTTTCTTCTTTGGTAGTTTGCAGCGTTCTGGCTCTTGGTAGCCTAGTAGGCCCTGCAGGATGTTGTTCCTGGGCTGGGTCGTTGCTGTTTCTTTGCACGTTGTGCATTTCTTGTTGTCCTGTTTTGGACAGTTGTGACTCTTTCTACTGCATGTTTTCTGTTATTTTGTCCTTTTGGTTGACTCTTTCATGCAGTTTTATCTTGATTTTTGCTTGCTGAGGTATTCTGTTTTCTTTTGGAATACCCCAGGTTCTGAGCTGTAGCCAGTCTGGTGGCTAGTTGGAGGTGTTGTTGTTGGTGGACTCCCGGACTTTGGAGTTTCGTTTACCTTGTTCGTGAGGTCGTTTTCAGTACTTTCTTACAGACATATATGTGTGCTGGTGGGTTCGTGTCAGGTTGTTGGCGCCCACTAGTAGTTTTTACCTTGTACTAGATATATACTATTGCTGCTACCATTTATTTTTCTGGAGATAGTCTACTTGCTTTGAGAAGGTTTTATGCTAGGTTGCTAGTTATTTTTAAACTATAATTATGATTATAAATGAAGCTCATGATCAGCATGTTTTGTAAACTTAATCACTATTTTCCAAACCACGTACGAAACCCGTTTTCTTATATGTATTATATAAACTAAGTGTAGTGTCTTGCATAGCATGAGTGGTTCTCTTGGGACCCTTATGCGCTCTTTAGGGTGTAAAACCTAATTAAAGTATTTTTCTGCAGCGTTTAAATATAGTTTTCTTTTGTGGACTAGATGATCCACTGAGCCGAGGGATATGGACTCTAAACATAACTGATTTTCTATTCATTAAGCACATGATTTTTCTTGCATAAAGATTGTAGTTGGATTTGCCTGAGCGTCAGCAGTTATCCCCTGCTTGACGTGGCATCATGACGCGTGTTTTCTCTTACTCTGATAATTCTTAATTCGGAGAAAATGCGGGTTGTGACAGTTGGTATCAGAGGGAGGTTGCTTGACAAGTTAGTTGGGCAACCTTCCTTGGATGCTTTTAGTAGTTCAGCATCATGTCATTCACACACCGATATGTCATCAGCACGTCTTGGCAAAAGCACGAACACTACACTCATAGCATAACATGAAGTATACGGGGCATATTATGTAGTATGGGATGCATAATATGTGTTCGTATATGGATCCACCATAGGGGCTACATGTGAGGGTTATGTAGTATGGGATGCATAACCTCACCACATGACTGCGACTAGCACGTTTCTTTTTTCGTTGCATGGAAATGTTATGTAGTATGGGATGCATAACATTTTCATGTGTACGCCGCTCATATCATGCATTAGGGCCTTTGTTTTTAGAATGCATAGCACAATCATGCATATCATAACATTGCATAAGCACAACGCGCCAAGCTAAAGATTTGCAGGATGACATATGTACACACATGAGTTTTCAAATTAACATAAGTTCATGCATCCGATCTAGGCACAAGAGTTAGTGAGGTGGTGGTTAACCATCCTAGGATAGGGCATATCATCTAATTATTGTGAAGAAGATAAACTCTCAGAGCAAGTTTAGCAGCTTTAAGTCTATATCTACATATGTATTGTCTGTACTGGTAGTCGGTTCTAGTCGTGGGATTTGGATCTGATTTGCGTTGTATTGATTTTTAGGATGGCTAGGCGTCCTGCGACTCGATCGACTCCCCTGTCTGAGGGTGAATCTTCTGGAGCTCAGAACGATGCGGTGATCGAGGGTCTGCGTCAGAGTAGCGAAGCTATGGGGAGGCAGTTGGAGGAGGTGCAAGCCCAGATTCAGTCTTTGGTGGCAGTTGTGGCAGGGCAGGCTCAGGGTGCGCAAGTTCCTGCAGGGGGGTTAGCTGTTCCTCCTCCTCCTGCACCCTTGAGGCCTCCATTGGTGGTGCCAGCAGAGATGGCCTTCATCTCGCAGTTTCAGAGGCTGAGCCCTCCCACTTATGATGGGAAGGCAGATTTCATGGTGATAGACGACTGGCTGATCTCCATGGAGGAGATGTTCTCGTACTCAGGGATTTCAGATGATCAGAGGGTGATGATAGCCGCCTATCAGCTTAAAGGTTTGGCTAAGAGTTGGTGGCTGAGAGAGAAGGAGAGCCTGGTAGCCGGATGCTCTTGGGAAGTGTTCAGGGAGATGCTATTGAGGAAGTTCTTACCCTCAGTCGAGCGTGACCGCCTCATGAATGATTTCCTCTATCTGAAGCAAAGGCAGCTCACAGTGGGTGAGTATGAGATAGAGTTTAGTAAGTTGAGCCGTTTTGCCCCTGGATTGGTCAGCGTTGAGGCTGATCGAGTTAAGCGATTCCTCGGTGGTTTGAGGAGTGAGGTGCAGCAGTTGGCCAGTGCTTATGGGTCAGTGACTTATGCTGGAGTTGTAGAGGCTGCTCTTAAGGTTGAGGCCATTGAGACGGCGAAGAGCAGAGGCCAACAGTTGAGGAAGGATAAGAGGAAGTTGGTAGAGGAGAGGAAACCCCTGGTACCCGATGCTGTTCCGGGAAAGAGGAGCAGGGTGGTGTGCAGTTTTTGTGGCCGATCAGGCCATCCTGTTGAGAGGTGTTTCAAGAAGGCGGCAGCTCAGAAGAAGGAGCAGGTTCATGCTATTCAGGGTGCTCCTGGGAGAGATGTCTCCTGTTCAGTTTGCAAGCGATCCGGGCATGATGCAGCCCAGTGTTGGTCCAGGGATAGAGTCTGCTATCAGTGTGGGCAGAAGGGTCACGTTAAGTCGAGGTGTCCTCAGGTCCAGTCAGCTCTTCCTGCAGTTCCATTGCAGGCATTACCTCCACCTCAGCGTGTGGACAAGGGAAAAGGGAAGCTGAACGTGATTTCTTCCGAGGAGGCTCAGACTTCGACCCAGGTGATCTCAGGTTAGTAGTTTGTTATTTTCTTTCTAGCCTGGTAGTTTAGTTGCTAGATTATTTGCGGTACTGTTGTGCTAGTTCCTTAGTTTTGTGCGTTCCTATAGGGAAATTTAAGGTGAAGAACCGCTGGGCGCGTGTTCTGTTTGACTCCGGCGCTACCCACTCGTTCGTGGCTAGAGCCTTTGTGGAGCGTCATCGGTTGTCTCTAGATCGTGTTCGGGATTCCTTCCGTGTCAAGTTTCCCTCTGGTGAATCTGTGTTGTCAGATTTGGGTATTTTGGATTGCCCGGTTTTGTTGGGGGATTTTCTTGCGAAGGCGGATCTGAAGATGATTGATCTAGAGGACTTCGATGTCATTTTGGGCATGGACTGGCTCTCTCGGTATGATGCGGTCATTCAGTGCAAGGGAAAGCGCTTGGACTTCATCAGGGACGACGGTCAGCCCGGCAGCGTGTATGCTGATCCGTGTCAGGATTCTCCTGTTCTCTCTGCGGTATGTGTTCAGAGATTGTTTCTTTCTGATTGTTGTGTTTGTTTAGTCTCGGCGGTTGGAACCGTTGTTAGCGTGCCACGCTTGGAGGAGATTCCTATTGTTCGTGGTTTCGCCGATGTTTTTCTTGATGATCTTCCTGGTATCCCTCCTGAGCGGGATGTGGAGTTTGTTATTGATTTGGAGCCGGGTACGCGTCCTATTGCTAAGGCGCCGTACCGGATGGCCCCTCGTGAGTTAGAGGAGTTGCGAATTCAGTTAGATGAGTTGTTGGCTAAAGGTTTTATCAGGTAGAGTTCGTCGTCTTGGGGTGCTCCTGTTTTGTTCGTAAAGAAGAAAGATGGGTCGATGCGGCTTTGCATTGACTATAGAGAGTTGAACAAGGTCACTATCAAGAACAGGTACCCTCTGCCGAGGATCGATGATTTATTTGACCAGTTGCGTGGTAGCACGGTGTTCTCCAAGATCGATCTTCGTTCGGGCTATCATCAGCTCAGGATCCGTGAGGAAGATATTCCACGGACTGCGTTTAGGTCGAGGCATGGGCACTTTGAGTTTTTGGTGATGTCGTTTGGTCTGACCAATGCACCATCAGCCTTCATGGATATGATGAACAGGGTGTTCAAGGATTTCCTAGACAAGTTCGTTGTGGTCTTCATTGATGACGTGTTGGTTTATTCTCGCAGTGCTGAGGAGCACGAGCAGCATTTGCGTTTGGTCCTATCTGAGTTGAGGAACCACAAGTTATTCGCCAAGTTGAGCAAGTGCGAATTTTGGTTGCCTCAGGTTTCTTTTCTAGGTCACGTGGTGAACAAGGATGGGATCTCGGTTGACCCAGAAAAGATTGCAGCAGTGACGGATTAGAGTAGGCCGAATACTCCTAAGGAGATCAGAAGTTTCTTAGGGTTGGCTGGCTATTACAGGAGATTCGTGGAGGGTTTCTCTTCTCTAGCCGCACCGTTGACCAAGCTGACTCAGAAGAATGTGGCTTTTGTTTGGAGCGAGAAGTGCGAAGAAGCTTTTCAGGAGTTAAAGAGGAGATTGTGTACTGCTCCCGTTCTGACCCTTCCTACTGAGGGCATGGATTATGATGTGTATGTAGATGCTTCGCATATAGGTCTGGGATGCGTATTAATGCAGGATGGGAAAGTAATTGCTTATGGGTCAAGGCAGTTGAAAACTCATGAGCGGAATTATCCTACGCATGACCTTGAGTTTGCAGCGGTTATCTATGCGTTGAAGTTGTGGAGGCACTTACTTTATGGGGCCCAGTGCAAGATTTTTACGGACCATAAGAGCCTGAAGTACGTGTTCACGCAGAAGGAGTTGAATCTGCGTCAGCGGCGGTGGCTTGAGTATGTGGCGGATTATGATGTGGAAATCCAGTATCACCCGGGCAAGGCCAATGTGGTGGCCGATGCCCTGAGCCGAAAGACGGGAAAGATCTTTAACCTCTCCGCCGATCGATTAGTTGAGGAGTTCCTCCTTATGGATATTTCATTGGGATGTTGTAGTTTGCAAAGTAGCTTATTAGTGGAAGAGCCGTCCTGGATTTCTTTGACTAGGCTGCATCAGAAGGACGATCCGGATCTGTTGCACCTTTTTACCATGACAGAGAAGGGAGAGTTGCCAGATTTTTCTATTGATGATGCGGGTACTCTGAAGTACCGCGGCAGGTTTTGCGTTCCCGCTGTTGGGGACATTAGGAGTATGATTTGTAGTGAGGCTCATGGTTCCAGCATTGCCTACCATCCAGGATCTACGAAGATGTACCGTGACTTAAAGAAAATTGCTTGGTGGTATGGTATGAAAGGAGATATAGCCCGATATGTTGCTGAGTGTCACACTTGCAAGCGTGTGAAGGCCGATCATGGAAGGCCTGGTGGTAAATTGACTCCGCTAGAGATCCCGACTTGGAAGTGGGAGAGCATATCTATGGACTTCATTACGGGTTTGCCAAAATCCCCGAGAGGATTTGATTCTGTTTGGGTTATAGTGGATAGATTGACGAAGTGTGCTCACTTCGTGCCTTATAAGATTGATTACCCGATGAAGAAGATAGCGGAGTTGTACTTGAATGAAGTCATCCGACTCCACGGTGTGCCGGTTAGCATCATTTCTGATCGAGACTCCCGGTTTACTTCTCGTTTTTGGCAGAGTCTGCAGGAGGGTTTGGGTACGGATCTGAGGTATTCTACTGCGTACCACCCTCAGACCATTGGGCAGACGGAGCGGTTCAATCAGATTGTTGAGGATATGATCCGGTGCTATATTTTAGACCACGGTGGAGCGTGGGATGAGCGTCTGCGACTCATGGAATTTGCTTTCAACAACAGTTATCAGGAAAGCTTGCAGATGGCTCCGTTCGAAGCTTTGTATGGGAGGCGCTGTAGGACTCCGTTGTTTTGGGCTGAGGCTGGTGAGAAGCCTTTGTTGGGTCCTGATGCTCTAGAAGAGATGGAAGTCGCCGTGAAGCTTATTCGGGAGAAGCTTCGTTTAGCCCAGGAGAGGTATGAAAAGAACGCCAATCGGCGTAGGTCTGCTTTGGAGTTTTTAGTAGGGGATCATGTATACCTCAAGGTTTCTCCAATGGTTGGTGTGAAGAGATTTGGTAAAAATCGGAAATTGGACCCAAGGTATGTGGGCCCGTTTGAGGTCTTGGAGCGGATTGGTGTGTCTGCATATAGATTGGATTTGCCAGCGAACTTCCCTGGTGTTCATAATATTTTTCATGTTAGCCAATTGCGGAAGTGTGTGCGCAGCAGTGGGCAACTCTTGGATGTTGTGCCCCAGTTAGAGCCCAACCTCTCTTTCGTTGAGGTGCCAGTTCATATTTTGGACACTCAGGAGCGTGTGCTGCGAAAGAAGTCCATACCGATGGTGAAAATTTTATGGAAAAATCAGGATTTGGAGAGCGCGACTTGGGAGCTAGAGTCGGCCATGAGGAGGGCGTACCCTCACCTGTTTCGCTGATTTGATCGGTATGTTTCCCTTTGTAACTTCTGTTTGTTACTTTTTCCTTCTTTTGTAGGAGGGTTGTGCGTAAAGTTTCGGGATGAAACTTCCTTTTAGGGGGAGTGACTGTAACGCCCCATCTTTTCAGCGATTATTTTATTCTCGTTTGGCGTTACGATGACGCGTTTCCGTGGCTTGTGCCATGTGTGGAGTATGGTTTAGCTCCTTAGAACTGAGTGCCCTGTTTGGTAGCCTGTTGGCAAGATCTCCCTAGCAAACCGAGTCGTTTTGGTGACCCGGTGGGGCCTCTCGGGGGGATGTTTGTATTTGGCTTTGTTTGGGTATAACTCGAGTTCTGTTCGTCGAAAGTTAATTTCGACTTCGCCGTTGTGTTCGTAGCGTGGGTATTTAGCTACGGTGCGAATTTCGTCGAATTCCGAGGTGAATCGGTTTTCGCGTCGATTTGGTGCTTTATGTAATTTTGTAATTAATTATATAATTATATAATTATATATATATATATAGTATTAGAAAAGCCATCATCTTCCTCACGATAGAAAACCGCCGGTCCTGTACGAGAGAAACGGAGTAACCGCCTACCTTGCCTTCGGACGCCGATTCCTGGAGCGTTTGTGGACGGAATTCGATTCCGAGAGTGGATTCGGATTGCTCTCGTCGAGACCTTCATTCCTGCGGTAAGAGATTCGATTTTCGTGGAGTTTTGGAAGGATTGGAATTTTCAGTTTTGGAAGTTTTCCGCCATTAATGGCCGAATCTTTGTTCTAGGTGTTGCGGCCGTCTTGATCCGTGCGAAGAGGAGGAAAGCAGTCCAAAGCTTCGCTGAGATTTGAGGCAAGTGGTATTCTTGCCCTTGCCAAGTGTTTTCTTTGATTTTATTTGCTGAAATTGATATCCCGGTTAGCCCAGGTTAGAGGCCTTGTTGTTCTCGTTTTCTTGCTAACTATAGGGCTTAGTTCTTCCTACTGAAACCCCCCTATGTTGTGGTGTTTGGAATCCAAATTGTCGGCGTGAAGCCGTTGTTCCCCTTGCTCTGATTGTTGCTCTGGTTCGGGCGTAGCCGAGAGGGAGAGTTAGGAGGGGGGGGGGGTGTGGTTGCCAATTTCCTTCGTTAAGGTATTATTCGAATGGTTAGGCATAGTTTGAATGGTAGTAGCGTGCGACGTGATAGTTGTCTACTGCTACTGCAGTGGCGTGGGTCGTGTGCGCGTTCCGGTGTCGTTCGGGAAATTCCAAACGGTGCAGGTTGACCGCGCACGGTCATCAACCTTTAGGGCGCACGACCACTGGTCGTGTGCCTCTGTTCGTGCGCGTATATATTTCAGTTTCCAAAGTTCTGTCTCGGGCAATCGCACGAGCGCTGGCAACAGTGCGCACGACCACTGATCGTGCGACACTGACCGTGCGCAGTTGCTAGGTTTTCTGTCAGGTTTCCAGGTTCGTTTCGCACGATCATCAGCCGATGAGTGCGCACGACCACTGATCATGCGTCACTGATCGTGCGATTTGTATATTTTCTTTTGATAGGCGAATTTAGACGGTTTCGAGTGCGGGAGTTTAGATACTCAAGTGGCAGGCAACTACTCGAGTTCTGGATCTTCTGCCTTGGTCGTTCGACTGTCGTCGAGCTCCGTTTTCTTTAGTGGGCTTGTGGGTAGTGGTATAATTTTGGCGGCGAGTGAGGCTAGCTCACTCAACGCCAAGGTTTAGGTAGGCACTGAGTGGGTTTCACTCAACGCCTAGTCGTGTTGGTTTATTTCAACACTCTTCCTTTACCTTGTGTTTCATTTCCGAGTGGATTTTTCCAGTTGTATTTCTGGGTTTTCCTTGTCGGCCGTTTTCTTTACTTTCCTAAAGGTCGAATCGTGGGTCGTAGATAGTAGTGGTGGTTGTAGCTCTTTATGGGGGTGGAGTTGTGTGATATAGCCAAGGCCACCCATGGATTTCTTGCTCCAGGTATGGGCTGGGCATGTCGGGTGGAAGGTCCCTTGTGTTTTCACGTGTTGACCCTCGAGCTTTTGACTTGGACATGGTGGATTGGGGGACTGCGTTTGCCTTCGATCCGGTTCCTCGTTGTTGTTTTTGCTACTATCACTTCCCGCAGTTTAGGGTGTTAGAAGTTTCTTCTTTGGTAGTTTGCAGCGTTCTGGCTCTTGGTAGCCTAGTAGGCCCTGCAGGATGTTGTTCCTGGGCTGGGTCGTTGCTGTTTCTTTGCACGTTGTGCATTTCTTGTTGTCCTGTTTTGGACAGTTGTGACTCTTTCTACTGCATGTTTTCTGTTATTTTTGTCCTTTTGGTTGACTCTTTCATGCAGTTTTACCTTGATTTTTGCTTGCTGAGGTATTCTGTTTTCTTTTGGAATACCCCAGGTTCTGAGCTGTAGCCAGTCTGGTGGCTAGTTGGAGGTGTTGTTGTTGGTGGACTCCCGGACTTTGGAGTTTCGTTTACCTTGTTCGTGAGGTCGTTTTCAGTACTTTCTTACAGACATATATGTGTGCTGGTGGGTTCGTGTCAGGTTGTTGGCGCCCACTAATAGTTTTTACCTTGTACTAGATATATACTATTGCTGCTACCATTTATTTTTCTGGAGATAGTCTACTTGCTTTGAGAAGGTTTTATGCTAGGTTGCTAGTTATTTTTAAACTATAATTATGATTATAAATGAAGCTCATGATCAGCATGTTTTGTAAACTTAATCACTATTTTCCAAACCACGTACGAAACCCGTTTTCTTATATGTATTATATAAACTAAGTGTAGTGTCTTGCATAGCATGAGTGGTTCTCTTGGGACCCTTATGCGCTCTTTAGGGTGTAAAACCTAATTAAAGTATTTTTCCGCAGCGTTTAAATATAGTTTTCTTTTGTGGACTAGATGATCCACTGAGCCGAGGGATACGGACTCTAAACATAACTGATTTTCTATTCATTAAGCACATGATTTTTCTTGCATAAAGATTGTAGTTGGATTTGCCTGAGCGTCAGCAGTTATCCCCTGCTTGACGTGGCATCATGACGCGTGTTTTCTCTTACTCTGATAATTCTTAATTCGGAGAAAATGCGGGTTGTGACAGTATTATCTTGGCTAATTTCTCCTGTGTTTTGATATTCCCTTGCTAGCTGGGGTTCATTTTGGAACACGGTGGAGCCTTGTTGGGAATGGTGGTATTTTGACTTCGAGAGATTTTTTACCGAGTTTGGTTGTCGAATCTTAATTCCGACTTTGCTATTGGATTCGTAGCGTCAAAATTTAGTTAAAGTGCGATTTTTGTTGAAATCTTAGTTGGTGAGAATTTTGGGTCATTTGGAAGATTAATTAATAATAAATTATTATTATAATACATATATTTATATGTATTAATAGCCTTGCAAAAAAGACGAAAACCCTATTCATCATCTTCCTTCCAAAACCGTCGTCTGTTTGCGAAATAGAGAAAGATGCGGTCTTTGGAGAGCCTTCAGCCGTCGATTGAAGGAGCTCCGGTGCTCGAAATCATCATCAGAGGGTAGATTCGGTTGCTCTCATCGAGATCTATGTTTGTACGGTGAGTTTTTCCAATTTCGTGGATTTTTAGATGTTAGGGTATGCTGTTTTGACCTCCTCTCCTCTCGAAAAGTTTCAGGTTTTACTACTTAGGTGTTTTTGCGGCTTGATCCGTGGGGATGAGTGCTGGTGTTGCCAGAGTTCGATGAGATTTTAGGCAAGTGGCGGTTTTCCCCCTTGCTTATTCTTTACTTCTTATTATTTTGCTTCCTTCCCTATACAAAAGTGTGAATTAGGGTAGACCTTCCGGAAAGTGTATATGACCGATAATCTAAGTTCAGATTTGTTGGATTTGTCAGTTAGTCTACGTTTAAACTATCGAGAATTTTCCTGTTAGGTTAGAGTTATGATTCATCATATATGACAGTCGAATTAAGTCTAATTTTGTCAAATATATGACTGTTGGCCTAGGTTAATCCATCGATTGAATAACTGCTAGGCTAAGTTCAGATTCATCGTATATGGTAGTAACTTAAGTTCAAATTTGTCAACTAGGTCTGTTAGTGAGTTTAAATCCGTCGATTTCATGTTAATTAGTCTAAGTGTAATTCGTGGGATAGGCTGGTATAGGTGGATTTGGTTTTTTTTTGCATAGTTCAGCGAGTATCAATTGGTGCAAAGTAGAATTCGTCGAGTATAAAAGGTTGAGTGTGCTGAATTCACTCAACACAACTTTGAGTGGTCTGTGAGGCTAAGGCAAAAGCATTGAGTGTGCTGATGCACTCAACGCAACGTTGAGTAGAAAAAAAGCATTGAGTAGCTTCGAGACTAAGTAAAAAGTTTTGAGTGTGCTGAATGTACTCAACACAGCATTGAGTGAGGACTTGGCGTTGAGTGAAAAAGCGTTGAGTGAAGCCCTGGACTCGAGTAGCTTCTAGACTAAGTCAAAATCTTTGAGTGTGCTGAATGAACTCAACATGGCGTTTAGTGAAGGTTGAATAGTTGAGTTAGCTGGTTGGCATCGAGTGCATTAAATGCACTCAACGTGACATCAAGTGCGTTGAATACACTCAACGCGGCATCGAGAGCACTCGATGCTTTTCCTTGAACTTAGTATTTTTAGCTGATTCATCGTGTATCTATTGCATTCGTCGAGTATACTCGACTAATTAGCTTGGACTTAGATATTTTTCGCCGAATTAAGTTGAATTCGATGAGTATGACTTGGAGTGATTTGTTACTTGAGTGTTTACGGATGTTAAGTATGGCTTTTGGTTGGTAGTGGATACAGGACCTCCAACCTAGTGCCAAATTGTGAATCATTACACTGTTAGAGTTATTTCTCGACTGTGGGGTTAAGTTGGACAAAGTTACCATCACCACAGTACCTTGCTTATATGTTTGGATTGATGGGTTAAGTTGGATATTGAGGCCACCACCCTAGTGTCTTATTGAGACAATTTGACTGCATGATTGTGTTGGAAAATGTTGCCACCACTACAGTACCTTCTTGAAATATTTTGGGTATGTAAGTCCGGGTTGGACAATGTGGCCACCGACTAAGGACCATTTATTACCAGTGTTAATGATTTACATGAGTAGATTTGTTAAGTATCTTTCCTCGTTTTGTACAGTATATGTTATTCTGCTAACTTTTACAGATATTCTCGAAGCATGACTTCATTTCCACTTGGTGCAACTTTCTTACTTTCGAGCACAATAAGTAAATCTTTTGCCTTTGTCGTATGATTAATTTGCTGAGATTTGGCAGCTTCCTCATGTTTGGGTTGGTAACCCTTTATTTATTTCTAGCTTATTGCTAACCTTTTGGTCTTTGATTACCACATGTATAATCTTGCTGAGGTATTCTTTTCTTGTGAATGCCTCAGGGTTGGAGCAGTAGCCGGTTGAGTGCCTAAGAGTCTGTATTTTTGGCTGGTGTTTTCATGCAATTTCACAATTCCGTGGCATGGAAGGAGCCTCGGAGAAAGCACGAGGACCAAGCCCAACCATCCATCAAATACGGAAGGAGCCTCGGGACGTGAACACCGAGGACCAAGCCCAACCGTCCAATTTTATCCAACTCAACCTCATTCCCATTAGTGACCGTCAACACCGCACTTGTTAACTTTCACAATGTTACCCGTGGGGAGACGACACTCTAAGCATTGGACTATCCATTCCCTTCCATCAATCCATTACACATCCGTGCCATAGTTTTAACCATTTACAAATCCTTCCAAATGAATTCAACATATTATAGATAAGGTGCATTATGGTGATTTAACAAATATAACAAAGCCTTTCATTCTCTTAGGCTTGATTCACATCTCGGCATAGGGATTCAAATCCTCGAACATCAATCTTCATATTACCTCGGTGATTAACACAAAAGAATTCACCCAACCTCGAGATGAATTGCAACATCTATTCCATCGAATCCAAGTTCATATTATAATCACCTAGAATTGTATGTAATCTGGTCAGCGATTTTGACTGAGGATTCCCGTGGCTACAGGTATTGCCCGAAAACGTGGCACCACTCGTTGGAAAGGTAATTTCAAGGGCTACAACTTTCGTGTTTAGTTGAAAGCCCAGATCTGGTCACATCATACCAGAAATGCAACTCGAAGTCTGCTGCGTACAGGATGCAGAATTCCTGGGCATTAACTTCCGACCGCAGCAGATTCAGACGGACTTTCCCATGGCTACAGGTATTGCATGGAAATGTGCAACCACTCGTTGGAAAGGCAATTTCAAGGGCTACAACTTTCGTGTTTAGTCGAAAGCCCAGATCCGCCCCCTTCTTGCTTAAAAATTGCCAAGAAGGTCGCTGCGCGCAGAATACAGATTCTGCACGCATCTTGAAGCGAAGTGAACGGCATCCGTTCATCTTCCTCCTCAAGAAATTTTCCCAAATCACATCCAGAAGTTCCTCCACCCTTATTCTCCCTCTTGAAGCCATTTCCTCTTCACGAGACCACCCCTATCATCACTTTGAAGCGAGGGGAGGTTGAAGACGACTAAGCATTAGAGCACAAGCTCTAGCATGGCCTTCCTAGAAAGCTTCATCTCACACATCAAGACTCGTTTGAGTCGATGTCTCGCCTAAGAATAACTATAGATCTAGCACCAAGGGAGAGGGGAGGAAACTCACATCATTTCCGGCGTTTCCTCCGTTGCCGGCCATGGATCGCGTTATTCTCCGTGGCGGCATCCTTGGCTTCGTTAGCAGTGTTCTTCCACGGAAACGGCGGAGCTTTTCCCTCCAGAACCCGGCTTCGGCGACCCGCGATATCTCCTCTTCCACTCCCGTCGGTTTGCACGGTGACGGCTCGGCAAGAACGATCGGCTAGGGTTTGGTTTACTCCCTTTTTATATTACATATTAGGCTAAATCCCTTCCGCCACGTGTCACTCTCTAATTAGACCGCCCAAATTAGGTTTCTTTTCAAGTGACCGGTCCAAGGATCATTCAGCACGAATCCCGAAGTCCGGTTCAGTCCGCCTGTACAAGCCGGCGAATCTGTCTGGGCGAAGAAAACGCCCAAGTAAAATTCGGCGAAAATCAGTCGTCATTCTCGCCGATCGGCAAGAATCGTCAGGTCATTCTCGACGATCGGTGAGAACCGTCAGGTCATTCTCGACGAATTCGTCGGGAATCCACAATGATTCCCGATGATTTTCCCTTAGCCTTTTTACTGGACATCCTGCGTTGATTGCGTTGAGTATTCTCAGCGATACTCGACGATCGTTGGGTATAACAGGGGATTCTCGACGATCGGCGAGAATCGCCGAGCATTCTCGCCGAATTTCCCTTAGTCTCTGTGTCCGGCGGGTATCGACCACCGATACCCGTCGAATCGGCGAGAATCAGTCCTCCATTCTCAACGAACGACGAGCATCAACCTCCGTTCTCGACGACTTTTACTTAGCCGAGTTCCCTCATCTCAGCTACTGGTTGGGGTAACCTTGAACCCAACCCTACACTTATTCTATGCACCTTACACCTCGTGTCGGTGCACCCCGAGCCCGAGTTGAGTCTCTTGACTCAGAACACGTGCTAGGGGACTAGCGCGAATTGGGACGTTACAAATCCTATAAACAAAATAAAAAGATTTCGTCCCCGAAATCAGGCTGAGGTCGTGGGGAGTAGAGCATACAGAAAAAAAAATATGTTTTTAAATAAAGTTACCTGAAGCAAACAACTCCGGGTAGCGTCTTTGCATCAAATCCATTGGCTCCCATGTGAATTCCTCCTTCCCATGATTAGACCATAGCACTTTTACCAAGGGGACACTTTTGCGGCGCAAGGTTCTTATCTCATTATCAACGATCCGCACCGGCTCCAGTCGCACAGATCTGTCAGACGCCACAGTACCATCAGTTGTGGGGATGTATTGTTCGGGCCGTAACAGCGCCTTCCGAAGCGACGACACATGGAACACATCGTGGAGATTCTCTAGCTCGGGCGGTAGCTCCAGTCGGTAGGCCAAAGGGCCAACCCTTTCCAATATGACATAGGGCCCAACATACCGTGGACTGAGCTTCTTCACTCCTCGCACTCGTGACACTCCATGCATCGGCCGAACTTTTAGAAACACCTTATCACCCACCTGAAATTCCACCATACGGTGCCTTGCGTTGTAATACTTCGCCTGCCGACTTTGAGCCTCCAACATGCGATCCCTTATTAGCCTAACCACCGCATCAGTGTCATCTATGTACTCAATTCCCAAAGTCTTCGGGTCTTCATCTTGCACCCAAGACAAGGGGGTCCTACACCTCCTTCCATATAGGGCTTCATGGGGCGCCATGCCAATACTAGCTTGATGGCTATTGTTATAGGAGAATTCCACCAAGGGCAAGAGTCTTTCCCACGGCTCTCCCCTATCTATCACACACAACCTCAACAGATCTTCCAATGTTCGGATGGTCCGCTCAGACTGTCCATCCGTCTGAGGATGAAATGCGGTACTGAAGGTAAGACGTGAGCCCAAATACATCTGTACCGCCTTCCATTCCTTGGAGGTGAAACGACCATCACGATCCGAAACTATCGTCTTAGGTACGCCGTGATACCGTACAAATTGTTCCACAAACAGGGGTACCAAGACATCCAGGTGAGCCTCCTTCTTCATAGGAATGAACCGGGCAACCTTCGTCAGGCGATCAACGATCACCCATACTGAATCATTCCCTGAGCGGGAGCGAGGTAGCCCATGTACGGAGTCCATGGATATATCCTCGAACTTCCATTCGGGGATTTGCAATGACTGCAACAGGCCACCAGGGCTCCTACATTCCGCCTTCACTCTTTGGCAGGCTTCACAATGCGTGACAAAGTACCGGACATCTTTCTTCATCCCTGGCCAACACATCGTCTTTCGTAAGCCGGCGTACATCTTTGAAATTCCTGGGTGCACGGAATATTGAGAGCAATGTGCTTCTCTCATAATATCCTCCCGGATTCTGCCACCTTTGGGAATGTAGAGTAGGCCGCGAAAGTAAACGAGGCCGTCCTTTAGTGTGTATTCGTCGGTAGTCCCGTCTTTAATTAACTTTATTGCCGGGGCCAAAGCCGCATCTAATCCTTGCTCCATTCGGATCCGGTCCCGAATATCACAAACTATACTCATGCTGGACAGGTACTCCGTATATTCCGAAGAAGCCTTAAATATTAAGGTGATGTCCATCTCCTCGATCATCCGTGCCAACTCCATGCTCATCAATCGAGATTCTGGGCTCGAGCCGGGTACTTTCCTACTCAACGCATCGGCTACCGATTTTGCTTTTCCGGGGTGGTAGTTCAAGGTGAACTCATAGTCGCATAGAAACTCTAACCACCGTCGTTGTCTTAAGTTCAATTCCTTCTGGGTATGGACGTACTTCAAATTTTTATGATCCGAGAAGATTTCGCAGTGGACGCCGTATAGATAATGCCTCCATACCTTCAAGGCGAACACCACCGCTCCTAGTTCCAAATCATGCACCGGGTAATTGATTTCATGCTTCTTCAATTGTCTTGAAGCATAAGCAATTATGTGCCCGTGCTGCATCAACACCGCTCCCAACCCCTGATAAAACGCATCCGTATAGACTTGGAATCCTTCCTTCCTAGACGGAAGGACAAGGATGGGGGCGGAGGTAAGTCTATCCTTCAATTCCTGGAATGCCGCTTCACACCGGGGTGTCCACTCAAATAGCACTCCTTTCTTTGTCAAGGAAGTAAGCGGGAGGGCAATCTTGGAGAATCCTTTTACGAACTTGCGGTAGTATCCGGCAAGTCCAATAAAACTCCTCACATCAGCCGCCGACTTCAAAGGTGACCACTCCTTCACAGCGCGCACCTTGGCTGGATCCACAGCTAGTCCTGCCCCACTGATTACATGGCCCAAGAAAGCAACCTCCTTAAGCCAGAATTCACACTTGCTAAACTTGGCGAACAGGGCATGCTCCTTTAGCTTCTCTAGAACTAGGGACAAATGTCTGGCATGCTCTTCCTCCATCTTCGAGTAGACTAGGATGTCGTCAATGAACACAATGACGAAGACATCTAAATAGGTCTCAAACACTTTATTCATCAAGCTCATGAAAGCCGATGGGGCGTTTGTGAGTCCAAACGGCATCACTGTGAACTCATATAAGCCGTACCTTGAGCTGAAAGCCATTTTCTGTATATCATCCTCCTTTATTCTCAATTGGTAATACCCCGAGCGCAAGTCTAACTTGGAGAACCAATGCGCTCCCACCAGTTGGTCGAACAACTCATCGATCCGAGGTAACGGGTAGGTGTTCCGCACTGTCAGTCGGTTAAGTTCCCGATAGTCTATACATAAACGCAGGGTTCTATCCTTCTTCTTGACGAATAGAACAGGGGCTCCCCAAGGCGACGAGCTGGGGCGAACAAACCCTGATTCTACCAACTCCTGCAATTGCACTCTAAACTCCGCAAGTTCCTTTGGGGCCATCCGATAAGGGGTCCTAGAGACAGGCTTAGCTCCTGGTACAAGCTTAATTTGAAAATCCACTTCTATATGCGGGGGTAACCCTGACAGTTTCTCGGGAAATACCTCAGGGAAATCCCGTGCTACCCGCACATCCTTCACATCTAACTTCATCTCCTTTAGTTCGAATCGTATCATGCAGACTTCATCCCCTCTCATATGAGCTTTCAAGGTCTGGATTGAGGATAACAAGATTCGTGGTGCGAAATTTATACCTTGGAAGACTACATCAGTATCCCCATGTCTCAAATAGATACGCTTCTCCGCACAGTCGATTCTCGCATGGTGCCAATCTAGCCACGCCATACCCAGGATGAGGTCAAACTCTGGTATTCTCAAAATTGTGGTAGGGGTATCAAAGGTCTTTCCCCCAATGGCTATCTCTAACTCACACTTTGCGGTTGCCGTCATCTCAGATCTGTCTGGGAGGCGTACTCTTCGAGCAATACCAGTGAAATATTGCACTCCGTGTATATCTTTGATGAAGTCTTCAGACACGAATGAATGTGAGGCACCCATATCAAATAACGTATGAGCTGGTTTCCCGCCGACCATCACGGTGCCTAAGTGTCATTAATAATACTCAAGCTAGATGTCTAGTATATCTCAAGCAACTAAAGGATATTAATGAAAGCAAAATGACCAATTCGAATCGTACCTGCAATCATCTCTTGAGGGTTCCGCTCTTGTGTCATGTCCAGGGCATACATCTAATCTCGAACGGGTCCGGGGTTTCTTCCTCGTGGTCCTCGTCCTCGACCACGCACATATCCCCGCCCCCGAGGGGCTGCTGGAGGGAAGGCAAGAGGCGCATCACCAAACAGTTGTGGGCAGTAGCGTCGAATGTGGCCCGGTTGGTTGCATTCGAAGCACACCCGTTCCTGCCTTCCGCCGTGTTACTGAAACCGTGGAGGTGGAGGTAATGCTGGCGGTTGTGGAACCGGGCGCTCCTCTCCAAAGTTCTGGGGAAAATGCCAGCCACCCCTCCGATATCCTCTTCCTCTTTTATTGTCAAACCTCCTTCTGTTGCTGGGGCCGGCTTCCATCACGCCCTCTACTGGCCTCTTACCACTTCCCAAGTGGTCCGCTTCCAATCTCTTCGCCATATCAATAATCTCCGCCAGACTAGAGTCCGTTATAAACAAAAGGGCTTGCCTTAGGGGGTCTCGCAAGCCTTTGTAGAATCTTTTGGCATACCCTCTATCATCCAGCTCATAGGAGTCAGCGAATCTAGCCAGGTGCTGAAACTCCCATTGGTACTCCGTCACCGACATGGACCCTTGCTTAAGTTGCAAAAATCTCTCTTCCAGGCCATCCCGAGCGGCCGAGGGGATGAAATGCTCTAAGAAGGCTTCGGAGAATTCGCTCCAACTAATGTCCGTGTACACTCTTCCACGAAAAGTGGAGCCCATGAGGGACTTCCACCACCTTTTGGCGTGCATCTCTAAGAGTGTCACCACAAGGGTCACCGCCATGATGTTTGGACATCTTATTCCTGCCAGCAACTCTTGTATAGTGTCGAGCCACTCTTCCGTACGGACTGCCGACTCTGTCCCAACATAAGCGGGAGGGGAGAGAGCTCGGAAAACGCTTAACCAACTAGATCCCGGACCCTGTTGTTGTACAGGTGTCTGCTGAGATTGGGACCTAAAGGCGTCCAAAATAGCTGTGAGCGTCTGCCCTAGCTCTGATTGTTGGAATTGTGTAGGTACGGACGGGTCGGGGGTGCCCCTTACTGGCTCAACAAGTGCTGGGATCTACACATAAGGTACAAACTTAGGGTTAGGTTGGCTAATCTAAGGTTAAAGATGGACAACTTAGTGTGAATTACATATGGGCACACCACTGCTTCCGCTTAGTCAGCTTGTCCCCAAACTGACCAATCAAACGGGGGTGGCACCATTGTTAAGTGACTTTCGCCTTGGAGGATCGTAGCAAGGATACCATTTGTAAGACCCCCCTCCCGGGACACAAGACACGGCACGAGAGGGGTCTTATGCCAAGAACAGCCGCCTTGCGGTAACACTAGCACTCAGGCTAGCCTGTACCGCAAGATGCCTATTCTGCCGGCTACCTACAATATCAACAGATAAATGCCAACCCAACCATAATAATATGAAAGTCAAATCCACACCAAGCATATGTCCATAATATCATAAATAAAGAAGCTACAGTAAGCTTCTAATATCAGAGTACGTAAACAGAATTGCCCCGAAGGGCTACAACAAAATCTCTCTCTCACTCACATCTGTAACCAACGGTAGCGACGGTACCGTCCCTTCAGGCCCTGTCACCCTGGCCTGGCTATCCGTCTGCATAGCCTGCTGCTCCACCTGCGGGGTTTCCTCCTAAAAAGGAAGACGTAGCAACCGTTAGTCAAAAAGACTAAGTGGTTTCACATCCGCTCCCCCGGCGACTCCTCGGCACCGGGCGGAGAAAGGAACAGGTACAATATATAAATAACAGTAGTACAACAGGTGAAATGAGTATACATAATATAAGCAGCAACATCAGCAGTGTATAATAAACACGCTCTTATTTCAAATCTACGAACTACAGCAGCAAGAGATTATATAAATAGAACAGTAAGTAACTCAACTTATATGGATGCCCATACAAGCATATAAGTTGAGGGTCATTCAGCAGAAAGTAACTCATCGTATAGGAGTGCCCATACAAACTTATACGATGAGGGTCTTGTGTATATAATGAAGTGCGATGCTATGTATGCAATGCAATGACACACTCATGCTCAAGCACATGCAATCGCTATGTCGACAAAGACTTATAGTTCCCACTATTCGAGCAGGTAGCTAACCTCTCAGGCATCAACCGTCGTGGCCAAACGGTGACAGTGGAGCGGGCATCTCCACTACTAGGCTGGTCTCAACACTACCTGGCCTAGGCCTCCGTATGCCTCCACGCTAGGAACACAACTGCGGAGCTCACATGCGTACTACGGCTCAGCGGGTTCTCTCGGGTAAATATGCACCAAGATCCTAGCCCCTGACTGGCCTATGGTATGACACGGAAGGAGCCTCGGAAATGAGCACGAGGACCAAGCCCAACTATTCACTTGGCACGGAAGGAGCCTCGGGATGTGAACACCGAGGACCAAGCCCAACCGCCCAAGGTCTAACTGTCAACTCCCATCGGTGTGACGATTGGCGAGCCCGTAGACCTGCCACACTATCCTTAACCCGGGATTACGACACCGCGTGTCGACTCACACCACATGCAATTTCACAATTCCGTGGCATGGAAGGAGCCTCGGAGAAAGCACGAGGACCAAGCCCAACCATCCATCAAATACAGAAGGAGCCTCGGGACGTGAACACCGAGGACCAAGCCCAACCGTCCAATTTTATCTAACTCAACCTCATTCCCATTAGTGACGGTCAACACCGCATTTGTTAACTTTCACAATGTTACCCGTGGGGAGACGACACTCTAAGCATTGGACTATCCATTCCCTTCCATCAATCCATTACACATCCGGGCCATAGTTTTAACCATTTACAAATCCTTCCAAATGAATTCAACATATTATAGATATGGTGCATTATGGTGATTTAACAAATATAACAAAGCCTTTCATTCTCTTAGGATTGATTCACATCTCAGCATAGGGATTCAAATCCTCGAACATCAATCTTCACATTACCTCGGTGATTAACACAAAAGAATTCACCCAACCTCGAGATGAATTGCAACATCTATTCCATCGAATCCAAGTTCATATTATAATCACCTAGAATTGTATGTAATCTGGTCAGCAACTTTGACTGAGGATTCCCGTGGCTACAGGTATCGCCCGAAAACGTGTCACCACTCGTTGGAAAGGTAATTTCAAGGGCTACAACTTTCGTGTTTAGTCGAAAGCCCATATCTAGTCACATCATACCAGAAATACAATTCGAAGTCTGCTGTGTACAGGATGCAGAATTCCTGGGCATTAACTTCCGACCGCAGCAGATTCAGACGGACTTTCCCGTAGCTACAAGTATCGCATGGAAACGTGCAACCACTCGTTGGAAAGGCAATTTCAAGGGATACAACTTTCATGTTTAGTTGAAAGCCCAGATCCGCCCACTTCTTGCTTAAAAATTGCCAAGAAGGTCACTACGCGCAGAATACAGATTCTGCACGCATCTTGAAGCGAAGTGAACGGCATCCGTTCATCTTCCTCCTCAAGCGATTTTCCCAAATCGTATCCAGAAGTTCCTCCACCCTTATTCTCCCTCTTGAAGCCATTTCCTCTTCACGAGACCACCCCTATCATCACTTTGAAGCGAGGGGAGGTTGAAGACGACTAAGCTTTAGAGCACAAGCTCTAGCATGGCCTTCCTAGAAAGCTTCATCTCACACATCAAGACTCGTTTGAGTCGATGTCTCGCCTAAGAATAACTATAGATCTAGCACCAAGGGAGAGGGGAGGAAACTCACATCATTTCCGGCGTTTCCTCCGTTGCCGGCCATGGATCGCGTTATTCTCCGTGGCGGCATCCTTGGCTTCGTTAGCAGTGTTCTTCCACGGAAACGGCGGAGCTTTTCCCTCCAGAACCCGGCTCCGGCGACCCGCGATATCTCCTCTTCCGCTCCCGTCGGTTTGCACGGTGATGGCTCGGCAAGAACGATCTGCTAGGGTTTGGTTTACTCCCTTTTTATATTACATATTAGGTTAAATCCCTTCCGCCACATGTCACTCTCTAATTGGACCGCCCAAATTAGGTTTTTTTTCAAGTGACCGGTCCAAGGATCATTCAGCACGAATCCCAAAGTCCGGTTCAGTCCGCCTGTACAAGCCGGCGAATCTGCCTGGGCGAAGAAAACGCCCAAGTAAAATTCGGCGGAAATCAGTCGTCATTCTCGCCGATCGGCGAGAATCGTCAGGTCATTTTCGACGATCGGTGAGAACCGTCAGGTCATTCTCGACGAATTCGTCGGGAATCCACAATGATTCCCGATGATTTTCCATTAGCCTTTTTACTGGACATCCTGCGTTGATTGCGTTGAGTATTCTCAGCGATACTCGACGATCGGTGGGTATAATAGGGGATTCTCGATGATCGGCGAGAATCGCCGAGCATTCTCGCCGAATTTCCCTTAGTCTCTGTGTCCGGCGGGTATCGACCACCGATACCCGTCGAATCGACGAGAATCAGTCCTCCATTCTCGACGATCGACGAGCATCAACCTCCATTCTCGATGACTTTTACTTAGCCGAGTTCCCTCATCTCGGCTACTGGTTGGGGTAACCTTGAACCCAACACTACACTTATTCTATGCACCTGACACCTCGCGTCGGTGCACCCCAAGCCCGAGTTGAGTCTCTTGACTCAGAACACGTGCGAGGGGCCTAGCGCGAATTGGGACGTTACACCCATGTGTCGGGACCCGTGTCACGCCCCCCGTATGCAATATATCCACACTTCGCAGTCAGAGAGGTACACGGCTTGGTGACACGGCATCAGACACGCCCGTGTCAAACTAGACACGCCCGTGTTCGTGCCCGTGTCATTACCCGTGTACCCAACCGCA
Organism: Platanthera zijinensis; assembly: GCA_039513925.1. Classification (NCBI taxonomy): domain Eukaryota; kingdom Viridiplantae; phylum Streptophyta; class Magnoliopsida; order Asparagales; family Orchidaceae; genus Platanthera; species Platanthera zijinensis. The sequence continues at coordinate 167,018,031 of CM077080.1, forward strand.
CAGCCCAGGTGTGACACGGCCTGGGACACGCCCGTGTCCTAGGCCGTGTTCTACCACACGACCATCGTCGACCTGAACTGGTCGACTACACGGCCCGAGCTCGACACGCCCGACACGGCCTCCGACACGCCAGTGTCGGGGCCCGTGTCACCTGCACCAAAACCTTGTCTTGGCCAAAATCGATCCCCGTCGCTCCTACAACATTTTAGGGTGTTACAATTCTACCCTCCTTAAAGAATTTCGCCCACGAAATTAATAGAGGAAAAACAGGACTTAATGTAAATCAGTACCTGAGCGGAACGATTCCGGTTACTCCTCCAGCATAGTCTGCTCCCGTTCCCAAGAGAGCTCCTCTCGCCCGCAATTATCCCACTAGACTTTAACCATCCGGATCTCCTTGTTACAGAGTCTCTTGACCTCCACATCTTCGATACGAATGGGCTTGACCCTAGTCGTCAACCCCTCGTCTACCGGCACTTGGTCAACTGCGATCACCTGGAAGGCTTTTGCACCGCCTTCCGCAACACAGAAATGTGGAACACATCATGTAATCCACTTAATTTCTCCGATAACCTCAAACGGTAAGCCGCTTCGCCGACTCGCTCCAGAACCTCAAAAGGTCCAAGGTATCTTGGGCTCAGCTTCTTCAAGCGTCTCACCCGCGAAACCCCCTTGAACGGCTTCACTTTAAGGTATACCCAATCGCCTACCGCGAACTCCACGTTCCGGTGCTTGGCATTGTAATACTTCGCCTGCCAGTCCTGAGCGATCAACAAGCGCTCCCGAATGATCCGCACTAACGAGGTAGCACTCTCCCCCTCCTGCTTCTTGTACAACCTTGCCTCACCCATTTCTAACCAGGACAATAGCGTGCGACATTTTCTACCATATAGGGCCTCAAAGGGCGCCATTTGGATACTCGTCTGGTAGCTATTGTTGTACGAGAACTCCACTAACACAGGTGGTCCTCCCAAAGCTTCCCGAAGCCTAGAACACACATGCGGAGCATGTCCTCCATTGTTCTATTGACTCTCTCGGTCTGCTCATCCATCCGCGGTTGTAAGACTGGACTAAACTTCATCTTAACCTCCAGCACTTTCTGCAACCACTTCCAATCATTTGACGTGAACCACCCATCGCGATCACTCACAATGCTACGGGGCACACCATGCAGCCTAACGATATTATCAACATACTACTTTGCCAACTTCTCCACCTAGTCATCCTTCCTATGCGGAATGAAGTGCGACACTAGTGTCAACACAACTACGATCACCCAAACGGCGTCGTTAATTCACTGTGACTTTGGCAAACCGTTCCCACAGTCCAGTCGAACTTCTATTCCGAACTAGGCATGGATTCAAGAATCCCCCGGCACTTGGCACTCTGCCTTCACTAAGGCGCAAGGTTGGCACTTTGCTACATATATTGCCACGACCTTCTAGAGTTCTGGCCACTAGAGCACTTCTTCAGATATCGGCACAACTTCGTGCCTCCTAAGCGAGTTGAGTACTTGATATACAGTATCACAACTCCACCCATAGATTACCCATGCTTGGGCCGCACAAACGATTGTCTTTCCTTGGTAGCCCACCTATAACCGTCGATTCGGGATTTTGACCCATCGAGCCGCACTTAAGATTTTCTTCATGCAGCTACACAAACCATAGTTTGCCAACTACGATCAGCCAGGTCATACTGAACCCCCGTCCAGTTCAACAATGCTTCGGCGCTAGTCTGCTTGTCAACACAACGGATCTCTAACACTTCCAATTCCTGAACTAGCCTCTCAACATGTACCCACAACCATTTGGCTTGGGCGGGAGCCCTGCGACTCAACGCATCCACACTGCGTTGCCCTCGTCGGGTGCATGATAAATCTTGAATGTATAGTCCCCCAGGAACTCCTTTCATCTCCGCTGCCTCAAGTTCAGGTCCTATTGATCCAACAGATAATTCAGGCTCTTAAGGTCGGTATGAACATCGACCTAACATCGTACGAGTAGCGCCTCCACAGCTTAAGCGCAAATATCACGGCCGCCAACTCCCAGTCGCGGACCGGATAATTCCTTTTATGCACTTTTAGCTGACGCGAACCATAGGCTATCAAGTTCCCATGCTGCACCAGCACGCAGCTCAAACCACTACCCGAAGCGTCACTAAAAACCTCGAAGCCCTCGGTCCCACTCGGCGAACTAAGCACTGGCGCCGTGGTCAACCGACTCTTCAGCTCTTCAAAAGCTTGCGCACCCTCATGCACCCACACAAAACTCTGATCTTTCCTCGTCAAAGTCATGAGAGGTAGCGCTATCCGCGAGAAGTTCTCCACGAAGTGCCTGTAAAAGCCGGCAAGCCCCAGCAAACTCCGGACTTCCGCTACCGAAGACCACACAGGCCACTTTCGTATTGTAACAGTCTACGCCGGATCCACCGCAACTCTTCCCTACTGACTAAGTGACCAAGGAACGTCACTGAAGATAACCAAGGCTCGCCTTTGGAGAACTTTACGTATAGCTCGTTCCTCCTTAGCGTCACCAAAACCAAACGCAGATGCTTGAAGCGATCTTCTTCGCACTGCGAGCACACCGATAGGTTGTCAATAAAGATGATCACAACATGGTCTAAGTACTCCCTGAACGTTCTGTTCATCAGGTCCATGAACACCGATGGCGCATTAGTCAGCCCGAACGACATGACCGTAAACTCGAAATGCCCATATCTTGTGTTGAACGCTATCTTTGGGATAACACTCTCCTTGATTCTCATCTGATAGTAACCAGACTTAAGTTCCAACTTTAAGTACACCGATGACCCACCCAACTGATCAAACAGATCGCCAATACTTGGGATCGGGTACTTGATCTCTTTTAACGACTTGCTCAGTTTTTCATAAACGATTCAGAGCCGCAAACTCCCGTCCTTCTTCTACACGAAGAGGGCCGGTGTGCTCCAAGACGACAAACTTGGACGCACAAGACCTTGATCCATACGCTCTTCAAATTGAACTTTCAGTTCTGCCAACTCATTAGGCGTTAGCCTATAAGGAGAGCATGACCCAGATTTGGCACCTGGCGCCAGCTCACTCGCGAAATCGATCGCTCGCTATGGAGGGACTCCAGGGAAACACATCAGGATATTCGGATACACCCGAGATACTACCCAACGTAGGCTTAGGCTTCAAAGCCTCCCATGATGGCAGTAACGACGCTTGCACGTCGAATCCCTGACCCCTAAACCATTACCTTGCAACACAGAATCTCTTTTCGCGCGCATTGAACATCCGTAACGCCACCACGCATCCAATCTGTCCTTTGCCATCGAAGAAGGTACTTCAATACATGATATAAACCCCTTGGACAAAAGGTGCGCGAAGCTCCCGTATCGAACAATGCTCTCGCCGCATTGCCAATAATCCAAACAAAGCCTAGAACGTCCAGTCCTAAGCTAACACGCAAAAGGTAGCAGGTATAAGAAGCTAAATTGCTATCAATTAAACCATACCTGTCTTCCCGACAGTCGGTCACAAGGCCTCCTGTTGGCCAAGGATGTCCGTTCCCAGTTGTGCCGGAGTAAATAGCGGTGCGGTAGACGCCACCGCCTTTCCTTTCTCTTCAAAAATTGCCCCCGACTTCTTTTTGGACATTGGGCGTCCAAACCAACAATCCCGCGCATAGTGCCCCGGCTTTCCACAAACAAAGCATTCATCCAGGGTTTGGACTGTAGTCGCTCCGGATGTGCTAGAGGAAGGGACTAGACTCGACCTCCTAGCCTTCTTGTACCACCTACGGTACCCAGATTTTGAGGTTGTCCGCTTGACCACCGAATCTTTTGCCATAGAATCTCCGACTATTCCTGCCAAAACTTTCCTTGTCTTATGAGCACTCTCCCAACACTCTCTGGCGAGGTGCCCTTTCTTGCCACAAGAATAACATTTGACGGTAGTTTGGGTAGTAGATGACCCAGCCTCTTCTCTCGGCATCTTTCGATAAGCAGTCCTTATAGGATCTGTAAGGTTTGGTACCCTATTCACCGGTACTCAGTGAGTTTCCCCCAACTCCACTTCCAATGCTCTGGCCGATTCCACCAAAGCGTACAAAACACCAATAAGGGACCGAACAAAATTGCAAAAAGCAATTATAGGAACACGCAGGTTCCCCAAATATGTGCATTTTCATTCCTAAGTGGACATTCATGGGTTCTTTTCATGTTATAACGATGACGCACATACATGTGCTCACCACCCCTTAAAGTGAATTCGCCCACGAATTCATTTAAGCTTGACCGAAACCAGTAGTCTGATACCAATTTATAACACCCCTATCCGTCGCATAGTATATAGCAGTAGGTCCGGCCGGGGCCCGACATCATATACTACGGACAGACCGGTTGGTTACGCGTTGAAACCATTCAACCAATCACATGTCCTACACAACACCTAGCGGAAGCAATTTATTAGGTTGCAAAAGAAATAAGAACACAGCCACAACAGCATGAATGTCCACTACGAACTCAGGAATGTATACATACACCAAAAGAGAAATCGCCTTAATGCCTTACACTGTTCACTTAACAAAAGTAGTGTTTTCATACTTCGGCTCGCAGGCCGGCCATACATGAAAAACGGGAAAGAAACATAAGCAATTAGGCCGTCGAGGGCCGGCACAGCAACAAGGGCTTTAGCCCGCTATTTCCCGCTCTGCTCCGCAGTACCTGCAAGCCACAAACCACCGCCCGGTGGCGAACAATAGCAACGGTCAGCAATGCTGACCAAATTATAACGATTCCGCCCCCAAACCGGGGCGGCAAAGCTTCTTCCCTGCACTTGTTAGCAAAACAAGCAACACAGTAAAACAAGCATCTCATCATATGTGCACGCTCTCACGTCCGTACACCCCGTGCTCTCAGGGCACTTACTCGGCAAAGCCAGTCCGAACCCCGTCCGGTCCTCGGCTCCACCACCACCCCCAGGGTGGCAATCTTTGTGAGCATTTAGTCTTCTCAGCCGCAGCCTAGACTCGATCTCCAAATCTCGGTAAGTCCCATGTAAAACTTTAGGTCGCTTTAACCGAGTAGGTGGTGCGGGTAGAGGGCTACTAGTCCGTTGCTCACTCCGCCACTGCCATTCGGCCCTTTGGCGCGGACTAAGCTTTCCCCAGTCCCAATTAACGATCAAACACGGTACATAGCCCCGCTAAGTACCCGGTTGGCTCCCAGGCCACCACTATGACAAAACTACATTTCCGTCCAAAATTTTCGGGTGCACCTCGGGTTTCATCCCCAAGCCTCCCTGCTGCAATCAAAACATGATACATAGCCCCGCTATGTTCCCGGCTGGCACCCAGGCCACCGAGATGGCAGAACTTCGTTTCCGCCCAGATTTTCGGGTGCACCTCGGGGTTAATCCCCAAGATTCCCTGATACATTCTACCGCATAGCAACCCGAAAACAACCACAACGCTCGGAGTCTTCTCCGGCTAAAATATGCATAGCAAAACATCACTGATCCGGAAAACACGTCCAGGTAGGCTTCACACACCATGCCTATGTCCATACTACGATTCCGGACTCTAACAAGGGGGACTTTACATATCTACCCCAAGGAATACCACGATCTCGCCGCACACTCGCGGGAGAGGGGTTTTCCCACGCAAAGGAATAAGAGCTTCACATGCTCAAGAAGAGAATCGTTACCCTTGCGTTCTTCCGCGGTGCCATGAAAATCTATATGGATGAAAAGCACCGCAATCTCCTTGCCTCTGCGGATCCGAAGACGGCTCGCGATTTGGAGCCCCGAATCCCCACCGGCCGCCGGAGTTGACCTCCTTCTTCCTCCTCCAAGCTCTCCCTTCTCTCTAGGTTTTAGAGTGAGAGTACCCAAGAGAAATAAGGGTTTCAAAACCCTATTCCTGGCTAAAAACCACCGAGGAGCAGCCCCCCACCGTAGGATCCAAAGCCAAGGAAACGAACGGCCAGGATTAGATCTGAAATCCCAAAAACTGGGCCAAACACGGGTTCACACACGGCCGTGTGCCTGGCCGTGTAGCTCATTCGCCGTCTCGACCAAAATTGAAAACCAGCAACACGGCATGTGACACGGCCTCCGACACGCCCATGTCGCCTGCGACACGCCCGTGTCGGGACCCGTGTCACGCCCCCCATGTGCAATTTATCAACACTTCGCAGTCAGAGAGGTACACGGCTTGGTGACACGGCATCAGACACGCCCGTGTCAAACTAGACACGCCCGTGTTCGTGCCTGTGTCATTACCCGTGTACCCAACCGCACAGCCCAGGTGTGACACGGCCTAGGAAACGCCCGTGTCCTAGGCCGTGTTCCACCACACGACCATCGTCGACCTGAACTGGTCGACTACACGGCCCGAGCTCGACACGCCCGACACGGCCTCCGACACGCCCGTGTCGGGGCCCGTGTCACCTGCACCAAAACCTTGTCTTGGCCAAAATCGATCCCCGTCGCTCCTATAACATTTTGGGGTGTTACAAAAAATCAGGCTAAGGAAATTGCAGATCTTAAGACGACTGCATATGGTTTAAAGAAAGAATTGGATCAACAAATGAATGAGGTTCCCAAGCTGAAAACTATTACTGTTATTCAGATGGGTACAATCACATATAAAAATGATCTAATTAAAAGTCTGGAAGTCAGACTTCAAGTAGATAAAGATTTGGTGGCTAGTTACTCTAAACAAAAATCAGTCTTACCCTGAATAGATGAGTTTGTGGCTCAAAAGGGTAAGGCAGGAATAGGCTATAAAGGTAACACCAGGGCTGCTCATTTCAAGAGAAAGGGCAAAGCACCAGTTCAACCATTGAATTTTAAAGTCCCTGTAGCTTTTAAAAAGGTGCATGAGCCTTCTAACAAGTATGATCTTGAAAACATTCATGGTCATAATAATACTGATGTTCTGAATAACAAGGGTGTTAATGCTAATAAGTCAACACATGTTCATAAACCCCATGGTTATAAGAATTCAGTGGGTGTAGCTGCAGCAGCACCATCACAGAACAGAAATTCTTCTGTCAAAAATGTATCTAGACCTAGATACAATAAGTATGAATGCTGGTGCTGTGGCAAGACAGGCCATTTTGCCTTAGACTGCTGGAATAACATAAGTGTCAGGAAGAACAACAGTCTACCAGTTAGAAGAGCTGCTGGTAGTTTTGATATGAATGGTGCTAACTTGAACCAAGGATCCAAGACTTACTTTGGTTCTAAGGGAAAATAATTCTGTATTGCAGGAAAGTCCAAGTTATCATACCCCTATATGGTACTTGGAAAGTGGATGTTCCAGGCACATGACTGGAACAAAGGGGTTACTGAAGGAGTACACATCTATCAAGGATGGGCCTAAAGTAATCTTTGGTGGATCTGAAAGAGGAATCATCAAAGGATTTGGTAACATCTCTTCCAACCAAATTACCATCACTCAAGTGGCTTATGTAAAAGGTTTGAAACACAACCTGATAAGCATAAGTCAGCTGAGTGATCTAGGATATGACAATTCATTTGTTAAGAATGGATGTCATATCAAAAGGTAAAGTGATCAAAAGATCATTTTGACATGATATAGAAAGAGAAATGTTTATTGTCTTCATTTTGGGTGTGAGAACAAAGTTTCTCCTATTTGTCTTGTAGCTGATGAGAAAGCATCTCATTGTGTCAAATGGCACAAGAGGCTGGCTCATCTTAACTACAAGACAATTGTCCAACTCTTTAGTAAAGAGTTAGTGAGGAATGGTCCTCAAGTTAAGTGTATAAAGGAAGGGATATGTTCAGCTTGTCAAAAGGGCAAGCAGACAAAATCCTCCTTTTAAAGCCTTGAAAACAAGGATTCAGTGAGGTGTCTATACCTCTTACATATGGATCTTTTTCGTCCTATGCCAGTTCATAGTCTAGGTAGGAAGGTCTACACTTTTGTGGTTGTAGATGACTATTCTAGATATTCTTGGGTGTTCTTTCAAAGACAGAAATCTGAAACCCCAAGTGTTTTACACAGTTTTGTCAGACAAATTCAGAATGAACTGGACAGTACAGTGGTCAAAATAAGAAGTGACCATGGTACTGAATTTCAATCTGAAAGTATGACAAGATTGCGTGAAGAGTATGGGATTTTTCAAGAATTCTCCTCACCTAGAATACCTCAGCAAAATGTTATTGCTGAAAGAAAGAATAGGACATTGATTGAAGCTGGTAGAACTCTATTGAGTGACACTTCTATCCAAGAATATTTCTGGGCTGAGGCAGTAAACACTGCATGTTATGTACTCAATAGGGCTTCTATCACTAAGTGCCACAAAAAGACTCCCTATGAGATTATGAAAGGTAGAAAACCAAATTTATCCTATTTTAAGATCTTTGGTTGCAAGTGTTATATCCTTAACAATGGCAAGTCTTATCTAACTAAGTCTGCTGCCAAATCCCAAGATGGGATATTTTTTGGGTACAGCAATAATAGTAAGGCTTATATAGTCTACAACTTGATTACTCAGGTTGTAGAAGAATCTGTACATATTGTATTTGATGAAACAAGATTAATCAACAGTGAGTTGCCTTGTAGTTCATGCAGTCCAACAGGTATAAGCAATAGGATGGACAATCTTTCCATTACAGAAGGCTCAACTGTAGATGAAGTATTGGAAAATGATGGCTACTGTCCAGGGGAGTACAAGACTCTCTAGAAGCTGATGACAACCAAGAGTTGCAGCATAATGAAGAAACTGGAGGTGTTAGGCCAGAAGAAAGTCTACCTTCAGCTATAAGACATCTAAAGGATCATACAGGAACTCAGATAATTGGTGATCCAAGACATGGAGTGCAAACTAGAAGTAGAAATCTGAATACAGTCCTGCACTCAAGTTTTCTATCTCAACTGGAGCCAAAGAAATTTGAAGAATCTATCCAAGACCAACACTGGATTAATGCTATGCAAGAGGAGCTTAATCAGTTTAGAAGATGCAAGGTCTGGGAGTTGGTTCCTAAACCAAAATACCAAAACATCATTGGTACAAAGTGGATTTTTAAGAACAAGTTGGATGAGAATGGAGTTATTATTAAGAATAAAGCAAGATTGGTTGCAAAAGGATACAGGCAGGAAGAGGGAATAGACTTTGATCAAACATTTGCCCTAGTAGCAAGACTGGAAGTAATCAGAATGTTCCTTGCCTATGTAGCATATCAAGGCTTCAAGGTATATCAAATGGATGTGAAATCAGCATTCCTGAATGGTGATCTGAAAGAAGAAGTTTATGTTGAGCAGCCATCAGGTTTTGTAGATTCTCTTAAACCCGGTGAAGTCTATAGACTTAGGAAAGCATTGTATGGGTTAAAGCAAGCCCCAAGGGCTTGGTATGAAACCCTGTCTACTTTCCTTATTGAGAACAAATTCTCAAGAGGTAAAATAGACAAAACTCTATTCCTAAGGGAATCTAAAGGTAAGATAATCTTAGTTCAGATCTATGTAGATGACATAATCTTTGGATCTACAGAGAACAACCTTTGCAAGAAGTTTGCCAAACTTATGCAAGGGAAGTTTGCAATGAGCAGTATAGGGGAACTTAAGTTCTTCTTGGGACTCCAAGTAAGACAGACTGATGATGGATTGTCCATATCACAGTCAAAGTTCACCAAGGAGTTAATTAAAAAGTATGGTATGGAATCATCCTCCACCATGAGAAATCCTATGGGAACAAGTATGCCTATATGCAAAGATGATGCAGGTAAACCTGTAGATGAGTCTTTGTATAGTGGAATAATTGGCTCTCTATTATATCTAACTGCTAGTAGACCAGACATTATGTATGCAACATGTGTCTGTGCTAGGTACCAAGTATGCCCTAAAGAATCACATTATACTACAGTCAAGAGGATTTTGAGATATCTAAAGGGCACACCTAATCTAGGCCTTTGGTACCCTAGGAATGGAGATTTTCTACTAACAGGTTATTCAGATGCAGATTTTGCATATTGTAGAGAAGATAGAAAAAGTACTACAGATATATGCCAGTTCTTGGGAGGAAGGTTGATATCCTAGAGCAGTAAGAAGCAGACTAGTGTGGCAATATCCACAGCTGAGTCTTAATATATTGCAGCTGGAAGTTGCTGTGCACAGCTGTTGTGGATTCAACATCAGCTAAGGGACTATGGTATTCAAGTAAGTAGAACACCTTTATTATGTGATTCTAAAAGTGCCATCTCTATTGCAAACAATCCTGTTTTACAAAGTAGGACTAAGCATATAGAGATAAAATACCATTTTCTTAGAGAATATGTAGAAAAAGAAGACATCTCATTAGAATTTGTTAAAACTGATTTTCAAATTGCAGATATATTTACTAAGCCTCTGGATGAAACTAAATTCAATAGATTTAAAATTGAATTAGGAATGCTGACAATAGGTTAGTTTACCAAAAATTGGCTAAGTAAAATGATGTCGACACATTCAGTGATTAGGTGTCGACATAGAGAATTCATGTCGACAATTCAGGGAAATTGTGTCGACACAGAGTAAATGTGTCGACACCTAAGGGACAAAGAGTCGACACATCCAGAAATGTAGTGTCGACACAACTAGAGTAATGGTGTCGACACTTACAGATTTTGTGTCGACACTTATAATAAGAGTCGACACAGAATTTCTGATGAACTACTAAGTATCTCCTGTGTCGACATATCATCAATTGGTGTCGACACATAGTATTCAGCGCCGTGGTTGAGATAATAGAAGTTTGTGTCGACACATTCCAACAGTGTCGACACTTTTAGACAGTTTTTGCCTGCCTTTTGATTTTATTTAATTAGAAGGGTATAAATAGGTCAAGAACTTATTCTGTCGACACGCTCACCAGGGTTTCGAGACAAAAACCTCGTGTTAACAATCTCTCTTCTCTCCAATCAAGCTTTCTCTTCATTCCAATGGCGCCCAAGGTTGAAGACAACATCAATGAAGGATATGAGTTGGTTAGGCATGCATTCGACGATGCCGACTCAGAGATCGAACAGGTCATTTCTCTTCTTGCAGACAATGGATTAAAATATCTTGTCTCTGAACCTTGTAAGATATGGAAGAAGGAAGTATTCGAGTTCTATACTACTGCATCAATGGACTCATCAGGCTTGAAGATCAAATCTACTGTTCATGGAGAAAGAGTCAAGCTATCTCAAAAGAGGTTGAGCAAGATTCTCCATCTTCCTAGAATACAAGATGAGGAAGATGTACCAGCCTCAAGGACCAGGGAGGCACTTCAATGGTGTGGATTGGATCCAACCATAAATATAGGATCTGCCATCAACAGGAAGGGCATGAATCCTCAGGGGAAATTCCTGTCTAAAATTATAGGAAAAGTGATCTTATGCAAACCAGGTGGCCATGATAGGATATCAGCCTATATGTTCAGCCTGATGATTAGGGTGATCTTTAAGATTCACACAAATTGGTTTGCTGTACTGTTTGATAAGATTATAGAAGGAATCAAGAACCATAACTTGGCTAGGATCATGAGTCTGTACCTGGCTGGAATGATTCCAGAGGTAATGCAACAGATTCCTGGATCAAAGATAAACCACATGAGGAGAATGGACATGAGGTTATTCTCTAGGTGGGATAGAGTTCTTTCAAAAGATATGCCTGAGCATGGTCATGAAGATGCACAAGACTAGGAAGAGCAAGTAAGAGCACAAGTTAAGGATCTGACTGTGACTACCTAAGTCCAGGAAGAGACTATAATTGCACAAGTGCAGGGGGAGCTGGAAAGTATACAAGTCCAGGACAATGCAGAGAATGCACATTTGCAGGGGGAGCCAGAGTCTGAACAGGTACAAGAGGAAGAAAGAATCAATCTATCAGAGGACATTGTTTCTCAAGCTGATCTAGATATTTCTGGAGTTATTGCTGCTGCTGAGAAAGTACTATCTCCTGCTCTCACACAACAAGAATTCACTCTTGAAGAGATGTTTCCTGATATTGGAGGAGAAACAGATAAAATGGATACCCTAAGATTTAAGGGGGAGCAAGTAAGGGTTGAGGGAGAGCAGGTTGTTATAGAGAAAGACTAACATGAAGCTGAAAAAGAAATTTCTTTCACTCCTCATGAGAGGGTTAATATTGATAGTTCTTCAGAATCTGAGCAAGAAGAAGTTAGGGAGGCAAAGAAAAGAAAACTTATGGTTTTCAAAAGGAGAAGTCAAAGCTATAAGTAGGCTTTACAAACTACTTCTTCCCAACCAGCACCTGCAATTGATTACAACAAACTTCTGGTGGATTTACAAATCAAAATGGATGAGCAGAGATTGCTTCTTGAAAAATATGTGGATGAAAGCCAAAAGGCTCTTCAATTTGATCTAGCACAAGATATAAAATCTATCAGATTTGAAGTTATTCAGAATAAAAAAGAGATGACAGATTGCTTCCACAAGAGAGGCAATGTTGTGGTATTTCTTGCCAAGCAACAAGAAGACATAAAGAAGCAAGTGGATGAGATGGATGTTAAACAAGGCTATGTCCTTAAGAATCAAATAAGAATGAATGAAAATCTGACTTAATCATATAATGTGATAGTCACTGAGTTCACAAACACTGTTGTTGCAATGACTGCTGTAAGGGCTAGAGAAAAAGAAGAATATGATCAGAAGCTACAAGCTGCCCTAGATGCAGTTAAAACTTCCATCACTTCATCTGAGAAGTTGATTAGTGACAAGCTTCAAAAATTAAAGCCATTCTTTAAAGATGGACTCAACTATCTGGATGGACAAATCAGATTTAAGAAAGATGACTTGAGAGAGCATGTGGCTAGAGAAGTCATAAAGGGGGAGAGGGTGTTAGTCTATGCTGGGTATGACCATGCCAAATGGGTAACTAACCGCATAAGAGCCACTCTTGGATATCCACCCCTGTGTGATGATGATCATATGGCTGAGTCAGGGGTGCAACCAATTCTACTTGAAGGTAATCAACCTGAGGTTGCCCAAGTCATTTACCCTCCTGCAGATATTGGAATGATACATGAACAGGTTCAGTCAATGTACAGCCCTCCACAACCTATTACAAATGTGATTATTGAAAAGGTTGATATGCTAGATACTGTTATCAAAGCTCAGCAAGATGCTCTATTATCAATGAAAAGATTTAGAGAGCAAGCAGAATTAAAGCCAGACTTTGAGCAGTGGAGCCCCACTTCAAGAAATATCATTTTAACTGTTTGGAAGGCTATAAAAGATCAAGTACATGAAAGGGGAAAATGGTACAATGAGCAAGAATGGCAAAAGTATGAAGCCAGACAAGAAGCCATAGTTCAACACAGGAGAAAGGCTAAGATGGGGAAGCTACCTCCTGATACTCAGGAACCTAGCAAGTATTTCCCCAAGCCCTTTCATTATTTTGAAAGATAAAGGATCAAAGCTGAAGCACAGAAGAAAGTTTATTTGAAAGACAAGAAGCCCATTGAAGATACAGAACATCCTGCTCAGGCTCAGATAATTTCTGGAAAAGGGATAGTCATCAAGGAGCCTGCCCAGCTTTAGTCTTAGCTTTACTAGTTTTTGTTCAAAAACTATGTAATTGTTAGTTTATTAAAGAAATCAATGTAAACATTTTGTAACAAACTTTTTGAGTTGATATACAAAACATTATTCTGTGATCATTTACTTTTACATCTTTATTCTGTGATGTAACTATGATATGTGTTTTGTTAATATAGTACCCTGTCATATAATGCTTATGTACATCATCTTGTTTATTTTCTAAGTGGTGTATATCATTGGCTAAAGGGATATGACTTCTCACAAATAGGGGGAGATTGTTGGGTATATTGGAAAATGTGTACCTGATTTAGAGAAGCCTCACTTAACTCAATTATATACATCAAGGTGTATTTGATGTTATTTTGAGTTTATATGTGCAGGTTAAGAATGTGCTAGAATGCAGGAAAAATATTCTAAGTCCATGTGTTGACACCTGAGGAAGCTGTGTCGACACTTCAGTAAGATTGTGTCGACACTTGGAAATAGCTATGTTGACACTTCAGAGAATTTGTGTCGACACCGGGAGGCAGTGTCGACACACAGAAGATTATAGTCGACATCGACTGTGTCGACACTGGGAGGCAGTGTCGACACAAAGAGGCAGAGTCGACAACAACTGTGTCGACACCTGGAGGTAGTGTCGACACACACTATGTTCTGAGTCTATATCAACTGTGTCGACACACAGGACTTGTGTCGACACACAGCTGAGTCTAGACCAAGTTGATTGCTGATGAATGGTGAAGTGTTTGTGTCGACATAAATAATCAGTGTCGACACCTTCTCAAGATGCAGTATCAAGAAGCTGTGTCGACATCAAGGCATCTTTGTCAACATCACCAAAGGCTGTGTCGACACTTAAGTCACTTGTGTCGACACATATTGACAGATGGTCTCGACACTTTATGACAAACAGACTCGACGCTTTGCTGACAGAGTCAAAGGCTCAAGAACTGTTTGAAGACTTGACAGCTGTGGGTTATGATAGGTTTACTGAAGCTGTCAGACTTGTCAGAAGTTAGTTATAAACTAGATCAGCCGGTTACCATGGATGAAGTCTATAAAGATATGGATTCAGAAGAAGAACAAACAACAACATAGAGAAGACAAGTATTGTCACCACTAACACAATTAGAGATTAATCTCTGATCAAGAAAGTACAAGTAACAAAGAAAAAGATCTTCATGAGAAGATCTAAGAAGACGTTCTGAAGTAGTTTACTATTCAGATTCTGTCTAAGTGGAATTCAATCAAGAATTAAGAAGTATTTTCAAGAGGTTTGGATAGAGAGAGATCCAGCTATTTGAAGACAAGGAGGAGACATTCACAGGTCTCTCAAGAAGAAGATACTGAACTAATCTGTCAAGAAGATTCAGATCTATTTCTGAAGTCTAAGAAGGAAGCTGCAAGTCAGTTTTATTCAAAGGAAATCAACCCAACTAAGTTCAGATTCAAGAAGCTTTGAAGAAAGCTAAGATCAAGTTGATTTCAGCCATCAGCCTCTTCAAGAAGCTGATCAAGAAAGTTCTTATCCCTTCTCTCTAAACAGGGGTAAGATATTATAAAATTCCTTTTCAAATTCTGTAGGATCTATTCATAGATCTGAGTTGTAAGCCTATTTTATAAAGGCTGGGTGTAGGAAATTTATTCTCTGAGGTAGGGCTGTTTATGCCTGAGTTGTAGGAGAAGGTATTCTCTGAGCTGTAGGCCTTGTGGCAAGGCTGAGGTAGGGTTGTTTATGCCTGAGTTGTAGGAAAAGGTATTCTCTGAGTTGTAGGCCTTGTGGCAAGGCTGAGGTAGGGCTTGTTAGCCTGAGTTGTAGGAATCCTTTTGGATTCTGAGCTGTAGGATCTGAGGATCTGAGTTAAAGGAATAAGTTAGACCGACTCTAGCATACTGCTAGATAGGTGAAGGGGGAAAGTGGATGTACCCATACCTTGGGGAACCACTATAAATCTGTGTGCAATCTGTGATGTGTGTATGTTTGTGATTGATGTGCTGTGTTTGCTTAGAAATATCAAATTTATTCAAAGAACTGTAGTTATATTCTGCCTTAATTTAAATCAAGGAAAAGTACCTATTCACACCCCCCCCTCTAGGTGTTTAGGTAGTCTTGAAAGTAAAACTATCACTTTGAATTTCTATAAGAGTGCATTTTCTTGGGATGTGTGAACAGTGAAATATCATTACACTACAAAAATCCTCACACATACCTAGAGGCATATTCAACATACACTATACTGTCCAGTCGCACTCAGTAGCTAAGCATCTATAGATTAGACACATTGTGACATAATTAGACAATGTTAATAGGGATTAACAATCCTAAATTAAACATTATGTAATGCCCCTTAATTTGTTACGGTGAAATAGCTCTCGGGATGCTACTGCTCGGCAATAGTGTTAGCATCGGCTATAGTGTAGCTGATTTAATTGCATAGCTCTCTATGAGATACCGCTCGGCGATAGTGTTACCGCTGGCGGTGGTAGACCTTTCGATATAGGCAGCATAATGAAACGTCGAATCACCTACCGCTCGGCGGTAGTATGGTACTGCGAAGCGGTAGTATGCCAGTTACTGGAAGCCACGTGTCGGCGTATGTGTGGAGAGTTTAAACAGTGGGCTTGCCGAACAAGCCACCGTCCGAGGTATCGAGCAGAGGTAGCTTAATCTCGCGCGACGGTAGCACGCTGTAAAAGAAATCTATTTGAATCGTGGCCAGTCGCCAATTTCTAGTGAGATCCAGTGGTAGGAAGTGGTTCTTTTTAGTTTAAGACTGTGAGATGAGGGTTTTTCCTTATTATATCCTAGGGTTTTCCTTTCTAAAGAGTTATAGAGAGGGGAGAGAAAAGGAAGAAGGAGAAGGAGAGATCCCGCCATTGTCGGAGCTTTGGAGCCCCAAATCGCGAGCCAAGTCCAGATCTACGGAGAGCGGCCTGGTGCACTTCTTTCCATCCGTTTGGATTTTTGGATCCATGGCGCCATAGAGAACTTCAAGGGTAATGATTCTCCTCTTAGACAATTGAATTCCTTATTTTTGCATGTTAGAATGGAAACCCCCAAAAACGGGTAGAGAGTGTGAGGTTTCCTTTGGGTCAATACAATGTATCCCCAGTAGGAACTTGTATATAGAGTTCGCAACCGAAATACGAACATAGACATACTGTGTGAAGCCCATTCAGACAAGTCAGTCTTGATTGGTGATGGATTTATGATGGATACGACGGCCCTCAACATGATGGCAATGGTACCGACACACTTACGGATGATGATGCTTCTCCAATCAAAGACGTGCGTCGCCGTGACAACCATTTTGATAAATGCCATCACCGTTACTACCTTCGCCCGCGGCACCATAATAATTAATTAATACATATAATTATTCTATTATAAGTATTAATTAAATATTAATTAAATATTATGATGTTTTCTTTTATTAAATATTTGTTTGTTTGGACAATAATTAATTTTCATGCTTGTGGGCTGCATGTAGCCATTATTATTTGTAAGCCTATAAATAGGCCATATGGTAGTAGGATTTGATTATTGATGATTGATGATAAAGTTTGAAATTTAAAATTTCCCTTGATTTGAAATCTCCTCCTCCCTCTCTCTTTCCTTCTCCTCTCTATTGTCGAAATAGGCTCTCCCTCCCTAAGGTTCGGCCAAACCTTGGAACCGCCGCCCCTCCTCTTTTTCTCCTCCCTCTTGGCCGTCAGCCACCCCCACTCCTCCACTAAGATAAACCGACCCTCTCTCACCCTTGCCTCCTCTAGTTTCGGCAACCAAAAGGTTCACCACCTTTTCTCTGTCTCCCTCAAGTGGTCGGCCAAGAGCAAGAAGACTAGGCCTTATGGAACTCCAATTCGGCGTGACGCAAGGAAGGCGGACAAGTTTCTCTCCATCCGGCGTGGCTCCAGTGGGACAGTTGAAGGGCAATCACAACTTGCGTATATCTAACTCCGAGATCTATTTCCGAGCAGGGCAATGAAATTTCTACATCCTTGAGACTTATTTTCCCTCTAGATAATTTTTGTAGTGGAAAACTTTGGCATGAAATTTTGATAGCGTTGAAATCATCGTGGTCTTTCTTGAACGTTTTGTGTTTATTTTAATTTTATTTAAGTTCTTAAGGTTTGGCGAGGCTCGATTCTTTTTGTTGTGAGAGATCTACCATTTTTCGAATCGTATTTTTTTTGGTGGATCTCTTTTGGTACAACACCACTCGGTCAGACCCAATATTGGTCCTTTTTAGCTTGATCGGATATCGGCCTATAGCCTTTGTTCGATCCCTAATGGTTTGTCTATCCATACATTAGCATCGATCGGATTGTTAAAATTGCAAACGTGAGTGCTGCGAATAATTTTTGTGCGAAACACAAATTAATTGGAACGTTGAGAGAGAGTCATTTAGTCATTTAAAATTCGTGTCGCGCGTACAAACCTGCATCAATTTGGTATCAGAGGGAGGTTCATGTCAATTTCCTAATTGGCACCCTCCCCATCTTGCCCTGTTCATCGACAAGCACTTGTCTAGCACGGCGATTTTGTCAAAAATTATAAAAAAACAAAAAAAAATTCCTTTGGTTGCCAATAGCGGTCTAGATTTCTTAGTTTCCTGCAAAAAATCAAAAAAAAATTAATAGTCTCTTTATTATTTTTATTAATAAAATATAAAAAATTTATTTTTACCTTAGATAGTAAGTGGGAATAATTCTTTTCATTGTCTTATTAGGCCTGAACTACTGTTTTGCATGCGCACTAGATTAGGAACTGAGTATACCCTGTCTTCCTCCCAAATGGCGGACGAGCGGGATGCGGGTCACAGTTCCACAGTGATTGATGAACTCCTTCAGGAGCTCACAGATCAATTGATAGAGATTAGGGAGATGATTCACGAAATCCGAATAAACCAAGCCGCTCCCCGTAATCAGGCCGCCCACCTACGTGATGAAAGGAATAATAATCACCATAATGATCCTGTTCCGCGAGCACCTTTTCAAAATAATCGGTAACCATTTGAGTTTGATATTACTACGGCGGTACGAGTCAAACCCCATCGTATGATGGCCTGGGAGAACCCCAAGTCTTTTTAGACTGGGTTATTGAGATGGAGTGTTATTTTGAGTGGCACAGCCTGACTGATGAAAATAAGGTGAGAGTAGCGAGGATTAAGCTTTTGGGTCGCGCTAAGATATTCTGGATGAATGAGGAATAACGTCTAGGTACGGTGAATGGAGGCTTATCACCAATTGGTTGGGCAGCCATGAAGACTATGTTGACTGATCAGTACATCCCCACATATCATCGGACAAAGATGTTTGATGAGTTAGCGACACTTAAGCATGGGAATCGATCGGTCTCTGAATACATGAGTCTTTTCAAGGATATGATGGTTAGGTGTGATGTTAGGGAGATGCCAGAGATCATCCTATCTAGATTCCGTAAGGGGATCAACCCCAACATTCAGAGTAAGCTACTGCGATATGGTCACACTGATTTGAGCACCACTTTAATGTCACATTGGATATTGAAAAATACAATGTTTTCAAGTCCAAGAATCGATCCTTTCAGAAGGATAAGTGCAAGTCCATCTTAGGACAACCCCCTTCATTCACACCTAAGGAAAAGGGTAAGTTTCGGTCGCATGACTCGAACTCGATAGTTATAACGGCTAGGAATATTAAGAATCCTACTAGCGAGAGAGTACCCCGTGGGCAGGATTAACAAAACGAACGCTACCTGTTTTGACTGTGAGATCCAGGGACATTATGCTAGTGAATGACCTAATAAACCCAAGCCTCTAGCCTTTTTAGATACCTCAATGGAGCCTGCCGAGATAGTATATCAGGCTAGCGAAGATTCCGAGTCGGAGGGCGTGCCTAGTGATTTAGACGATGATAATTATATGATGGTGATTAGGTGTATCTTAGCAACTCCACGTGCGTCGGATGAATGGAACAGAACTAATATATTTTCATTAAATTTTAAAAGTGGAAGAAAATGGTGTAAGCTAATAATCGATAGCAGTAGTTGTATGAACGTAGTGTCAGAAAGTGTGGTGTTACGGATGTTATTAACCACCGAACCACACCCTCACCCTTACAAGGTTGCTTGGGTAAATAAGACATCCCTTCTGGTCTCGATGCATTGTTTGGTACCTCTTACCATCAAGGCTTATTCTGAAAATATTTGGTGTGCCGTCATCCCCATGGATGCCTGTCATGTGTTATTGGGACGCCCATGGCTTTATGATCATGATGTTACCCACTTTGGTCGAGCTAACACTTATGAATTTAAATTTAATGGAAAGACAATAATTTTAAAACCCACTCCGCCTAAGGATCCTTCGGTCCCCTCTAAGGATACGATTGTCCCGGTCGAAAAGAGAGCGTTAAGTCTGATAGGTAAGAAGGAGTTTGCGCGTAATACCTTTATGGATGGTGTCATAAATGCGTTAGTTTGTTTGCAAGTTAAGGAAGATGCGTCGTCATTTGAGAGTTTACCACTGGTGTTGAGGAAACTCTTAGAAGAGTTTAAGGATGTGTATTCAGACGACCTACCATCCGAGTTACCCCCCATGCGGGACATCCAACATGCGATAGATTTCATCCCGGGTTCCTCATTGCCCAACCTTCCTCACTATCGGTTAAACCCTTCCGCACACTTAGAGTTACAAACCCAAATTTCATATTTATTACAAAAGGGGTTCATCCGTCATAGCAAGAGTATGTGTGGCGTACCCGCCTTACTTGCTCCTAAGAAAGACAGCTCTTGGAGGATGTGTGTGGATAGTAGAGCCAAAAATAAAATTACTATTAAATATCGATTTCCCATCCCTCGCTTGGATGATTTATTGGACATGTTAGCTGGAGCCACGATTTCCTTGAAATTAGATCTTAGAAGTGGCTACCATCAGATCTGAATTAGGGAAGGTGAAGAGTGGAAGACTGCCTTTAAATCTAAGGAAGGGCTCTACGAGTGGTTAGTTATGCTATTTGGACTTTCCAATGCCCCGAGCACATTTTCTAGGAAGATGACTCACGTCTTTCAACTTTATATGGGAAAATTCATAGTAGTGTACTTTGATGATATTCTTGTATTTAGTACTTCTATAATCGATCATGAGTCACATTTGAAGATTATCCTTACCACGTTGAGGTCGGAGAAATTATTCGTTAATATTAAAAAGTGTACTTTTCATGTGTCATCTGTAGAGCTCCTTGGTTATATTGTGAGTTCGGAGGGCATACATGTAGACCCTAAGAAGGTCCAAGCCATTAAGGATTGGTTGGAGCCTGCCAATATTTGGGATGTTCGGAGTTTTCACAGTCTAGCTACATTTTATCGCCGATTTATTAGAGATTTTAGTAGTATCATGGCCCCCATTACAGAGTGCATGAAAAAGGGTGATTTTACATGGACGAAATCAGCCGCTAAAGTGTTTCAAATAATTAAATCGCGCATGTCGGAAGCTCCTCTTTTGCGATTACAGAATTTTAATAAGGTTTTTGAGTTATCATGTGATGCATCAGGAGTTGGTATTGGTGGTGTATTGAGTCAGGAAGGTCATCCTATTGGATACTTTAGTGAGAAACTCACAGGGCCAAAATTGAATTATTCTAATTATGATAGAGAGTTTTATGCGGTCATTAGGTGCCTCCAACATTGGCGGCATTACTTACTTCCTAAGGAATTTGTTATTTTATCTGATCATGAGGCTTTGAAATTTATTAACTCCCAAACTAAAGTTAGTCCAATACATGCCAAATGGGTCTCCTATCTTCAGGAGTACACATTTATAATAAAACACCTTAAGGGAACTCTCTACCGCATAGCCGACACTCTTAGTCGTATATCTCTATTATTATCTACGCTATAAGTTAAGGTGATTGGGTTCGATAGAATTAAGGATGAGTATGTCCATTGTTCGGATTTCAAGGAAATCTATTTATCCACTCAAGACAACTTGCCCACGACCATTTCATCCTTTTATATTTGTGACGGTTATTTATTCAACCATTCGAAGCTATGTATTCCACGTTCTTCCCTACGTCATTTCATCGTTTGGGAATTGCATAGCGGTGGGTTAGGTGGACATTTTGGCCGTGACAAAACCATCGCATTTGTAGAAGACAAGTTTTATTGGCCTAGTCTTAAGTCAACAGTTCATAAAATCATGGGAAGTTGTCGAGCGTGCCAATTAGCTAAGGGTAATAAAACAAATACGGGACTTTATACCCCTCTTTCGATTCCTTCCATTCCCTGGGAAGACATTAGTATGGATTTTATTCTAGGACTGCCTGTCACGTTTAGACGTCATGATTTTATTCTAGTAATAGTAGATCGGTTTTCCAAAATGGCTTATTTTATTGCATGTAATAAAAACAACGATGCGTCACATATTGCAAAATTATTTTTTAAGGAAGTAGTTGGACATGGGGGCGTTCCTAAGACAATAGTGACTGATAGGGATGTAAAATTTACTAGCTATTTTTGGAAGACCCTTTGGAAAATTATGGGCACCAAACTTTTGTTTTCTTCGACCTACCATCCACAGACGGATGGACAAACAGAAGTGGTAAACAGCAGTTTGGGTAATTTGCTTCGTTGTCTTGTCGGTGACCACAAGGGTACATGGGACCTAATCCTTCCCCATGCTCAGCTAGCTTATAATAATTCAAAAAATAGGTCCACAGGTCTGTCACCAAATGAAATTGTGCACAGATATAAAGCACCAGTGCCACTTGACTTGATTATATTACCTCCATCTTATAAGTCAAGTCAATTCGCACAAGAGTTTGCCTTTCATGTCCACAATTTGCATAAGCACATCAAAGACACGTTAGCCATACAATATGCGACTTATCAATCTCATGATAACGTACATAAGTGGGCGTCTAACTTAAAAATTGGCGATTTATTCATGGTGTGTCTCATCCCTGAACAGTTGCCTTCGGGCACCATAAAAAAGTTAACGAATCGGCGAGCTGGTCCATTTCGAATCTTAAAGAAATTAGGAGAAAACGCATTTCTATTAGAGTAACCCACTAATTGGGGAATTTCCCCTATTTTCAAAGTTTCGGATTTAATGTCTTATGTTTCTCTACCACTTGAATTGTCTGCCTGTCCGTTTGGGTCCACTGAAATTTCTAATGGGTTTGGGGGTGAGTTTGTTCCTGGATCGCTCTCTACATCGGTCTCCACTAGTGGTACGTTGAATGTTGATGCAGAAACTTTTTCTCCTTCTTTGATTAATGCTTTTCCAAGGTTCCCCAGGACCACCTTTTTGCCAGACAAGATTCTCCGAGTTGAGGTGCTCTCCTCTCCAAGTGGTGACATTCTTCGCTACTTTATTCGATGGCGTGATCGTCTAGCTTCTGATGATTCGTGGCTTCCTAAAATGGAGGTGTCTCTTTTGGATGGTGCTCTTCTACGATAGTACAATGAAGACAACTCATCAGTGATGAGTACTTTCGAGCGAGGGAGGATTGATGGAGATGATGACCCTCAACATGATGACGATGGTACCAGCATGCTTACGGATGATGGTGCTTCTCCAATCAAAGATGTGTGTCACCGCGACAAACATTTTGATAAATGCCATCGCCGTTACAACCTTCGCCCACGGCGCCATAATAATTAATTAATACATGTAATTATTCTATTATAAGTATTAATTAAATATTAATTAAATATTATCAGGTTTTCTTTTATTAAATATTTGTTTGTTTGGACAATAATTAATTTTCATGCTTGTGGGCTGCATGTATCCATTATTATTTGTAAGCCTATAAATAGGCCATATGGTAGTAGGATTTGATTATTGATGATTAATGAAAAAGTTTGAAATTTAAAATTTCCCTTATTTGGAATCTCCTCCTCCCTCTCTCTTTCCTTCTCCTCTCTATTGCCGAAATAGGCTCTCCCTCCCTAAGGTTCGGCCAAACCTTGGAACTGCCACCCCCCCTCCTTTTCTCCTCCCTCTTGGCCGTCGGCCACCCCCACGCCTCCACCAAGATAAAATGACCCTCTCTCACCATTGCCTCCTCTAGTTTCGGCCACCAAAAGGTTCACCACCTTTTCTCTCTCTCCCTCAAGTGGCCAGCCAAGAGCAAGAAGAATAGGCCTTATGGAACTCCAATCTGGCGTGACGCAAGGAAGGAGGACAAGTTTCTCTCCATCCGGTGTGGCTCCGGTGGGACCGTTGAAGGGCGATCACCACTTGTGTAGATCTAACTCTGAGATCCATTTCCGAGCGGGGTAACGAAATTTCTACATCCTTGAGACTTATTTTCCCTCTAGATAATTTTTGTGGTGGAAAACTTTGGCGTGAAATTTTGATAGCGTTGAAATCATCATGGTCTTTCTTGAACGATTTGTGTTTATTTTAATTTTATTTAAGTTTGCAAGGTTTGGCGAGCCTCGTTTCTTTTTGTTGGGAGAGATCTACCATTTTTTGAATCGTATTTTTTTGGTGGATCTCTTTTGGTACAACTCCGCTCGTTCGGACCCAATATTTGTCCTTTTTAGCTTGATCGGATATCGGCCTATAGACTTTGTTCGATACATAACGGTTTGGCTATCCGTACGTTAGCATCGGATTGTTAAAATTGTAAACGTGAGTGCTACGAATAATTTCTGTACGAAACGCAAATTAATTGGAACGTTGAGATAGAGTCATTTAGTCATTTAAAATTCGTGTCGCACGTACAAGCCTGCATCAATTTAATACTCTTTGTATACCTGAGAAGACTCCGTGATTTATGCTATTTTTGGGTTTTGAGTGTTGTAGAGTACTGTAGGGAGTCATGGAGGCTAACTCCAGGAAATTCCTGAAAAAAAGGATAGAGTCAAAGTTTTGTCAGCTACCGCCCTGTAATTTACTACCACTGGCGATAGAGCCCAGTCAGTTGTTTTGTGGTTATGAAGCTTGTGTCCATGAGACAATGTGGGTACCATGTTGAGCTATTAAGCCTAAAGTGCCTAGCTGCGGTGGATATGAGTGCCAGCCTTGAAACATATTGGGGTTATGTATGTTTGATGCGTCAAAGGGGAGGTTGACCTGCATCTTGTCTTTTGCTTTTACTGCCTTGGCTTTCGGCGATTGCATGGCGATTTGAGTAATGAGAAATAGCTTATCTATACCTGTGCTATATCGCTCTTATACTAGATTTCCTAAGGAATTGGCTTTCGTCACTTGCATAGTGAGAGTCTTAGGCTATTGGCCGAAAATACTGGAAATGCTCAAAGTTACCATCGGTCTAGGACTGAGGATGGTGTTGGGACCCTGGGAATCTAGTACACCGATAATTTTCCCTTAGTGTACGGGACGTGTGGCCTTGTGTGCCAACATATGTGATGGTTGAGATTTATATATATATTGCCATTCTGATGTTTGCAGGGAAGGAGCACCGTCGCCCCAAGTAAGGGGTGGGGTCATTATAATTTGCACATCTAAAGCTGACTATTGCCATGTTTGCCACATCTTGGTGGACTGTCCCTATGCAGGTGTTGGAGAGCTAAGCGGGAAGTAGCGGGCTGAATCCCCTTTGCACTATACGGGCCCTTGTAGGCCAAGGGAAGTGTTTACTTTTTGTCATATGTGATCGGCATATGTGCTGATGTATGTAAAATACTTTTGTGAAGGAAATATTGTAAGGCCTTAAGGCCAAAATCTTTGTGTATTTTGGTTATCAATCCTACTTGTTGGTTAATTGATATTCTTGTATTTTGGGTTCTTATTACTCTAAAATCTTCTATTATAATGCAACTCTTAGTTAGGATACGTGAATATTTTGGTCTCAATGCAACACTCCACTAACTGTACGTGGAATATGGCGTAGGGCCTCGACCTGACCTTCCGATATATTCTTTGGAACGAGCAGGGGTATTACAATTAGGTATCAGACTCTAGGTGTCGTTCTGTTGTTCACTGATTTTGTTGATGAATTCTTTTTAAAGGGTGGAGTGTACGTGTGTGCGTCACCTTAAAAACCTAAAAATAACATGTAAATGTCCACCTAGGAATTATAAACACACATGAAACATACTAAAAACATTGTTTACGGAACTTGAGTGTTCCTGTGATTGCTATTTTGCAAATTTACTAATCACTTAATTGGGTGTCTCATGATTATAGGTGACTAGTTGGGGTGTGGGATAGTCATGATCCCGACTCTTTATGGTGAGTGGGGAGCCTATTGGTGTGCCTGTACCTCCTCCTTCAGCGGAGAAAATATAGTTTGTTGTTGAAGCCATATTTGTACTGATCAATGCGCAACTAGGAGGGCAAGTATAGCCTCCTACCCTTGTGGTTGCCCCTGTGCAGGTTGGCATAGCTGAGCAGTGAGTAGCGAGACGAGATTTAGAATAGCAGTTTATACCTTCTATCAGCAATACCAGATCCTAAGTTTGGAGCAGGGAGAGTACACGGTTGATGAATACCTGTGTGAATTGATTAGGCTGAGACAATATGCAGAGTTTATGTTTGAAATGAACAGTCTAAGGCCAACAAATTTTATGATGGCTTGTGTAATGATTTACCACTATTACTGGTTAGTCCAAAGTTAATTGGATTCCACGTCTTGGTAATTGCAGCCAGATCATTGGAAATAGATTTGTAGAAAGTCAGATCAAAGCAAGAGTTCAAAGTGCTAAACTTTTTAAAGTATAACCGCCATAAGTGGAAGAAGAAGTTTAGTATGTTGGAGTCAACTTCATTTGCTGTTATAGAAACAAGGAGAAGGCAAGGTTCTTATATTTGCTTTACTTGTGGTAAGTTAGGCCATCTTGCTCGAGAGTGTCACAGTGTCTTTCCAACGACGGTTATAAAGGTGGGTGCTTCTTTTGTGGAGAACAAGAAGTCCAGATATTCTAGGTCAGCTTCTTCTTTAGTCTCTAGAGCGACTACTGAGCAAGGTCTGCTCACTTGTTATAATTGTGGCAAGGTTGGACACTATGCTAAACAATGTTGCAGTAGCGCTCAAAGGAGAGAGAAAAAGGCAGGAGCATCTTATTCCAAGAAAGGGAAAAAAAGTGGAGTTAACTGCATCCCCGAGTACTCCAGCTTAGCCAAGGGTCTGTCACCCTGACAATGTTGTGATGGGTATGAGTTAGTATATAGCATTTAGTATGTTAAGATCATTGTACCTTGTTTATGTATGCATTCTTGGCATGTTACTATCTAAGTTCAAACTCGTTGTTCACCTATCCAGTAAGAACACTCTTTGACTTGTGTTATCTACGGACTTGTGTCATTTATTAAAGTGCTTTTATTAGTATTAAGGATGAGGTTGGGATAATGTTGCCTTATTGGTATAGGGTGAATGCGGGTAAGGATAATTGTGTTAAGGCATGGTTAGAAAATCAAGAGCTCGACTTGGAAGCATCAATGCTACCGATTTTAGAGTATGATGTGATCTTTTGCATAGAACTGACTCTCGAAGCAGCGTGCGTGCATCGATTGCAATCTTAAGGAGGTCAAGCTATGGCAGAATAATGATCATGAGACTATCTTCTCTGGTATGAAGGGATCAAGCAAGATACTAATGTCTGCTCTCCAAGTAGTCAAGGCAGTCTGCAAGGGCGCGGAGTTATTCTTCATGCTAGTGGAGGTTTCAAATCCTAAGCCCAGTTTGAGTAGCATTCTTGAAGTATCGGAGTTTGCTGGCGTATTACCAAAAGATCTCCCTGGAGATCCACCTTAGAGAGAGATTGATTTCAGTATTGAGCTAGTGCCAAGTTCCAAGCCTGTATCATGCTCCCTGTACTATTTAGCATCAAAGGAGATGGCAGAACTAAAAGTTCAGTTATAAGAATTATTAGAGCAAGGTTATATATGCCCGAGTTCATCACCTTGAATTACACCGGTCTTTTTTGTGAAGAAAAATGATGGAAGCCTGTGTTTGTGTCTCGATTACTAAGAACTGAATAAGCTAGCAGACAAGAATATGTATCTGATTTCGAGAATCGAGGATCTATTCGATCAGCTAGTTGGGTTGACTGTGAATTCCAAGCTGGACTTAAAGTCTGGTTTTTACCAGTTGAGAATCAGGGAATGTGATATTCCCAAAATAGCATTCAACACGCGTTATGGGCATTACGAGTTCATGGTTATGTCATTCGGACTAACTAATGCGCCTTCGGTGTCTATGGATTTGATGAACAGAATGTTCAGGGAGTATTTTGACCAGTTCATGATTGTCTTCATTGATTATGTCCGTGTGTACTCTCAGTCGGAAGAATATCATGGGATCACTTACGCATCATTTTGGAAACCCTGAGGAGGAGTCAGTTGTATGTCAAGTTCTCAGAGTGTGAGCTTTGGTTTTCATCAGTAGCGTTCCTTTATCATGTGGTCAGTGGAGAGTGAGTTGCGGTGGATCTGGCTAAGATAGCTGTGATACAGGAGTGGCATGGGTTGTCTACGGTGGTGGAAGTCCAAAGTTTACTAGGACTTGTCGGCTACTATAGGCGCTTCGGAGAGAACTTCTCACTGATGAGGAAGGATAAAAAGTTTGTTTGGTCTCCAGCGTGCGCACAAGCTTTTTGAGGAATTGAAGAATCGGTCCACCTATTCTATACTCGCCATGTGGTATGGAGTACTATGAAATCTATAGTTACGCCTCAAGGAGTGACTTAGGCTATGTTCTTCTTCAGCACGGGAAGGTTATTACGTATGTCTCTTGCCAATTGAAAGTGCATGAGAGGAACTATCAGGTTTTCGATTTGGAGTTGGTGGCTGTGATATTCGCTCTCAAGCTTTGGCGGCACTATTATATGGCGCGAAGATTGGTATCTTTACGAACCATAAGAGTCTAAAGTACCTAATAGATCAGAAGGATTTGATCTTGCAACATCGAAGGTGAATGGAGTTTCTTAGGGACTACACCTTCAACATTCATTGTATTCCGGGTAAGGGAAATATTGTTGCGAGCGCATTGAGTAGAAGGGCATATGCACAGGTCAATTGGATTTTGATACATGTTGAGCATCTAATTAGTGACTTGGAAGCCTTGAGAGTCTCTTTCGTCGAGAGAGGAGTAACGACGAATTCATACTTTAAATGGACGGAGGTGCAATGCAACCTTATAGACAGAACACGAAAGGCGTGTGAGCTTGATGAAAGCATGAAGCGCTTTGTGGCTGAGACCGTGGATGGGTCTAATGCAAAGTTTTCTTATGAAGACGGACTTTTGCAGAAAGACAACTGTATAAGTGTCCCAAGGTGTGGCACTTTACAAGAGGAGTTAATGTGCAAGGCAAACTTTTCAAAGTACTCGGCCCACCCAGGGAGCACAAAGATGTTCATAGATATGAGAAAACTATTCAGGTGGCTAGGAATAAAGAAAGAAATAGCTCATTATCTGGGGAAGTGTCAAACTTGTGCCCTAGTGAAGGCTAAATGTCAAAAACATGGTGGTTTCCTGAAGTCGTTACCAATCTCGAAGTGTAAGTTTGATGACATATCTATAGATTTCATATACGGCTTGCAAAGATCACAGAAAGGGAACGATACCGTCTAGGTAATCATAAACCGTTTGACAAAGGTATCACGCTTCATCCCAAATTGGAAGGATGATTTAGTGGAAAATCTAGTAAAGCTTTATGTGGATAATATAGTATGATTGCATTGTGTGCCCCGTAGCATCGTAAGTGACCGTGATGGGCGTTTCACTTAAAATGATTGGAGGCTAGTCCGCCAACTATTGGGAACCAAGTTGAAATTCAGTACGGCCTTCCATCCTAAAACTGATGGGAAGACCAAAAGGACCAATAGGATAATGGGGGACATACTTTGTATGTGCGCTTTGGATTTTGGAAAGCGGTAGGAGGATCATCTCTTTATAATCGAGTTCACTTATAACAACTACTACCAAGCGAGTATATGAATGGCGACCTTTGAGGCCCTTTATGGTAGAAAGTGTCATACCCCCCTTGGCTTGGGTGGAGACAGGCAAAACTAAATTGTTTAAGCAAAAGGGAGTTAAAGATGCTACTTCAACCATATGAACAATCTGGGATCGATTGTTTATCGATCAGGATAGGAAGGCCAAATACTACAACGCCAAGCACCTTAACATCAAGTTATTTGTAGGCGACTGGGTTTATTTAAAAATCGATCCATTCAATAGCGTGTTGAGGATTCAAAACTTGAAGAAGTTGAGTCTGCAATACCTTGAACTGCTTGAAGTTGTGGAGTGTTTTGGTGAAGCTGCCTATCAGCTCACTCTTTCGACAAAGTTGAGTAACTTGCACGATGTGTTCCACATATCTATTTTTTGGAAGTCATTGAAAGAGCCTACTCAAGTAGTTGTGGCTGATCAAGTGTCCTTCGATGATGGACTAAAGACTAGGATCAAGCCTATCCGCATCAAGGACACAAAAGTTAAATAGATGCGGATAAGAATGATCCGAATAGTCAAAGTCTATTGGCACAATTGGGTATATGAAGAGTTTTCCTAGGAGCAGGAGCAATCTATGCTTGAGGAGTTCCCCGAGGTATTATGTTAAGGCACCATTCTAGTTTTTGCTTATATTTTGATGTTTCCTTTCATTCTGGAAGTTTTTGATGAACTTTATCTGAGGGGTGGAGATTTGTAATGCCCCCGAATTTGTTGTTTAGAAATAGCTCTCGGGATGCTATCGCCTAGTGGTAGTGTATCTGATTTAATTATATAGCTCTCGATGAGATACCGCCTAGCAGTAGTGTTACCATTGGGATTAGTGGACCTTTCGATATAGGTGGTGTAACGACACGTCGAATCGCCTACCTCTCGGCAGTAGCATGGTATCACGCGACGGTAGTGTGCTAGTTACTAGCAGCCACGTGTCGGCGTATGTGTGGAGAGTTTAAATGGTGGGCTTGCCGAACAAGCCACCGTCTGAGATATCGAGTAGCGGTAGCTTGATATTGCATTGTGGTAGCACGCTGTAAAAGAAATCTATTTGAATCGTGGCCATTCGTCAATTTCTAATGAGACGGATGGTGGGGTGTGGTTCCTGTTGGTTTAAGGTCGTGAGGTGAGGGTTTTTCCTCATTCTATCCTAAGGTTTCTCTTTTTAAAGAGTTGGAGAGAGGGGAGAGCAAAGGAAGAAGGAAAAGGAGAGATCCTGCCATTACCGGAGCTTCGGAGCCCCAAATCCCGAGCCAAGTCCAGATCTACGAATAGCGGCCTGGTGTGGTTCTTTCTATTCACTTGGATTTTTGGATCCATGACGCCAAAGAGAACTTTAAGGGTGACAATTATCCTCTTGTACAAATGAAGTCCTTATTTTTGCATGTTAGAATGGAAACCCACACCAACGGGTAGAGAGCGTGAGATTTCCTTTGGGACGATACAATGTATCCCTGGTAGAAACTTGCATATAGAGTTTGGAACCAAAGTACGAACATAGGCATGTTGTGTGAAGCCCATCCGGACAAGTTGGTATGGATTGGTGTTGGATTTAATGCTTTTTGTATGCCAGAGAATTCTTCGTGATTTATGTTGTTTTTGGGTTCTGAGTGTTGTGGTGAGTTATAGGGAGTCCTGGAGGCTAACTCCAGGAAATACCTGGAAAAATGGACAGAGTCAAATTTCTATCATATACCACCTGGTAGTAGTGCTACCACTGGTTGTAGCGCATAGTGGGTTGTTTTATGGTTATGAATCCTATGTCCATGTGATAAGGGGGTTGCATGTTGAGCTGTTGAGCCTAGAGTGCCTAGCTGCGGTGGTCGTGAGTGCCAGCCTTGAAACATAACAGGGTTATGTATGTTTGATATGGGAAAGGGGAGGCTGACTGTCACAACCTGCATTTTATCCGAATTTAAATTTATATCAGAGTAAGAGAAAACACGTGACGTGATGCCACGCCGTGCAGGGGATAACTACAGACGCTCAGTCAAGACTCTAACTCTACATTTTATAAGAAATTCATAAGTTATTATCAAGAAAATCCAGTTTAAGTTTAATTGATTAGTCGTATCCCTCGGCTCAGTGGATCACTAGTCCACCATTTAAATATAATTATACGTTGCAAAAAATACTTTGCTTTTAATGATTAACATCCTACATGAGCATATACATCCACATAGGACAACTCGCGGTATGTATGATGCTAGTTGAAATATAGTGACTTTAGCTTTAAAAGATGACATATATGAGGTAGTGAAAATGATACTGTTATAATTTAAAATATCTAACATGTAACCTAACATAAAACCTTTCCAGAGAGCAAGTAAATCAAATAAGTCATAAAGGAAGACTTAGCTACTAGCAAGTATTTAACGTTAAACAAAATGTCGTGGGCATCAACAACCTGACACAAACCCACCAAAATAATGTATGTTTGAACTAAAGGAAAACAAACAACAACTACCTCACAATCGGTGAGGAAGAGACAACTTCCAGCGACATCAGAGAGCACCAGGACTGATTCGGTCGCTCCTCACCCTCAAGAAGCTGGCTCAGCTCTTTCCCTTCCCTCATCTTCTTCTGCTATGCAGTCTGCTTCAGTTGAAGTTCCATCAACTTCAGCTGAAGTACAACTTTCTCCCTCTCCTGATAGAGAAATAACCACGGTTGTTCTTCCTTCCCCTCCAGCATCTCCTCTTCCTTCTCATCTGGCTAGGATATCTGCTCCTAGTTTTGATCTGTTAGGATCTGAGAGGATTCCAACACCTCCTCAGTCCCCTATTCATTCTCCAGTTAACACTCCTGTTAACTCTCCAGCTCCATCTCCCATTCGATCTCCAGTTAACACTACAACCATCTCTACTGCATCTCCATCCACTACACTTCCATCATCTTTTGAGATCACCCCAGCATTCATTTCTGGCATTCTGGAGTTGATTACCCCTTCAATCAAAATCATGATTGAAGAGGCAATTGCTCCACTTGCCTCCTCCATTGCCTCCTTGACTGCTTCCATCCAATTTCTTTCTAAATCTGCTGAGCCCTCTTCTTCAAGGGGCCTGGTTTCAGTTTCCACTGAAATCAGGCAGGGGGAGATGTTCTGTGAAGATGCCTTAGAGCCTCCAGCCTCCCTTCCAGCAGTTCAAGAAAAGTCTGATGCAGTACAAGATCAAGATCAATCAGGTTCAGTGTTGTCTGACAAAGATATATCTGATGCTATTATGCTATCTGAATTTGCTGTGAAAGTTTGCTTAGAAGATCTCACCACTCCCGTGGTTGCCCATTTCCTAGAAGGGATTATTACATCCTACCTAGATGAATCTTGGGAGTTGGTCAAGTATGAAGGTAATTCACTCATCCGCTTTATTGACGAGTCAATTAATTTGATAGCATGCGAATACCTAGAAGGAATGATTTTTGCTTATTTAGCAGATCTGTGTTCATAATTCTACAGATTATATTAAAGAAGATTTAGCTGCTCAGATTATAGTCATTGTTTCAGAAGCTGCTCAAGATATTCCTGATATTCAAGTATATCCAGAATTGGATTCTTTTTTAGA
Source organism: Platanthera zijinensis (assembly GCA_039513925.1). Lineage (NCBI taxonomy): Eukaryota > Viridiplantae > Streptophyta > Magnoliopsida > Asparagales > Orchidaceae > Platanthera > Platanthera zijinensis. Next base: position 167,051,031 of record CM077080.1, read on the forward strand.
TGACATAGAAGATGTGTCTGAAATTCAAGAAAAGAAAGCAAGAGATGCTTGGAATCAAAGAGTTCAATCTTTGTTAGAGGAAAAAGAAAAAGATTTGCAAGTTGAAAAGTCAACTGTTTGGGATGACTCCCCAAGTCTTGATTTAGATTTCCTTCTGGCTCAGGATGCCATAGAAGAAGAAAAAGAGAAAGCTGCTTTGAAGGAAAAGGCTGTTTCTGAAGCCTATGATCCATATGACAATCCTCCATCATCTCACTCTGATGATGAAGATGATTCTGATTTGTCTGAAAATTCAAAGAGAAAGAAAGCTGCTCAAAAGAAAAGAAAAGTCGTTGCTCCTCCTCCTCCCAATCGAGAAAATGATACTTCATATTACATTCTTAAAGGAATTGAACCCAAATAAAAAGAATTTCAGCATTGGATGTGGTTCTCCAAGAACCAGCAGAAAGAGAGAAAGAGAACTAAGAGATATGACTCTCCTGCTTCCAGATGGACACCCAGAGGTCCTCCTCCACCTCCCAGTGCAGGAGCCTCTGGCAACCTCTCTGCTAATCCATCTGCCTCTTCTGGAAAATCTGCACCTTCTCAGCCTCAGCCAAGGAAAAGCTCTCAAAGTTCCCAAGGCAGATCGTATTCTGGTTCTCAAAGACAAGTGAAGGAGGTTGTGTTTCAAAGACCAACTTTTTCTCCTCCTCCTTCTCCAAAGAAAAGAGTTCCATCTCCAATGCCAGTACAGTCTGAAAAAGTTATTTCAAAAGGTAAGTAGTTTATTTTGTTTTAAAATTCTAGCAAGAACTTTTGCTAAGTCTGCTCCCATGTCTTATTTAGTTAATCAAGATAAAGAATCAGATGTTACTCCTCCTGAGTCTGTTTATGAAAGTCCTGAGCTTGATCCTAACTTTAGGATGGCTCGTTTTCACGATTTGGTTGGAGCAGCTCAAATCAGAAAAGCAAAAGCTGAAGGAAAAGATACTACTGGTTTAACCACCATGTCTACATTCAGAAAGAAAGAGTTCGAAAAGTTCCAGGTTAATCATGATGTATTTGACCACTCAAAGTATATGGAAAAGCACCCTGAAGCAGTTGTTCCAAGGGCTGCAGAATTGAAGATCATTGGTGTGCAGGACTTGAAGATGTCAAAGAAAGAGGCTGATGATCCTCTGAGGAAAATTTCTTTTGTTCCTAGTTCCTCTGACCCTTTGCCAGATTCTGTAGACTCTTAATAGTTTGATTGACTGCTGTGTTATATTATCTATCTATTTGATAACTGCTAGTTAATTGTTAACTATTTCCTGTATTAATTTTATTGCTCTTTAGCTAGCTTCATGTGTTAGTTTTTGAGAGACTTAACTCAAATAGGGGGAGATTGTTGGTACCCTAGTTTGATTTGAGTTTAGTCTTGCCTTTTTAGTCCCTTGACCCAAGAAATATCTATGGTCATTGGTTAGTAGTCTAGCTGTAGAGCCCTCACTTTTCCAGATGAAGAATTTGGTTAAGTAGGTTTTTCCTTCGACTATAGTCGAACGCCGCTCGACTATCGTCTATCGGCTGATCGACGATCGTCTATCAGTTGGTCGACGCTCTGTCTGCGTTAATAGTTCGACTATCTGTTGGTAGGTCGACTATCTGCTTGGCTTGGTAGTTCGACTATCTGTTGATAGGTCGACTATCTGTCGTCTTTGATAGTTCGACTATCTGTCCTGATAGTTCAACTATCTGATAGTTCGACTATCTGTTTGTGCTGGATAGTTCGACTATCTATCCAGATAGATCGACTATCTGATAGTTCGACTATCTGCTCTGATAGGTCGACTATCTGCCGGGGTAGTTCGACTATCTTCTTCGATAGGTCGACTATCTGGATCGTTCGACTATCTGCCCGATAGTTCAACGATCTCCGTGCGTCGGTCGACGATCTCCGAGGGTCGTTCGACGCTTTCTGTCTGCCTTTATATTTTGTATTTATTTATTATATTTAATTAATTAATACATTTTCTGGCACGTTGTTTTAGTTGTTTTATGATAAAATTTCCAGGCAATATTTGCTCCATCCCTTTTGCCTGAGTCAAATCTTTTTAGATAAAGTTGTTTGTCTTATTAGCTGACATTATATTTTACTTTATCTGCTGTCAGCCCTTTATAGCCGTTAGACTGAAAAGTCTTCTTTTTGCTATAAAGAGTTTGTTTCTAATATGACTTTATTTAGTACTTTATTATCAGATTGCTTCCTGCAGCTTCCTAGAAAAAGGTTTATTCCTTTTATAGAATGTTTCTGCTGCAGAAATTGTTTTGTCTTATTGATATTTACAGCCCAGGTCTCAAGTTTTAGAAGAAGACAAGTAATTCAAATTGAAGAGAGCCGTTGCTTGTTGCTGCTATAAAAAGGATCCTTTGAAGAAGGATTCAAGCTAGCTAACTAGTTACCCAGTTATTCATTTAAGCACTCAAGCCTTCATCAAGATCAAGTTTTCTGCTCTCAGCAATTTCCATCCAACTGAGAAGTGTTAAGCTCTTCTACTCTTCTTCAACCTGAGTTCTCCTGCTTCCAGGAAGTTCAAACTCAGAGTTCTTTTGAAGAAGAAGAAGAAGAAGACAGCTGCTTGAAGATTGCTAATTTTATTATTTATTATCTTCTTGTAGTTTTTCCTTCAGATCTTTCTGAAGAGTTTTCTGCACTGAAGCAAGAATTCACCTGGACATCTTTGAGTCAGGGGGAGCCTTGATTCTTTAAGAGCTCTCTAGCTCAATGCAAGTCTTTGTGCTTCTCTAATCTTTGTAAAATAGAGAAGACATCTTAACCTTCTTCCCCCTCCTATACAGGGTTATTACTCCCTTCAAAAGTATCCTTTGGTGGCAGGGCACCTGATCAAAAACCTGTGCTTGGTTTTTAGACACCTGATCAAAAACCTGTGCTTGGTTTTTAGACACCTGATCAAAAGTCTAAAGGGTTTCTGGATCTACCTGAAGCAGATCCTGTTGGTGGCAGGGCACCTGATCAAAAACCTGAGTGGATTCCTACCGTGTGGGTAGAAGAGTGGACGTACCCAAGTTGTTTGGGGAACCACTATAAATTTCCTTGTGTCGTCTGGATTCCCTTGTTTAATTCCCGCATTGTGGCTGTGAATAGATATAACTAGGATTGCTAGTTGCTGATTAGGTTTTCCAAGCCTTAACTGTAATTACAGTTAGCTTGAGTTTGTGCACATCACTCGTGTTAGGCTATAGGGTTAATTCTATATCTATAATCTTTTCATTCCGCACTTCACTCTAAGGGAGTTGGGTAGATCATTAAGTTTTGTCTAGTGCAAAATTTGATAACTCTATTCACCCCCCCCCTCTAGAGTAGTATCTATCCCTTCACTTTCAGAATGGTTGCAATATCTCCCTTGAAATAAATATTAATCTGTGGCATTCACCTGATCAAAACCTGAGAGTGATTCCTACCAGGGTGGTAGAAGAGTGGATATACCAAGATTTGGGGAACCACTATAATTTATTGTGTCATCTAGTTGCACCTTTTCTTATTTCTCTTGCAAATTCCTGTGATATTTAGAATAGTTCTCTAGTTTTCCTTCTGCTTTAATATTAATTAATATCACCTATTTTTGTACTCTAATAGAATGGATTAAAACAGCCAAGTTTTTTAAACACTCTATTCATCCCCCCCTCTAGAGTAGATCTGAATAACTCCCTCCTTTCAATTGGTATTAGATGGTTGTGGTTCTTTGGTTGTACAAGCAAACACTTAAATCAAGATCCCTGCTTATTCAGATTTTCTTTTCCATACCTATTCATTTATCACATGGCACAGAAAAAGGATTATGCACGCACCAGACATCCAGTCTGTAACTTAAATAAGTTCAGTATCTAGAAGGTAAGAATAAGACTTTACATGAACTCAATTGATAGAGATATTTTAAACTCAATTTTGATGGTCCCCCTCAACCAACTGAAGCTGATTCTATATCTACAAACACTCATGCAGTACCACCACTAACTTAGACTGATGCTCAAAAGAAAGCAAAAATTACAGATGCCAAGGCCATGAACATACTGTCCTAAACTATGTCAGATGACATTTTCCAAAAGGTTACTGACTGCACATCAGTAAAGGCCTTGGCAGACTGAGTGCTATCATCAGTGAACTAAGAATATTGGACAAGGACATTTCACTGAAAGAGATCAATGACAAAATATTGATGTGTTTTCCCAGTTCTTGGGACACAAGAATCTGGCCTATCAAAGATGCAAGAAGTATTTCAGAAATTTCCAAAGAAACCATTTTGGGAAAGCTCAAATCCTTTGAGCACTTCACAAAGATGAGGGAGGCAGAGCAGAAGGTCTCTACTCCAGTTAGGAAAGAGCAGAACATTGCTTTTAAGGCTCAGAATAAACAGCAGCTCCTGCTGTTAATGAAGAGTTCTTGAGTCTCTTAGCAAAGAGATTCTACAAGATGGGAAAAAGAGACTTCAAGAAGAAGTCATCCAGACAAGAACATAAGCCCAGGTATGACAAAACAACAACTAAATAGGTTGTTTGTTTTTCTTGCAGGAAACCTGGACACTACATCTCTGAGTGTCCAGAGAATCAAAAGAAGGAGAAAAGAAAGGACTAGGACTCCAGAAGACAGAAATACAGTAAGCCTTCCTCAACCAAGCATAAGAGGAAAGAGAAAGGTTTGTAGCAGAAACCTGGAGTGATACTGAAGAGGATTCCTCATCCTCTAGCTCTAGTGATGAAGATGAGGAGGAAGCAAAGGCAAAGGAAGTTTGTTGGGTCCGGCGTTCCTTCACTTGACCCGTGGCGCTTTTCTACTTATTTAAGAAAATAAGTAGCGCCCTCTCCAACAGTCCGGGCTTTTGGTGCAGTTGGGTATGCGTTTGATCCTTCAATTTGTATCAGAGGAGGTTACGGGTTCAAGCATGGGGGGCGCTATTAAATCCTTATTTTTCTCTTCTACCTGTGTGGGTCCGGCGGGTCAGGCAAACCGTGGACATGTGGTAACCCCACCTCTGAGCCATGTGGGCCATGTGGTAACCCCACCTCTTAGCCGACGGGTTGTGCTGGAAGCCGGGGGGGATTGTTGGGTCCGACATTCCTTCACTTGACCTGTGGCGCTTTACTACTTATTTAAGAAATTAAGTAGCTCCCTCTCCAACAGTCCGGGCTTTTGGTGCAGTTGGGTATGCGCTTGATCCTTCAAAGTTTTCCTAATGGCAATTGATACTTCCAGCACTCATTCAGGAGAAGATTCATCAGATGATGATCAACCACTTTTAGAAGTGGATCAGGTACTCTCTTCTTTTGACTTTAATTCTGAAGATTTTGTGCATGAATTCAAAACTATGTGCATGGACCTAATTAGTTCAGAAAAGGAAATTAAAAAACTTAGATAGCAATTGAATGATCAAAGTAGTTTAGTTGCAGAAAACCATAAATTAAAAGATGAAATTACTCTTGCAAATGAACAAATAATTAAACAGAAAACTGAACTAGCTGAGGCAAGGTAACTTGAAGAATCTCTTAATGGGAGAAGCCTAAAGCTGATGGACATTACAAGCACTGTTAATGCCAGACTCACTGGCAAACTAGGCTTGGGTGCTTCATCAAGCCAACCTTCACTAGTATAGAAAAATGCACTAAGGACCCTAGTAAAATTCATCTCTGAAAAAGGTAAAGAACTAATTTATTAGAAACCCTCAACTGCAAATAAGAACAAACCTAACAAATAGAAAAATAGAAACAGACAAAATTAAAACAAAAATAATGTTCAGCAGTTTTTGTCGAACTCAGATCGACGTAATGTGAACAAATTACTGAACCCAGGTCGACGATCTTTGAACGAAAATGTCTACTATAATCAATCGTCTTACTGCGATCGACGAATTATGTATGGATCAACGAGCAGTGATCGATGAACGTGGGGCATAGAGAATGAATATTATCCTTCTCTAAGAAGAGATCAACGATCTCAACCCATGTCGTCAAACTCAGATCGACGATCTCACTTCCAATCGTCGAACCCTGTTAGAATTAATAAAACCTTTAACTATAACAGAAACCCTAATCAGAAAAGACAAACAATAAATCCTTTCACCCTTTAGGAAATTCCACCTAGGAGATACCATCAACTAGGCTATAAATCTCAGCCAACCATGTCTGTTATCTCAAGTTTTTCTTATCAAGAAAACAAAGGACCCAAGGTAACCTAGGTCAAGAACAATAAATCTTTTGATTATTGCAGGTGAAGAACTGTCCACCATACAACCAGCAATGGTATCTTGACAGTGGGTGTTCAAAGCACATGACATGATGAAGGACAACTTATCCAACTAAAAGTCAAAGCTAGGACCTAAGGTTATTTTTGGTGACTCCAACTTTGGCCAGACTGAAGACTATGGAGAAATCAGGATAGGTGCTGTCACATTCAGGAAGGTTGCATATGTAAGTGGATTGAAGTATAACTTGATCTCCATCAGTCAGCTTTGTGATGAAGGATTTAAGGTAACTTTTAGTTAGTCCTCTTGCATTATTTCTTCATCTGACAGCATAGTAGTTTTATCTGGTTCTAGAGTAGGTAACATTTATATTTTTAACTTCAATTCAGCCATAAATGAAATTTGTTTATTTAACCAATCATGTAATCAAAATGAATTATGGCATAGGAGACTAGGACATGTAAATCTAAAATACATTGCTAGGCTATTTATGGATAACCTTGTAAGAGGATTGCCTTCTTACCCCTGTAAGAAGGAAAGTCTGGGCAGGGCTTGTCAACTAGACAAGCAAACTAAAAATAGTTTCAAATCCATTAATAAGACTATCTCACCTAGGATTTTGTATTTGCTTAAAATGGATCTTTTTGGACCCATTGTTGTACAAAACTTAGGAGGGAAGTCTTACACCTTAGTTATTGTAGTTGACTTCTCTAGGTTAACTTGGGTGTTCTTCTTGAAAAATAAGTCAGATAACTTCAAGGTTCTTACAGATTTTATCAAGTGCATATAGAGTGATTTCTCTACTCAAGTTATATTTATCAGAACTGATCATAGTACTTAATTTTAGTCTCTTCTTATGCAAGAGTTCTGTGAGAAGGAAGGTATCAGGCAATGTTTTTCTGCTCCTAGAACTCCTCAACAAAATGGGGTAGCTGAAAGGAAAAATAGAACCCTTATTGAAGCTGCAGGTACATTACTTGCTGATACATACTTGCCCCTTTCCTTTTGGGCAGAGTCAATGAGCACAGCTAACCATGTCCTGAATAGAAGTTTAATACATAAGCTAAAGGTTAAGACCCCCTATGAGCTACTCAAAGGGAAGAAATCTAAAGTAGACTATTTTAGAGTAATTGGTTGTGTTTGTTACATTCATATTAATAACATAAAATATAATAGATAGTTTGAAGCCAAGTCTGAAATGGGAATTTTTCTAGGATAATCCCAAGTAGGCAAGGCTTATAGGGTCTATAACAAATCTACCTTGAAAATAGAAGAGTCTGTACATGTTTCCTTTGATGAAACTAATATGTTTTATAAGGATAAGAATACTTCTACCAGTCAGACCTTACAGAAACCTACTTTGTGTGAGAATTAGTATAATGTGACACTCTCTCCTGAGGTTGGTACACCATCATCTCCACAAATAGCTGAAGACAATGATGAAGATATCAGTGAGCCAACTGATAGTGTCCCAGCAGCTGAAATAATTCCACAAGAGGAATTAGCTCCACCAGCTATTGTGCAACCAACACCTCCTGCTTATTTAGTCATACTTAGAGATCATCCTGTATCTCAAGTGATTGAAGACATATCAGTAGGTGTGCAGACTAGACATCAGCTCCACCAGGATTTGATGCATGCCTGCTTCATTTCTCAAGTTGAACCTCAATCCATTCAATATGTAGGGCAAGATCCCCACTAGATCCTTGCAATACAAGAGGAGCTCAACCAATTTGAGAAGTGTAGAGTTTGGGATTTGGTCCCAAGACCAGAGGACTACCCAGTAATTGGAACAAAATGGGTGTTCAAAAATAAGATGGATGCACAAGGAGCAATCCTAAGGAACAAGGGTAGGCTTGTTACTCAAGGGTATAGGCAAGAAGAAGGCATTGATTATGATAAGACCTTTGCTCCAGTGGCAAGGTTAGAGACAATCAGGATCTTCTTGGCCTATGCTACTTCTCAAAAATTTAAAGTCTATCAAATGGATGTTTAAAGTGCTTTTTTGAATGGAGAACTGAAAGAAGAAGTATATGTTGAACAACCACAAGGTTTTATCTCTCCAACTCAACCTTCTTTTGTTTATAGGTTGTATAAATCTCTTTATGGTCTTAAGCAAGCTCCAAGAGCTTGGTATGAGACCCTAGCTAGCTTCTTGTTAGAACATAGATTCTCTAGAGGCATAGTAGATAGGAATTTATTTGTTAAACATCATCATGATAAAATATTGTTAGTACAAATATATGTAGATGATATTATATTTGGTTCTACTGATCCCAAACTATGCAAAAGGGTTTTCCAACCTTATACATTCAAGGTTTCAGATGAGCAGTATGGGTGAGCTCTCCTACTTGGGGTCTCTAAGTCAAGCAGGCACCTGATGGCATTTTCCTATCTCAATCCATGTATGTTAATGAGCTGATCTAAAGGTTTGGGATGGCTAATGCCTCAGCTAAGAAAACACCAATGGCTGCCAATGCTGTGATTGATTCTAATGAGAATGGGAAACCTATTGATCAGAAATTATATAGGGCTATTGTTGGGTCCCTGCAATATCTCACAGCAAGTAGATCAGATATAATGTTTGCGACATGTCTTTGTGCTAGGTTCCAGGTGAATCCTAAAGAATCCCACCTTATTTTATTAAAAAGGATTTTGAGATATATAAAGAGTTTCCAAAATCTAGGACTCTGGTTTCCTGCTGAGTCAGAATTCTAGTTGACTAGATACTCAGATGCTGACTTTGCTGGATATAGAGTAGACAGGAAAAGTACCTCTGGAACATGCCAATTCCTCGGTGCTAGGCTTGTCTCTTAGTTTTGTAAAAAGCAAACATCTATGTCTACATCAATTGCAGAAGTTGAGTACAAAGTAGCTAGCAGTTGCTGTTCTCAGATGCTATGGATACAAAATTATCTACTAGACTATAGATACAACTTAAATAATTCAAATATATTTTGTGATAGTACTAGCGCTATTTTTATAGCACAGAATCCAGTCCATCATTCATGGACTAAGCATATAGATGTAAGGCATCATTTCATTAGGGTGTGTGTAGACAAAAAGAAAATCAATCTCACCTTCATCCCTACTGATTTGCAAAGGGCAGATATTTTCACAAAACCATTGGTTGAAAAAACATTTATTCTTCATGAATCAGCTAGGAATGATTAATGGAGATGAGATTATTTGACTTTCTGTCTGAGCTCAACGATTTGTTGACAGATCGTTAAACGGTGATCGACAATCTGCTAACATCTCATGAAGTTGAACATCGAATGGAGATCGGCTATCACTTCTTAGTGAAACAATTATCGTCTAACAGAATCGACGATTTTTTGGTTCAGAGAATTTATCGTCGAACTGAGATCGACAATTTATTCCTTCTCTTTGATCTGAGGTTACCGAACTCATTTTATATTAAAATACTTTGTCAACCATGGTTGTTAAGTCGTTTTTTGTTATTAATACGCTTGGCGAACTCCGTCTCTTCGTTTTCTTAAACCTTATAAACTAAGGTTTAGACGGAAATAGTCTCGCGCTTTCCATTTACCTTCTGTACTTGATCTTCGTTTTCTCTACAGGAACTCTCCAATGGCAATTCCACCTACGATTGTGTCCAGCATAAAGTTCGATTCAGGCTTTGATATTGATCTGGATTCATTCAAACATAGTGATCAAATGTTTCAGGACGTGTTTAAGTTATTTGATGCACCGAAGTTACAAAAGTTTCTGACGACTAGGATGAAGTTACCAGTATCAGAAATTAAAGAATGGGCTTATACCTCTTCTTTAGACGGATAGACAATGATAGGAACTATTTCTGGAAAGGAGGTACATCTAACCCCTGTCGTTCTTACAAAAATTTTCTGCTTTATTAATGGAGAAGACGATATTGATTTGGATAAAGAGGATTTTGCTGTCATGCTTACCAAAATCAGTCATGCTGAGGCAAACCCTAGCAAGCTTCTGAAAAATAACTTGTTTTCTCAATACAAGTTCTTGGCATATATTATGGGAAAAGTGCTTCTTGGGAAGCACACTTCCAATGATAATATATCCAGGGACCAGTTTCTTTTGTTGAGTGCCTTGGTTAATCAGAAATCAGTGAATTTGGCTTTAGTGTTGTTTGAGTTGATCAGGAAGAAAGCAAATAAGAGAGATGTCTCTCTTGGCAAAATTTTAGGGATTTTTCTCACTGAAAAATGCCCTGAGTTGTTGACATCCCCAACAACATTCGTCAATGCTTCCAAGATCCTTACCCAATCTCTCTTTGGAAAGTGGGAGAGAACTATCTCAAAGCCCTCAAGGGCTCCCTACACCCATAGGGTTTCTGAGGACACAAGTACTTCTCCAGTCACTCCTCACCCTAGAGAACATGAGCCAAAGATCCATCCTTCCCCAGTAAGACTAACTTCCCCTTTGCCACATCAACCAACTCCACCTCAAAGCCCTCTTCCAGGAACTCCTACTCCTTTGTCTCCTCTACCACATTATCTAAAAGAGATTCCCTCCATCAACATCTCTATCCAAACCTCACCAACTTTAGATCTTAATTTATCTTCACCAACTCAATTACCTTCTCATGAACCCTCACCTCATATTTCCCCCTATCCAGAACAAGTGTCTATCCCTGAATCCACCACTCAATCTAACATCTCCAACATCTACCTAGCTTGTGGTCATTCCACTTCCTCTCTTCCATCAACATTATCCTCTCCATCTGCTCTCATTGCCCTCCTTACCCCTACCATCAAAGACATTATAGAGGATGTTATTGCCCCTCTACTAGCCTCTATTAATTCCTTTGTTGCCTCTTTTTCTGGCCCTTCTTCATCTAGGTGCGTGGAAGAAGAAATTACTGCTACTAGGCAGGGGGAGATGTCCAGTGAAGAAGTCCCTCCTCCTCCAGCAGTTGTAACAGTAGAGGCAGACACAGTTTTGGCATGGGCAGACACAGGTTTGACAGTTGTAGATATAGAAGTTGGAGATACACAAATTATAGATACAGTTTTGGCAAATACAGAGAATGCATATATTGATATTCCTGATGCAGAAGATATTGCATTTTTTGAAGATGACATTGAAATCCCTGAAGAACCCTTGGACATTCTTCATGGAGATTATTTCATCTCTCCAGCTTTTGAACTGACTTCAGTTCTAAGCTCTTTTGATCTTGTGTATAAGGATATTGTCCTCCCCCTACTGCTTTTCAATTTTGTTCAGATATAGTATGTTATACTGCTCCTATGAGCAAAGATCTTTTACTTTAGCTTCTTTAGAGTCTTGCTCCTCTAGTGTCTGAGCTCTTGGCAGATCCTGAGCCCGAGCCTTCTACACATCCTTCTGTAGTTCCAGTGCCTGAGCTCTTGGCAACTCCTGAGCATGCGCCTTCTGCAGCTCCATCTGCAGTTCCAGTGCCTAAGCTGTTCAGTATGCAAGAGGTTGAGAGTCCAGTACCAAAGGCCTTCTCTCCTCCAACCTATACTTGTTCTACTTCTACAATCCCAAACTTGGATGAAATTATGGGTTTTGATGCAGCTGAAGAACTTTCAGTTATCAAAGAGATTGATGATGTGTATGATAATCCCCCAGGCTCATCTGACAATGATTCAGATTAAGATTCAGACTCAGATCCAGATGTCAGCAAGAAGAAGAAAGTGACCAAGAAAAGAAAAGCTCCAGTGAAGGAAGTGCCTAAGTTTAATCCTCAAGATTACATTCCTTACTTCATTAGGCACAATATTACTCTCACATAAACTACTCCTCACTGGATGAGATTTTCCAAGAATGAGATGAAGGCTCAGAAGAAAAGGAGAAAGACTGGCTCCTCTCCTGTCAAAGTTTTCAGGAAGGATCCACCTCCTCCTCCTCCTCCTTCAGCAGGTGCTAGTGGAAATGTTGCTTATAGGTCTATTACCTCCTCCCATCAGTACACTTCTTATGCTCCTCGCTCAAACATAAGACCATCCAGGTCATATTCACGGGGCTATTCAAGAATGAGAGGCAGACAAAATGATCAGGCTAACAGAGAAGATACTTAAGATTCTAGCAGGAGATTCAGAATTCCTGAAAAATTTAGTCAAGTAAGACCTCCTCCAAACCATCATGATAGTCATTCTCAACATACAACAACAGAAACAAAATTCCAAGAATAATCAATCAAGCACAGGAAGTTTCAGAAGACCTCTCATGACTCTAAATAAGAATCATCTCAGTATGAACCTGAGCTTGATCCTAACTTTAGGATGGCTAGGTTTCATGAGTTGATTGGTCTCTCCCAAATAAACAAAGGTAGAAAAGAAGGAACTTATCCATCTAAATTCTCGACTATGTCTAAGTATAGGGAGAAATAGATGGAATAATTTGATATTGATAAGAATATCTTTGATGCTAATGCTTATATGCAGGTACATCCTGAGGCAGTTGTACCTAGAGCAGCAACAATTAAAGTTCTAGGTGAAGCAGACTTGAAAATGACAAGACAGCAAGCAGTAGATCCAAAAAGAAGAATTGAATTTACTAAGCCAGCTTCAGACAAGTCTTAGTAACAATTTTCTTTTTGTGTCTGTATTTATCTTTGTAAATATCTATTGAACTTTTCTTATATTTCATGACAGATATAGTTGTTTAGTTTTCCTGTTGTTTTCTTTTATTGTTGTTTAGTGACCTCACCCAAATAGGGGGAGATTGTTAGATCCCTAATTTGGATTTGGGCTAGGTTCACTAATCTAGGCTAAGTTAGACCCACATTGTATAACACGGGTCTAGTCTAGTATCTTAGGTGTCAGCAAGGTCATCAACACAGTGAGACAAGACCATGACATCAAAGACATAGAAGACAGCTGAGAGTGAACAAGGCAAAAAAAATTTCTAAGTAAAAAGTCATTCGACGATATCTGAAGAGAGATCGATGATCTTCATTTTGCGCTCGATGATCTCAGAGTTAAATCTCTAAATGCTGAGATCGACGATTGCTGAACTCAGGTCGACGATCTCTGTTCTACTTTCAGGATTGAGATCGACGTTCAACCATCTAAGTTTGACGATCGTGAAGCCCAGTTTGGAAAGCAGTTTTTCAGGTCAATGATCACAGGGCTCAGCTCGACAATAGAGGATGTTTGAGCTCGATGATCTCAGGACTAGATCGACGATTTCTGCCATATCAACATTTTATTCCATGCAGTTATTGTTTTTCTTATTTACTGTTTATTCTTTTGCTTATATGAATCTGAGTGATTAATGCATATATTCTATGAATATAGTCGTTCCTTGGTAAGCTTAGTCATTGGTTTTCATAGGGTTATTATACAGCTTTTCTCAGGATACTTAAGGAAATGAGTTAATTCTCGTATAGTCATTGCAAAGGTTCCCGTGATTCCGGCAGTCAATCAATATGGACCATTTCAAATTCAGTTTGGAATTATTCAAAGGAAAGGGACTCAGAGAATAAAAGACCAAGAGAATTATTATTCAGTACAATCTCTTGAGCAGTTGACAAACTTTTGAAAAATAAATCTCAAGGCTTCAAGAAAAAAAAGGAAGAACAGTTCTCAGTTTCAAGAACAAGAATTCATTTAGGAAGCTTGTGGAGAAAATCATCCTCAATCAGTCTCATCTTTCTACATTTCAAGTCCTACACCCTGTACAAGGCTCCGATCTCATGAACTATTCAAATCACAGGACAAGCCTTGACTCCATCAGGATCACTCTCAAGTCTTCTCTCATTTGCTTGAGAAAAGATAAGACCACTAAACATTTTCTTTCCCCCCTCTGTGTAAAGAGTTTTTACTCCCTTCAAAAGTAATTCCTGGTTGTGAGGTCACCTGATCAAAAGACTTCAAGGTTGTTTTCCGGCACCTGATCAAAAGCCAGAAGGGTTGCAATATCTCCCTTGAAATAGATATTATTTGGTGGCAGTCACCTGATCAAAAACCTGAGAGTGATTCCTACCAGTGTGGTAGAAGAGTGCATGTACCCAGATTTGGGGAACCACTATAATTTCTTGTGTCGTCTGGTTGCACCTTTTCTTATTGCTCTTGCTAATTCCTGTGATATTTAGAATAGTTCTCTCATTTTCCTTCTGCTTTAATATTTATTGGTATCACCTATTTTTGTACTTTGATAGAATAGATTAAAACAGCCTAAAGTTTTTTAAACACTCTATTCACCCCCCCCTCTAGAGTAGATCTGAATAACTCCCTCCTTTCATAAACCGTCCATCCCAATCTGACATGATCATCTTGGGTACTTGACCTTCTCCAGCCGACAAACCTCACAGTGCATCTTTCTTTATTCCGTGGAAATATACGTTCTTATAAACACAATTTTCTTCCGATAATTTTAGTTCTCGTTTGTGAGTGTAGACAATGACTCTATAAACTTCCTCTATACGATCAGCTTCTTATTCCTTCTAGTACGCTCGAGTAATCAATCAACACATCTTTACGAGTTATCCAATCAATCAATAAACAGGAATGATCACTTTGTCAAACGACCCATCATCCTCAAAATTTAAGAGGGTGTACTCGTGAAAATTTGGAGATTATCACTAATACCCTTTAATTTTTGTGTCATTTTGCCGTAATTTCACTACATAATCCAAAATCCATTTTTCATAGTCATGAATTTTGCTAACAGTGCTATAATGTCATCAAACGTATACATTTTGGTCCTTGATGTTATCTGAATCAAGTCTGTAGAGTCATACCTAAGGTTTACATCTTCAATATATTGTCTATTAATTTCTTGCAAAATTCTTAGAGTATTCATACTTCTGATGTTGCAACATAGCGATTTTCTTTTATCTTCCTATATATCTTGAATCTTATTACCCGTGATCTAATTCACACGATATTTTGTATTAGTTAAGTCTCGTAATTACTCCTCCTTATTACAATGACATTGTCCTATCTCAAACTGCAAGTTTGAAACCTAATGACCTTGGTATGTCAGGTAAGCGTTGATAGTAGTGATAAATCAATCTTAATGTTTAATTCATCAATTCCCAACATTTAATGTATGGCGGGCATGGTCACTTTTGTATGATCGAAATAATATAGGATTAAGTCATTCCAACCATAGTAAACTTAAACATTATACTCTAAACCAATAGGTCCTTGTCAAGGATCTCCGCTTATTCATCAACTTACTCCCGAGTTATAAGGAATATTATTGCAGTTTAAATTATTAAACTATGAGAGGGCGTGATTTTTAATAAACTAGACCATCTATTAATCACTTCAAAATGCCCTGAATCACAAGAAATTCCAAATATAATTCTAACTTGCATGACCTAATTTCAATCCAAAATTTCCAATGGTTTAACTAAGTCAAGTATTTGTCCGATCAACGATGTCTAATCATTGTCCTAGTAACTTCACCCAAGTAACGTCGAATAAGATAAACTTCAACATCATTATGTTTGAGACACCATATTTTCTAAATTAGGTCTATGGAAACCCAAGTCAGTAACTAATTTGCCCAATAAACAAAGATAAGCCCCCAATAAATAAAAGATAAGCACATACCAATCTTGGGATAAGTACCTTTGATATCACTATGTTATACTTGGGCTAGATATGCACACAATCCTTAGGGCATGCAACCTTTGTTTTGGGGTTCCATCCTAAAACTTGATATACTCCATACTTTAGACTCTCTAGGTTACAATTTACGACCACTTTCTAAAGGTCAACCTGTGACCCAATCCCAAATGGGTCTCTTCTGAACCTGAATTCCAATCCGACCCTTGGCATTTGGTATGATGGTTGACTCAAACTAATCGTGTCATCGGTATGAGGGTTGAGTCTATGAGTCTCCTAATATTCCGCTAATGGATTGTAGGCATCAATTCTCCTTAAGGTGGTCCTATTAGTTTGGATAATAAGTGATAGTACCACATGATTATTAAAGTAGGGACATCAGAGTTTAAGACTCAAGTTGCTACTCTCGCATTAGTCTCTTCCTCTAGCCTCTTTGGGTATCCTCGTACCTTAAATAAATTTATACCTAGGGACAATTTTGACCAGGATACTGATAGTATGTTTTGTAGTCTAAACTATTAGGGTATTTTCTGGCTTTTAAAACATGAATCATGTCTTGTAAGCTTTTATGTTGACCTCCTTTTGTATATATTATTGCCACTAATGTTTTCTTCTCTTCTTGCATGTTTTCACAGGTTTCGACCAAAATGACCGGACACGCCCCCGTGACACTCCCTCCCTGGGCGTGTCATAGGGCGTGTAACCCAAACCCGAGGCAGTTTGCTGCCAGAACCCAATCCCGAGAAAAACACCTGACACGCCCTCCCTAGGCGTGTGTCTGGGCGTGCCAACCTCATCCCAAAGCCTGTTGCTGCCATTAACGATTTTCTATTACTGCACGTTAACCCCTACATGACACTCCCCTTATACGGGCGTGGCCCTAGGGCGTGTTGCACATTTTCTGACGATTGACGGATTTTCAACCAATGATTTTGACGTGACATGCCTTACACGCTCCCTACACGGGCGTGTCCCAGGGCATGTCTGCCAATGTACAAAAGAAATCATCAATCCCGCCAGAATTAAGAGCCCAAGTCTAACCTCGTACCTAACACACCACCCTGACACATCCTTCCTGGGCGTGACAGGGGGCGTGACTGACTTAATGAAAAATTCTATAAATTCAGTTGCTCTCCCTTGTGTCTAGTAAGTAGTTGGTTGAGACGGGAGGTGCTGCCCTTTTATTTCTTGAAGTTTTTTAGTGTTCTTCCTCTCTCTTTCTCATTTTAAGTTTTTCTTAATTCTAGTTTAGTGTACCCCTTTTGTAATAGCTTTTGTAATTATTTTAGTAGCTTAATGTTAATGGTAGGCTAGGATTTTAATTTCCATGCACTTGTAACCTTTTATTTCACGTTTTAGCTCTCTTTTGACATTAATATAAAGTGCCCTATTTCTTTGTTTTCTTAATGTTCTTCTACCCATCTCTCTTCCTCCAATTCTCCATGATTAACTAATACTCCTTGTACTCGATCTTAATAATCTGAGGTTTTCGTTGATTAAGTTATGATGCTTTAAGTTTACTTTTTCTTTTTAGGATTTATGCCTTTGATTTACTCTTGATTTTTCATGTTTGGAGTTATATCATCGATATATAATTTTCATCTTTGTTTTCACACTTAGCTAGCCGAGAGGCTCGTAGTTTTAATTGAACACTAAAGAGTAAAGAGAGTTGCACGCCCCCTCGAGAGACGCAGATGTTAAATCTCTCGGATTGGAGTGAAATCCAATAGCGGGGTTCACCGTGTAAAGCGAGCTTTAGGTCTTTGATTTGGATGAAAGTTCGGTCAGACCTTCCTAAACTCAGTTGGGCACGAGTTTTAGAGAAGCGTGTTCAAGCTTTGGTAACCTCCACTATCAAGGTCCTTTGCCTTATTAAGTTAGAGTTTATTATCACATTTTTGATCAACTTAGGCCTAGGTGATTCTCGATCGAGTGCTTTTAAATTTCATCGTTTCAACCTCTCGTTGTAATCGCTTTTAGTAGCTCTTTATTTAACTGCAAGAAGTTATATTTTTAGCGCAATACTTATTTTCTTATTTGCAATTAGTTTTCTCTTAACAAACCCTAAAAACCCTTTCGATAAGATAATAGTCTTTGTGTGAGCAAAATTACTCAACAGTTCCCGGATTTTAATACGATACTTGTGTCCCCTAGCTACAATTCGATAGGTATACTGGCCTTGATGGATTGCTAGTTTGGTTTTATTATCTTCACAATAAGTAGACGTAAGCAATAGTAAGCTCTTTCTACGATTAGGAGATGATGAAGTGACCTTCTCTATAACCACCTCAATGAAGAATACCTTAGAGAATGACGACTCCCGTTTTTTCTTAGATTCCTTTGGTGAAGAATCTTCCTACTGGCTTTATGAAAGTGAAAATAAATTTTCTGATTTTTGTTCTTCTTATAATCTTCCAATTAAATATCTGCAAGAAGCCGCCATGGCCCCTAGCTCCACTCCTTTCAATTTTCTGAATAAAGAAAAAGTCTACCAAGATATTTTTTTGAAAAAGGAAGAATTTCCAAAACATCGTATGAAGAACCCCCTACGCTGGAATTAAAGGAACTACCCGAACATCTTTGGTATGCCTTCTTAGAAAAGGACTCCAAGCTACCAGTAACAGTTTCGGCCTACCTGACTGAAGTGCAAAATGATAAGCTCGTACTAATATTACATAAACATCGCTGAGTTATTACATGATAGATATTTGATATCAAGGGCATAAGACCATCTTTCTGCACCCACAAAATCGTAATGGAAGATAATTCGTGTAATTCTATCCAACCTCAGTGCCATATAAATCCAAAAATGAAAGAAGTCATAAAGGGAGAGGTTATGAAACTATTAGACACAGGAATTATCAATCCTATATCTGATAGTAAGTGGATTAGCCAAGTCCAGGTAGTGCCAAAAAGGGAGGGATAACCGTAATTAGTAATGAAAATAATGATTTAATATCGACACGGATGGAGATGGGGTGAAGAATGTGTATTGACTATCGTAAGTTAAATGACGCCACAAGCAAGGACCACTTCCCCTGTCCATTCATCGATCAAATTTTAGAGCGATTATATAAGCATTGCTTTTACTATTTTCTCTATGGTCTCTCGGGGTACTTTCAAATCCCCATCTCTCCCGAGGACTAGGAGAAAACTAAGTTTACTTGTCCCTTTGGAACCTTCGCTTACCGAAGAATGCCGTTTGGATTATGCAATGCGCCAGCTACATTCTAGAGATGTATGCTCGCTATCTTCGACAAGTATGTATAAAGTTCTATGGAGGTGTTTATGGATGATTTCTCTGTGTTCGGTGATGCCTTTGATAGTTGCTTAGAAAACCTCAAAAAACTCTTAAAAAAATTCGAAGAAACTAACCTGAAAGTGAGAGAAAGATCAACCTTGACTCTAGAGGGGGGGGGGGGGTGAATAGAGTATTTTAAAATAATATTTACAATTAAAATTGTAAGGCAGTGGAAGATTTAATTTAATTATATGTGTAAGGTGCTTGTAGAAAAATAAAGTTAAAGCAAGAAATAAGAATCACACAGCACACAGCAATAATAAACACACAGCAACCAGAAGACACAAGGATCTATAGTGGTTCCCCAAAAATCCTGGGTACATCCACTCTTCTACCACCCTTGGTAGGAATCCACTGCGGGATGAGTTGATCAGGTGTCCTAGGCATCAATCAGCTTTTGATAAGGTGCTCAAAAACTAGATCTAGATTTTTTGATAAGGTGTCTTGCCACTACTGAGTTTTGACAAGGCTCTCAAAACTAGATTCAATACTTTTGAAGGGAGTTTTGATAACCCTTTTTAAAGCAGGAAAAGAAAAAGAAGGAGATGATGATGTCTTATCTGTCTCAAATCACTGAGATAAGACTTATGGATTGTTGATGTTGTCAAATCTCCCCCTGAGATGTAGAATGGTTCAGGAGTGAGAGCTTTGCTAGGGTGAAAGGCCTTAAGAAGCTTCAGATCTCCAGCAGAAGATGATTCCAGCAGATGCTGAAATATTTGGTGTCTGTAGTCCTTGATGTTGAAGCCTTTGAACACTTGAAGATTTAGTAGATTTGTAAATCACAAAAGTTGAAATCATGATCAGAGAAATTATGTTGTTCAATCTTCTGTAATGTAATCTAATTCTTCTGTATCTCTTTGTATTGTCTATGTTGATCACTGTATCTTGTGTATCTGTATTATTAGAATGAAAACTGAAGGAGTATATAAGATATTCTCTTAGACGACCGTTTAATCAGTCATAAATGACTTCCATAATAAATAACTGTATTTGGGGAGAGTCCTAAGCAATATTCCATTTAGTCTTTCCTTGAAACTTGCATCAGATTGATTGAAACGGCTAGAAAATCCTTTACAATCAATGCAGGAATTAATTCTTATTATAATCAATAACTGTCCTGGAATTTGAATTCTGAAGGCATCGATCTCTCACAGAAATCATCGATCTGAGCTCTATGATCGTTAAACTGAGCTCAGAGATTGGATTAATATAGCAGACAGAAAACGTCGAACTGAGCTCTACGATCGTCGAACTGAGCTCAGCGACTGGGAAAGTAACTGAACACAAATCGTCGATCTGAGCTCGAAGATCGTTTAGTTGAGCTCAGCGACTAGGAAACTGCCTAAAGGAAGATCGTTGATCTGAGCTCGAAGATCGTCGACCGGAGTTCGATGACTTAGAAGGGATGATCTCAGAGAGCATCGAACGGAGTTCGACGTTTCGTCGAACTAAGTTCGACGAAAATTGTCTTCTTCTCAGCTCTAAGTATTGATCTTTGAATGGTCCTGGGGGAAGCTTCAAACCTAAGTTCTAAGCCCTAGACTCATTCTAATTTGACCTTTTCAACTATACATCTAGGTCAAACCAATTTTCCTAAAAAACATAGTGATCCTTGCCCAAATTAGTAATAGGGTGTTCCAATAATCTCCCCCTATTTTGGCTAGGATTACTATTTACAGGACTCAGTAAGAAATACAAAAACATATACAGAAAAGCAAAATTTAAAACTACAGAGCAGAACATATGACATAACAGCATTCAGAGAGAATATCAGCAAATTTTTAAAGATGAATGTATTGTCGTCTTACTGAATTCATTTCCTTTCACGTCCTTTCTTAAATACAATCTCTCTGTTGGGATTGAGAGCCTCTTTCTTTGACCTTCTGTCATCATCTTCACCTAAGGAGGTTTGAGATCTTGGCCTGGGAACTACAGCCTCAGGATGCAGTTTCATGTAATCCTATGGGTCAAAGAACTTCCTTGAAGCATATTTCTCCAGCTCTGCCTTTCTTTGCTCTGAAAAAGTAGAGATGTTGGAAGTATTTTTACCTTGTTCTCTGGCCTTTTTCAATTGATCTAGAGCAGCAAGTTCTTTTATCCTAGCAGTCCAAGATAGAGGATTGTTTTCTGGATCCTCAAAAGGAATTGAAGGTTCATATCTATTTATGGTTTCTGAAGCAGTAGATGTCCTTGTAATAACAGTATCTCTGAGTTTGTAAGGGAAAGGACCTTGAGTTGAGTCCATATGTCTTTGTCCTTCCCTTTGCTGTCTGGAATAAGTTCTATATTCTCTCTGACTTCCTCTATATTGACCTCTTCTAGATTGATAACTTTTCTGATATTTTCCTCTAGGATGATATCTCTGGGAAGATTGGTAGGAGCTTTGCTTTGAAGCAGAGGTTTGAAAGGCTGAGCCTCCACCTGATCCTGAGTCTGGAGGAGGAGGAGGAGGCTGATCCTGGGAGGACCCTTTCTCATACTTATCCAGTTTCCTTTTCTTTCTCATAGCCTTTAACTGATTCTTAGAAAATTGCATCCAGGGCTCTGTAATCTGACAGTCATGCAGAATATAATATGGTATGTCATTTGTATCTTTGGCCTTGGCAGGAGGAACTCTTATCATAGCTTTGCTTCTAGCTTTCCTCTTTTTGGCAATGGTGCCAGCAGAGTCATCAGATTCAGTACTGAACTTGTCACTATCAGAACTCTGTTGTCTGTCATACAGATCATCTATTCACTTGATGTATTCCTCTTGGATTTTTTATTTCTCAAGAGCAACAGGAGTAGGAAGTGTTGGGACAGCAGCAGGAACTTCAGCAGGAGCAGATGAAACAGTAGGAGCCTCAGAGACTTTTTCTTCCAAAAAACTAGCCAATTCTTCAGCAGCAGTAGTATCAGCATCAACAGACAGCATTTCAATGTCAGTAGATTCAACAGATATAACAGCAGCAGCAACAGTACAAACAGAAGCAGCAATATCCTTAGCCTTAAGAGAATTGACATATGAAATAATCGGGCTGGGATCACATTCTAAAATAGGCACAATGGCCTTAGTGAGGTCTTCAACTCCCTGAGGTAGTAAATATCTTCTGTGAAGAATATCAAAATCACACAACAGTGACCTGAGGTCAACTGTAAACACTGGTACTGGAGCAGCAGGCACTTCTTCAGCTTCATGAGGAATCTCCCCCTGCCTTGATTCAGTAAGGACTGGATCAAGGCACTCCATTTAAGGAATTGCCTGAGGAGAGGTGATAGCAGACAGCCTGTCAGATAGCTCCTGTATAGATTTGAGGAGTGGAGCCAAGGAGTTCTCTAGTAGGGCTACTAGCTTAGGGGCCAGTATCCTATAAAGCCTATCTGCCAGAGCTGAAAGATCCACTTGCTCAAGGGATAATTGAGTAGAGGTGGAGGAAGAGGTGGCTGGAGCTGATGGTGGATGGACTGCAGTTGATTCTATGGTGGATGGTAGAATGGATGGTTGAGAGATAGGGATGGTGGATATGGATTGTATAGGAGTGGAGATGGATGGCGTGAAGGAAGGTTGGGAGAGTATATCTTGAAGTAGTTGTTGGTAGGAAGAGGTAGAAGCAAGCTCAAGAGGAGAGGAAGTTGAATCATCCATGAAGGAGTCTTCCATGATGTTGAATGATGGAATGGTGAGAGGTGGATAATAGTGGAGTTGGTGGAATGTTTCTGAAGTGGCTGGAGGAGGAAGAGGTGATGAGATGGTAATGGGGGAAGAGATAGTTATGGTTGAGGAGATTGTTGAGGTTGATATGGAGATGGAGGTAGAAACAAGTGGAGGAAAAGGAGGAGAGGAGGCAGGCAGTTCTTCTGGAGTTTGAGAGGAAGTGACCGCAGGATTCCTTGTGCCTGAAGCTATGGCAGTCCTGGCAGGTTTTGTAATCTACCTGTCCCATTTCCCAAATAGGGCACAGGTTAATCTCTTAGATGCATTGATGTGCATCCCATTCGAAACCAGTAATTCAGGGCACCTGGAATGCAGGAAAACCCTTAGAATCCTCCCAAAATTGACAAAACTTTTGTTAATTTTCTTCTTGATCAAATCAAAGAAGATAGTTCCCCAATTCAGATGTTTCTTGTCAACTATTGCTCCCATCCGACAAAACTGATACCTTAAGATGGTATGATGTGCTGAATGCTTGGCCAGCAGTACTTTGCCCACAACATCAGCCAAAAATCTATATTCAACGGATAGATTCTTTTTCAAAAGCTTATTAGGGTTTTCAGTAGAGTGACCCATTCTATCTAACATGGAATCAAATTCTTCACCAGACATATCGGGGGAAACATCTACAGAACTTAAGTGGAATACCTCAGTCAGAATAATAGGGGACAATGGTACCTGAGTCCCGTTGATCGTGCCGACTATAGTATTCTCACCCTCATTGTTTGCAGTAAAAACCCATTCCTTTATTTCGCCAGCCGCAATCTTCATTCTTGTTGACATAATACTCTCTTGTTGTTGTTCCTTTAAGAGTTCCAGAATATCTTTGAATATTTGATCGCTCCCGGCGAATGAATCCATATATATATCAAACCCGGTATCAAACTTCATCTTTGCAAGCGCAACAACATTCACGGTCATTGAGTAACTGCAAGAAAGTACCAAACACAATGAAGTGTAGTAGAGTTTGGAGGGAAAGAAAGAAATTGCAGAGAGTATGAATGCGCAATCTAAGAACGACGACGAAAAATTATTTTTATATTAGGGTTCGACGGCGGAAAGGAAAGATCGCTGAACTTCGTTCGATGATCTGGGCTTCTAATGGAATCTGGAGAGTCTTTAATAACGTCGATCTCCGTTCGACGATACTAGAGAGCATCGAACTCTGTTCGACGATCGTTGACCAGAGGAAGATAGCCTAGCGCTGCCTTGAAAATGCTGAACTCCGGTCGACGCTTATTGGAATGCGTCGATCTCCGTTCGACGATTTTTGGAAAAACATCGAGCGCAGTTCAGAGATAAAACAGAACCTATAGAATAGAGAAAATATAAGTTTTTAGCCAAGTCTTGGTATGTTTTTTGATTTTCAAAATCTTGGAATTTATTTTAGACAGCCTCCATCTAGCATTCCTAACTGATTGAGGAAGAAGGTATGTTTCTTCTCATCCAAAGGCTTGGTGAAAATATCTCCCATTTGGAAATCAGTTGGGATATATTGTAGTTCAATTTTATTCTTTTAAACATTATCTCTTAGAAAGTGATTCCTAATCTCTATATGTTTTGTCCTACTATGGAGGACTAGATTTTGTGCTATGGAGATAGCACTAGTGGTATCACAAAATATTTTTGACCCTTCTAAGTTGTATCCATAGTATAGAAGCTGGTTTTGAATCCACAGAATTTGTGAGCAACAACTGCCTGCTGCCATGTATTCAGCTTCAGTAGTTGAAGTAGACACAGATGTCTGTTTCTTACAGAACCAGGAGACAAGTCTGTCACCAAGGAACTGACAGGTTCCACTGGTGCTTTTCCTGTCTACTCTGCATCCAGCATAATAGGCATCTGAAAATCCAGTTAATTAAAATCCTGAGTCTTTTGGATACCAGAGTCCTAGATTTGGACAACTTTTTTAATACCTAAGAATCCTCTTTACTAAAGTTAAGTGTGACTCTCTAGGGCTTACTTGGAACCTAGCACATATGCATGTAGCAAACATTATATCAGGTCTACTAGCTGTAAGGTACAATAGAGAGCCAATCATTGCTCTATATGTTGTCTGATCAACATGTTTTCCATGTTCATCAGCATCTAATACAGCATTAGTAGGCATAGGTGTTTTCATATAAGTTGCTTCAGACATACCAAATTTCTTAATCAGTTCCTTTGCATACTTGGTTTGAGAAATGTATATGCCTTCAGCATGTTGTTTGACTTGCAGTCCTAGAAAGAAGGAAAGCTCACCCATGCTACTCATTTCAAATTTAGAGTGCATCAGCTTGGATAACTTTTTGCACAAATTTGAATCAGTAGAACCAAAGATAATATCATCTACATATATTTGTACTAGTAGGGTATGGGACTTATGGGTTCTAATAAAAAGAGTTTGGTATACTCTACCCCTAATAAAATCATTTTCCAGAAGAAAGCATGTTAGGGTCTCATACCATGCTCTAGGAGCTTGCTTGAGACCATATAATGCTTTATGCAATTTGAACACATGATCAGGATAAGTTGAAGAGATAAAACCTGGAGGTTGTCTAACATAGACTTCCTCTTTGATGTCTCCATTGATAAAAGCACTCTTCACATCCATTTGGTAGACCTTGAATCCCTTGTGAGCAGCATAAGCTAGGAATATTCTGATGGCCTCTAACCTTGCAACTGGTGCAAAGGTCTGGTCATAGTCTATTCCTTCTTCTTGAGAGTAGCCTTGAGCAACTAGCCTTGCCTTGTTCCTTACAATGACTCACTGATCATCCAACTTGTTCCTGAACACCCATTTTGATCTAATAATGGAGTGATCCTTAGGCCTTTCCATTAGTTCCCAAACTTTATTCCTCTCAAATTGATGTAGTTCCTATTACATATCAATGATCTAGTGGGGATCTTGTTCTACATCTTGAATGGATTGAGGCTCAACTTGAGATAGAAAGCAAGTAAGAATCAGGTTCTGGTTGACCTTATTTCTGGTTTGCGCACTAGCTGAGATGTCTCCAATCACTTGGGAGATTGGATAATCTCTTGTTGTTACTAAATCAACAAGGGGTGATGATTGTTCACCAACCATTGTTGTTGTTTCCTCTTGTGGAACAACAACTGGCTCTTTTAGATGTTGCACATCCTCTTCATCATCACTGCTCTCATCCTTTTGCTGAATAGGTGGAGAAGCTGTATCCTTTTCTTTAACCTGTAATCTGTCCATTCTTTCTGAAAGAGAGTGTACCTGCAATGGTTCTATGGTAGAAGCAGACTTCTTCTTATAAAAATGTTAGTCTCATCAAAAGAAACATGAACAGATTCTTCTATTTTAAGAGTAGATTTATTATATACCCTATCATCCTTGCTGATCATGGAGTATCCCAGAAACACCCCTTCATCAGCTTTAGCTTGGAATTTTGCTAAATATTTCTTGTCATTATTGTGTATATAACAAATGCAACCAAAGATTCTGAAATATTCTACTTTAGGTTTCTTCCTTTTGAGCAATTCATAGGGAGTCTTACCCTTCAGTTTATGTATTAGACTTCTATTCAACACATAGTTGGAGGTGTTCACTGCCTCAGCCCAAAAAGATAGAGGTAGGTTAGCATCTGTCAACAATGTAGTAGCAGATTCAATTAGGGTTCTATTTTTCCTTTCAGCTACTCCATTTTGTTGAGGAGTTCTAGGAGCTGAGAAAGTATGCCTGATCCCTTCACTCTGACAGAACTCTTGCATAAGAAGAGAATCAAACTCTGTCCCATGATCACTTCTGATCAGGGCAATGTGAGTATTGAACTCAATCTGTATACATTTGAGAAACTCTATCAGACACTTAAAGTTATCAGACTTCTTCCTCAGAAAGAATACCCAAGTGAATCTGGAGAAGTCATATACAATCACCAAAGTATAAGATTTCCCTCCTAAGCTTTGTACTGTAACGGGTCCAAAAAGATCCATGTGTAACAGATAAAAAATCCTAGGTGAATCACTCATATTAAGTGACTTAAAACTATTTTTAGTTTGCTTGCCTAATTGACAGGCCCTACAAAGTCCTTCTTTCTTGTAGGGGCCAGAAGGTCTAACAAGGTTGTCCTTGGTCAGCCTTGCAATGGTTCAAAGGTTTAGGTGACCTAGTCTCTTATATCATAGATCATTTGGTTTGCATACTGAATTAAATAAGCAAATGTCTGTATGGGTTGAAAGAAAATCAACAAGATAGATGTTACCTTTCCTTTTACCTGTTAACACAATTGTGTTATCCTCTGACTTGATCTTGCATAGGGATTTATTGAACATCACCTTATATCCTTCATCACATAGTTGACTGATGCTGATCAGGTTGTGCTTCAGTCCTTCCACATATGCCACCTTCTTGAAAGTGATTGAACCTATCTGAACACCACCATATCCTTTGGTTTGACCAAAATTTGAATCACCAAAAATTACTTTGGGTCCAAGTTTGGTTATGAAGGATGATAGATTCTCCTTGTTCCCTGTCATGTGCTTTGAGCTCCCACTATCCAGATACCATTGTTGGGCCATCTCTGGATAGGTCTTCACCTGCATATAAATAACTTATATGTTTTTGACCCAGTTTACCTTGGGTCTAGGTTGATAGCCTTTAAATTCAGAAAAGAAAAACATCCCTGGCTAACTCTTATATCCTTCAGGATGGTATCTCCTAGGAGGTACTATCCATTCAGTATAAGGGTTGAAGCTTTGGGATGAGGGACTTCTAGGATTGACTTGAGATTTACCTCTAAAAGAAGTTTCAAAGCTCTGAGCTCCGTTCGACGATTGTCGACCTGAGTTTGACGATCGTCGACCTGAGTTTGATGATATTGGGTCAGATCGTCGAGCTCCGTTCAAAGATCGACTATACCAGAGTTCAGACTTCAGAAGTCATCGATCTGAGTTCGATGATCCAGCCTTGGATCGCCGAGCTCTTTTCGACGATTGTCGAGCTCTGTTCGACATTTTCTGTTGAACTTGATTTTCCTTAGGTAAATCTGGATTCTTCCTAGCTACCTCTACAACACCCTTTCCTTTATCAGAAATAAATTTAATTGGGGTTGTTAGTACTATAGGTTGGCTGGATGAAGTACCCAAGCCCAGTGTACTGTTGAATCTTGAGTTCACTGTGCTTGTAATGTCCATCAGTCTGATGCTTCTCCCATTAAGGGATTCTTCAAACTGCTTAGCCTTGGATAGTTCACTTTTCAGTGCAGCTATCTCCTCCCTATAGCACTCTAACTCCTCAGAGAGTTTAAGGTTATTTGATTTTAGGACACTGTAGTCAGATAATTGATTTCTGAGAGAGATTATCTCTTTCTCAGACCTTAGCAAATCTAAACATAGTGTCTTAAATTCAATTTTAAAGTCCTCAAAAGTAAAATCAAAAGAGTTTATTACCTCATCCTCTTCAGATCCAGTTTCAGCTTCAGAATCAGACTCTTGTTCTGCATCAGAGTTTTGCTTGGAGGCATTGATTGCCATCCTGCAGAATTCTTTTTCCTCAGCATCATCCTCATCATCACTTGAGCTGGATGAGGCTTCTGATTCTTCTTCAGTGTCACTCCAGCTTTCTGCTACAAATCCCTTCCTTGTATGTTTATTTTTGTTGGATGAGGATTTGTTGCTGTTGCTCTTTCTAGAGTCCTTGTCTCTTCTTCTCTCATTTCTGTCCTTTATGTCCTTGTTTTTATTCTCTGGACAGTCAGGCATAATGTGGCTTGGTTTCTTGCATCCAAAGCTGATGATTTCTTTGCTGTTGGACTTGTCATATCTAGGCTTATCATGCCCTTTGAATGAATTCTTTCTGAAGTCCTTCCTGGCCATCTTATAGAATCTTTTGGCCAGTAAACTTAGGAGCTCATCATTTCCTGTAACTTTGTCTTAAGGCTTCTCTTCTGTAGCTTTGAAGGCTATGGTCTTCTCCTTTCTGATGACTGGAGAAGTAGCCTTTTGTTCTTCTTCCCTATTCTTGATGAGCAGCTCATAAGATTTGAGCTTGCCCAGAAGAGCCTCTGTGGTAATTTCACTTAGGCTTCTGGCATCTTTAATTGGCTAGATCCTTGAATCCCAAGTGATGGGGAAGCACATTAGGATCTTGTCATTGAGTTCAGTGAGTGTGATTTCCTTGTCCAATAACTTTAGCTCACTGACTATCAGACTGAGCCTTGTGTACTGATGCGCGTAATATACGGCAAGCGTACCGGTCGCTCAAGTAATAAAGTTGGGAATGAATCCCCGGATGTCGGTCTCTTGAGGAATGCAATTGGCGTCGAACGATTTAGACTCTAAAACTATCGTTATGAGAGTTAATTGAAATAAATAGAAAAAGAAAGGGGCTTTGGTTGGTGGTCTTACGACCGATTACACTAATGTAAACTATGCGGGTCACAATCACCGCTTCTCAAGGCGAGATGGATGTAGCGGCCGAGATGTCGTACTTCGATTGGCGAATGGACGGAAATCTAGCGAGTGAGGTGATTAGTGCGGAGCAAGCTTGAGTGAAACGAACGTGTGGAGTGGAGCGAGATGGAGCGAGGCGCATCAAAGAATAAATCTCTAGAGCAAGATGAAATACAACTAATAACAATAAAGCTAGAAGTTGATGTCCATTACAAGCACAAGCATTTCATACAACAAGAAAAAGAGAGAAAATGCACAACCATGAGATTGAAGATCCACCGCGGTTATTGGCCGGAGGTGCGGGTTGTCAATCCGCTTCCAAGCGCAGTCCGAGGAGGGCTTCCGGTACCACCGAGCTGTCACCTCGAGGGCCTGTAACTCCGTTCTCTAGGGGTGCTTCGTCTTCTTCCTTGGTGGAAAGCTCGAAGAAGAATGCTTCAATGGCCGGGAGGATCACCGGAGGATGCGGAATGCTTCGGAATCACCGGAGAAGGTCCTCCCGTTGGTATGGATGAAGGTGGAGGTGAATGGGACTTGCTGGCGGGCGAAACGGCGGACTGGCGAAGGCTCCGACCCGATCCTTTTGCCATAATTCACGGAACATCGTATTTATAGCTTGCAGAATAAATAGCGCGCACGACCACTGGCGCACGACCAGTGGTCGTGCGCGACCAAGGTCAGCGCCCGTGCGTGAGCAACCTGCAGACCTGCATCAGAAAATCAGAAGTCGCGCACGATCATCAGCGCACGATCAGTGATCGTGCGAGGCAATGCTGATGATCGTGCGGAAATAGCCAGACAGACTTTTGCAAAATGGGTATGACTGCGCACGATCGGCGGCGCACGAGCAGTGGTCGTGCGCGGTATGGCAAGTGATCGTGCGGAATGTTCAAGACAGAGTTTTCACAAATGAGACCGGGCTGCGCACGGTCAGTGATCGTGCGCCAGGAGGTCGATGGTCGTGCGTGGGTAAAAACGCACGACCACTGACTCCTTTGCCAAAAATAGTGAAACGCCTATCCCGAATGCCCTCACGATCCCCAAACCTACAGGAAAACTGCACGGGGCATCGATCGCGGCAGCCACAGCAAACAGTAATGAACATAGCAAGAAAGTAAATGCACACAAGCACAGAAAATGGGCAACAAAGGTGCACAGGGCGTGGAAAACCGTAGCGAACCAAAAGGAGTGCAAATGACGCTAAACGGTGTGCAAAGACAAGGAAATAAGCCCAGATGAGTCCGAAAATAGGTATATAAAGAGGACTCATCACACCCCCAGACTTAACCGTTTGCGCGTCCCGAGCAAACAAAACCTAAGCAGACGGGGAAAAATGAACTAGCTAAAAAAGAAATTGCCAAACAGAGTACCATGCGAAGTCGCATGCTCGCGTGCATAAAAATAAAGTAGAGGGAATTCTTAAGTATACAAAATATTTTATATTTTTCACAATGCGTAACAAAAATTTATTATTACTCAAAAGTGGAATCACGGTGAATCAACCGGTCCTACGCAGGGAGAAAGTAGACAGGCCACTAAGGTGAGCATTGCCGAAGACCGGGGCTCAAGATTACCCCCAAAGGAATCCACCAATGTCGGAAACCATAAGCTTGCCCGTTCGCACTCTCTCCACGGCACTAGTCAACTCAAGCGCAAGTCCGTAGGACTTCGGGTAATAATGGGGCTTGGGTTACGGCGAGGAAAACAAGGATAAACATGAAGGGTATGCACCTAACCCAAAGGAGCTAACGTACAAAACTAGTACCCGCTGCCCACAAAATAAACACGGGTGCACCACACCCCCAGACTTAACTTTTACTAAATGGGTGTGTGCACCGCCTACTCCAAATCAAAATCATCTCCAAAAGATTTTCAAATAAACTTTTTCTTTCATCATCATTTTTTTTCTTTCTTTTTTTTTTTTTTTACAAACATTTCATTTTTTTTTCTTTTTATTTTCAAAATCTCAGCAAATAAAAACTTGGGCGCGCTTCCACATTTTCACGAATAAAAATACCACATCACAACCCAACATGAAAATATAAAACACTAAGCTCGACTTGGGTGCGCGACTAGGATCGGCTATGAGGCTTTGGCGAATATAGTGGAGCTGAATCAAAAGGAAGGGTAGGCACAAAGGGGCTAGCAAGGGCGATGTTAGGAATGGGTACAAAGCTCAACCGGGCCAAAGGGTGGCCTACATCACTCTCACGTTAGACTAACCGTGTACCAATGCTTCAAGAATAGCTTAGGGCAAGTTCTTAGCAACCGAGAAAGATAATCCTTCCTCCCGACTCAAGCAATACGAGTCTAGTGGCGGCTACACACATTCTTACGCTACCGTTTGATTCACACCTGATTCACCAATTTTTGAGTAGAATAAAAAGTATTTACGCAAATAGAAAATTATAAATCTATAAGCATATAGAAAAATTAAATCTACACAAATTTCTACACAAAACGAGAGCAATAGACTAGGAACACAGCAAGGCCAACATTTTACTCCGTCTCACAATCCTAAGCCAGCACCATAATTTTACCAAATCTATCAAAGACACAAGTTTAACTCGCGGCACGGTAACAGCTAAGCACGCGCTCAAGTGGGTGTAGTGGTGTGCAACAGGAATCTAACATAATGAAGCGAAAAAGGAAAACTACTGGCATGCGAAATTAAATGTGCTCGTGGAGTGCACAAGCGGCTCTTCCCCCCAGACTTGAATGAAAACATAAGCAAGAAAAGTAAACATTCAACAAGAAAATGAAATCTGAAGCGAGAGAGAGTACCAATGCTCCAAAGAGGGGAGCATGCCAGAAGATTGCATGATGATTCGCGGGAAGTGCTGCATCGCACAAAAGATAAGCTGAACCTGCGAATTAGGCCGAACAATAGAAAATACAAAAAGATAGAAAGCATAAAATAAAATAAAACATAAACAAGGGGACCAAAAGGTCCAAGCTTGGGTTGTCTCCCGAATAGCCCTTTTGTTTACCGTCCTTAAGGTGGACCAAATACCTGTATTAGCAGTTGTATATAATGTTTATGCAACAAAATAAAATAAAGCTCAAAATGTTCCAAAGCAGCAAGGAAAATAAGAAGGAAACGCGAGGCAGAGCGGCAATCAGCTATATGCCGATTTGTGGTAAGTCTTCTCGGTGGAGAGCGAAGGAGAGGCAGAACTTTTCATAGGATCATGAGGAGGGGATTTCCCCTTGCTCAGATGGTGCGCAAACGCTTGGAAGGAAGAATAACGCTTATCACGCAAGCGTTTGGGCTCCTTCAGCTTCTCAACCGATGGAGACCTCCAAGGAGTGGATTTCACAGTTTTCCCAAATTTTACAATCAATGGCATCTGAGCAATGGGACACCAAGTATCGGAATGGAGTCATTTTCTTCTGGTCCCATGACCTGAAAAGCCGTGGTAAAATGTTTGCCATTAACCTCGATATCAACTTCCCTCACACCACCATCAGTATCTACCACATTACCATTAGCTAGAATAAGTGATTTTCGGTCTTCGGTGTTTATTTGCAGTTGCATCTTCGCGACATCCTGCAGAGTGAGGATGTTGCTGGATGCCCCGGAATCACATAAAGCAGTAGTTTCAACGTTGTTAATCAAGCAGCTAATCACGAGTTCGTTGGTATTCCCCAGCTTTCCCTCCCCAAGGCTTTTCCCTTGTTCATGGGGACTTTTTTCAGTGTTGCTTGGGAGAGTACCAAGCGTGCGCTCGGAGACCATTTGAGCCAATTGGCCCAACTGTGCCTCAAGCTTACGCAATGAAGCGGCTTGATTTGTCATGTTTGTTTGGGAAACTTCAACAAACTTTTCAAACATTTGAGCCAAAGAATTGGTTTTTTCGGCGGGGGGGCCTTGAGGATAATTCGGGTGGGGTGGCCGCGGCTGGCTTCCGGAGGCGGAGGCATCATATTGATGCTGCCCCGGTTGCCATCATTGGCCCGGTGCGTTTTGATTCCACGAGAAATTCGGGTGATTTCTCGCACCCGGATTATAAGCATTTCCATATGGCGCGCCCCTGTTTTGATTTGCGATAAAATTAACGGTTTCATTGGAGAAGGCGGGGTCATACATTACCTCCGCTCCAGGGCACTCAAAGCTATGATGATCGGTACCTCCGCATCCTTGACACGAGATGGCCAATACCGGAGCAGCAGCAGCGGGCCTTGATGCTTCCACAGCAAAGATTCCACTTGTCCCACGGGGGGTATTCCTTCCCGCGGTCTAAAAGTCGCTGTGCGTGGCGGCATCCTGCAGAACTCTCAAAGCAACCTCAGGAGCAAGGTTCATAATTGTTCCACCAGAGGCGGCATCAATCATGGCGCGGTGTTGAGGTTCGATGGAGAAGTAGAAGCATTCCACGAGATTCCACGTTTGGAATCCGTGATTGGGCATTTCTGCAGCAACTCATTGAAGCGCTCCCAGACTTCCGCCAAACTCTCTTGGTCGTTTTGCCGGAAATTAGCGATGGCGCGTCTCAAACTCACAATACGGTCAACCGGATGGAATTTAGCTAGAAACTTTGTTGTAAGAGCCTCCCAAGTTGTGGCTGTTCTAGGAGGAAGGGAATGAAGCCATGACTTGGCCTTGTCACGTAGAGAGAAGGGGAAGAGACGGAGCTTGACCGTATCGTCAGGAATCCCAGCATAACGGAAAGTGGCACAGATTTCTGAGAAGTCTGCCAAGTGTAGATGGGCATCCTCTGTAGCCAGTCCGGAGAACTGTGCGTTGTTCCGGATGATGTTAAGAATTGCCGGTTTGATCTCGAACTGTTGGTTTGCGATCGCCGGTCCAAACCCAGGGTAAATGCTCCCAACAGTGGGGGTAGTGTAATCTCTCATGGTTCGGACATGTGGCGGATGCACCTCATTCTCATCCCCGTTACGGTTATCATGGAGGTTCCCTCCAACACGAACTCCGTTGTCATTGTTCAACTGGTCTCCTATTGTGATTGGATCTATTGCAGCGGCACGCCTTTGCGCACGAAGAGTTCGCTCGATTTCGGGATCGTAAGCAACGAGATCTCTTGCAGCACGTCCCTGCATCCACTGAAGCAACAAATCAAAGAAACAAAAATCAAAAAACTCTAACTCTTATACCAATACTTCCAGAAATCGTGATCGTTCAACAGTTGCATTCCCCGGCAACGGCGCCAAAAACTTGATGCGCGTAATATACGGCAAGCGTACCAGTCGCTCAAGTAATAAAGTTGGGAATGAATCCCCGGATGTCGGTCTCTTGAGGAATGCAATTGGCGTCGAACGATTTAGACTCTAAAACTATCGTTATGAGAGTTAATTGAAATAAATAGAAAAAGAAAGGGGCTTTGGTTGGTGGTCTTACGACCGATTACACTAATATAAACTATGCGGGTCGCAATCACCGCTTCTCAAGGCGAGATGGATGTAGCGGCCGCGATGCCGTACTTCGATTGGCGAATGGACGGAAATCTAGCGAGTGAGGTGATTAGTGCGGAGCAAGCTTGAGTGAAATGAACGTGTGGAGTGGAGCGAGATGGAGCGAGGCGCATCAAAGAATAAATCTCTAGAGCAAGATGAAATACAACTAATAACAATAAAGCTAGAAGTTGATGTCCATTACAAGCACAAGCATTTCATACAACAAGAAAAAGAGAGAAAATGCACAACCATGAGATTGAAGATCCACCGCGGTTATTGGCCGGAGGTGCGGGTTGTCAATCCGCTTCCAAGCGCAGTCCGAGGAGGGCTTCCGGTACCACCGAGCTGTCACCTCGAGGGCCTGTAACTCCGTTCTCTAGGGGTTCTTCGTCTTCTTCCTTGGTGGAAAGCTCGGAGAAGAATGCTTCAATGGCCGGGAGGATCACCGGAGGATGCGGAATGCTTCGGAATCACCGGAGAAGGTCCTCCCGTTGGTATGGATGAAGGTGGAGGTGAATGGGACTTGCTGGAGGGCGAAATGGCGGACTGGCGAAGGCTCCGACCCGATCCTTTTGCCCTAATTCGCGGAACAGCGTATTTATAGCTTGCAGAATAAATAGCGCGCACGACCACTAGCGCACGACCAGTGGTCGTGCGCGACCAAGGTCAGCGCCCATGCGTGAGCAACCTGCAGACCTGCATCAGAAAATCAGAAGTCGCGCACGATCATCAGCGCACGATCAGTGATCGTGTGAGGCAATGCTGATGAACGTGCGGAAATAGCCAGACAGACTTTTGCAAAATGGGTATGACTGCGCACGATCGGCGCCGCACGAGCAGTGGTCGTGCGCGGTATGGCAAGTGATCGTGCGGAATGTTCAAGACAGAGTTTTCACAAATGAGACCGGGCTGCGCACGGTCAGTGATCGTGCGCCAGGAGGTCGATGGTCGTTCGTGGGTAAAAACGCACGACCACTGACTCCTTTGCCAAAAATAGTGAAACGCCTATCCCGAATGCCCTCACGATCCCCAAACCTGCAGGAAAACTGCACGGGGCATCGATCGCGGCAGCCACAACAAACAGTAATGAACATAGCAAGAAAGTAAATGCACACAAGCACAGAAAATGGGCAACAAAGGTGCACAGGGCGTGGAAAACCGTAGCGAACCAAAAGGAGTGCAAATGACGCTAAACGGTGTGCAAAGACAAGGAAATAAGCCCAGATGAGTCCGAAAATAGGTATATAAAGAGGACTCATCATGTACATGTATACAACTGATTCAGCTTCACCTTTCTTGAAGTTATCATATTGGGATATGAGATGGGATCTCCTGTCCTTTCTTTCATCAGCAGATCCTGATACAATTTCTGAAAACTTATCCCATATGTCTTTAGCTGAGCAGCATTCAACAACCTTCTGGAATATCTCATTAGACATAGTCTGAGCAAGAATATTCATGGCCTTTGCATCTGCAGTTTTCCACTTCTTTATTTCAGTATCTGTTCCTTAGGGAGGTGGAATAGCACTTGTGCTTGTGGTCTCTGGAGGTCTTGGACACACTGTCAAAACAGAATTGAAAATGTTCTCATCAATAGAATTAATGTATAATCTAATCCTTGCCTTCCAAAGTGCAAACTTGGAAAGATTACACACTGGAGGTCTGGTGCTAGCATAGTCTTTGTTTTGTGCCATGGTTTTTGAAAATAAATACAATACAGAAAATAATACCCCTCTATATAAGATTGATCTTTTCAGAGATCTTTTGGTTCAGGTGTTAGCCTGTAAGAACCAACCTGCCTCTGATACCAATTGAAAGTGAGAGAAAGATCTACCTTGACTCTAGAGGGGGGGGGGGGGGGGGTGAATAGAGTATTTTAAAATAATATTTACAATTAAAATTGTAAGGCAGTGGAAGATTTAAATTAATTATATGTGTAAGGTGCTTGTAGAAAAATAAAGTTAAAGCAAGAAATAAGAATCACACAGCACACCGCAATAACAAACACACAGCAACCAAAAGACATAAGGATCTATAGTGGTTCCCCAAAAAGCCTTGGTACATCCACTCTTCTACCACCCTTGGTAGGAATCCACTGCGGGATGAGTTTATCAGGTGTCCTGGGCACCAATGAGCTTTTGATAAGGTGCTCAAAAACCAGATCTAGATTTTTTGATAAGGTGTCTTGCCACCACTGAGTTTTGACAAGGCTGTCAGAACCAGATTCAGAACTTTTGAAGGGAGTTTTGATAACCCTTTTTACAGTAGGAAAAGAAAAAGAAGGAGATGATGATGTCTTCTCTATCTCAAATCACTGAGAGAAGACTTGTGGATTGTTGATGTTGTCAAAGCTCCCCCTGAGATGTAGAATGGTTCAGGAGTGAGAGCTTTGCTAGGGTGATAGGCCATAAGAAGCTTCAGATCTCCAGCAGAAGATGATTCCAGCAGATGGTGAAATATTTGGTGTCTGGAGTCCTTGATGTTGAAGCCTTTGAACACTTGAAGATTCAGTAGATTTGTAAATCACTGAAGTTGAAATCTTGATCAGAGAAATTATGTTGTTAAATCTTCTGTAATGTAATCTAATTCTTCTGTATCTCTTTGTATTGTCTGTGTTGATCACTGTATCTTGTGTATCTGTATTATCAGAATGAAAACTGAAGGAGTATATCAGATATTCTCTTAGACGACCATTTAATCAGTCATAAATGACTTCCATAATAGACAACTGTATATGGGGAAAGTCCTAAGCAATATTCCATTTAGTCTTTCCTTGAAACTTGCATCAGATTGATTGAAACGGCTAGAAAATCCTTTGTAATCAATGCAGGAATTAATTTTGATTATAATCCATAACTGTCCTTGAATTTGAATTCTGAAGGCGTCGATCTCTCACAGAAATCATCGATCTGAGTTCTACGATCGTTGAACTGAGCTCAGAGATTGGATTAACACAGCAGACAGAAAACGTCAAACTGAGCTCTACAATCGTCGAACTAAGCCCAGCGATTGGGAAAGTAACTGAACACATGTCGTCGATTTGAGCTCGAAGATCGTTGAGTTGAGCTCAGCGACTAGGAAACTAGCTGAAGGAAGATCGTTGATCTGAGCTCTAAGATCGTCGACCGGAGTTTGACGACTTAGAAGGGATGAGCTCAGAGAGCGTCGAACGGAGTTCGACGTTTCCTCGAACTGAGTTCGGCGAAAATTGTCTTCTTCTCAGCTCTAAGTTTTGATCTTTGAATGATCCTGGGGGCAGCTTCAAACCTAAGTTCTATGCCGTAGACTCATTCTAATTTGACCTTTTCAACTATACATCTAGGTCAAACAAATTTTCCTAAAAAACATAGTGATCCTTGCCCAAATTAATAATAGGGTGTTCCAACATAACCTTACCCTAAATTAGGGAAAATATCATTTTAAGGTGAGGGAAGGGTTAGGTTTGGGTAATAAGATTTATGTGAGAGGAATTAAAGTAGACATAACTAAGATAGAAGTTATCGAGAAGCTGCCACCACCTACGAACGACAAAGCTATAAGAAGTTTCCTAGGACACGCTGGCTTCTACCGTCGCTTAATAAAAGATTTTTCTAAAATCACCAAACCCCTTACTCATCTTTTGGAAAAAGACGCCCCGTTTATTTTTGATGACCTTTTTCTATCTGCATTTGAATTAATAAAAGAAAAGTTAATTAATGCCCTATTATGATAGCTCCGGTGTGGGACCTTCCCTTTGAAATTATGTGCAATACGAGTAGTTTCGCGGTGGGAGCCATACTAGGACAATGAATATCTAAAAACATCCACCCCATATATTATGCAAGTAAAACACCTACATCGGCACAAGCGAATTATACCACAACCGAGATGGATCTCCTAGCTATTGTTTACGCTTTTGATAAATTCCGTCCATATATTACCCTTTCCAAAATTATCGTTTTTACGGACCACTCGACCCTAAAGTATCTTCTTGCTTAGACAGATTCCAAGCTGCGCTTGATTTGCTGGGTCTTACTCCTTCAAGAGTTTGACTTAGAAATCTGTGATAAGCGAGGAGCCAAGAATTTGGTCGCCGACCATATCTCATGATTAGATAATACGCAAATAGAAAAATTAGATGAAAATTTTTTTAATGATTTCTTCCCCGATGAGAAGTTAATTTCAATTAACACATGCCCTTCCCCTTCTTAAAATCCCTCAAACAACTAGACCCCTAGAGGTAGTTTTGTCATGACTAGGTCATGACAAAACCCTAGGAAGCCCATAAAGGCCAAGTGAACCTAGGGATGTGGGTGAGACCACCATAGTCTGCACAAAGTAGATTTCTGAACCTTTGTTTAAGATGATCATGGGGCTTCACCAAGACTCCAAGACCCCACCATAGTCTCACCAATCCATTTAGAAGTTCAAAGGATCCCTAAGGGTCCATTGAATAGGCCAAGTTGACCTAGAACCACTCTAGGCCTAAATTGGGCAATGGGCCCTAACTAAGGGTAGTGTGCCCTAGTAAAGCACAAATAATCCTACCAAGGCCTTCCTAGACCTAAAATGGGGTCAATGGATCACTAAGGACCCATGGAGTGCAGTCAAAAGGGTTAAGTTGACCCAAGTCAACTCTAGCATTAAATGGGTCAAACTGACCTGCACAAGGACCAATTGAAGTCCCTTAGCCAAGTGGACCACACATATACCTTCATAACCCTAGGTAGAGGCCAATGGGTCACCCATGACCCATTGTGGCCAATCAAAAAGGCTAAGTTGACCAAAGTCAACTCTAGCCCTAAAGTGGTCAAAGTGCCCTGGTTAAGGGTCAAGTGACCTCCAAGGGCCAATCCAACCTCACCTTGACCTTAGGGGAGGCCAATGGGTCACCAAAGAACCATTAAGGGAAACCTCAAAGATCAAATTGACCCAAGTGGACCCTAGTCTAGGTTTAGGTCAAGCTAGCCCAAATGGGCTAACTCAAGCTCAAGCCCATTTCAATTGGGTTAACATGGTTTTGAAGGATGAAATGGATATATGGGCTGCCATTGTGTAAGGTAGGGGCCAAAAAATTTAGCTTTGGG
Source organism: Platanthera zijinensis (assembly GCA_039513925.1). NCBI lineage: Eukaryota > Viridiplantae > Streptophyta > Magnoliopsida > Asparagales > Orchidaceae > Platanthera > Platanthera zijinensis. The sequence goes on from CM077080.1 coordinate 167,090,666, forward strand.
TGTAGGAGAGAGAGAAAGCAACCTATGGAGGAGCGAGAAAGAGATGAAGGAAAAGGGGGGGAAGACTTTGGGCTCATCCTCCCCCTCCCCAACCCCCTCCATTCATTCCATTAGGACAAGGAAAGCAACCCCAATTCAACCAGCCAATCATTGACTGGTTGGAGCCATGATTTCTCCCCTACCAACCATGGCCGCCATGCTTGACTTTGGACAAAAATGGTAAAGAGGCCTACAGTCACCTAACACCCCATCTCTCCATTTTAAAAGCTTCCCTTGACCCCAAGGATGATTTCCCACCACTTACCTGAAGGAGCCAAGCAGTTCCACTGCAATGTTGTAGGAGGCCGACAACCACCAGCCACCACCATGCCAATACGGCGATCATCAAGTCTACAACCTCCCCCACAGGTCCTCCTCCACTCCTTCTTCCATGGGCAAATCATAACAATCCTTAGGGCCGAGGTTCGGGCTCAATTCAGCCCGATCCAATTCAAAAAAATCCTTGTTTTTCCATGGATTTGAGCTTGTCGGGTTCGCCAAAAAAGTGCTTCCCGGCGGCCGTGCCGTCGCCTAGAGGTAGCCACCACCTCCACGAAGGTGTCAGTGGCGGTGGCTTGCCGGGGAGGTGGCCGAATGGCCGGCGGTAGTGGCTGGAAGATGCTCCATGAAGTTTCAATCCAGGCCATTGACGCGCGGGGACGATGACGGGATGCCGTCCAATAGCGCGTCAAGATTCGTGCTGGATTGATTTCAAACTATAGGATATAAATTCTGATTTATTTAATTATGTCACAGATTTAGTATTTAATGTCGTTAATTTTTAAAATACCTGGAGGCATTTTCATAGAAAATGGTCAACCCATAAAATGTAGTTTTATTGGTCTACTTTCATACAAAATAGGTTTGAACCAATTTGGGTGCCTGGTTTGACCAGGGCACTCATTTTGGTGGGGTCTATACATATGACTAGGAAGACATTAAACTGAGTGCCCACACATCATCTTTAGTCAAAATGAATTGAAATTTTGGCAGGGAGTCACACTATACAATATCTAGATACCGCCCAAAAATGGAAATTTTTGGGATTAATTTTTTTTATAGTTTTGTAAATAATTTAATTTTTCTAGGATAAATTAATTTAGGGGTTAAATGAACTCCAAACCCATTTAAATTTTGGTGGGTTGTGTAGGAGGTCATTATTAAGCTTTGGTTAAAATTTAATTATATTTGGAGGTGGTTTGAACTGATATCTTGCAAACCCTAGCCTTGCCTTAAAAAGGGCATTTTGGTCCAAAAGTATATTTTTGGCTTAGAGTGTCTAAATCACCTCAACAGAGAATCAAATTTTGGACACTGACTTGGCATGACATTTTGCACCTTCCCATGAAAAATGGGGTAGATTGGAATTAATTTGGCCCAAGACCCTAGGTCAAACCCTAAGGAAGGGCTTTTGTACCTTGTGAAGGGCATGAGGCCAAAACACCTTGAATGGTCATGAAATTTTGTAGGCAGGGTACTAGGGTAGGTAAAACCCTCTGGTGAAAGTCTTAAGGGATTTTGGAAAGGTTGTGACCCTCAAAACCCTAACCTTAGTTTAGGGCACAATTATTGTAGTGATAGATAGGTTAGTAAAACTTCTTCAACTATGATGAAATTTTGGTAAAGTGGTCTTAAGGATATAATGAACCTCTGGTAATTTAGTTGGAAATTTTGGAACAATAATTGTAGCACTTCCTTTGTAACACATGGGATTTCCCTAATTAATAATTTTATTAGTTTGGTCCCTCTGCCCATTAGGAGGTCATGAAACTTTGGCAGAGGAATTTTTAACCCTTCTTGGTCATGGTTGAATTTTATGAGAATTTTTGGAAACATTTTTTTGGTACCTACTTCACAAGCTTATTTAATTAGAAATTTGTTCAATATTTTGTTTAAGGCCCTTTACTGGTTAATAAATTATGGAATTTGACCCAGACCATTTATATGCCCTTACAATCATGCTTGAATTTTATCTGAATTTTTGGAAGTAAGATTGTGCGACTTATCTATTTAAATGAATTATTGTGGGCTATATTAAAAATTAAAATTAGTGGCCTAAACCTTGCTGAAAAATTAAGAGACTTTGGATCCTAAGTTAAATATTAATATTGTATATAACTTAAATTTGGAGAAATTTTATCTTATCTAAATTTGGTACTTCCTGTTCAATCTTGAAATTTTTTGCCACTATAATAATTAAATAAAGTATCAGATAAATAGGAAAAATTCTTGAATCTCTGGATTTGGGCAAAAAAAAAGTCATAATAACACTCCAATAATTATTATAGGAGCACTGGATGATTATTTGATGTACCTCCCATTTTACATGACATTTAACCTTAGTGGATTGCATATAGTAAAACTGCAGAAAATATGTTGGAGTATAAAGTTGGGCACATGAGTCGGGATTAGTGGTTGCTGGTTTGGATAAACTAGAATGAGTTCATCATTGGAGGTAGGATTAGTAGAGGTTGGATATGGCTAAATGTTAGATGGTTCTCGGGATCGACGAAAGATCATCTAACCCATAGGAGGAAGTGTCAAAATACTAGGGTTAGATCCAATACAATAATTAAGGGATTTGGAATTGGGTAACAACCAATAAGAATAAGTGCCTTGCGAAAGGGAGCTTTGGGTTTTAGCCCATCGTAGCTCCTAGTGCCTTCGAGAGCCCTTCACGGGGAATACCTTGGGAAGTCCTGGGCTAAACCTAAGTCGTAGGCAAAAAAAATGAAGAGCAATTAGTAAATTTTGGGTTTCACATTCTCACACATCGATGTCTTGGGGAGATAGGTTGGGTCACTCGGCCAGTAAGCCCAATGGTTTTGGTGATGGGCGGGTTAGCCCGGCAAGCTTTGGCTCGATAATGGTTTGTGATAGGCAGGATCGCCCGACGAGCTTTGTCTCGGTTGTTGATTATTGACGGACGGGATGGTCCGGGGAGCTTTTGCTCAGTAGCTATTACATAAGGTTGCATGTGCACAAAGTATAAGGTGGTGGGTCTTCGGTGTTGGAGGGTCGATGCACCGACGCCAATACGTTGACCCGGCAAGTGTGGTTTTGCACTTAGCCAAATAAAGTCCGGTGTGCCAGCCGGCAAGAGTACGCGGGAGCTCCGCTTAGTGCACCAGCATTGAGGCGTACGATAGGTCTGACTGGTAGTGCTATTACTGGTTTATAGGTGGGCGAGGCCCAACCCACCGCTTCCGTTTGCCACTACGGAGGTATCCTGGGAGGTTCGGCTCCAGAAAGGGGGAACTAAAGGTCTGTGTACACAGAGTCGAGTGGGTGAGTTGCACTTGCATGTTCATGTCATGGCATAATTTTATTTCATAGCATAATCATTGCATATAACCTGACACCTAATGTATAAGTGGTATGGGACACTTTATACATTAGGCCATGCAAAACGACCCCTTGGTTTATAAGTTCGCGCGAGCGTGCTTATAAGTTAAGGTTCTTATTTAGTATTACATATTTATGCTTGCTAGTAAAACCGACACCCTATCGTATAAATCGGTATGTGACTTTTTATACGATAGGAGCCCTGCAAGAGATCCCTTAGCTTATGTGTATTCACATAAGTTAAGGTTACTTTCTTATTCAGTTCTTTATACCATTATTACCATCTTATATACCTTAGAACTGCTAGTTTAGTTCCGCCGTCATCTGCTATTTGATATTTTCCACCTTCATGTCCTTCCCTTTCCTTCTCCTCGGTCGGTTCCTAGGAGCCATGGGGGAAGGGGCGGGGGACGATAGGACTAAGTCTTTTAGACTAACGGTTTTCGAACCACATCATTTTATGATACCACGGAGCCCAGCATGGAGAAGCAGCCCCGGAGGTCTGCACGCTTGGAGATCGGACAGTCTAGTACCGGAGTTCAGACGGGAGGGACTGTGAGTCCCGATCGCTAGTAGTCTTATTAGTTTACTTCCGCGATGAGCGATTTGTAGTGAGGACTTGATGTACCGGGCATAAGCCCGAGAATTCTGTTATATGTTTTATCTTTGGACACTCCCTTCGTGGAGATTATTTACTCTTCATGTGTGATTTCTGTGGACTTGCTTATTTTATTAGTATAGTTGTGATCGATTTGGCCGACAGGATCGGCGTTTTGTAGTGATAACCTTCCCGAGTGCGAAGGTGTCACCGCAAGGCAGCTGTTCTGGGCCTAAGACCCCGGTGTTTTAAAAGAAAACAAATGGGGGTCTTACAAGTGGTATCATAGGAAAACACATCGATCAAAAAGTAACCATCCACAATCCCCGGGCCACCCCTGCATGAGTTTAGTTTGGGGATAAACTAAGTAGTGGAAGCAGTGGTGGGCCCATATGGGGGATCACTTGAAATTGTCCACTTTTAGTTAGATTGGTGCGATTACTTATAATTGGCTTTTGTTACGCAGCCCCCAGCGCAACCAACACCGCAAGGAGGAGTCCAGCAGACTATGAATGTTGCACCACCTCCCCCGGTCCACACTCCATTCCTACAGTCGGAGATGGGGCAGACTCTGATAGCTATTCTGGAAGCTTTTAGGGCCCAATAAGTTCTGGCCTCGCAGCAAAACCTGGGGGCCAATTGGATGAGCATCTTCCGAGGACTCTCTCCTCCATCTTACTTAGGGATAGAATCAGCTGTTCGGACGCAGGAATGGCTTGACATTATGTATGAAATGTTGATCGGGATACGGTGCCCCTGGGAGGAGAGGGTTCCATTGGTGGTCTCTTGTTTAGAGTCTCATGCCAAAAGATGGTGGAAGACGTCACTGGATATGACTTTTGCCGATATAGAGATTGCAGAAATTACTTGGGAGGAGTTCAGGGCCGCTTTACTAGAGCATTTTGTGCCACAGTCAGCTAGGGATGAGCTGGAGGACAGGTTCCTGCAGTTGAAGCAGGGCAACAAGACAGTGGTAGAATACCACAGGGAGTTCAACCATTTAACATGGTTCGTAGACTCTTATCAGCTAGATGAGGCAGGATACACCAAGAGGTTCTATAAGGGCCTGCAGGAGGAGTTGAGGGAGGCCCTTCTATTTGTTTCTAACGGGCCTATACCTCGGATGTTAGAGATGGCCAAGAGGATTGAGGCTGATTGGCACACGACTCGGGGACGGAAGAGGCCAACAGAGGACCAGGGCCGGGGAGCCCGGAATGATCAGCGGCGGGGCTGCATCACTAATGGGAGAGAGGGAAGAAGAATAGAGGACCAACCTCGTCAAGAGGTGAGACGGGAGCCAAGGGAGCCAGTGGTAATGGCTCCTCAGCCTATTCAGATGCGGGATGCACCAAGACCCGAGGGTATGGCATTTCCCCCGCTGGAGTGCTATAACTGCCATCAGACAGGGCACATTCGGAGAAACTGCCCAATGAGGGGAGCACCTCTACCAGCACCGCAGGCTGCCCCGCATGCCCAGCAGTTTGGAGGACGAGGACGTGGTCGAGGACGTGGTTACCAGGGTACAGATCGCAGGCAGGACAGAAAGTAAATTTATGCACTAGATCTGGCTCAACCCCGGAACCCGAAGCAAGTGATCACAGTTATGTCAGAAAATTTTAAGTTTTTCCTCCTGAAACTTAAATTTATATAGAATTGATAACTTAGGAAAGAAAACCATAGCTAGATTCTAATACATTTAACTTCCCCCCCAGGCATAGTTTTCATCATCGGCAAGCCCGCTTATACGCTGTTCGATACGGGTGCTTCACACTCATTTATATCAGAGGCCTTCGTAAAAGGTTTGTAAGGCGTGGAATGATTCACGGGTTTGATTATGAGGATACGATTACCCGATGGATTGGAGCTGTCAACCTCTGCCCACTGCAATATGGAGGCGGAGATTGGCGGAAAGATTTTTGAAGCTCCAGCGACAATCATGAAGATGCCACTCTTTGATTTGATCCTAGGAATGACATGGTTGCACTGGAATCATGCTCAGATTGACTGCATGTCCAAGAGAGTTACTGTGAGACATGAGGATTCCTACCTCGTCATCGAAGGTATTAGATCTATTCCCCCTCTCATGTTGTAATCTGTACAGGCCGTCAAGGCCCACTTGCAGGGGGAGGAATTATATGAGGTGTTATTTGAAATGTCTGAGGCCAAGGTCTCTACCTCAGATATCCCGGTGGTGCAAGATTTTGCCGACGTATTCCCAGAGAAACTGTCTGGGCTACCCCCGCACTGGGAGCAAAATTTCCAGATACAGCTAGTGTCGGGGGCTAAGCCGGCAACTACAGCCCCTTACCGGATGGCCCCAAAGGAGCTGACGGAGTTTCAAAGCCAGCTCCAGGAACTAGTAGACGCCGGATTTGTCCGACCAAGCTCTTCACTATGGGGATCCCCGGTCTTGTTCGTTAAAAAGAAGGACGGGACACTGAGATTGTGCATCGACTACCGAGCACTAAATCGACTGACAGTCCGAAATACATACCCACTACCGAGGATAGATGAGCTGTTTGACCAGCTAGAAGGCACGCATTTCTTTTCAAAATTGGATTTCAGGTCGGGCTACTATCAGCTGCGGATCCAGGAAGAGGACTTACCAAAGACTGCTTTTAGTAGCAGATATGGGCTATTCGAGTTTACCGTGATGCCCTTCAGGCTCACGAATGCACTGTCGGCTTTCATGAGCCTCATGAATCAAGTGTATGAGGCATATTTGGATGTGTTCATCATCGTGTTTATTGATGACATCCTCATTTACTCGAGGACAGAGGAGGAGCACACACAACATCTGATGCTGACCCTAGAGAGACTGCGGGAGCACAAGCTTTATGCAAAGATCAGCAAATGTCAGTTTTGGTTGAGGGAGGTGGCTTTCCTAGGCCATATCATCAGTGGTGCTGGGTTGGTAGTAGACCCGGCCAAGATTCAAGCAGTTCGGGATTGGCCATAGTTGAAGACGAACACAGATGTGTGGAGTTTCCTAGGACTTGTCGATTACTATCGGAAGTTCGTAGAGGGATTCTCTCGTATTGCCCTTCCACTCACATTCCTGATAAGGAAGGAGGTGCCCTTTGTCTGGACCACACAGTGTGAGGTGGCTTTTCGAGAGCTAAAGGGACGGTTCACTTTGGCTCCTATACTTGCCCTCCCTTCAGAGAAAGAAGGATTCCAAGTATACACCGACTCTTCCTACCAAGTCATGGGTGCAGTGCTGATGTAGAATGGTCATGTGATTGCTTACGCTTCTCGGCAGCTGAAGAAGCATGAGCAGAACTACCAAGTTCATGACTTAGAAATGGGAGCTGTCATTTTTGCTCTGGCGGCACTATCTGTACAGTGTCCACTGTGACATATACTCCGATCATAAACATTTGAGGTATATGGACACGCAGAAAGAGCTGAACATCAGACAGAGATGATGGGTGGAGTTTTTAGCAGACTACCAGTACGAGATGCACTACCACCCAGGAAAGGCGAATGTGGTGGCAGATGCACTGAGTAGAAAGACCGCAAACCCTAGAGCAGGACACAATTGATGGCCTTGGAGTTGCTTCAGATGTTAGAAAAGATGCAGATATCCTTTGTGTCCGAGGATCACCCCGAGCTATACCGGTAGTATCTATCGTCATTGATTACTACGGATAACATTCGAGACCAGGTCAAAGATGGACAGAGGAAGGATACCCAGCTAGAGCCGGTATTCCGGGCCTTAGAAGCAGGCATTGTGGGAGATTACTCGCTGAGGGATGACCTAGTGTGCTTCAGAGGATGGGTTTACATACTAAAGGGAGGCCAGGTCCCGGAGGACATCATGATCGAGGCTCATTGCAGTCGGTATTCGGTACACCTGGGGACTACAAAGATGACTGCAGACCGGAAGAAGACCATGTACTGGCCAGGCATGAAGAAGGATATCACCTACTTCGTGACCCATTGCGAGGCATGCCAGTTAGTGAAAGCGGAGTGCAGAAACCCCGCAGGATTATTGCATCCACTCCCAGTACCAGAGTGAAAGTTCGATGATATCACAATTGACTTTATACATGGACTTGCCTGATCGCGGACAGGGAATGATTCGATTTGGGAGATCGTCGACCGGGTGACGAAGGTAGCCATGTTTATTCCAATCAGGAAGGATGACTCGGTTGGTGTGTTAGTCTGGAAGTTCATGGAGCAGTTCATTCGTTATCATGGTGTGCCCAGGTCGATTGTATCAGACCGGGATGGACGATTTACGTCTAGGGAGTGGAGATCAGTTTAGACTTACTTGGGCACTCGACTAACTTTCACTACGACATTTCATCCCAAGACGGATGGACAGACGGAGCGCACCAACCGGACTCTGGAGGATTTGCTGCGACTTTGCATATTGGATCGCGGTGAGCCTTGGGAGAAGTTGTTGCCACTGATCGAGTTCTCATATAATAATAGATACCAGTCCAGCATAACGATGGCCCCTTATAAGGCCTTGTACGAACGGAGGTGCAGGACTCCGTTGTCATTGATATTGGATGAGGATCCAAAGGCGTTGGATTCGGAGTTTATCGAGGACATCGAGGCTCAGGTGAGATTGATACAGGACAGGATGTTAGAAGCAAAGAGTCGATAGGCAAAGTATTACGATGCTCGGCACAGTCAGGTGTAATTTCGGGTAGGAGACTAGGTGTTCTTGAAGATCCGACCAATGCATGGGGTTTCACAGGTATGCGGACGGAAGAAGAAACTCAGCCCAAGATATATGGGGCCTTATAGGATCCAGGAGCGGATCGGTCCCTTGGCATACAAGCTGGAGCTGACACCATAGATGGCAAGTCTGCACGATGTGTTCCATATATCCTCTCTTAGGAGGGCTCTACTATGCCCGGAGCAGCAAATTTCGGCCACAGATGGGCCGGTAGCAACTGATCGGTCAGTTCACCTAGAACCGGTCCGGATTGACGACAAGGGAGTACGAGTCTTACGCCACAAGAAGGTTCCATTGGTCAAGGTCCTGTGGAGGAATAACGGGAGAGAGGAGCACACATGGGAGCCCCAGCACTTAATGCGGCAAAGGTACCCGGAGCTTTTTGATCAGGTATTACTCACAACCTCTCGGGATGTTACAATTTACTTTCCATATTCGAAACCCGTAGGCCTAACTAGAATTTCGAGGACGAAATTTTTTGTTTATATATTGGGTTTTGTAACATCCCTCAAACAACGAGACCCCTAGAGGTAGTTTTGTCATGACTAGGTCATGACTAAACCCTAGGAAGCCCATAAAGGCCAAGTGAACCTAGGGATGTGGGTGAGACCACCATAGTCTGCATATAGTAGACTTCTGAACCTTTGTTTTAGATGATCATGGGGCTTAACCAAGACTCCAAGACCCCACCATAGTCTCACCAATCCATTTAGAAGTTCAAAGGAGCCATAAGGGTCCATTGAATAAGCCAAGTTGACCTAGAACCACTCTAGGCCTAAATTGGGCAATAGGCCCTAACTAAGGGTAGTGTGCCCTAGTAAAACATAAATAACCCTACCAAGGCCTTCCTAGACCTAAAATGGGGTCAATGGGTCACTAAGGACCCATAGAGGGCAGTCAAAAGGTTTAAGTTAACCCAGGTCAACTCTAGCCCTACATGGGTCAAACTGACCTGCACAAGGGCCAATTGAAGTCCCTTAGCCAATTTCACCCCACACATACCTTCATAACCCTAGGGAGAGGCCAATGGGTCACCCATGACCCATTGGGGCCAATCAAAAAGGCTAAGTTGACCAAAGTCAACTCTAGCCTAAAGTGGTCAAAGTTCCCTGGTTAAGGGTCAAGTGACCTCCAAGGGCCTTTCCAACCCCACGTTGACCTTAGGGGAGGCCAATTAGCCACCAAGGACCTATTAAGGGAAATCTCAAAGACCAAATTGACCCAAGTGGACCCTAGTCTAGGTTTGGGTCAAGCTAGCCCAAATGGGCTAACTCAAGCTCAAGCCCATTTAAATTGGGCTAACATGGTTTTGAAGGATGAAATGGCCATATGGGCTGCTATTGGGTTAGGTAGGGGCCAAAAAATTCAGCTTAGGGTGTAGGAGAGAGAGAAAGCCACCAATGGAGGAGAGAGAAAGAGAAGAAGGAAAAAGGGGGGAAGACTTTGGGCTCATCCTCCCCGTCCCCAACCCCCTCCATTCATTCCATTAGGACAAGGAAAGCAGCCCCAATTTAACCAGCCAATCCTTGACTGGTTGGAGCCATGATTTCTCCCCTACCAACCATGGCCGCCAAGCTTGACTTTGGCCAAAATGGTAATGAGGCCTACAACCACCTAACACCCCCATCTCTCCATTTTAAAAGCTTCCCTGGACTCCAAGGATGATTTCCCACCACTTACCTGAAGGAGCCAAGCTGTTCCACTGCACTGTTGTAGGAGGCCGATCACCACCAGCCACCACCATGCCAATCCGGCGATCAACAAGTCTACAGCTGCCCCAACAGGTCCTCCTCCACTCCTTCTTCCATGAGAAGATCATAGAAATCCTTAGGGCCGAGGTTCGTGCTCAATTGAGCCCGATCCAATTCAAAATAATCCTGGTTTTTCCATGGATTTGAGCTTGTAGGGTTTGCCGGAATAGTGCTTCCCAGCGGCCGTGCCGCCGCCTGGAGGTAGCCACCACCTCCACGAACGTGTCGGTGGCGGTGGCCGGCCGGGGAGGTGGCCGAATGGCTGGCGGCAGAGGCTGGAAGATGCTCCAGGAAGTTTCAATCCAGGCCGTTGGTGCGCGGGGACGATGACGGGATGCCGTCCAATAGCACGTTAAGATTCGTGCTGGATTGATTTCAAACTATAGGATATAAATTCCGATTTATTTAATTATGTCACAGATTTAGTATTTAATGTCCTTAATTTTTAAAAATACCTGGAGGCATTTTCAGAGAAAATGGTCAACAAATAAAATGTAGTCCTATGGGTCTACTTTCATACAAAATAGGTTTGAACCAATTTGGGTGCCTGGTTTTACCAGGGCACTCATTTTGGTGGGGTTTATACATATGACTAGACAGAAATTAAACTGAGTGCCCACACATCATCTCTAGTCAAAATGAATTGAAATTTTGGCAGGGAGTCACCCTAGACTATATCTAGATACCGCCCAAAAATAGGAATTTTTGGGATTAATTTTTTATTTAGTTTCGTAAATAATTTAATTTTTTTAGGGTAAATTAATTTAGCGATTAAATGAACTCCAAACCAATCCAAATTTTGGTGGGTGGTGTAGGGGGTCATTATTAAGCTCTGTTTAAAATTTTATTACATTTGGAGGTCGTTCGAACTGATATCTTGCAACCCTAGCCTTGCCTTAAAAAGGGCATTTTGGTCTAAAAGTATATTTTTGTCTTAGAGTGTCTAAATCACCTCAACAGAGGATCAAATTTAGGCCACTGACTTGGCATGACTTTTTGCACCTTCCCATGAAAAATGGGGTAGATTGGAATTAATTTGGCCCAAGACCCTAGGTCAAACCCTAAGGAAGGGCTTATGTACCTTGTGAAGGGCATGAGGCCAAAACACCTTTAATGGTCATAAAATTTTGTATGCAGGGTACTAGTGTAGGTAAAGCCCTCTAGTGAAAGTCTTATGGGATTTGGAAAGGTTGGGACCCTCAAAAACCTAACCCTAGTTTAGGGCACAATTATTGTAGTGATAGATAGGTTATTAAAACTCCTTCAACCATGATGAAATTTTGGTAAAGTGGTCCTAAGGATATAATGAACCTCTGGTAATTTAGTTGGAAATTTTGGAATAATAATTGTAGCACTTCCTTTGTAACACATGGGATTGCCCTAATTAATAATTTTGTCAGTTTTGTCCCTCTTCCCATTGGGGGGTCATTAAACTTTGGGAGAGGAATTTTTAACCCTTCTTTGTTATATTTGAATTTTTTTGAGAATTTTTGGATACATTTTTGTGGTACCTACTTCACAAGCTTATTAAATTGGAAAATTATTCAATATTTTGTTTAAGGCCCTTTACTGGTTAATAAATTATGGAATTTGACCCAGAGCATTTATATGCCCTTATAATCATGCTTGAATTTTATCTGAATTTTTAGAAGTAAGATAGTGCGACTTATCTATTTAAATGAATTATTGTGGGATATATTAAAAATTAAAATTAGTGGTCTCAACCTTGCTGAAAAATTAAGAGACTTTTGATCCTAAGTTAAATATTCATATTGTATATAACATAAATTTGGAGAAATGTTATCTTATCTAAATTTGGTACTTCCTGTTCAATCTTGGAATTTTTGGCCACTATAATAATTAAATAAAGTATCAGATAAATAGGAAAAATTGTGAATATCTGGATTTGTGCAACAAAGGTCATAATATCCCTCCAATAATTATTATAGGAGCACTGGATGATTATTTGATGCACCTCCCATTTTACATGACATTTAACCTTAGTGGTCTGCATATAGTAAAACTGCAAAAAAATATGTTGGAGTATATAGTTGGGCACATGAGTCGGGATTAGTGGTTGCTGGTTTGTATAAACTATAATGAGTTCATCATTGGAGGTAGGATGAGTAGAGGTTGGATTTGGCTAAATGTTAGATGGTGCTCGGTATCGACGAAAGATTGTCTAAACCGTAGGAGGAAGTGTCAAAATACTAGGGTTAGATCCAATGTAATAATTAAGGGATTTGCAATTGGGTATCAACCAATAAGAATAAGTTCCTTGCGAAAGGGAGCTTTGGGCATCAGCCCATCGTAGCTCCTAGTGCCCTCGAGAGCCCTTCACGGGGAATACTTTGGGCAGTCCTGGGCTAAAACAAAGTCGTAGACAAAAATAAAATAAAATGAAGAGAAATTAGTAAATTTAGGGTTTCACATTCTCACACCTCGATGTCTCGGGGAGATAGGTTGGGTCACTCAGGCAGTAAGCCATGTGGTTTTGGTGATGGGCAGGTTAGCCCGGCAAGCTTTGGCTCGGTAATGGTTTGTGATAGGCAGGATCGCTCGGCGAGCTTTGTCTTTGTTGTTGATTATTGATGGACGGGATGGTACGGGGAGCTTTGGCTCGGTAGCTATTACATAAGGTTACATGTGCATAAAGTATAAGGTGGTAGGTCTTCGGTGTTGGAGGGTCGCTGCACCGACGCCAATACGTTGACCCGGCAATTGTGGTTTTGCACTTATCCAAATAAAGTCCAGTGCGTCAGCCGCCAAGAGTTTGCAGGAGCTCTGCTTAGTGTACCAGCATTGAGGCGTACGATAGGTCTGACTGGTAGTGCTATTACCAGTTTAGAGGTGGGCGAGGCCCAACCCACCGCTTACGTTTGCCACTACGGAGGTATCCTGGGAGGTTCGGCTCCAGAAAGGGGGAACTAAAGGTCTGTGTACACAGAGTCGAGTGGGTGAGTTGCACTTGCATGTTCATGTCATGGCATAATTATATTTCATAGCATAATCATTGCTTATAACCTGACACCTAATGTATAAGTGGTATGGGACACTTTATACATTAGACCCTACAAAACGACCCCTTGGTTTATAAGTTCGCGCGAGTGTGCTTATAAGTTAAGGTTCTTATTTAGTATTACATATTTATGCTTGCTAGTAAAACCGACACCCTATTGTATAAATTGCTATGGGACTTTTTATACGATAGGAGCCCTGCAAGAGATCCCTTAGCTTATGTGTATTCACATAAGTTAAGGTTACTTTCTTATTCAGTTCTTTATACCATTATTACCATCTCTTATACCTTAGAATTGCTAGTTTAGTTCCGCCGCCATCTGCTATTTGATATTCTCCACCTTCATGTCCTTCCCTTTCCTTCTCCCCGCTCGATGCCAAGGAGCCATAGGGGAAGGGGCGGGGGACGATAGGACTTAGTCTTTTAGACTAACGGTTTTCGAACCACATCATTTTAGGGGACCACGGAGCCCAGCATGGAGGAGCAGCCCCGGAGGTCTGCACGCTTGGAGATCGGACAGTCTAGTACCGGAGTTCAGACGGCAGGGACTGTGAGTCCCGATCGCTACTCGTTATATTAGTTTGCATCCGCAATGAGCGATTTGTAGTGAGGACTTGATGTACCGGGCATACGCTAGAGAATTCTGTTATATGTTTTATCTGTGGACACTGCCTTCGTGGAGATTATTTACTATTCATGTGGGATTTCTGTAGACTTGCTTATTTTATTGCTATAGTTGTGATCGATTTGGCCGGCAGGATCGACGTTTTGTAGTGACAACCTTCCCGAGTGTGAAGGTGTCACCGCAAGGCTGCGGTTCTGGGCTTAAGACCCCGGTGTTTTAAAAGAAAAAAAATGGGGTTCTTACACCCTTGGTTTGCACACATAGCCAACTATTTTATGGCTCATGTCCTTTCAAAAGAGTTCTCCTCTCACCAAAAGAAGAAATTCTTTTCTGAGTTGAAGAACTATTTTTGGGAAGACCCGCATCTTTTCCGAGTTTGTTGCTCACAAAGTGCTTTGCCCGGGTTTTTACTATCCTTGCCTGTTTAAAGACGCGCAAGCTTTTGTGAGTCGGTGTGATAGTTTCCAACGGTTGGGAAATATTTCCAATAAAAATGAAATGCTGCAAAATTATTTCCTTGAGTGCGAAGTTTTCGACCTCTAGGGAATTGATTTTGTTGGCCCTCTTCCTTCTAGCTTCGGGAACAAGTTTATTTTAGTTGCTGTAGATTATGGCTCTTTTTGGGACAGCTCTGGTGGATTGAAAAGCTGCTGTTCGGATAGAGCTGTTTTAAAAAAGATCTTTGGGGAGTAGTTTTGAAAAGCTACAGAGTGTTTGGGTATTCTGTGCAAAAGTACGCTCGGAATCGGTGAAGAAAGGCCGTCGGGGGCTCGGAATCGCCGGAGAAAGGCCGTACGGGGCTCGGAATCGCCGAAGGAAGGCCATCCGGCCTTTAAGCATATTCCAACTGAAGAAACCATTAGATTTCCAAAACCCGTGAGAGAGAAAGCTATTTTGCGGAAGCTGAATCTGGGGGAGAAGATTTATGAAGAGCTGCAAAACAGCTCCAGATTTCTTAAAAGCTGCTGTTAAGGAGCTGTCCCAAACAGTTAAAAAACAGCTCTGGAGGCTGGAATAGAGATTCTCCAGCCGCCAGAGCTGCGCCAAACAGACCCTATGTTACACGATGGGCTGAAGCCCAAGCTCTTCCTACTAACGACTGCTGAGTCGTAATTAAATTTTTGAAAAAATTATTTTCTCGATTCAGTATGCCACGAGCAGTCATTAGCCATAGGGGTTCACATTTTTGTAATGCGTAGTTTTCAAAAATTCTTATTAAATAAGACATTACACTTGATCTTTCAACTGCCTACCACCCCCTAAATAACGAACTAGTCAAAGTAGTGAATAGAGAGATTAAAAGAATTTTAGAAAAGACTGTTTCCACCTCTAGAAAAGACTAGTCAACCAAATTATACGATGCTCTATGGGCCTACTGAACAACATACAAAACCGTCATCGGATGTATGCCATATCGGGTTGTTTATGGAAAATCATGTCATTTACCCATAGAATAAGAACACCATGCTTATTGGGCCTTAAGGTTTTTAAATTTCGATCCACACTCTTTCGGCGATTTTTCGAAAATTCCAACTTAACAAACTCTACGAGTGGCGCTCTTATGTATACGAAAATAACAAATTTTATAAAGAGCGGACGAAACATTTTCATAACAAACACTTAAGGCACACATAAACTAATAAAAACCAAGCTCAAAAATGTGAACCCTTGGACCTTACATAAAATTTTTTATTTATAGACAAAAAATTTGGGAGATACGACCTACAATACGGGCATATCAAAGGGCGTGTTTAACTTGGCGAAATCCGGCGAGCTGGCTTGTTTTTGGAAGCTTCGGGATGGGACATGTGTCCGACACGAGCGTGTCATACTTGGACACGGGCATGTAGGAGGGCATGACTAGACAGGTGGGTGGAGGAAATCAATTTGATCTTTGCTGGCTGGAGGTGTTGAGTGGTGTACAGTAAAAGCGTTGAGTGTCTAGTTGATGGCATTGAGTGGCGTTGAATGTTGAGTTGATTGCGTTGAGTGGCGTTGAGTGTCGAGTTGATGGCATTGAGTGGTGACACGGGCAGGTCGGGTCTTCGGACACAGGCATGTCCTGCTCTAGTAGAAGAAGGTCGAACGTCATGCGTTGGGTTGAGGTAACCGATCGTCGAGGGAGTGACACGGGCGTGTCAGTCATGGGGCACGGGCGTGTCAGGTCAATTTTTGGCCATTTTCTGGAAAATTTCACAAAATTAAATTAACCTATGTTTGATCAGTTTTTACAAAAAAGAAACATATTTAATATCAAAAATAACTAAAAACTATAAATAAGAACTAAAATGATGTAAATAAAGTACTAAAATACACGTATATTTACAACTCATCACCTATAGACACTTGTATATTTTTACTGAGGTATTCTTTTTTTGTGAATGCCTTAGGATTGGAGCAGTAGCCAGTTGAGCGTCTAAGTGTTTTGGATTTAGGCTGGTGTTCTGCAGCTGTCTATTCCTCACCGGTATTGTGGTAGTTTTTGTTATTTACCCTTCCTTTAGTTCAGGCATGCATTTCTTTGGTGGTTTCGTGTCAGGTTGTTGATGCCCACATGATTTTGTTTAATGTTAAGTACTTGATAGCTGCTAAGTAACTTTTGTATGATTTATTAGTTCCAACTTGCTCTTTGTGAGGTTTTATGCTAGGTTGCACGTTAGATATTTTAAAAGTATAAAAGTAGTATTTCTATTACCATATTCATGTCATCTTTTAAAGCTAACGTCACCATATTTTAACTAGTGTAAAAACTATTTCTATACTTATATTAAAAACTTAGAGGTATGCATTTCATGAGTTGTCCTTTGAGATGTTTATGCTCATATTAGATGTTAACCATTATAAATAAACTATTTCTCCACAACATATAATTATGTCTTTACTTGTGGAATAGTGAACCACTGAGCCGAGGGTTACGGCTAATTAATTTAACCTAACTATATTTTCTTCATAAATGCTTATGAATTTTATATAAAATGTAGAGTTGGAGTCTTTCCTGAGCATCTGCAGTTATCCCCTGCATGACATGGCATCACGACATATGTTTTTTCTTACTCTGAAATACACTTAAATTCAGAGAAAATACGGGGTGTGACAGTTGGTATCAGAGGGATGGATTGTTTGATAATTGGTCGAGTAACCATCTCTTGCTAGTGTTAGTTGTCTAGTGTCATTTCATACACACACCAAAGCGTCATCAGTACGTCTTGGCTGAAGCATGAACACTACACTCAAAAGCATGATAAGAAGTATACAAGGAATATTATGTAGTATGAGATGCATAATATGTGTTTGTATATGGATCCTCATAGGAGGCAACATGTGACTATTACGTAGTATGGGATGCATAACAATCATCACATGAATGCACATTAGAATTTGCTTTTCGTTGCATGCAATATTATGCAGTATGGGATGCATAATATTTCATGTGTACGCTACTCATAATATGCCTTAAGGCCTTTATTAGATTAAATAACACAATATACAAAGCATAAAATCACATATCACACGTGTCAAGCTAAAGATTTACATGATGACACATGTACATACATGTTTTTTGGTCAAAAAGAATAAGAATTCATGAAGTCATGGTCTATGCACATGAGTCAATAGGATAATGGTATATCATCCTAAGTTTAGGCATTACATCATTAATACTATCCCCAGAGCAAGTTAGTAGCTTAAGCAAGTATTTATACATGTATTTTCCGAACTAAGATTGGTAGTTCTAGCGGTAAGCTTGGTTTTGATTAGTTTTTAATTGTAATATTTGGATGTCGAGATGTCCTATGATAAGGTCGACTCCCCAGTCAGAGGATGAGTCCTCTAGAGCTCAGAATGAGGCCATAATAGAAGGATTGCAGTAGGGAAACAAAGATTTGTCTAGGCAAATGTTCGAGATGCAATCGCAGATCCAAGCCTTATTGACTGATGTGTTAGGAAAGCCACTTAGAGTTCATGACCTTACTGTTGGTCAGGCTGTTACTGCTCCTCTAGTTCCCCCAACTATGCTGTCACAGGAGATGAACTTTATTTCGCACTTCTAGCGACTGGGACCCCCTACCTATTATGGTAGGGCGGACTTCATGGCTTTGGACTACTGTATTATAGCCATCAAGGAGATGTTCTCTTACTCTGGAGTTTCTGCCGACCAGAGAGTGATTGTCGCTGCTTATCAGCTTAAGGGACTTGCAAAGAGTTGGTGGCTGAGAGAAAAGGAAAACTTGAAGTACTGATGTTCATGGGAAGCCTTCAAGAAGCTATTACTGATAAATTTCTACCATCAGTCGAGAATGACCGATTTATGAACAATTTTCTTCACCTGAAGCAGAGGCAACTCATAGTGAATGAGTATGAGGTGGAATTTAGAAAGCTGAGCTGGTTTGCCCCTGACATGGTATCCTTAGAGTCTAGTCGAGTTAAACGTTTTTTGGGTGGTCTTTGGAATGAAATCCAGCAGCTGGCTAGTGTGTACGGATCCGAAAGCAATGCTAAAATTGTGGAAGCTTAACTAAAGGTCGAGGCGATCAATAATGCCAAGAACCTAGGAAAGCTGAGAAAAGAAAAAAGGAAGTCTGAGGAGGGAAAGAAGCCCTAGGGATTGAGTTCTACTTAGAGAAAGAGAAGCAAGGAGATATGCAATTTCTGTTGTCGACCAGGCCACTCGTTCGAGAAATGTTTCAAAAGAATTGGAGTCCAGAATAAGGAGTATGTTCATGCTATTCAGGGCTCTCCCATAGGAGATCTAGTGTGTATCCTATGTAAGAGAAGGGGGCATAATGCTTCCCATTATTAGAACAAGGACAGAGTGTGCTACCAGTATGGACAGAAATGTCACCTGAAGCCAAATTGCTCCAAGTTTCAGCCCACGCTGCAGCCAGTTCAACTACAAGCTTTGCCGCCACCGCATATGGGGCCCACACACAGACTCTTATTTAGGTGGTTGGTTCGATGAGTCGACCGTCGCGGGCTTGCTAAAAAGCGAGTTTTTAACGAAAGGAGGCAAGTACACTTATCGCATATAGAACTCGATATTCGGGAGAATACCGAGGTCGTATTGTTCTCGGGGTCGGGTTGATTATTCCTACTCCTCCAGGAGGACTATTATTTTACTGAAAGTAAGGTGGATTTTTGTTTGTCACTAAAGCGGAAAGAAAATTAAACTAAAAATCACTTAAATTATTTGATGACGGGTTAACGCTCGGCATCGAATCGGATTAAGACAAAAATAATTCTTAATAATTATTGAACTTAATTTTCAAATTAATAAAAGGCAACTTGGCCGTGGAGGTTCCATAAATATGAGCACACTTATCTCTAGGAATATTTCTCACCTGAACGCTAAGACTATTCAACCGAATGTTAGTCCGACAAAGGATTCCTCTTAACGCCCACATTACGCTAAGAACCCTGCTATTGGGTGGGGAATCCAATCTGGTAGAACTACGCTTCTCCTCTCTCGAGGGTATGTACGCAATTCTATTTAGCCAAGGGGGATCGGTCCTTACCCACGACCTCTCGGCTAGCTAGCATACGAATAACAAAAATAGAGCCCACACATCGATATGTGGTCCTACGCGTCGTTAACCCGGGGCAAACCTTAAGTCCTAAATTTAAAGTGAAAATAAGGAACTTTATTTATTTCATATCATTTTATATGTTCCAATGCTCTTCGATGCCAAAGGATAATAACATTAGCCAATCATCGATATGGGGATGACTTTATAATTTTGATGAGGCGCGAGTTCGAAACTAAATGCTAAAGTATTATAAAAAAAGACATAAAATAACAAACATTTAGAAAAAAAACAGGAAAGCTAACTAAAATGAGAACTCACGCACACTTCAAAAACATAAATAATATAGAGTAAAGACAATTCATACTCGAAAGAGTAGGCGGGAAATGAAAACACGCCATTTAACTCTTAAAGAGTAGGCGAAAATAAATGCAAGTACAAGTTCTGCTCAAATAAGTAGACGGTAAATGACAAGTCCTACTCGAATGAGTAGGCGGGAAATGAAAACATGACATTTAACTCTTAACGAGTCTGCGTAAATAAATGCGCACACGCACACACTCTACATAAATTATAAGAAAGCAATAAGATGACGTTCTAATTTTTCAGAAAGCTAAAAGTAAGCATAATTGAATTATATAATCGTTATTTTCTAACATAATACACGTTCTCTTATCAATGAAAAATTAAAAGTAGTGCCTAAAACGAATTCACTCTTTTTAACAAAGCATAATGAATTCTTTAAAACTAAACCCCGATTATTTAAATTTTTCAATCAATAATTAACAAACGAATAGTGAACAAAGAATTAATAAAATTCACATATAAATAAACTCAAAAAAAAAAAATTTATATAGCAAGAAAATGAAGAATGGTATATTTGATTTATTTGTTTCATAAACTATATTTTTGAATTTTTGAGTTTATTATCTTTTTTTGTATTTATTTCTATAATATATATATACTAAAGAAAGGAAAATGCGAAAATTTAATATTTATTTGTTTTATTAAATATATATTTTTTGAATTTTTAAAGTTATTATCTTTTTTTTTTGTACATTTGTATTTATTTCTTTAATATATATATACTAAAGAAAGGAAAATGCGAAAATAAAAAAAATTAGATTTTTAAGTTTTGCGATTTTTTTTGTATTTTTAAGAAAATTTTCATTCTATTTACAAAAATTGGGAGAAAAAGAGAAGTTATTTATAAGAATGAGAGAGAAAAGGGGAGAGAGAAGATTATTTACCAAAAATATTTACAAAGATTTATCTACAAAAAAAATATTTACAAAGTAAAACAAAATGTTTTTGGAATTTTTTTTGTTTTAATAATTTTTGTTTGTTTTTGTTTTGGAAATAAATGTGCAAATAAGAGAAGTGTGGAAAAGAAAGCAGGAAAAGCGAAAACACCCCCATACTTAGATTCAACATTGTCCCCAATATTGTAAGATAAGTGTGCGGAACGAGAAAATGATAAATGGTATATGTACAAAAAGAAAGAGGGAGGGTAGAAACGTCCCTGATGCGTGTTCGGGGAAGCCCATTTAGAAACCCTGCAGTATTAGAAAAAGTAGCAAATATGATAAATAAAGAGCGAATAAGATAAGCGTGGGGTGCCTCCCAGGAGCGTTTGTTTATAGTCGTGTAGCTTGACTATATTGCCGGGTTATATGTCGAGGAGGGTTATGGTTTCGTTATGTTAGATCACTGGAGTGCCCGCTATGTATGACTTTAACCGATGACCGTTCACTTTAAACGAGCCTTTTTCTGGGTGGGAGACGAGTACGGTCCAATATGGAAAGACTTCTTCAACTAAGAAAGGGACCAGACCATCTAGATTTTAGTTTTCCCTGAAAAATTTTAAGACGTGAATTATAAAGAAGGACAAGATCGCCCCGAGATAAAATTTTGGGGGACTTTATTTTTCGATCGTGATATAACTTATAACGCTCCTTATATAACTTATTTCTCTCGTAAGCGTTTGCACGCCATTCATCGAGCTTGTTAAGTTGCAGTTTTATATTTTGAGTGGCAAAGTTAGCGTCGAGGTTTAAGAGTTTTAAAGCCCAAAGAGCGCGATGTTCTAGTTCTACGGGTAAATGTCACGCTTTGCCATACACTAATCGAAATGGAGTACAACCGGTTGTGATTTTGTATGTCGTACGATACGCCCATGATACGTCGTCAAGTTTAACAGACCAATCTCTCCTATTTAGTGAAACGTTTTTTCTAATATACGTTTAATATCTCGATTTACTACCTCGACTTGGCCACTTGTTTGCGGGTGGTAGGGGGTTGCAAGTTTGTGTGTGACTCCATATTTAGCTAAATTCTTAGCTATAAGAGCGTTACAGAAATGCGTTCCCCTATCACTAACAATTGCGTGAGGCGTGCCGAAGCGAGTAAATAGTTTTTTACGAAATGTAACCACGATTCGCGCATCATTGGTGCCCTATTTCTTAAAAAAACTATTTTCTCGCTTCGGCACGCCTCGCGCAATTGTCAATGATAGGGGAACACATTTCTATAATTCTCTTATGGCTAAGACGTTAGTTAAATATGGAGTCACGCACAAACTTGCCACCCCATATCACCTGCAAACAAGTGGCCAAGTCGAGGTAGTAAACAGTATTTTAAGAAATGTAACGATGACTCGCGCATCGTTGGTTGGGAGAGCTAGCGCTTCCACCGACCTCGATACGTAGTCACCGCCACTAAAATATACATATTTTAGAAAGACGGAGGTAGGGGGCCAACAAAATCTATGCCCAATAAATTGAAGGCTTCGCATTCAAAAATATATTTTGGGGCATCTCGTCGCGACGAGAGATTTTACCCAACCGCTGAAAGCTATCGCATGCGCGCACAAAATTGTGCGCATCTTTGAAGAGAGTGGGCCAAAAGTAGCCCGCCTCTCGCGCCTTCCGAGCATTCCTATTGGCTTGATAATGCCCACCGGCTTGACCCTCATGGCAGTGCCTAAGAATTTCCAAGCACTCCACACCCGCAACGCAACTTCAGACTGCTTGGTCCGCGCAGATACGAAAAAGAAATGGGTCCTCACAAAAGAAATTTTTCAAGTCAAAAGAATTTCTTCTTTTGATGACTTGAAAACTCTTTTGGAAGCACCCGCGCGACTAAGTAATTTTCTAAATCTACGAACCAAGGCAAAGATGACAAAAAATTATGAATGGCAAGGAGGCATTCCTCGGGGAATCTGTCATTTATTTCAGATTCGATGAGCGCTTTCGCACCCAGATTTTCTAAACGGGAGAGGTGGTCTGCAGCTAGATTTTCTGCGCCCTTCTTATCCCGGATCTCCAAATCAAACTCTTATAGGAGGAGAATCCATCGAAGAAGGCGGGGCTTCGCATCATTTTTTGCTAATAAATATTCAAGGGCGGAGTGATCGGTAAATACGATAACTTTAGATAACGTTAAATACGAGCGAAACTTATCGAAAGCAAAAATGACAACTAAGAGTTCCTTTTCCGTCATCGTGTAATTTACTTGTGCGGAAGTGAGCGTTTTTCTAGCGTAATAAATTGGATGAAAATGTTTTTCTACGTGTTGGCCAAGAACGGCACTTAAGGCAATATCACTAGCGTCACACATAATTTCGAACAGAAGGGACCAATTAGGGGCCACTAAAATTGGTGATGTGATAATTTTTTTTTATTAAATTAAAGGTGGACTCGCATTCGCTACTAAAGATGAAACGTGAGTCCTTTTCCAAGAGGTGAGTTTGTGGCTTTGTTAGTTTTGAAAAGTCTTGAATAAATCTTTGGTAAAAGCCCGCATGGCCTAAGAAACACCTAATAAATTTTAGGTTTGTTGGTTACGGAAGTTTTTCTATGATTTCTACCTTGGCCTTATCTACCTCCATCCCCTTTATCGAAATCTTCTGACTGAGGACCAAACCTTCTCGAACCATAAAGTTACATTTTTCCCAATTTAGAACGAGGCTTGTGTCCTCGCACCGTTGGAGGACACGATCTAAATTTTGAAGGCAATCAGGAATAGACAGTGCGAAAACAGAAAAGTCATCCATAAAGAATTCCATAATGTCTTTTACTAGCTCGCCAAAGATCACTAGCATACATCTTTGGAATATAGCCAGCGCATTGCAAAGTCCAAATGGCATTCTTCAGTATGCGAAGGTGCCAAACGGGCAAGTAAATGTTGTTTTCTCTTAGTCATCGGGGAAATAGGGATCCGGAAAAACCACGATAAACCATCAAGAAAACAATAATATGGATGACCAGATAAACGCTCTAAAATATGGTCCAGGAATGGTAGTGGGAAGTGGTCCTTACGGGTGGAATCATTAAGTTTGCGAAAATCGATGCACACACGCCAACCTGTAACAGTACGCGTTGGGACGAGCTCGTTGTGCTCATTCGCCACTACGGTTAGACCGCCCTTCTTGGGCATGACATGAACGGGACTAACCCATGCACTGTCCGAAATAAGGTAGATAATCCCTGCATCTAACAACTTAATAATCTTGGCTTTAACGACGTCTTTCATGTTTGGGTTAAGACGTCCCTGCGACTGAATCGTTTTGCGGCAATTATCATAAAGAAATATCTTATGGGTGCAAAATGGGGGGTTAATCCCCGTTAAGTAAGAGATTTGCCACGCAATCGCGTGGCGATGTTTAAGTAAAACTTCCAATAAATCGGAAGTCTTTGAATCACTCAAATCGGAGGAAATAATAATGGGAAGCGTATCGCCTTTTCCCAAAAAGCGTATTTGAGTGATTCGTGTAAGTGTTTAAGATCTAGGGTGGGCGGTTCTTCTAGCGAGGTTTTAATTCCTATGTCTTTCTTACCAATTGGTTTGAAAGTCTTAAGTCTATAGAGGTATCCTCATCGCCATAAAAATTTTCGAGCACATAAATATCGTCGTTTAAAAATACGGACTCGAAAACGGGAGAAGAACAATCTCCAAAAAAGGTATCTAAAGAATAACAGAAATCATCACTCGATGACAAATTGTCCATCGAGGGATTAATAGAGAAAGTAACTTGATCATCTCCTACCCGGAGGAGAATATGACCATTACTAACATTTATTTGTGTGCGGGAGGTGGCGAGAAAAGGGCGACCAAGTATTATTGGTACCTCGGCGTCCTATTCTATGTCTAAGATGATGAAGTCTTCCGGAAAGGTAAACTTATCAACTCGGACAAGGACATCCTCCACTACCCAATAGGGAACTTAACCGAGCAATCCGCTAATTGGATGCGCATATTCGTGGGACTAGGAGTACCAATACCTAAATGTTGAAAGAGCAAGAATGTCATCAGATTTATGCTAATTCCTAAATCAGCTAAGGCGTATTTTACTAATATATTGCCAAAAAGGCACGGGATGGAAAACAGTCCCGAGTCATTTTGTTTTGTGGGAAATTTATTAGTAAGAGCCTCCGAGCAGACAACGTTGAGAGATATATGCGAAATATCCTCTAATTTACGTTTATTAGAAAGTAATTCTTTTAAAAATTTTGCATATTTGGGCATTTGCGAGATAGCCTCGCAAAAAGGAACATTAATGTGAATTTGTTTTAATAATAAAATAAATTTTTCGTATTGCGCGTCCTTACGCTCGTTATTTAACTTGTGTGGATACAACAAGGGCTTATTAAAAATAATTTTTTCATTTAAATTCGGTAAAGGTAATGTAGTTGAAGAAGAGGGAAGAGGGGTCGGAGGAGAGATATGTACCTGAGGATCGATCCGTTTTTGATCGACCACCTACTTACCGCTACGGAGGGTTATAGCGTTGAGGTTTTCCCTTAGGTTGGGCTCCGTATTCCCTGGCAGCGCCCCTTGCGCGCATTTTGACATGAGTTGCGCCAATTGTCCAACCTGTAACACGAGATTTTTTAGCGATCCGGTTATATTACGGATATTGGACTCATTTGACGCGACGTATCTATTAAAATTTTCCTCCACCGGAAAAGGCTTCGGAAGAGGAGGAAACGGGGGAGCAAAAGAAATAGGCGGGTGCTGCGCATTGTTCGGGTTGCTCCATGAAAAATTCGTGTGGTTCCTCCAACCCGGATTATAGTTATTACTATAAGGGTTGTTTTGGGGGAAGGAGGGATGAACCGGATTTCCCATATAGTCCAAGGACTCATCAGCTACGTAGAAGTTAGAGGGGGAAAGTCTAAGATTAAAATTATAACTAGCCCAAGGAGAAGTGGTGGAGGAAGTAGACATCACCGCCACCTATTTTGTTAGCCTTTCAACTTGAAGGGATAATAAAACCTTGGCATCCACTTCAAAAACGGCGGCCGGTAGCTTTGGGCATCCCCGCGGGACGTTCCACTAAAAGGCGTTCTTGGCCATTTCTTCATATAAACCTTGGGCGGCCTCGGGGGACTTATTATTAAGGGTGCCCCCGGTAGCCGCGCCAATCATTTGACGCGTCTGAAAATTAAGGCCGTTATAAAAAGTTTCTACCTACAACCACGCTAGCAGCGCGTGGTGCGGGCACCTGCGGAGGAATTCCTTAAAGCAATCCAGAGTCTCATAAAGAGACTCTTAGTCGTTTTGAATGAACGACGAAATGTCTGCCCGCAATTTTGCAAATTTTGCAGGTGGAAAATACTTCGTCAGGAATTTTTCCGCCAACTCAGCCCAGGTCGTGATACATCCTCGCGGGAGGGAAATTAACCACGCCCTAGCATTGGACTTGAGGGGGAAGGGAAATAAGCACAGACGAATGGCATCATCAGTGACGCCATTAATTTTAAACGTGTCGCAAATCTCCAAAAAATTGGACAAGTGGACATTAGGGTCCTTATTCGACTGTCCATCAAATTGGATGGAATTTTGGATCATTTGGATTACACTTGACTTTATTTCAAAAATGTTATTTGCCACCATAGGGCGAATAACCCTCGACCCAGTATCGTCCAAATTTGGCCTGGCGTAATAAGACATTATACGCTCCGCGACCACATTTGGAACATGGTCGGCCATAAAAACAGCTGGGGGTTCTCTGATAGATACTTCGGGTTCTAAAGTTTGATCTAGGTATTGAGATCAAATGCGTGCAAGGGTGTGGTCGATCTCAGGATCAAAATCAAAGGATTCAGAATCTGAAGGTTATCCACGGGTCATACAACCTAAAAATAGAAATAGAAATAAAGATAATTAAAACAAAGGGGGGAATTTTTTATTATTGTTTTTAAGTGGGTTTTAAGTAAAAAAAAATTATTTTTGGTTTTTTATATGAAAATAAAGTAAAAATAATAGAATCCCGGATTCGAAATAACAACAAGAGGATTCCTCGGAAATAACGCCAAAAACATGATGGGGCCCGCGCGCAGGCTCTTATTTAGGTGGTTGGTTCGATGAGTCGA
This sequence comes from Platanthera zijinensis, assembly GCA_039513925.1. Taxonomy (NCBI): domain Eukaryota; kingdom Viridiplantae; phylum Streptophyta; class Magnoliopsida; order Asparagales; family Orchidaceae; genus Platanthera; species Platanthera zijinensis. The sequence continues at coordinate 167,117,631 of CM077080.1, forward strand.
CCGTCGCGAGCTTGCTAAAAAGTGAGTTTTTAACAAAAGGAGGCAAGGGCACCTATCACATGTAGTACTCGATATTCGGGAGAATACCAAGGTCGTACTGTTTTCGGGTTCAGGTTGATTATTCCTACTCCTCCAGGAGGACTATTATTTTACTGAAAGTAAGGTGGATTTTTATATGTCACTAAAGTGGAAAGAAAAGTAAGCTGAAAAATCATTTAAATTATTCGATAATGGGTTAACGCTCGACATCGAATCGGATTAAGAAAAAAATAATTCTTAATAATTATTGAACTTAATTTTCAAATTAATAAAAGGCAACTTGGTCGTGGAGGTTCCATAAATATGAGCGCACTTATCTCTAGGAATATTGCTCACCTCAATGCTAAGACTATTCGACCGAATGTTAGTCCGACAAAGGATTCCTCTTAATGTCTGCATTATGCTAAGAACACCGCTATTAGGTGCGGAACCCAATCCGGTAGAACTACGCTTCTCCTCTCTCGAGGGTATGTACGCAATTCTATTTACCCAAGGGGGATCGGTCCATACGCACGACCTCTCGGCTAGCTAGCATATGGATAACGGAAATAGAGCACACACATCGATATGTGGTCCTACGCGTCGTTAACCCGGGGCAAACCTTAAGTACTGAAATTAAAGTGAAAATAAAGAACTTTAATTATTTCTAATCACTTTATATGTCCCAATGCTCTTCGATGCCAAGGGCTAATAACGATTAGCCACTAATCGGTATGGGGTCAGCTTTATAATTTTGATGAGGCACGAGTTCGAAACTAAACGCAAAAGGATTATAAAAAGAAGACATAAAAGAACAAAACTTTAGAAAAAAAAAACAGGAAAGCTAACTAAAATGAGAACTCATGCACACTTCAAAATCATAAATAAAATATAGTAAAGACATGTCCTACTTGAATGAGTAGACGGGAAATGAAAACACGCCATTTAACTCTTAACGAGTAGGCAGAAATAAATGCAAGTACAAGTTCTACTCAAATGAGTAGACGGTAAATGACAAGTCCTACTCAAATGAGTAGGTGGGAAATTAAAACACGCCATTTAACTCTTAACGAGTAGGCGGAAATAAATGCGCGCACACACACACTCTATATTAATTGAAAGAAAGAAATAAGATTTACCCCTACACACACACTCTCTATATGATCAAAGAAAGCAATAAAATAATCTCCTACACACACACACACTCTACATAATTGAAGAAAGCGATAAAATAAAGCATGAAAAATTATCTCATAAACTCACACACTCTACATAATTGAAGTAAGCATTAAAAAATTATTCTCATACACTCACACACACAACATGAAAATTAAAAGAACAAAATGAAGACCTAACTCATAAACTCTCTCACACACAATTTTGTTACAAAAATAAAGTCCCCTAAAAATTAACATTTTAACATTTCTATCGCTACAACTTGCCAAAAATAAAACAAAAGATGAAATAAAAATTAAAAGAGGAAAAAGTTTTGTAAACAAAGCAAAATTGCAATTTCTTTAAAAATTAAAACGATAGCTTTTCCACTCTTAGGATTTTTTAAAAGTGATAAAAAATGGTAATAAAGTGAAAAAAACCGAAAAGTTTTACATTCCTAAAAAAAACTAAGTAAAAAAATTCAAAATCACTTTTAAAACTCTTTTGTAAAACCTAAGAATGGAAATTAAAAACCTAAAACCTAAAGCATAAAGAAGATAAAACTAAAACTATCCTAACACATATTTTGGATAAAACATTTATAACATAACCTTACATGGAGAAAAATTAAAAACATGAAAAATGAACAAGTTACACTCAGACACACACACACACTTTTCATAAAAACAAAAACTAGGAAAAATAAGAAGATAAAAACAAGAACAAGAGGGGCACACGAATTGCATTTTAAGACAAAGTAGGGGGACAAAATATAAACAATTTATTAATTAAAAAAAAGGCTTACAAGTACTTAAGACAAGATTGCATAAAGCTAAAAAAACAATAGAAGAGAGGGGGAGAACGTCTCCTTACATGATTTTGGAAATACACCAAGGCAGCCCACTCACAACAAAACACACAAAATTTGGCTCTTAAAAGTGAACACTTTGTCATTACAGAAATTTTTTATTTATAGACAAAAAGTTAGGGTCGAAACGGCCGTGTCGGTCAGGGTGACATAGGCGTGTCAAACCTGGTATGTTGGAGAAGTCAAAATCTGGTGACAGGCCTATTTCTGAGGGAAGCTGGAGCGGACACGTGTCGAACACGGGCGTGCCAGGAGGCGTGACACGGGCGTGTTGGGACACCTTAAAACTTGATGTCGGCAGGTGCTGAGTCGAGCTGGTGACATGGGTGTTGAACACGGGCGTGTCGGTAAGCGTGTCCTAATCGGGTTGAAGAAGGCCGAACTTTGAGCTGGAAGCCTTGAGTGAGCGACACAGCCGTATCGAGTCTACAGACACGGGTGTGTCCTGCTCGAGTTGATAAAGGCTGAACGTCGAGTGTTGAGCTGAGGTCAATAATCGTCGAGGCCGTGATACGGGCGTGTCGAGATGGACACGGGCGTGTCAGGTGATTTTTGACTTTTTCCTGAAAAATTTCAGAAAATCAAAATAAAATTAAGTTAGAAAATATTTAAAAAAAGAAGCAATTTATTGAATAAAACAAACTAAAAAATATAAAACTAAACTAAAATAACATAATAAAAAACACAGAAAATGTGTATATTTACAACTTACCATGCAACGATTTGACAAGGGAAAGGGAAAGCTGAACGTGGTATCTTTAGAGGAAGCGCAGACGTCTACTCAAGTTATCTCGGGTTAGATTCTAATCTAGTTTTTTTTTTCAGTTAATAGATGTAGTTTTGATGATCATTCGCTTAGTTATACATACAATTTTATAGGAAGGTTTAAGGTAGAGAACCGCTGGGCATGTGTTCTGTTTGATTCCGGTGCTACCCACTAGTTTGTGGCTAAGGCTTTCATAGAGCGCCATCGTTTGACTCTCGATCGGGTTGGTGAAGCGTTTAGTGTCATGTTTCCTTCTGGTGATTCTTTGGTATTGGACCATGGTATTCAGAGTTGTCTGATTCTGTTAGGTGATTTTATAACGGTTGTTGATTTTAAGGTGTTAGATGTGGATGATTTTGATGTGATCTTGGACATGGACTGGTTGTCCAGATATGATGCTATTATCTATTACAAGGTTAAGTGCTTGGACTTCAAGATGGAAAATGGTCAACCCAGGAGTATTTATGGATATCTGCACGAGGTTTCTCCAATTATTTTTGCGGTATGTGCTCTGAAGCTTTTTGATTCCAGATGTTTTGCTTTTTTGGTTTCAGTTTTGGAAACCAAGGTTGGTTTGCCATGTTTAGAGGAGAAACCTGTGGTGCGTGAGTTTCTTGTTATATTTCCTGATAATCTTCCTAGTCTCCAGCCTGAGAGAGATGTGGAGTTCGTCATAGATTTGGAGTCGGGTACCCGTCCTATTGCTAAGGCACCGTACCGTATGGCCCCGGGTGAATTGGAGGTGTTGCGTACCCAGTTAAATGAGTTGCTTCAAAATTGTTTTATTAGGTCGAGTTCATCACCTTGGGGTGCTCCCATTTTGTTTTTAAAGAAAAAGGATGGATCTATGAGTTTGTGCATAGATTACACAATTAGATGCGTGTTAGCGTGGTGTTTTCAAAGATTGATCTTTGTTCAGGCTACCATCAATTGAGGATTCGTGAGACGAATATCCCAAGGACTGTCTTCGTTCTTGGCACGAACATTTTGAGTTCTTGGTGATGTCTTTTGGTTTGAACAATGCACCCTCTGCCTTTATGGATATGATGAATCGAGTGTTCAAGGATTTCCTAGACCATTTTCTACTCGTATTCATAGATGATGTTTTGGTGTATTCTCGTAATGCCGTGGAGCATGCCCAACATTTGCGTTTTGTTTTGATTGCTTTGGGAGAGCATAAATTGTTTGCCAAGTTGAGCAAGTGTAAGTTTGGGTTGGCTCATGTTTCTTTCTTGGGTCATGTGGTTAATAGAGATGGGATTTCAGTTGACCCCCAGAAGATAGCTGCTGTTATGGATTGGAATAGGCCTACAACACCCAAGGAGATAAGGAGCTTCCAAGGGTTAGCTGGATATTATAGATGATTGTAGGGGGTTTCTCTACGTTGTCTGCACCACTGACTAAACTGATGCAGAAGAACACAACTTTTTTCTGGAGCGATAAGTGCGAGGAAGCTTTTCAGGAATTAAAGAGGAGATTGTGAACGGCTCCGATGTTGACCTTACCTACAGAAGGAATAGAATATATCGTATATGTAAATGCATCGCATGTTGGACTTGGATGCGTATTGATGCAAGAAGGCAAGGTAATTGCGTATGGGTCGAGATAGTTAAATATACATGAAAGGAACTACCCTACGCATTATCTAAAGTTCATAGCAGCGATTTATCTCTTAAAGTTGTGGAGGCATCTGTTGTATGGCGCATTATGCAAGATTTACACGGATCATAAAAGTTTAAAATACACTTTCAATCAAAGGGAGTTGAATCTGTGCCAGCAAAGATGGTTAGAGTATGTTACTGATTATGATGTAGAGATTCAATACCATCCGGGCAAAGCCAATGTGATAGTCGATGCCCTGAGTAGGAAGACAGCAAAAATTTTTAACCTCTCCGTGGATTCGATGGTAGAAAAATTTCTCTTGATGGATTTTTTTGTTGGAAGTTGTGACTCATCGAGCAGTTTGGTTGTAGCAGAACCTTCTTGGGTTACTCTTACGAGGCTACATCAGAAGGATGACTCAGACTTGGTACACCTCTATCTTAGAATGGACAAAGGGGAGTTACCCGACTTTTCCCTTGATGACTCGGGTACTTTGAAGTACCGTGGCAAATTTTGTATCCCTGCTGCCAAGGACATTCGATTTAAGTTGTGCAGTGAGGCGCACGGTTCTAATGTTGCCTACCAACCAGGTTCTACAAAGATGTATCAAGACCTAAAGTAGATTGCCTTGTGGTTTGGAATGAAGGGTGATATAGCCAATTTCGTATCCGAGTTCTTTACTTAAAAGCAAGTCAAGGCCGATCAAAGAAGGTCGAGAGGCAAGTTGACGTCTTTGGATATTCAAAGCTAGAAATGGGAGAGTATTTCCATGGACTTCATTGCTGGATTACCGAGATCTCCTCGAGGGAATGATTCGTTTGGGTTATTGTTGATAGACTGACGAAGTGTTCCCACTTCGTTCCTTTCAAGATTGACTACTTAATGAAGAAGATAATAGAGTTGTACCTGGATGAGGTTATTAGGCTACATGTAGTGCCTGTTAGTATTGTGTCAGATTGAGACTCTAGGTTTACGTCTCGCTTTTGGGAAAGCTTACAGGAAGAGTTGGGTACTGATCTGAGGTACTCTACCGCTTATCATTCGCAGACTAATGGTCAAACGGAGAGAGTGAATCAGATCGTGGAGGACATGATCAGATGTTATATTTTGGACCACAGAGGAGCATGGGATGAGCGACTCAGATTGATGGAGTTTGCTTATAATAATAACTGTCAAGAGAGCTTGATGATGGTACCAATTGAGGCCTTATATGAGAGACGTTACAGAACTCCCTTGTTTTGGCCTGAGGTTGGTGAGAGACCATTGCTGGGTCCTGAAGCGTTAGAAAAAATTGATATCTCTGTGAAGCATATCAGAGAAATGCCATGTATAGCTCAGGGGGTTATTAGAAGAATGATAATCGTCGAAGGACTTATTTTGAGTTTGTGGTTGGGGACCTAGTTTTTTTAAGGGTTTCCCCAATGTCTAGCGTTAAGAGATTTGGAAAGAATCATAAGTTGTACCCGAGGTATGTGGGACCTTTTAAGGTTGTTGAGCGTATTGGTGTATCATCTTATAGGGTGGATTTGCCCGCAAATTTTCCTCATGTGCACGACGTGTTTTATGTGAGCCAGTTGCGGAAATGTGTGCTCAGAGATGGGCAAATTCTTGATGTTGTGCCCTGGTTGGAGCCTAATCTTTCATATGTTGAGATTCCTATCAGCATTCTGGATACTCAAGATCGAGTGTGGCGGTGGAAAACAAGACCAATGGTTAAAGTTTTGTGGCGAAACAAAGACGTGGAAAGCGCCACTTGGGAGTTGGAGTCAGCTACTCATCTGTTCTCCTAGTTTCTTACGGTATGTATTTAACTTCTATAATCTTTGATTAAATTCCTTTTATAGTGGAATCCTTTGTGCGTAAAGTTTCGGAACAAAACTTATTTTTAGGTGGAGTGGCTGTAATGCCCCTGATTTTTCAATGTTTAAATTAATTCTTTTATCGACATAAAATTGACGTCAGGGCGTTACGTTGACCCTTAGTTGGTGGTTACCATTTTCGGAGCATGATTTTTGCTCATTTGTATCCGAGGTTATGGTTTAGGAGTATTGGCTTGTCTAATTTTTCTTATGTTTTGGTATTTTCTTGCGAGCCGGGGTTCATTTTGGAACACGGTGGAGCCTTTTTGGGAATGATGATATTTTGACTTTGGGAGATTTTTTGCCAAAGTTTGGTTTGTAGGATTTGAGTTCCGACTTCGCCATTGGATTCGTAGTGTTGACATTTAGCTACTGTGTGATTTTCGTTGAATTCCATGTTGGTGCGAATTTTGAGTCATTTGGACGATTAAATAATGATAAATTATTATTATAATATTTATATCTATAAGTATAAATAGCCTTGCGATAAGACGGAAACCCTATTCATTGTCTTCTTCATGTAACCATCAGCCTGTCTGCGTAAGTGAGAAAGAGGCGGTCTTTGGAGAGCTTTCGGCCATTGATTCTAGGTGCTCCGGTGTACGAAATCATCGTCGTAGAGTAGATCAGGATATTTCTCACCTAGATCTATGTTTCAACGGTAAGTTTTTTCCCGTTTCGTGGATTGCTAGAGGTTTAGGTTGCGGTTTTGACCTTCCTTCCTCTCGAAAAGTTTCAGGTTTTACTGCTTAGGTGATCTGTAACACCCCTATCCGTCGGATAGTATATAGCAGTAGGTCCGGCCGGGGCCCGACGCCATATACTACGGACAGACCGGTTGGTTACGCGTTGAAACCATTCAACCAATCACAACGTCCTACACAACACCTAGCGGAAGCAATTTATTAGAGTTGCAAAGAATAAAGAACCCTGTCAAGCATGAATGTCCACTACTCAAACCCATAAGAATGTATAATACACAAAACGGAAGAAATAGCCTTAAGGCTTTACAAGAGTTTGCTTAAATACAAGTGTCTTCCAAACCTCGGCATGCAGGCCGGCCACACATGAGTACAAGAGGTAAAACACTCAAAACAAAGCCTTCGAGGGCCAGCACAATAACTTGGGCTTTAGCCCGCTAATTACCTCTCAACTCCGTAGCACCTGCAAGCAACAACCCACCGCACGGTGGTAAACAAAGGCAACGGTCAGCTATGCTGACCAAATTATAACGATTCCGCCCCCAAACTGGGGCGTCAAAGCTTCTTCCCTGCACTTGTTAGCAAAACACGCAACACAGCAAAACAAGCATCTCAACATAGGTGCACGCTCTCACGGCCGTACACCCCGTGCTCTCAGGGCACTTACTCGGCGAAGCCAGTCCGAACCCCGTCCGGTCCTTGACTCCACCACCACCCCCAGGGTGGTAATCTTTGTGAGCATTTAGTCTTCTCAGCCGCAGCCTAGACTCGATCTCCAAATCTCGGTAAGTCCCACGTAAAACTTTAGGTCGCTTTAACCGAGCAGGTGGAGCGGGTAGAGGGATACTAGTCCGTTGCTCACTCCGCCACTGCCATTCGGCCCTTTGGCGCGGACTAAGCTTTCCCCAGTCCCAATTAACGATCAAACACGGTACATAGCCCCGCTAAGTACCCGGTTGGCTCCCACGCCACCGCTATGACAGAACTACATTTCCGTCCAAAATTTCCGGGTGCACCTCGGGTTTCATCCCCAAGGCTCCCTACTGCAATCACAACATGATATATAGCCCCGCTATGTTCCCGGCTGGCACCCAGGCCACCGAGATGGCAGAACTTCATTTCCGCCCAGATTTCCGGGTGCACCTCGGGGTTAATCCCCAAGATTCCCTGATGCATTCTACTGCATAGCAACCCGAAAAACAACCACAACGCTCGGAGTCTTCTCCGGCTAAAATATGCATAGCAAAATATCACCGATCCGGAAAACACGTCCGGGTAGGCTTCACACACCATGCCTATGTCCGTACTACGATTCCGGACTCTAACAAGGGGGACTTTACATATCTACCCCAAGGAATACCACGATCTCGCCACACACTCACGGGAGAGGGGTTTTCCCATGCAAAGGAAGAAGAGCTTCACATGCTCAAGAAGAGAATCGTTACCCTTTCGCTTTTCTGCGGCGCCATCGAAAACTATGCTGTTGGAAAGCACCGCAACAACGTCACCTCCGCGGATCTGGACTCGGATCGCGATTCGGAGCTCTGAAGCTCCTCCGGCGGCCGGATCTTGGACTCCTCCTCCAAACTTGCTCTCCCCTCTCTCTAAAACTTAGAGAGAGATTTACTTGGATGGAATGAGGGATTCTAACCCTAAAACCCAACTAAAACCTCTCAGGAACAGCCCCCCACCGTCGGATCCAAAGACAAGGAAACGAACAGTCAAGATTAGATCTGAAATTATAAAATCTGGGCCGAACACGGGTTCACACACAGCCGTGTGCCTGGCCGTGTAGCTCATTCGCCGTCTCGACAAAAATTGAAAACCAGCACACGGCCTCCGACATGCCCGTGTCGCCTGAGACACGCCCGTGTCGGGACCCGTGTCACGCCCCCCGTGTGCAATTTATCAACACTTCGCAGTCAAAGAGGTACACGGCTTGGTGACACGGCATCAGACACGCCCGTGCCAAACTAGACATGCCCGTGTTCGTGCCCGTGTCATTTCCTGTGTACCCAACCGCACAGCCCAGGTGTGACACGGCCTGGGACACGCCCGTGTCCTAGGCCGTGTTCCACCACACGACCATCGTCGACCTGCACTGGTCGACGACAAGGCCAGCTCGACGGCTCGAGCTCGACACGCCCGACACAGCCTCCGACACGCCCGTGTCGGGGCCCGTGTCACCTGCACCAAAACCCTGTCTTGGCCAAATTCGATCCCCGTCGCTCCTACAACATTTTGGGGTGTTACAATTCTACCCCCTTAAAGAATTTCGTCCACGAAATTAATATAGGAAAACAGGACTTAACGCAAAACAGTACCTGAGCGGAACAATTCCGGGTACTCCTCGAGCATAGACTGCTCCCGTTCCCAAGAGAGCTCCTCACACCCGCAATTATTCCCACTAGACCTTAACCATCCGGATCTCCTTGTTACGGAGTCTCTTGACCTCCACATCTTCGATACGAATGGGCTTGACCCTAGTCGTCGATCCCTCGTTTACCGGCACTTGGTCAACTGCGATCACCTGCGAAGGCTCTTGCACCGCCTTCCGCAACACAGAAATGTGGAACACCTCATGTAATCCACTTAACTTCTCCGATAACCTCAAACGGTAAGCCTCTTCACCGACTCGCTCCAGAACCTCAAAAGGTCCAAGGTATCTTGGGCTCAGCTTCTTCAAGCGTCTCACCCGTGAAACCCCCTTGAACGGCTTCACTTTAAGGTATACCCAATCGCCTACCGCGAACTCCACGTTCCGGTGCTTGGCATTGTAATACTTCGCCTGCCGGTCCTGAGCGATCAACAAGCGCTCCCGAATGATCCGCACTAACGAGGTAGCACTCTCCCCCTCCTGCTTCTTATACAACCTTGCCTCACCCGTTTCTAACCAGGATAACGGCGTGCGACATTTTCTACCACATAGGGCCTCAAAGGGCGTCATTTGGATACATGCCTGGTAGCTATTGTTGTACGAGAACTCCACTAAAACAGGTTGTCCTCCCAAAGCTTTCCGAAGTCTATAACACACATGCGGAGCATGTCCTCCATTGTTCTATTTACTCTCTCGGTCTGCTCATCCGTCCGCGGTTGTAAGACTGGACTAAACTTCATCTTAACCTCCAACACTTTCTACAACCACTTCCAATCCTTTGACGTGAACCGCCCATCGCGATCAATCACAATGCTATAGGGCACACCATGCAGCCTAACGATATTGTCAACATACAACTTTGCCAACTTATGCACCGAGTCATCCTTCCTATGCGGAATGAAGTGCGACACTAGTGTCAACACAACTACGATCACCCAAACGGCGTCGTTAATTCACTGTGACTTTGGCAAACCATGCCCACAGTCCAGTCAAACTTCTATTCCGAACTAGGCATGGATTCAAGAATCCCCCGGCACTTGGCACTCTGCCTTCACTAAGGCGCAAGGCTGGCACTTTGCCACATATGGTGCCACGACCTTCTAAAGTTCTGGCCACCAGAGCACTTCTTCAGATATCGGCACAGCTTCGTGCCTCTTAAGCGAGTTGAGTACTTGATATGACGTATCACAACTCCACCAATAGATTACCCAAGCTTGGGCCGCACAAACAATTGTCTTTCCTTGGTAGCCCACCTACAACCGTCGATTCGGGATTTCGACCCATCGAGCCGCACTCATGATTTCCTTCATACAGCTATACAAACCATTGTTTGCCAACTACGATCAGCCAGGTCATACTGGACTTCCGTCCAGTTCAACAATGCTTCGGCGCTAGTCTGCTTGCCAACACAACGGATCTCTAACGCTTCCAATTCCTGAACTAGCCTCTCAACATGTCCCAACAACCATTTGGCTTGGGCGGGAGCCCTGCGACTCAACGCATCCACACTGCGTTGCCCTCGCCGGGTGCATGATAAATCTTGAACGTATAGTCCCCCAGGAACTCCTTTCATCTCCGCTGCCTCAAGTTCAGGTCCTATTGATCCAACAGATATTTCAGGCTCTTAAGGTCGGTATGAATATCGACCTAATGTCGTACGAGTAGCGCCTCCACAGCTTAAGCGCAAATATCACGGCCGCCAACTCCCAGTCGCGGACCGAATAATTCCTTTCATGCACTTTTAGCTGACGCGAACCATAGGCTATCAAGTTCCCATGCTGCACCAGCACGCAGCCCAAACCACTACCCGAAGCGTCACTAAAAACCTCGAAGCCCTCGGTCCCACTCGGCGAACTAAGCACTGGAGTCGTGGTCACCCGACTCTTCAGCTCTTCAAAAGCATGCGCACACTCATGCGCCCAGACAAAACTCTGATCTTTCCTTGTCAAAGTCGTGAGAGGTAGTGCTATCCGTGAGAAGTTCTCCACGAACTGCCTGTAAAAGCCAGCAAGCCCCAGCAAACTCCGGACTTCCGCTATCGAATACAGCACAGGCCACTTTCGTATTGTAACAGTCTACGCCGGATCCACCGCAACCCTTCCCTACTGACTAAGTGACCAAGGAACGTCACTGAAGATAACCAAGGCTCGCCTTTGGAGAACTTTGCGTGTAGCTCGTTCCTCCTTAGAGTCCCCAAAACCAAACGCAGATGCTTGAAGCGATCTTCTTCGCACTGCGAGCACACCGATAGGTTATCAATAAAGACGGTCACAATATGGTCTAAGTACTCCCTGAACATTCTGTTCATCAGGTCCATGAACACGGATGGCGCATTAGTCAGCCCAAACGACATGACCGTAAACTCGAAATGCCCATATCTTGTGTTGAACGCTATCTTTGGGATAACACTTTCCTTGATTCTCATCTGATAGTAACCAGACTTAAGTTCCAATTTTAAGTACACCGATGACCCACCCAACTGATCAAACAGATCGCCAATACTTGGGATCGGGTACTTGATCTCTTGTAACGACTTGCTCAGTTTTTCATAAACGATTCAGAGCCGCAAACTCCCATCCTTCTTCTACACGAAGAGGGCCGGTGTACTCCAAGACGACAAACTTGGACGCACAAGACCTTGATCCATACGTTCTTCAAATTGAACTTTCAGTTCTGCCAACTGATTAGGCGTTAGCCTATAAGGAGAGCATGACCCAGATTTGGCACCTGGCGCCAGCTCACTCGCGAAATCGATCGCTCGCTACGGAGGGACTCCAGGGAAACACATCAGGATATTCGGATACACCCGAGATACTACCCAATGTAGGCTTAGGCTTCAAAGCCTCCCATGATGGCAGTAACGACGCTTGCACGCCGAATCCCTGACCCCTAAACCGTAACCTTGCAACACAGAATCTCTTTTCACGCGCATTGAACATCCGTAACGCCACCACGCATCCAATCTGTCTTTTGCCATCGAAGAGGGTACTTCAATACATGATATAAACCCCTTGGACAAAAGGTGCGCGAAGCTCCCGTATCGAACAATGCTCTCGCCGGATTGCCAATAATCCAAACAAAGCCTAGAACATCCAGTCCTAAGCTAACACGCAAAAGGGTAATAGGTATAAGAAGCTAAATTGCTAACAATTAAACCATACCTGTCGACCCGACGGTCGGCCACATGACCTCCTGCTGGCCAAGGATGTTCACTCCCGGTTGGGCCGGAGTAATCAGTGATGCGGCGGATGCCACCGCCTTGTCTTTCTTCTCAAAAATTGCCCCCGACTTCTTTTTGGACATTGGGCATCCAAACCAACAATCCCGGGCATAGTGCCCCGGCTTTCCACAAACAAAGCATTCATCCAGGGTTTGGACTGTAGTCGCTCCAGATGTGCTAGAGGAAGGGACTAGACCCGACCTCCTAGCCTTCTTGTACCACCTACGGTACCCAGATTTTGAGGTTGTCCGCTTGACCACCGAATCTTTTGCCACAGAATCTCCGACTGTTCCTGCCAAAACTTTCCTTGTCTTCTGAGCACTCTCCCAACACTCTCTGGCGAGGTGCCCTTTCTTGCCACAAGAATAACATTTGACGGTAGTTTGGGTAGTAGATGACCCAGCCTCTTCTCTCGGCCTCTTTCGATAAGCAGTCCTTATAGGATCTGTAAGGTTTGGTACCCTATTCACCGGTACTCGGTGAGTTTCCCCCAACTCCACTTCCAACGCTCTGGCCGATTCCACCAAAGTTCGGAATCCCAATAACTTTGGTCCTAGCAGTAGGATACGCAACTCGCTGCGCAGACCGTTATAAAATCTATCCACTATAGATTGCTCGCTTTCCCATTCAAAGCCTGGGTAGCGCCTTACCATAAGGAACGTCTGCAAATATGCGTCCACCGAATGCGCTCCCTGCGCCACAGTCATGCTCCTCTGCTGCTCTACTTGACCCCCAAATGCCCTTTGCTCCAACATACCACCCGATGTTGGGGCCATCTCAGGGACAAATGGTTGCACATTACTACCATGATGTGCGTTGGTCACAGCGAACACCACTTCAACCACCCTTTTTATGGTTTCCAAAGATGTAGGGGTCTCCAGCACGTCGCTGGGTGCATTACTTTTCTCAGAAAGTGCGCATTCAGACTGCCACGCGCCACTCTCGGACACCTACAATCGTACAGAACACCAATAAGGGACCGAACAAAATTGCAAAAAGCAATTATAGGAACACGCAGGTTCCCCAAACATGTGTATTTTCATTCCTAAGTGGACATTCATGGGTTCTTTTCATGTTATAACGATGACGCACATACATGAGCTCACCACCCCTTAAAGTGAATTCGCCCACGAATTCATTTAAGCTTGACCGAAACCAGTAGTCTGATACCAATTTATAACACCCCTATCCGTCAGATAGCATATAGTAGTAGGTCCGGCCGGGGCCCGATGCCATATACTACGGACAGACCGGTTGGTTACGCGTTGAAACCATTCAACCAATCACAACGTCCTACACAACACCTAGTAGAAGCAATTTATTAGAGTTGCAAAGAATAAAGAACCCTGCCAAGCATGAATGTCTACTACTCAAACCCATAGGAATGTATAATACACAAAACGGAAGAAATTGCCTTAAGGCTTTACAAGAGTTTGCTTAAATACAAGTGTCTTCCAAACCTCGGCACGCAGGCCGGCCACACATGAGTACAAGAGGTAAAACACTCAAAACAAAGCCTTCGAGGGCCAGCACAGCAACTTGGGCTTTAGCCCGCTAATTACCTCTCAACTCCGCAGCACCTACAAGCAACAACCCACCGCACGGTGGTAAACAAAGGCAACGGTCAGCTATGCTGACCAAATTATAACGATTCCACCCCCAAACCGGGGTGACAAAGCTTCTTCCCTGCACTTGTTAGCAAAACACGCAACACAGCAAAACAAGCATCTCAATATAGGTGTACGCTCTCACGGCCGTACACCCCGTGCTCTCAGGGCACTTACTCGGCGAAGCCAGTCCGAACCCTGCCCGGTCCTCGACTCCACCACCACCCCAGGGTGGCAATCTTTGTGAGCATTTAGTCTTATCAGCCGCAGCCTAGACTCGATCTCCAAATCTCGGTAAGTCCCACATAAAACTTTAGGTCTCTTTAACCGAGCAGGTGGAGCGGGTAGAGGGCTACTAGTCCGTTGCTCACTCCGCCACTGCCATTCGGCCCTTTGGCGCGGACTAAGCTTTCCCCAGTCCCAATTAACGATCAAACACGGTACATAGCCCCGCTAAGTACCCGGTTGGATCCCACGCCACCGCTATGACAGAACTACATTTCCGTCCAAAATTTCTGGGTGCACCTCGGGTTTCATCCCCAAGGCTCCCTACTGCAATCACAACATGATATATAGCCCCGCTATGTTCCCGGCTGGCACCCAGGCCACCGAGATGGCAGAACTTCATTTCCGCCCAGATTTCCGGGTGCACCTCGGGGTTAATCCCCAAGATTCCCTGATGCATTCTACCGCATAGTAACCCGAAAAACAACCACAATGCTCGGAGTCTTCTCCGGCTAAAATATGCATAAAAAAACATCACCGATCCGGAAAACACGTCCGAGTAGGCTTCACACACCATGCCTATGTCCATACTACGATTCCGGACTCTAACAAGGGGGACTTTACATATCTACCCCAAGGAATACCACGATCTCGCCGCACACTCGCGGGAGAGGGGTTTTCCCATGCAAAGGAAGAAGAGCTTCACATGCTCAAGAAGAGAATCGTTACCCTTTCACTTTTCCGCGGCGCCATCAAAAACTATGCGGTTGGAAAGCACCGCAACGACGTCACCTTCGCGGATCTGGACTCGGATCTCGATTCGGAGCTCCGAAGCTCCTCCGGCGGCCGGATCTTGGACTCCTCCAAACTTGCTCTCCCCTCGCTCTAAAACTTAGAGAGAGATTTACTTGGATGGAATGAGGGATTCTAACCCTAAAACCCAACTAAAACCTCTCAGGAACAGCCCCCCACCGTCGGATCCAAAGCCAAGGAAACGAACGGTCAAGATTAGATCTGAAATTATAAAATCTGGGCCGAACACGGGTTCACACACGGCCGTGTGCCTGGCCGTGTAGCTCATTCGCCGTCTCGACAAAAATTGAAAACCAGCACACGGCCTCCGACACGCCCATGTCGCCTACGACACGCCCGTGTTGGGACCCGTGTCACGCCCCCAGTGTGCAATTTATCAACACTTCGTAGTCATAGAGGTACACGGCTTGGTGACACGATATCAGACACGCCCGTGTCAAACTAGACACGCCCGTGTTCGTGCCCATGTCATTTCCCGTGTACCCAACCGCACAGCCCAGGTGTGACACGGCCTGGGACACGCCCGTGTCCTAGGCCGTGTTCCACCACACGACCATCGTCGACCTGCACTGGTCGACGACACGGCCAGCTCGACGGCTCGAGCTTGACACGCCCGACACGGCCTCCGACACGCCCGTGTCGGGGCCCGTGTCACCTGCACAAAAACCCTGTCTTGGCCAAATTCGATCCCCGTCGCTCCTACAACATTTTGGGGTGTTACATGATCTATAGGCCAGATCCGTGAGGAGGAGTGCAGGTGTTGCCAATTTTCAGTAAGGTTTGAGGAAAGTGGTGGTTTCCCCCTTGCTTGTTCTTTATTCCACTATTGTTTCTTGATTTTCTATCCTTCCTGTACAAGAATTGGGATTAGAACAGGATTTCCTCTTTGTCAAACCTTGTTTGCTATAGATCTTGAGGCAAGTGGTGATTTACACCCTTGCCAAGCTTTCAACATGCTGTATTTTGTTCTTGTAGGTCGTATGGTACTTAGTATAGTAGTGAACCTATAGTATTGGTGAGGGAGAAACCCTATTCCTGTTACAAAAGATTTCTTTTCCTTTGTTGGGCTTAGCTGTTAACTTGGTCTTAATCTAGGTGTAGTTGTAGCCCAAATCAAAAAGAGATAGATAAAATAAGTCTATTAACCTCTATTTAGGTATGTTAGCTTTTTTCCCAGCTTTATGGTTCCTTGTGTTGACTGGCGTTGAGTGGCTGTGCGGCTAAGTATAAAAGCATTGGGTGTGCTCTATACAGTCAACACGGCATTGAGTGTGCTGAATGCACTCAATGCCATCGAATATTTTCATAGGCTAGGTCAAAATTGTTGAGTGTGCTCTATACACTCAACGCAGTATTGAGTGAGACGAATACACTCAAGGCCATCTTTTAAATTCTGAGTCTAAGGCAAAAGCGTTGAGTGTGCTCTATACACTCAACACGGCGTTGAGTGAGCTGAATACACTCAACGCCATCATTTTAATTTGAAGCCAAGTTAAAAGCATTGAGTGTACTGACTACACTAAACGCGGCATTGAGTGTGTTGAATGCACGCAATGCCATCTGCTTATTCTAGAGTCCAAGTGTAAAAGCATTGAGTGTGTTGAATACACTCAATGCCATCGATTTATTTTTAGCTTAAGTGTAAAAGCGTTGAGTTGGCTGACTACACTCAGTGCGGCGTTGAGTGTGTTGAATACACTCAATGCCATAGGTTAAAATTTAAATTCTAAGTTAAAAGCATTGAGTGTGTTGAACACACTCAATGCGGCGTTGAGTAAGCTGAATACACTCAATGCCATCCTGTAAAATTCTGTCCAAGTATAAAAGTGTTGAGTGTGTGTTATACACTCAACGTGGCATTGAGTGAGCTGAATACACTCAACACCATCCAATTTTTGGGTAGGCATCGAGAGTGTGGACTGCACTCGATGCGGAGTCGAGTATACTCAATGCTTTTCTATGGAATTAGTTTTATTTTTTGCTGACTCATGGTATATCACCAGTAGGCTAGTTTTTCTAAATAAAATTAGTCTAGTAGCTGCTGTTTTCGTCAAGTTGTGTCTCAGGCAAATTTTTTTTGGGGATTTATTCCTTCATTTATTGTGGGAGAAGTCCAATGCTTGGTTAAGTGTTTTTTTGTATCTTGGCTATTATTACCGGTATGTTGGAAGATCTTTTGACCCTGATGGGTTTTTGACTTTGGGTGTGCTGGTGGAGGTGTCTCCCCCTATAAGTGCCGATTTTTCCTAGGTTTGGGAGTGTTTAGATATAAGACCTCCTTTCCTTGGGCCCTTGTGAAGTTTTATTGTGGGTGTGTCGGCGGAGGTGTCTCCCCCCACAAGTACCGGATTATGTCGGTGAGTTTGCTCACTAATATTGAGCCGACCTATTTCTTACTTTTATATACTTGTATATGCATCTTATGAAGCTTAGTTATTTATTGAACCTGGTGCAAGTACCTTACCCTTGGACTGGGTAAGTTTATCATTTACCTTGATTTTTATTTATTATTTTGTTTAAGGTTTTGTCAGCTAATCTTAATTTGGGGTTGTTAACCCTTTTGCCTCCTTGTTATTGCTTTTACTGACCTTCCTATCACCACTTGTATATTTTACTGAGGTATTCTTTTCTTATGAATGTCTCAAGATTGGAGCAGTAGCCATTTAAGCAGCTAAGAGTTTTGGATTTAGGCTGGTGTTCTGCAGATGTTGAAAGTCCACTTAGTGTCAACTACTTACACCTATGGGGGGGGAATAGGTGTCTTTGCAGCGTATTTGCGGAATTAAAGTTTTACCTGCACAAGAAAACAAAACAACACAGCACAGAAAGTACACAAGCAATTTATAGTGGTTCCCCGATTTGGGTACGTCCACTTTCCCCCTTTGACCTATCTCCCAACCAGGGACGACTCGGTCACTTCACCAACAGGATTGAAATCCAATCCTTGCACTAACGGAAGGAACCCTTCCACACATAGGAGTCAACACTCCCACAACACGGGTTACACCCAACCCTACAACTAGAGACCAATCGGTCCTTTATAATGAAAGAGAAAATGAAAATAGCTTGTAAGAAATACAAACAACGTGAAGATCCAGGTGTCCCTTTTCGTTAGACTACTTGTTCTTGTAGGCAACGAAAAGTCCACAACCCTAGATCTTTCTTGGAGAGAATCTTCTCTAGATCGACGGCTTCAACAAGAGAGGCGGTGATGCTATGTAGATCCAATCTTCTTAGCAAAGTCGGCAAGGTCTTCCAACGGTCACACTAGGATCGATCGTCTCGATCGATTCGGATGGGGAAGGTTTCCCGATCACAAATCAAGAGACAAAAGATCTCTGGATAGACGCATGAGACGCTGTTCCCGACTAGGCTTCTGTCGCCGGGAGAGGTAACGAAAACCCGGATCAACGGTGGCAAGCAACTAGCGAGAGGCGGAGAAGGTCGGCCGAGCTCGCTTCCGATCTAGGGCTTGACGGCGGCTTGTTTTTCTTCGATCTGTAATCCGTATCTTTACTGTTCACAAATACAGCATATTTATACCTTAGGTCATGAAGATGACCGTTGTGGGTCCCACCAGTAGTAAGACCTAAGTCCGATTCAAAATCCCGCAGATAACGTGGACCGGTCCAGACAGAGTCAGAAAAATACCCAAGTCAAATTCGGCGAGAATCGTGGGTGATTCTCGACGAATCGGCGAGAATCACTTACGATTCTCGCCGAATTTTACTTAGAGAATTCTGGCTGCACAGGTTATAGAGGTCGGGGAGAATCGGTGGGAATCACCTTGGATTCTCGCCGACTCATCGAGAATGCAAAGTCATTCGCGACGAATCGGCGAGAATCACTTGGTGATTCTCGACGATTCTGCCTTAGCTGAGTTTTCTGACTGCGTCGAGACAGCCGGCCCAACCTGGTGAGAATCAACTAGTGATTCTCAACGACTCGTCGAGAATCACTAGTGATTCTCGACGAATCGGTGAGATCACTTAGTGATTCTCGACGATTTACACTTAGACGATTCGCGTCTTTCAACCCATAAGCTGGTCTTTGGCCCATCCTTGCTCCTTGTCTGCTCTTGCTTTATTATAGCCCTGTACTTGAAATTAAGTACACCCCAATAGAGAGAGTACACGTAGGCCAACACACCAATCTGCTCAACGAGGGATTACGTTGCGCATACCCGTGTATATTGACCTACTGCACCCTGACATTGGTGTGTACTTAGCAATGAATAACTGCAAGCACAACTAGAAGAAATTCATCAAATACATAGTGAATTCATCTTAGGTTTGATAGGAGGCTTCCTCAAATCCAGGTAATTGTGGATACAATACCCAACAATCTCCCCCTATTTGACGAAGCCAAAATCCTACTAAGCTAAGATGAATTTCAACATTCCAGATAAAATATGCATAAACCAGAAGAGTGAACAACAAACGTAATCATACCAATGTGAGAGTCAATTAATAAACCACACACATGAATATATAAATATGAATATCCACACATAAATGTTCACAGTTTACTTAATAAAAAAGTTTAAATGAGATAATCACAAGAGCTAACATCCTACAGATCTTTGTCCTTAGCTATGTCTTCTTTGAGTTGCTGAGCTAAGAATTTTTTGCTTTGTCGCTCAAAATACTCCTTGGGCTTAGGATAGTATCTCGGAGGGGGAGCTTTGTTTGCCACAGTGTTGCTTCTGAAGAACAAGTTTATTTTGGCTTCATACATTTTGTGCTGCTCCCACTCGTATTGGCTATATACGTATTCCTTTTGACTTGCCCTCCTTTTAGTAATGCAAAGGTGTCCAAGATGATACTTCGTGAGACTGGGCTCCACCTTTCATTCCGCACTTCGTCTTCCTTTAGTCTGATCTTCTTCTCTACTGGTGTTTCTTTTGACGTTTCTTCTTGGATTTGCCTTTTGCCCTTGGCTTTTGCTATGGCGTCTTGGTCAAACCAGCTTCTTCTTTCAGCCCTCTCCGCAGCTTTCTTCAACTCGACTTTGCCCAGTTGTACTTCTTCAGTCCTTATTTCACACTCAGTAGTACCAGTACGGCCCTTATCCTCAGGTGGAGCAACAGGGACATGTATTCCCGATGCCTCTGTTACCAGCCAGTGGGCCGTTTCAAACATGTACCTATTCGAATTATCGAATTTGTATTTGTCAATTATTATTTATTAAGTCGATTAAAGGTGCAGTTATGATGTGGTAGTTTTGAAAGGCATACCTATTGGTCTGATCGAAGTTTAGAAGTACTAACTCTTGAAGCCCCGCCATCTTAGCGTTATACGCTTCCTCCCCCTTTTTGGCTTCGGCGGCTATAGAGTTTTTATAGGAATGCAGAGATGCATCAATGTGCTTCACAGTTTTACTGAATTCGTCCAGCAGAGATTTCTGATTTGCGTTCAGCGTTACCATGTTGGCATCAAATTTTTGTATGGTCTGTGCCACAACATGAACATTTTTATTGACTACTGTCAGGTCGTCAGTATTCTTCTTCAGTCCTTTCATGAGAAGAGATACAGCTGTGCCTGCCTCTGTATATTTTTCATCAAATTTCTTCTCCATCATATCTAGTTTATGGTTGATCTGAACCACATTCTTAAGCATGAGATCCTCAGAGTCCCGCAGTCTCTTTAGAACTTTGTTGTGGGATTTCTCAAACGTATCCTTGAGCTCATCTAGCATTCCTTGGACAAAATTAACAGTGTGATTTGCTAGGTTTGCTTGAAGTGGAGGAGCAGCAGGCAGACCCTAGTCAGGTGCCCCAGCAGAAGTACTAGGAGAGCTGGATACTAGAATAGAGTCCACAGGGGGGAGAGAGGGTTGTTGAGAGGGCTCCCCCTATATTTCTGCATCCGACCTCTCAGGAGCTTGTTCCTCAGATGGAACCTCAGCATCCTCCTGAGAATCCACTGCTTTCTCATTCTCTGGTACTTCTTCCTCTATCTCAGTCTCCAAGTGATCAGGCTTATCGGCAGAGTTGTGCACATCTTCTTCTACTTCTTACTCCACCTCCTCATCAGCCACCTCATCTCCCAGATCATCGTCAATAAGAGCTGCCTCATCGTTCTCAACCTCCTCGTCATTTGCTACTTCATCTGCCACCATCTCCACAGCATCTTTAGCTATCTGAGAAATATCAGATAAGAGGTTTGCAGAACCGGTTATAGGCTCCCCCTTAGTTCCTGCAATCAGGGCGTCAGGAACTTCACTGGGTGCTGCCATAGAATAAGCAGGAGCACTGGTGTACACGGCCGGAGATGCTGCCTCTTGGTCTATTTCCCTGGCAGCCTGACCTATTCGACGTTCCCACCGGTCGAATATGCTAGCATCCATCCTTTTCAAGTAGTGCAGAGGCACTCCTTTGCTCATGTCGAATGTGTCTCTGTCTAGTTGATTCAAATATAGGCTAATGATTCTGCCAAAGTTGGTGATTCGGAGTGTGTCTTTAATCCTGTCAAAAAGCATGGCTCCCCAGTTGAACCGCTTTTGGCATACGATTGCCACCAGAGTCTTGAACATTTCCCCAGAAATATGGTCGTGGGATCCAGGTTTGCAGATTAGAGCCTTCCCAATGATGTCAGATAGCAACTTACCTTCCTCGTTCATATCTTTCCTTTTGATTGACCTAGTCCACCTGGCCAATCCATAGAAGGATAAGGTCCTTGTTCTATCCTCTTCTTCCAGGTAATCTTCCTCTTCATAACTGGATAGCCGCAGACATTGGGTTAGTTTCCTGGCGGATAACTTGATTTTCTTCCCGGCAACCTTGCTTTTGATGGAGGTGTCTTCATGACGGAGCTTCGCCGTTGCAAAGAACTCCAATACTTCCTTGTCCAAGATCTTACACGGGTGATCCAGCACAAACGTCAGGCCCGCTTCTTCAAGCATGATGATTATGTTCCGGAACTCATCCGAGGCCTGGGAGAACCCGGTTCTCACTAGCTCACATCCAGTGACCAAGCCTGCAGTAGTCCGTGGGGCCATAGTAAACCTAGGAAGAAGGAGAATACCAATTTCAAGTCTAAGGATCTCCGAAACCACGAGAGTGAGAGCAAAATCTAACCAAGCTCAAGTCACGGAAAGGGACAATATGGAGATTAGCTAGTGGGGAGAGGCAGTGAAAGTTCCGGCTTCTTCACGACGGAACACTCGAGGACGCCTGAGACGCAGAGCTACTGTGAGAGTGGTCGGCAGAAGGCATCGGTTGTTAGTTCACCACGGAGTTACGCAGGAGAAGGTCACCGGGAGGTGAGAGAGACGGGGATTCCAGCGATGCTTGGATGGGGTCTCGGCGGAACGGAGAAAGGCGAAAGACGAAGAGTCGGAGGGTATTGTCGGGAAGAGTCGGTTTGAAATGATTCCGGGTTTAAGTAATATCCGAATACTTGGCGACAATCCTATTCCCTCCGAATGGCTCCCCCGATTTAAATATCTCAGCGAGATTTGACAATTCGGCGAGACTTGTAATTTTGTGAGTATGTGATTTGATATGACGAGTATCGCCTATATTCCAACATAACGTTTTTGTCAAGGGTTGGAAGGGCTCAGGAGGCATAATTGCTTCTTCATCCACTAAAGGGATTGCCAAACTACATGGTTTAGGAGGCACATCAACTAGGATTTACTTGGCATTATGACAGTGGCTTTGCCAATTTCACCGGTCATTTCTAGATGGATAAGTGCAATAATCTTGATGTCAGAGGTCATGTTCAGTGACTCTTCATGACGTATCTTTTCAATTTTCGGAGGCGGACTTATCCCAAAAAAAAAATGTCAAACTAATCTCTACTAGTGGAAGTAAAGGTTATCTCACACATATACTCCTTCCCAAGGTGAATGAGCATACACGAATACTTTTTCTATAAGACCATCTAATTTCAGACGAGGTGAATTCATTATTAAGTGTGGATATGTCAACATACATATATACATATATGGATTTATTTATGCGATATGGCTCAAACATTTGGTCTAATTGCAATTACCTGTGATAACAAGACGTAACATTCAAATCATCATCACAGGTTACATCAGGAGGTCAGTATGTATGTGCCTGTAATGATGGCACTGCTCCCATTCTCGACACTTTATCCACGTCAATCTTGGAGCATCTCCTGTCCAGTTCCCGTCAGGATTGTGGGAACCTAGACCACCCTGCAGGAAAGAGTTATCTTACCTTAGGAACCCAATAAGTATTGGGTCCTAGGTTCCTGTCAGCATAATAATTGGGATGCCTCCCCTCAGGGATCTTGGAGGGAGGACTAACATTGCCTCAAGGATGTGGAAGTCCCCTTGCCGTTGACACAGAAGGGTTGTGCCAACAATCTATGGCAAAATGACCCACTTTGCCACAACACCAACATTCATGAATGTTGTACCGCCGTTTGTGACCTGAACTGGTGACTGAGGTAGTCATAGTCCTAGGTCTAAACGGGATAGTGCTGAATCTACTAACCGAATTGTCTCTTCCACCGTGACTCATGGATGGGTGGAAAGAATGCATATGGTAGGCATCATGAGGCCTGGGAGGTGGTGGCTTCCTTTCAGTCAGCCCCCTTCCATGGTCCCCATGTGTGCCAACAACATGATTTCTAACCCCCCTTTCCTGAGTCCTAGGGAGGTGAGAGGCGCATTGTGAGCTGATGCTGGCAGACTCATGACGAGTAGGGGCAGTGGCCGAGAATACAAAAGGCTTGGTGGAAGCCTGAGGTATCCTCTTCTGGGTGGCCATGATAGCCCTTGCATTCTGGGTGCTTCCACAAGAGGGCTGATCATTCTTGCAGTGACCATGGTTGTTCCTATGGTCATACCTGAATGCATGATGTGTGCCCTTCCTGCTCGGGGTGGGGGGTCTGAACACAGTTTCCCCATTTCTCCATGAATTGACGATTTGGGAGATCCACCCATTTTCTGCTTTTCTTTTGATAGCATCTATCTTGGAAAAGTTAGAAACAATCCTCTTCTCGGTCTCTAGACGACTCTCTAGATCTGAGATCTTTGAGTCCTTTACCTTGATGGATTCCAATTGGAGATTCATCAAGGTCTTCAGCTGAGCAATCTCCTTAGCTTGCTCCTCTGCAAGTAAGTTGCTCTTCTGAAGGGGACTCTCAAGAGAATCAGGATTTTCAATCCTTTGATTGAAGCGATCCATATCCCTTGCATCTCTGGAAGGACTACCCTCTGAATCGTTCCTGTCTTCAGGAACTTCAAGAGGAGAGGGGCATGAGGAAGAAGTTACCTGCTCATGGCTTTGCTGTTCAGGGTTACCGTAAATATTGGCAGATACTGTTGAGTCAGCTTCATCAGAACTGCTTTCCTCAACTTCTTCTTCAGTCTCTGACAAGGACACAGGAGCCCTGATACTGACAGATTGATCATGCCCTTCATCTTCAGAAATGAGGACCCCTACATAGGCTTCATCCTCTTGTTGACGACAGGTCCCTGTTTTCTCTGATCCCTCCATGAGGTCTGAGATGGTTTGCCACATGGACTTGGCAGTCCTACACTAGTCCACTCTAGAGCGAGATGGTCCAGACCAGACATCAGTGATGATCTGACGAATCACCTGGTCCAGGTTGAACAGTGAGAGCTCTGTCTCCGACATCTCTTTGGGACACTTGGGGATTTGAAGATCTTTCCCCGAGCTGGAAGCCTTCATGGGAATGAAGGGACCCTCTTCCAGAATGAGTGATGCTCGAGGGTCGATGGCCTCCAGAGGAAATAGTACTCTCAACTTCCATACAGTATAGTACTCCTTTGTACATGAGGGGAGTCTTAGAGGAGGGACATAACAATCCAACTCCATGCTTGAGTCTGAGCTTCTTGTTGACACTGGTGGCAGGATTCTACTCAAGGTGTTAACCTTTTTGATGAGTAACCTGGCTCTGATACCACTTGAAAGTCCACTTAGTGTCAACTACTTACACATATGGGGGGGGGGAATAGGTGTCTTTGCAGCGTATTTGCGGAATTAAAGTTTTACCTGCACAACAAAACAAAACAACACAGCACAGAAAGTACACAAGCAATTTATAGTGGTTCCCCGATTTGGGTACGTCCACTTTCCCCCTTCGACCTATCTCCCAACCAGGGACGACTCAGTCACTTCACAAACAGGATTGAAATCCAATCCTTGCACTAACGGAAGGAACCCTTCCACACGTAGGAGTCAACACTCCCACAACACGGGTTGCACCTAACCCTACAACTAGAGACTAATCGGTCCTTTACAATGAAAGAGAAAATGAAAATAGCTTGTAAGAAATACAAACAACGTAAAGATCCAGGTGTCCCTTTTCGTTAGACTACTTGTTCTTGTAAGCAACGAAAAGTCCACAACCCTAGATCTTTCTTGGAGAGAATCTTCTCTAGATCGACGGCTTCAACAAGAGAGGCGGTGATGCTATGTAGATCCAATCTTCTTAGCAAAGTCGGTAAGGTCTTCCAACGGTCACACTAGGATCTATCGTCTCGATCGATTCGGATGGGGAAGGTTTCCCGATCACAAATCAAGAGACAAAAGATCTCTGGATAGACGTGTGAGACGCTGTGCCCGACTAGGCTTCTGTCGCCGGGAGAGGTAACGAAAACCCCGATCAACGGTGGCGAGCAACTAGCGAGAGGCGGAGAAGGTCGGCCGAGCTCGCTTCCGATCTAGGGCTTGACGGCGGCTTGTTTTTCTTCGATCTGTAATCCGTATCTTTACTGTTCACAAATACAGCATATTTATACCTTAAGTCATGAAGATGACCGTTGTGGGCCCCACCAATAGTAAGACCTAAGTCCGGTTCAAAATCCCGTAGATAATGTGGACCGGTCCAGACAGAGTCGGAAAAATACCCAAGTCAAATTCGGCGAGAATCGTGGGTGATTCTCGACGAATCGGCGAGAATCACTTACGATTTTCGCCGAATTCTACTTAGAGAATTCTGGCTGCACAGGTTATAGAGGCCGGGGAGAATCGGTGGGAATCACCTTGGATTCTCGCCGACTCGTCGAGAATGCAAAGTCATTCTCGACGAATCGGCGAGAATCACTTGGTGATTCTCGACCATTCTGCCTTAGATGAATTTTCTGACTACGTCGAGACAGTCAGCCCAACCCGGCGAGAATCAACTAGTGATTCTCGATGACTCGTCGAGAATCGCTAGTGATTCTCGACGAATCGGTGAGAATCACTTAGTGATTCTCGACGATTTACACTTAGACGATTCGCGTCTTTCAACCCGTAAGCTGGTCTTTGGCCCATCCTTGCTCCTTGTCTGCTCTTGCTTTATCATAGCCCTATACTTGAAATTAAGTACACTCCAATAGAGAGAGTAGACGTAGGCGAACACACCGATCTGCTCAACGAGGGATTACGTTGCGTAGACCCGTGTATATTGACCTACTGCACCCTGACATTGGTGTGTACTTAGCAATGAATAGCTGCAAGCACAACTAGAAGAAATTCATCAAATATATAGTGAATTCATCTTAGCTTTGATAGGAGGCTTCCTCAAATCCAGGTAATTGTGGATACAATACCCAACAGATGTCTATTCCTCACAGGTTGTGAGGTAGTTATTATTTTTTACTTTTCCTTTAGTTCAGACATACATTGCTTTGGTGGGTTCGTGTTAGGTTGTCTACGCCCGCATGATTTTATTTAATGTTAAGTACTTTCTAGCTGCTAAGTCACCTTTGTTGGATTTATTGGTACCTACTTGCACTTTGGGAGATTTATGTTAGGTTGCATATTAGATATTTTAAAAGTATAAAAGTATCATTCTATTACCACGTTCATGTCATCTTTTAAAGCTAATGTGACCATATTTTATTGCTACCTACTTGCTCTTTGGGATATTTATGCTCAAGAAGGATGTTAACCATAGTAAATAAACAATTTTACGTAACGTATAATTATGTCTTTACTTGTGGAATAATGAACCACTAAGCCGAGGGATACAGTTAATTAATTTAACTTAACTGGATTTTCTTCATAAATACTTATTAATTTCATATAAAATGTAGAGTTGGAGTCTTGCCTGAGCATCTGTAGTTATCCCCTTTATGACGTGGCATCACGACATGGGTTTTCTCTTACTCTGTTATACACTTAAATTTGGAGAAAATGTGGATTGTGACAACTCCCATAGTAGACCGTATTTATTATTCAACAAGAACACCTAAGTTGTAGAAGAATTTATACATATTATTTTTGATGAAATTAGTCTACTATATAAGGGAAGATCTAATGTGCCTAATGATGCAGGCTTGATGACTTGTTTAAGTCATCGTTTTTGGGGTAGTCTAGTATGCAAAATTCCTTTTTTAAATTATATGTTTTAAGTATATTTATGGTTATTTTGTTTTATTTCTTATTTGATATCTTTTGTTATGATGTATTAAATTTCTTTCTCTATTTTATGTTTTATGTATTTTATGTAGTTTTGTCATGTTTGTATGTTTAGTTTTATGTTTAAAGGTTTGTGTTTTGTTATAATAATATGATATGCTATTTATGTTTTCTTTTGCTTTTATATATCTAATAACCTAATTAATGTTGTGTATTATTTTGTATGTTCAAGAGCCCTTGGAGAAGCCCCTCTACATGATGCAGTCGACCATGATGTTGGAGCAGCCCTTCCATTTGGTGCCAACCCGAGCCCACCCTTTATGCAGCCCACAACATGAGCAGCCAACCTACAAGCCTCTACCCGAGCCCTCCTCTACATGGAGCAGCCCGACCACCTACCAAGCAAACCTGAGCCCACATGGAGTAGCCCCTATAGCCCTACCCGAGCCCTATTCAATCCCACAAAAATAGCCCATTTACCCATGTATAGGGCTGGCCACCCTCAACATTCATCCCCTCTCTTTGCCCCTTCTACACACTTCCATTCATCCCCCTTGATATTTTATTATTCCTATTAAATTGCATACAATGAATCCTCCCATTCTCTCTCACCTCATTAAAATTCATGCATGAACCATTTCCTCTTGCTATGGCCCCCCCCCCATGACCCTTCATTTCCATCTCATCTAGAACCTTCTCCCTCTCCTATAAAAGGAATCCCTCCCCTCCTTGTTAAAAACACTTTTTGTACGCAATTTTATGTTAAGAGTTTAGAGAAAGTTGTAGTTTGAGAGAAGTGAGCTGCTTGTTCTATGAGTTGTTTTCTTTTCAATATTGTTGTACTAGTTTTAATCATTGTAATCCTTTTTTCTCTTTAATATAAGCATAGTTTTATATATATATATTGTGTACTCTCTTTTTTTTATCAAGCAATGAAAATGTTTTTCTCTTATCTTATTTTTTTCTCTTCCAATTATGAGTAACTAATTTTACTTAGCATTCGACCGTGAGGATCCATGAAGTGAGATGAGGGTTTATTTTATTTCTTAGTTTTATTTTTGTTATTTCATGCTCGATCCTTCTTTGATATATTTTGTGCCGACTCCGTATTTATGATATACAGTAGTAGGCCTTTGATCTCATTTCATAATAGTCGAGAGACTCGTTGATTTGAAAGATCACTCAAAGAAGGAAGGAGTTGCATGCAACCCTAGAGATAGGATGATGTAAATCCTCCAGATTGGAGTCAAATCCAATAGTGCGGATCACCTCGATAATGAAACTTTAGACTTCTTTGATTTGTAAAGAGATTTCGATCAAAGCGTCTATAAGTTAGGAGACCTAATGCTCTAGCGAGATTTTGTCTTATTTTCGGATCCGTCACGGTCTAGTTTGATTTGCAAAGATAAAACTATGCTCTTTTCATCTTATCTCATTTCATAGTGATTCACTGATCGGGTACTAGCTTTTTATTATAAGTTTTTTGTCTAAAAATTATCTTTAGTTTTACATTAAAAATTCTCAAAAACGATCTATCTTCCGGTAGGATTATAGTTAAAGCATGAGTAGCAATACTTGACAACCCCGTGTTTAAATACGACCTTAGTACTACAATTCGATTGGTACGCTTTCCTTTTCGAGTTAAAAGTAATTTTCACACCAAGGCTCTGAGCTTTATATAGAAGATTTATGTATACAAAACAAGCCAAGCTCAAGCAGAAGTCCTCAAATATTAAAGTGCTCAGTGAGGAGATTTAGCCAGCTGACATAATTCAGGAAATTACCGAAGAGGAACAGCCAACTAAAATCATTCTATAATGACAACAAGGTGCTGACAGGATACTGTCAACAACCATGCATATGAGAGACCATCCTTACACTCTCATCATTATAGATGTAAGCCAAGGTGTAACCACCAAAAGCAGACTATAGAGTGAAGCTCTTTTTATGAGATTCCTATCTCAAGTGAGACAAAGAGATTTGAAGATTCCAACAAAGATCCATTTTGGATCGATGATATGCAGGACGAACTGTAGCAATTCAAGAGATGTAAAGATTAGAAGTTGGTGCCAAAGCTAAAGGGTCATATTATTATTGGCACCAAGTGGATCTTTAGAAATAAGATGGATGAGAACGTAGTCAAAGTGAAGAACAAAGGAAGATTGGTGGCTAAGGGCTACATGCAAGAGGAAGGGATTGACTTTGACAATACCTTTACTCTTATTGTATGGTTTGGAGCCATTAGGATATTCTTGGTCTACGCTGCATTCTAAGGGTTCAAGGTTTACCAGATGGATGTTAAGTCTGCCTTCTTAAATGGTATTCTGAATGAAGAGGTGTATGTAGAGCAACCCTCAAGTTTTGTTCATCCTACCCTTAAATCTTATGTATATTTACTTAGAAAAGCTATGTATGGGTTAAAGAAAGCCCCTAGGGCTTAGTATGAAACTCTTTCTAGCTTCCTCATTAAGAACAAGTTCTTAAGTGGGAAGATAGATTGCACATTGTTCCTAAGGAAATAAAAGGGCAAGAGTCTCATAGTCTAAATTTTTGTTGAAGACATAATTTTTGGATCTATTGATGATAACCTTTGCAAAAGTTTTTCCAACCTTATGGAGGGGGAGTTTGAGATGAGCAGCATGGGAGAGCTAAAAAAACTTTTTAGGTCTCTAAGTCAAATAATCTGTTGAGGGGATAATTATCTCCTAGATGAAGTACACTAGGGAAATTATTAAGAAGTTTGGGATGGAATCTGCTTCCACTATGAAAACTCCCATAGGGTAAAATGAATCCCTAGACAAGGATGAAAAGGGGAAACCTTTTTATGAATCCATGTATAGGTGCATCATTGGATCCATATTATATTTGACTGCTAGTAGAACAGACATTATGTATGTTATATGTGTTTGTGCTAGGTACCAAGCATGGCCTAAGGAATCACATTACTCTATTGTGAAGAGGATTTTGAGGTATATTATGGGCAGTAAACATCTTGGTCTTTTGTACCATAGGAATAATAATATTTGAACTAACTGGTTATTCAGATGAAGATTTTGCTGGATGCAAAGAAGATATGAAAAGTATAAGTGGTACTTTTCAATTATAAGGAAGGAGATTTATTTCTTGGGGCAGCAAGAAGCAGACCAGTATGGTCATATCCATAGCTGAGTTAGAATATATTTTATAGGGAGTGGTTTTGCACAACTATTGTGGATTCAGCATCAACTGGAGGACTGCAACCTCAAGGTAAGTAAAACTCCTTTATTTTGTGATTCATCCTGTGATATGTTTTTTACTAAAAACCAAGTATTATATAACAAGATTAACCACATTGAAATAAGAAATCATTCTATTAGAGAACATGTTGAGATGGAAGATATCTGTCTTGAATTTGTCCCCATAAACAAACAAGTAGATAATATCTTTACTAAGCCACTGGATTAATCAAAGTTTAATTTATTTGAAATTGAGTTAGGAATGTTAAATGTTGAATATATTATCTTATTTCTATAATTCTAATTATCTGAATGTAATTTTTTTACTTGCAATTATCTTGATCATATATATCTTATGTGTTAGTTACTCAAACTTAGTTCTGTTAACATTCAATCCTGTTAGTCACAAGAAAACATAAATTTAGTGACATGAAGGTAACCATAGTATATATCTATCATTAGCATAAGTCAAATGACTCATGTTCACTTATTGTCTTCCAATTGACAGATAGGTAGTGTTTAGATTAGAAGTTCAGTTGAGAAGACTAGCTGAGTAGGCTAGCAAAGAATATCTCAGCTATACCACTGAGATATTTGAGTCAATGCTCAATGGTATGTCTCCTTGTCTCAATCGTACCGCTAAGATGGGATGCTATTTTAATTTCAATCATTCTCAGCCATTAAATCTATTTTGTATGTTCAATCTATAACTTGGCGCTTCAACTTCACTTTGAACCATTTAAAATATTCATTAAAATAAATATATATATAGTGCCAAGGTTAATTAAATTCATAAATCCTAAACCCTAGATAGCCTTCAAAACAATTCTGTCGAAATAGTTCCATCTCAGCTTCTCAATTTCTAAGTTTCTTAAGAAATAGCGGTAAAGTCTGATAAGCTTCTTCACGAAGGATATGAAATAGTGAGAAATGTATTCCAGGATTCCTTTGAAGAAATTAAGGAAGTAATAAGACTGATAAAAGATAGCGACCTTGAGTTTCTCCTATCAGAACCTACCCCTATTTTGAAGGAAGAAGTGTTGGAATTTACTACCATGCTAAGCTTTCCTCTTTAAAGAAAACTATCAAGAGCAAGGTTGGGGATGTCAAGATAAGGATCAACCCCAAGAGGATAGCCAAGGACCTAAACCTTCCTTCAATGGACATTGAAGAAATTAGGAAATCTTTATCTATGAAATAGAATAAGCACTGGAATGGTGTCAATTTAATGGTGAGAGATATGGTTCACTAAAAAGGAAATGCTTCAATTAGAGAGGCAAACCCATTGCAGATATCATTCTGAAGGCCATACTATATGTTGGAACACCCTATTACTAATTTGGGTCAGGATCACTATGTCTATAGGATTGTTGCTTTGACCTTGTTGTATAGAGTAAAGGTGAACTAGTTAAGTCTAAGGCTTAGGACTTAGGTTGGAAGCTTTCCCCAAGACCTCCTAGTTCAGATGAGAAGCTAAGAAGTAGAATTCAACTTGTCGTCGAGCTTAGATTGACGAAGCGTCGAACCCAGTTTGACTATTTGTGAGTTCAGGTTGACAAAGCGTCGAACTCAGTTCGACGATCTCTGAGCTCAGATCGACGTTTAAGTCTTAAACTAATTCCAATATCTCTGAGCTCAGTTCGACGATAGTTGAGCTCAGATCGACGATTATCTTTTGAGATCGACGATTTCTGGAAGTTTGTCAGTTTGTTAAGCATTTCAAATGTCTTCAAGTCAGAGCATTTATTGCAGAAGATTTCTAGCCGTTATAATAAATCTAGACCAAGTTTCAAGGAAACAAAGAAGGAATGTTTTTAGTTTCTTTCCTTCAGAGACAGTTGACATTTAAGGAAATTTTTTATGACTTTGCTAACGGCTATCAAGAAGTTTTGACAACTGGATTTCTTATTATCATTCAGAGAGAACAAGAATACAAGCATCAATATACACAGAACAAATACGCATAGAAAGAAAAAGAAGATCAAGAACCCAGAAAACAGAACTAGTTTTCTTTCTGT
The DNA here is from genome assembly GCA_039513925.1 of Platanthera zijinensis. Classification (NCBI taxonomy): domain Eukaryota; kingdom Viridiplantae; phylum Streptophyta; class Magnoliopsida; order Asparagales; family Orchidaceae; genus Platanthera; species Platanthera zijinensis. The sequence goes on from CM077080.1 coordinate 167,150,427, forward strand.
TTCCTGCTGATTAAAAAGTCTTCATCATTCTCACTCCAGACAACACATATTTCAGTGTTTACTGGATTCATCTTCTGCTGGAGAATTCTTTCTACTGAAGTGCTATCACCCTTGCAAAGCTTCCAGTTCCTGAACTCTTGCTAATCTCAGGGGAAGCTTTGACAACATCTCATCCACTTGTGCTTCTCTATGACGGTTGACAGAGAAGACAACTTCACCATTTTTCTTTTTCCTTTCCTATAAAAGGGTTTTTAAACTCCCTTCGAAAGTTTTGCTTTGGCTTATGAGACCTGATCAAATCTCAGTGGTGGCAAGACACCTGATCAAAAAATCTGGTTTGATTTTTGAGCACCTGATCAAAAGCTCATTGGTGTCCAGGACACCTGATCAACTCATCCTGCAGTGGATTCCTACCAAAGGTTGTAGATGAATGGATGTACCCAGGTTTTGGGGAACCACTATAGCTCCTTGTGTCTTCTGGTTGTTTGCTATCTTTTTGCTATGTGCTGTGGATTTGCTCTTTTGTTTGTTTTATTTTTATTTCTATCAAGCACTCTACACTAACTAAATTAAGTCTTCCACTGCTAGAAAAATTTTCATATTTGCAAAATTATTTTAAAACACTCTATTCACCCCCCTCTAGAGTGAAAGATTGATCTTACACTCACTTTCAATTTGTATTAGAGGGAGGTTTGTTGCTCAGCCAGTTTGGTTGTTCATACAGGCTAACACCTGAACAAAAAGATCTCTCTTAAGATCAATCCTTAATAGAGGGTTATTTTTATTATATTTATTTTAATCTAAATCCATGGCACAGAACAAAGATTATGCTAGCACCAGACCTCCAGTGTGCAATCTCTCCAAGTTTGCACTTTGGAAGGCAAGGATAAGACTATACATGAATTCTATTGATGAAGATATCTTTAATTCTGTTTTGTCAGATTTCCCAAAGCATCCTGCAAGCACAAGTACAAATGTTGTTCCACCTCCTTCAGGAACAGATGCTGATATAAAGAAATGGAAGGTTGTTGATGCTAAAGCTATGAACATCCTAGCTCAGACAATGTTTGATGACATCTTCAAGAAGATAGCTGAATGCAACTCAGTTAAAGAGATTTGGGACATGCTATCTGAGCTTGTGTCAGTATCAGCTGATAAGAGATAAGATAGGAGATCTCATCACTCAGTATGAGAATTTCAAGAAAGCAAAAAGTGAATCAGTAGCTGACATGTACAACAGATTAAGTCTGATTGTTAGTGAACTCAAGACCTTGGACTAGGAGATCTCTCTCACAGAGATAAATTACAAAATCCTAATGTACATCCCAAGCACTTGGGATTCAAGGATCTGGCTCTTCAAGGATGCTAGAAGTCTGAATGAGATCACTACAGAAGTTCTATTGGGCAAGCTCAAATCTTATGAGTAGCTCATCAAGAACAGAGAAGAAGAGCAGAAGACAACTTCTCTAGTAGTCAGGAAGGAGAAGTCAATTACTTTCAAGGCAATAGAAGAACATCTTGAGGACAAAGTCACAGGCAATGAAGAACTAATGAGCCTCCTAGCCAAGAGGTTTTACAAAATTTCCAGGAAGGACTTCAGAAATAGGTCATCCAGAGGCCAAGAAAAGTCAAGGTATAATCAATCAAATAATAAAGAGATTATCTATTATGGTTGTAGGAAACAAGGGCACATACTGCCTGATTGTCAAGAAAATCAAAATAAGGACAAGAAGGACAAGAGAGAAAAGAGAAAAGATAAAAACTCCATAAGAAATCACTATGACAGATCCTCTTCCAGCAAGAACAAGCACAAAAAGAAGGGATTTGTTGCTGAAACATGGAGTGCAACAGAAGAAGAATCTGATGAATCATCAAGCTCAAGTGATTATGAAGATGATGCACAAGAAAAAGAATTCTGCATGATGATAATCAATGCATCTCAGAACAACACTGATTCAGAACATGAATCTGAATCTGAATCTGAACCAGATCTAGAAGAAGATTAGGTAATTGATTCATTTGATTTTAATTCTGAGGACTTCAAGTCTGAATTTAAAGTACTGTGTTTAGATCTACTCAATTCTGAGAAAGAAATTATCTTTCTCAGAAATCAGTTTTCTGAATACAGTAACCTTAAGTTCAGATAATCTCAAACTCTTAGATGAGTTAGAATGTTATAGGGAGCAAATAGCTTCACTTAAAAGTGAACTATTTGAGGCCAAGAAGTTTGAAGAAACCCTCAATGGGAGAAGTATCAAACTGATGGATATCACAAGCACAGTGAACTCAAGACTCAATAGTACACTAGGCTTGGGTACTTCATCTAGCCAACCTATTATGTTAACAACTCCCATTAAATTTATCTCTGATAAAGGAAAAGGAGTTGTGGAGGTAGCTAGAAAAAATTCTGATCTACCCAATAAGAACAAAGTTCAACGGAAATCATCGAACAAAGCTCGACGATCTTCGAACAGAGCTCAACATTCTTCGAACGGAGCTTAGCCATTTCATGCTGAAAAGTCGAACTCAGGTCGACGGTATCTGATCTCTGAACACAAGCAAGATTGATCGCTGAACGGAACTCGATGATCTGACCCAAGATCGTCGAACTCAGCTCCAGGATCGTCGTACGGAGCTCAAAGATATGACCAGTTATCAAGAGGTATGTAAAAAATTAATTCTAGATATCCTACATCTCAAGGGTTCAACCCTTATACTGAATGAATAATTCCTCCTAGGAGATATCATCTTGAAGGATATAAGAGTCAACCAGAGATGTCTTTCATTTCTGATTTCAAAGGTTATCAAGCTAGACCCAAGGTAAACTGGGTCAAAAACAAATGAACAGTTATTTGTGCAGGTAAAGACCTATCCAACCATGGAACAACATTGGTATCTGGATAGTGGGTGATCCAAGCACATGATTGGAAGCAAGGATAACCTAACATACTTCAAGGCTAAACATGGACCCAAAGTCATGTTTAGAGATTCAAACTTTGGACAGACCAAGGGATATGGTGCAGTCCAAATAGGATCAGTAACATTCAAGAAGGTAGCATATATGGAAGGACTGAAGCACAATCTTATCAGTATCAGTCAGCTATGTGATAAAGGCTACTAGGTTACATTCAATAAGTCTTCATGCATCATCAAATAAGAAGACAACACAATGTGTTGACAGGTAACAGAAGAGGTAACATCTATCTAGTAGATTTTCATTCAACCAAGGTAGATATCTTTTTATTTAATTCTCTTAGCAAACCTAATGAATTATGGCATAAAAGATTAGGATATGTCAACCTTAGAACCATTGTTAGGCTATCCAAGGACAACCTTGTTAGAAAACTACCTTCTGGCCCCTATAATAAGGAAGGACTCTGCAGTTCTTGTCAATTAGGCAAGTAAACTAAAAATAGCTTTAAGTTACTTAATAAGAGTGATTCACCTAGGATTTTGTACTTATTACATATGGATCTGTTTGGACCCATTACTGTACAAAGCCTAGGAGGGAAATCTTATACTTTAGTAATTGTAGATGACTTCTCTAGATTCACATGGGTGTTCTTTCTGAGGCAGAAGTCTGATAACTTTAAATGTTTGATAGAGTTTCTCAAATGTATACAGATTGAGTTCAATACTCACATATCCCTGATCAGAAGTGATCATGGGATAGAGTTTGATTCTCTTCTTATGCAAGAGTTCTGTCAGAAGGAAGGGATCATGCACACTTTCTCAGCTCCTAGAACTCCTCAATAGAATGGGGTAGCTGAAAGGAAGAATAGAACCTTTATTGAATCTGCTACAACACTGTTGACAGATGCTCAGCTCCCTCTATCCTTTTGGGCAGAGGCTGTGAACACTTCAAACTATGGTTTGAATAGGAGTTTTATATATAAGCTAAAGAGCATGACTTCCTATGAATTACCCAAAGGGAAGAAACCTAAAGTTGATTATCTTAGAATTTTTGGTTGTATTTGCTACATTCATAATAATAACAAGAAATACTTAGCAAAATTTGAAGCCAAGCTGATGAAGGAGTGTTTCTGGGATACTCCATGATCAGTAAGGCATATAGGGTTTATAATAAATCATCTCATAAAATTGAAGAAATAGTGCATGTCTCTTTTGATGAAACTAATATGTCTTACAAGGAGAAGAGCACTTCTACCAGAGACCCTTTGCAGGTACATTCTCTATCAGAGAATTTGGACAAGCTAAATATCATTGAAAAAGATCCATCACCTTCATCCACTCAACAAGAAGCTGAAAGCAGTGAAAATGAAGATGACATTCAGATTTTAGAAAGTTATGGTGACAATCCAAATGAAGAGTCAGTTGTTTTTCCACAAGAGGAAATAACAACGAAGGCTGGTGAAGAATCAACACCCATTGTTGATTTAGTAACATCAAGAGACCATCCAATCTCCCAAGTGATTGGAGACATCTCAACTGGTGTGCAAACCAGAAACCAATTCAATCAAAATCTGATGCACACTTGCTTTCTTTCTCAATTTGAGCCTCAATCCATACAAGATGCATAACAAGATCCAAACTTGATTATTAAAATGCAAGAGGAATTAAATCAATTTGAAAGAAAAAAAGTTTGGGAGCTAGTGCCAAAGCCAAAGAATCATCCCATTGTTGGGAAAAAATGGGTATTCAGAAATAAGTTAGATGATCAAGGAGTTATAGTAAGAAACAAGGCAAGGCTGGTTGCTCAAGGATATTCTCAAGAAGAAGTCATAGATATGACCAAACCTATGCACTAGTTACAAGGTTAGAGGCCATAAGAATCTTCCTAGCATATGCAGCTCACAAGAAGTTCAAAGTATATCAAATGGATGTCAAAAGTGCATTCCTCAATGGTGATATAAAGGAAGAAGTTTATGTAAAATAGCCTCCAGGTTTTATCTCTCTAACTCACCCTTATTTTGTTTATAAATTGCATAAAGCATTATATGGTCTCAAACAAGCTCCTAGAGCATGGTATGAGACCCTAGCTTGCTTTCTCTTGGAAAATTATTTTAAAAGGGGTAGAGTAGACCAAACTCTTTTTATTAGAACCCATAAGTCCCATATCCTACTAGTACAAATCTATGTAAATGATATTATTTTTGGCTCTACAGATTCAAATTTGTGCAAAAGGTTCTCCAACCTAATGCATTCCAAATTTGAAATGAGTAGCATGGGTGAGCTATCCTTCCTTCTAAGATTGCAAGTCAAACAACATGCTGATGGCATCTTTATTTCTCAAATCAAGTATGCAAAAGAATTGGTTAAGAAATTTGGTATGTCTGATGCATCATCTATGAAAACACCCATGCCTACTAAAGTTGTATTAGATGCTGATGAACATGGGAAACCAGTTGATCAGACCACATATAGAGCAATGATTGGCTCATTATTGTATCTTACAGCTAGTAGACCTGATATAATATTTGCTACATGCATATGTGATAGATACCAAGTCAGCCCTAGAGAGTCACACCTCACATTAGTTAAGAGGATTCTTAGGTATGTGAAAAGTTGTCCAAATCTACGTCTCTGGTATCCAGCTGATTCAAGATTTGATTTAATTGGATTTTCTGATGTTGATTATGCTGGATGTAGAGTAGACAGGAAAAACACAAGTGGAACTTGTCAGTTTCTCGGTGACAGACTTGTCTCCTTGTTTTGCAAGAAATAAATATCTGTGTCCACATCAACTACTGAAGTTGAATATATGGCAGCAGGTAGTTATTGATCACAGATATTGTGGATTCAAAATTAGCTCCTAGACTATGGCAATAACTTAGAGAAGTCCAAAATATTTTGTGATAATACTAGTGCTATTTCAATAGCTCAAAATCCAGTCCTCCATAGTAGGACAAAACACATAGAGATTATGAATCATTTCTTAAGGGATAATGTAGAGAAAAAAAAAATTGAATTGGAATACATCTCAACTGATTTACAAAGGGGATATATTTTCCCCAAACCCTTGGATGAAAAGAAACATACTTTCTTCATGAATCAGTTAGGAATGTTAGATGGAGGAAGTCTTAATTAAGTTCCAAGATCTTTAAACCTAAAAAGAGATAAAGACTAGGTTAAAAATTTTCATTTCCAAATGTCTATAGGTTTTCTCTTTCTATGAACTGCGCTCGACGATTCTCCTAAAGATCGTCGAACGGAGCTCCTCATTTCCAGATAGTATTCAACTATCTTTCCTTCTCCGTCGAACGGAGATCGACGATGTTTGGAATCATCGAACGAAGCTCGGCGTTTTTCCAGATAGTGCTAAACTATTCTTCTCGGTCAGGGATCTATATTATCGTCGAACAAAGATCGATGATGTTAAATATCGTTGAACGGAGATCGACGATATTGAGAACTTTCAGTTTCCCCTAGAGTCGTAGATCGTCAAACTGAATTCAACGATCTTTCCTTTTCGGTGTCGAACCCTGATATAAAATCATTTTTTTAGGCGTCGTTCTCCTTTGCGCTTTCATACTTTCTGCAAGAACATTCTTTCCCTCCAAACTTCTCTATACTTGATCGTGTTTATTTTTGCAGGAACTATGTCGGTCTCAGTCGTCGTACTAGCCACAATGAAGTTCGACACTGGTTTCGATATTGACATGGAATCTTTTGAAAGAACTGATCAGATGTTCAAGGATATTCTGGAACTTTTCAAGGAGCAACAACTTGTGAAACTCATGACCACCAGAATCAAGCTAGCAGCAGATGAGATTAAAGAATGGGTCTATACTGCCCACAATCTAGATCAAAACACAGTTATTGGAACCATCTCAGGGACACAGGTATCCCTAACCCCAGCCATTCTTACAAAGATTTTTGGATTAAGTACTGGAAATGATAGCATTGAACTATCAGGGGTAGAATTTACTGAAATGTTAGATAGAATGGGTCATAATTCTGAGAACCCTAATAAGTTGCTGAAGAATAATCTATCTATGGAGTATAGATTTCTAGCAGATATTATAGGAACAGTGATATTGGCCAAACATTCTGCCCATGATATAATATCTAGACATCAATTCTGTCTAATGGCTGCGATTGTAGATAAGAAGCACTTGGATTGGGGAGCCATTTTCTTTGACTTGATTAAGAAAAAGATCTCTATGAATTTTGTGAATTTTGGAAGAATTTTGGGCCTATTCCTTTAGAATAGCTGCCCTTAGTTGTTAGTATCAAATGGGATGCACATCAATGCATCAAAGAGGATTTCTTCAGCCCTATTTGGCAAGTGGGAGAGACAAATTGTCAAACCCAGCAGGGCTCCTGCAACAAAAGTTTTTTCAGGCACAAGGACTGAATCAGTCACTCCTCCTCAGTCCACTGCCCAAGCAGAAGTGTTGCCATCCCCTTCCATATCCTCTCCTCCTTCTCCAAATCCTGTTCCATCTTCCATACCTTCATCTCAAATAGCTTCTTCACCTCCTCTAGCCACTTTTCAAGAAGTTTTCCATCCACTACATTACTTCTCATCCATATATTTAGAATCATCCTCCCATCTTCCATCATTCAACCTTTTAGATGATTCCTTCATGGATGATTCTCCATCTTCACCCCAAGACATTCCATCCACCTCAGCATCCTTTCAACAAATTCTACATGACATCATATCTCAAAAAACCTTTTCCCCTACCATCTCCTCATTTCTACCAACAGTCACCATCCCAGCTCCATCCATAACATCCATCCCCATATTTAAACCATCCATATCACTTCACCCTGCATCAATTCCATCCATCTCTACAGCCCCTCCTTCTACCTCTACTCAAGTTAATCTTGAGCAAGTAGATCTTCTTCCTCTAGCAGATAAATTATATGAGTTGTTGGCACCCAAGCTAACTCTCTTACTTGATTCAACCTTGGATCCCTTAGTCAAGACTTTGAATGATTTATCTGTTAGAATATCTTCTTCCTTCTCCCATCAGGCCATCACTTCTTCTGGGGCCCTAGATTCAGTTATCACTAAAACTAGGTAGGGGGAGATGCCTTATGAAGAAGAGTTGCCCTCACAGAATTTTGTTTAGGAAATGCAGATATCAGAAGTTCTAGCTTCAGAGATTCCAGCTTCAGAGAAAGTTTCAGTTTCATTTTTAGCTCCAGCTCCAACCATCAGTCCTGTAGTAGTTATACATTCTTTATTATCCTTATTTGATTCTCTTTATAGCTGTTGTCCTCTAGTACCTCTCCCTGCTGAAGATCTAACCAGGGCTATAGTTATCTTCTCCTGCTGTGATCCAACCCTGATAGAGATGTATATAAATTCTGTTAAATCTATGGAAAGTATTTCTGTGGTTTTTGATGCTGCTGCTGCTGATGTTACTTTTTCAGAGGCTATTATAGAGCCAGTTGAGCCAGTTTGTTCAGCTCTTGAGCCTATTGTTTTAGATGCTACTGTTCTTGTTGTTTCAATTGCTGATGTTGTTATTCCCGCTCTTCCTGCTCCAGCTCCTGTTATCTCTAAAGAAATATTAAAGGAAATAGATGTTTTATATGATGAGCCTCAGAGTTCTGATGATGATGATGAATTCAGAACTGACTCTGATTATTCCTCTACAACTATTGCAAAGAAGAGAAAATCTAGAAGTAAAGCAATGAAAGAGTTCAATTGTCCAAGACTACTTTCGATCATGGCATTCCATATTATATTCTGCACAGCTGCCCTATAACTGAGCACTGAATGCAATTCTCTAAGAACCAATTGAAGGCCATGAGGAAGAAAAGGAAATATGACCAAGGAACTTCTCACTATAATCCTCCTCCTCCTTCTCCAGGTGCAGGATCTTGTGGAAACTCAGCTCATCAATCCTCACATACTTCATCTCAAATATCCTCTCAGTTTCAAGGAAGATCTCAATCCAGAGGATATCAGCAAAGAGGAAATAAGTTAAGAGGAAGTCAGTACAGAGGCAATCAAAGAGATTATCAAGTTTATTCCAGAGGACTGTCAAGAAATAAACCTTATCAAAGGAAAGGAAAAAGCCCAAGTTATTCCACTTCTTGTCCTTTTCCTTATAAGCTCAAAGAATGATTTCATCCAAAAGCTCCTCCCACTGACACCATCAATAAGTATGAGCCACCAGTCCCTTTAGTAGACCCAGAGAATAACCTAGTCTCCTGGATAGCCAGACTAAAAGAAATGGCTGCGCTAGATCAAATTAAGAAAGCAAGAGAAAAAGGACAAGATACTTCCAATATCTATACTCTATCAGATCAAAGAAGACAAGAACTTGAAAGATACAGCTCCAAGAAATTCTTCAATACTAAGGAGTACATGTTATAGTTCCTAGAAAAAGAAGCCAGAAGACTCTTGGTGCTGCTGATTACTTCAGATCAAAGAAAGATTCAGAAAATCCAAACAGAGAAATCATTTTCAAGAAAAGAACTGATGATAAGCTTTAATCTGGGTGTAAGCTGAAAACTCTTTTATATCTCTGCTGAACTATTTGCTGTGATATAATTTTATTTCTGCGGTTCTATAATGCTTTTTTGTATTTTTATTTCTGTTGTTGTTTTTATTTCCTATAACTCATGTAAATAGTAATCCTAACCCAAATAGGGGGAGATTATTGGAACACCCTATTACTAATTTTGGTCAGGATCACTATGTCTATAGGATTGTTGCTTTGACCTTGTTGTATAGAGTAAATGACAACTAGTTAGGTCTAAGGCTTAGGACATAGGTTGAAAGCTTCCCCAAGACCTCCTAGTTCAGATGAGAAGCTAAGAAGAAGAATTAAACTTGTCGTCGAGCTCAGATCGACGAAGCGTCGAACCCAGTTCAACTATTTGTGAGTTTAGGTTTTACAAAGCTTCGAACTCAGTTCGACGATCTCTAAGCTCAGATCGACGTTTTATGTCTTAGACTAATTCAAATATCTCTGAGCTCAGTTCGACGATAGTTGAGCTCAGATTGACGATTATCTTTTGAGATCGATGATTTCTGGAAGTTTGTCAGTTTGTTAAGCATTTCAAATGTCTTCATGTCAGAGCATTTATTGTAGAAGATTTCTAGCCATTATAATAAATCTTGAGCAAGTTTCAAGGAAACAAAGAAGGAATGTTTTTAGTTTCTTTCCTTCAGAGACAGTTGACATTTAAGGAAACTTTTTATGACTTTGCTAACTGCTATCAAGAAGTTTTGACAACTGGATTTCTTATTATCATTCAGAGAGAACAAGAATACAAGCAGCAATATACATAGAACAAATACACGCAGAAAGAAAAAGAAGATCAAGAACTCAGAAAACAGAACTAGTTTTCTTTTTGATTCCTGCTGATTAAAAAGTATCATCATTCTCACTCCAGACAACACATTTTTTAGTTTTTACTAGAATCATCTTCTGCTGGAGCATTCTTTCTACTGAAGACTTATCACCCTTGCAAAGCTTCCAGTTCCTGAACTCTTGCTAATCTCAGGGGGAGCTTTGACAACATCTCATTCACTTGTGCTTCTCTTTGACTGTTGACAGAGAAGACAACTTCACCATTTTTCTTTTTTCCTTTCCTATAAAAGGGTTTTTAAACTCCCTTTAAAAGTTTTGCTTTGGCTTCTGAGACCTGATCATAACTCAGTGGTGGTAAGACACCTGATCAAAAAATCTGGTTTGATTTTTTAGCACCTGATCAAAAGCTCATTGGTGCCCAGGACACCTAATCAACTAATCCTGCAGTGGATTCCTACCAAGGGTGGTAGAAGAGTGTATGTACCCAGGTTTTGGGGAACCACTATAGCTCCTTGTGTCTTCTGGTTGTTTGCTATCTTTTTGTTGTGTGCTGTGGATTTGCTCTCTTGTTTATTTTATTTTGATTTCTATCAAGAACTCTACACTAAGTAAATTAAGTCTTCCACTGCTAGAAAAATTTTCAAATTTGTAAAATTATTTTAAAACACTATATTCACCCCCCCTCTAGAGTGAAGGATTGATCTTACACTCACTTTCACTATATAAGAAATGCTCCTATGACACCATCTCCAAACCAATGTTTGAACTAGTTATAAGAGTCATTCTACAGAAAATGACAAACTAGGCTCTTGTAGTGTTTTAGAAGATGATTGACTGCCTAAAGCCTCCAAAACTTGGCAGAATTATATCCCTCAACCTTATTAATGATTACCCAGAGCATTTCAAAATGAATCAAGGGGTAAAGATCCATTATATGAAGAGGATGGACTTCAAGACCATTGAGAGATTGATATTGTTGTTTTTTAAGAGTCTTGCTATAAAGAAGAAGGATTGGCCAAAGATCAAAGGAAAGAAAACAATTGAGGACAATGACTATAAATCTGAATCAGATAGTCAAAGGTGTAACAACTGGACACACATTCATAATCCTGAGCTATCCTCTTCAAGAGAAGAAGAACAAGAGGTCCAGGAATTCTGTGTGCAGGTAAATGTAATCTCAAATCATGAAATAGCTGAGAGAGAGCAAGATTCCCCAGAAACAGATGAAGCATCCAACTTGATAGAACTATGTGTTCTAGAGAGGACTAGTGCCCCAACTGAGGGGGAATTTGAACAAACAATAGAAGTTCTCCAACACAAGATTATTAAGATACTATAAAATCTCAAAGAAATGATTGATCTAATCATAAATGATACACAGAAATAGATTGAGGATGAGCCAGTGGCTTAAGAGAAGAATGATGCCCCATTTGAGGGGGAGTAAGAGCTGATCATTGAGGATTCACTAGACAATCCTCTTGATCATTTATTAAATATAATTGATTATTTTTGGGGAGACACACCTTGTGCCCCCAACTCAGGTTGATGTAGATGTAGAGAAAGAAAATAAAGAGGCTGACAAAAATGTCTGGTTTTCTATATAGAAGTTGAATAGTACATCATATGTGCATAGCGGAATAGAGTACAAGAAAACCCGAAAGAGAAACATGATCTTGTGATGAAACATTGATGAAGAAGTAAAGCCATAATAATAAATAATAATATACCTGAGAGAGGTTGAGTTATAACTCAACCAAGATGCTCCAAAAACCTCATCTGAGTTCATGCTAAAAATAGATCAGGGGATTTACAGGTATGCACACGAACGAAGGAGAATACCATGACATTGTCGAATAAGATTTGAGATCGAAAGTGGAAAGCACTCTGTGTCTCCATAAACTACTAGGTTTGCTCCAAGAGAAGCGGCCATAGTGGGAATTGAGATAAGGTCTCACGGAGGCGGTAAATTCTAGATCTTGGGAAAAATCTTTTCCGTCTATGCTCAAAAGGGAACTATACAAAAAAAACCCTTGTATTTCATCTATTTATACCTAGGAGTATAAAATAGACACACAATATCACTATCAACAGACCTGGGAGCTAAATGAGTAATATCAGCAGTACGGTTGAGATAATCTCAGCTTTCTTAGTGGTACATTTAAGGGGCTCTCAGTGGTATAGCTGAGACGCTCTGAGAGGTATAGCTTAGATGCTCTCAACGGTACAACTGTGATGTTCTTTGCTATATTAGCGGTGTAGCTGAGACGCTCTCAACAGTACAACTAAGACACTCTCAACTAGCTCGATGATATAGCTAAGAAGACCTCAGCTATCTCGACAATAATGTTGAGAGGACCACAAACAATGCCAACAAGCAACTCCATTGAGTCAAGGGATTGGTCCTTTCTCTCATATTCAATATGAGTAAGACCAACAAAATCCAATCCACTAACTTCTCCATATGCTTTTATGTGCGACCCTATAGGCTCATATCATGTTGGCGGTGAGACCAAATGCTTGACTACTTCTAGATCACCTTGGAAACACCAATAAAAGATGATGTTGTCATGTCCTTTATCGAGCAGGAAAAGAAGGAGGAGTCCATACATGATGATGAGTAACATTTACACTCCTGTGAGAATAAAGTTGCAGATTCTCAAGTATTAGGAGATATAAGGAAGAGAAAAGAAGAGATCAATGTTTACCCGGAAGACCGCTATTCAGATTCTCCCTTAAGATAAGTCAAGGGTCCGTTTCTTGATCGCGTAACCGCGAGACCGTGGCAATCAGCAAGCCATTTTTCGGTTTGAGAGTCGCCAATCTTTTTATTGAAGACCGTGTAGCCGCACGGTTAAAAGCTTGCCTTCTTTCTTCTCTAGCTGTGCATCCTGTCACTGCTGCCCGCTCTCCTGTGCCCCGGGCAGCCGGTGATTCTAGCACTTGCCCGCTCGGGCAGGACCCCGAGCCTATAAATAGGCATGAACAGGACTCTCTTGGGATCGCGAATCAAATCCACAAGCTCGTCGTCTGTGGCAGTGGTCTCGAATCCTTTGCCGAGCGGGTTACTGTCTGATCGGGTGCCCCTTAGTAATTGATGTAATCGCTTCATTCTATGACAACCAAAAAGCCCGTCGCATGAGTCGTTTTAGCAATGACGGGCGAACTCTGATGTCGCCGCTATCAGCGGTACCCCCTTCTTATCTCTTTTTCATTTAACCGCTACTAACCGACAACTCGCAGTTCCTCTTTTACCGTTTTCTCTCTCTCTCGCAGGTTCTCCAGCGACCAAGAGACGTTCTCGGCACAAACATTGAACACACGACCTTCAGATCCGAGTTGTCCGTGAATCCGAGCATTTTTTATATGTCGGACAGGCAATCCACACACTACTCTCATTCTCGTCATTCTAACCGTGCGGGGTCCTCAGAAGAATCCCTTTGGAGGATGCTCGAATAATCTCGCCAGGAGATAGAGCGAGATAGGTGGGAAACAGGCGAATGCCTTGATGCAATCGGCCAAGCTCTAGCAGCTCTTAACCAGCGCTTAGCGATGCCTCTAGCCGCAGCACCCGTTGAACCCATTATCTTTCCGAGCCCCGCAACCAATCAGCCCGCCTTCCAGCCATGTCAGACCACCACGCAACCACAGCCACAGGAAGACGAGCTAAATCCTTTCATGGGTTACTTCCAAGATACCGCTCGGGCAAGTCCGGCTAAGCGGTTAGATTTGAAGAAGACCGCCAGCCCGGCATACCCGCTAATTTCCCAAATTCTAACCGTGCCTCACCTTCAACCCCGGCTGAGATGGATGGACCCGTCTCCGTTTCTCGTGCGGATAAGGCGAGAGCCCGCACCTAACAATTTCAGAGAACCTCTCTTAACTTTTTATACCGGCGCATCCGATCTGGTCACGCACCTGCAAGCATTCAAAGATGTCGTGGCCCTTAGATGCCTGACGGATGCGCTAAAGTGTATGTTGCTGGTGACGACTTTCGATGGGCAGGCTCGAGAGTGGTTTCACGAGCTTCGCCCTCGCTCAATTAAATCCTTCACTAGGCTCTGCCAAGAGCTTTTGTTGAGGTTTTTGACCTCCAAAAAAAGGAAAAGTGGTCCTGCAGCTCTTTTTAAAATTATACAGAAGGAGGGCGAAAGCGTGGCGCGATTTGTAGATCTTTTTCAAAGGGAAATTCTGGAAGTAGAGAATGTAGACCCAGATTATTATGAGGTCACCCTTATCAATGGCCTCTAGGAAGGCCCATTAAAATTCAAAGCCACGACAAAGGCTCCGGCAACTTATCAAGCCCTAATCGCTCTCGCGAACAAGTTCATTGAAGGAGAAAGTGCTAACCCAACCTATATTTCTACTCTAACCTCTATGGCAGGTGGTGGCGGCTCAGGGAGTTCTTCTACAGCATGCCATATTCCAAAACCTTCCCGTCATGATCATTAGTCATCACCCCAAAGGGGTAGGAACTTTCGTCATAAGAGGCCATTCCTCAACCATCAGCAGTTCCGAGAACGAATGCTACCATTGGACACTGCTCCTGTTCCGGTAGTCCAACAAGTCCTCCCTATTAGTCAGCATGGAGGGCCTCACGTTGCGAACATGACTTGGGAGGAAGTAGCTGAGGTCCTGCAAAGAAAAGACTTCAGAAAGGCCAAACCATGGGTAGAGGTAAGACCCCCAAGCTCTAAGAATTTCTGCGAATTTCACAAAAAAGAGGGGCACCCTACAGAGCACTTTCGGGCCCTTTGCTTTTTGGTGAGAAGACTGGTTTCAGAGCGAAAAATATCAGACCTTTTCTATAAAGAGGCTCCCATCAATTAAAACACCTTAAAGGGCAAATAGGTGGCTGAGGTGCTCCAAGAATGTGAGGACGTCGCTGACGTTGGCAGCCTAGGTAATATGAATTCCCCGAATGATTGTGTGGATGTTCATGATGAAGGAACCCTCGGGCAAATTTTCTGCATCCACGGAGGGGGAGGCCTCGAATCAAGCCGAAAATCTTCCATCTCAAAGTTGTGTAAGCAGGAAGTTGCTATTACTTCTTCCTCGACTCCGACCAGAGAACTCGTTACTTTTGGTCCATATGACCTCTCATCCATCGCCAACCCATTCAACGATGCAAATGTTATCCAAGCCGTCATCGAAAACTTCACAGTAGACAAGATTCTAATAGATAAGAGAAGCTCGGTTAATCTCTTGTTCAAGAAGACATTCGAGGCCCTAAAGACCGGGAAACCATTGTCTTCCACCGAGGGGCCACTCTACGGCTTCTCGGGAGAGAAGAAGGAAGCAGAAGGAAACATTTCGCTACTAGTAACTCTAGGGGGAATCACCAAGATGATCTGGTTCGTGGTAATCGACGCGGCAAGAAGCTATCATATGATTTTTGGAAGGCCTCTACTAAATGAGTATCGGGCAATTGTGTCGACTTACCACTTGGCTATCAAATTCTCTGCTCAAGGAAAACAGTATCGGGTCAAGAGAAACCATCGAGTGACTCGAGAATGTTATGTGAAAAAGCTTAACGTGATCGAGCAGATAACCCCTATGGCAAGCATGACAGTTGAGCTTGGATAACCCAAAGAGAATGTGAAGGAAGGACTCCATCTGGAGTCTGCTCAACCTACCGAGAAAGTACCCATCGCTGAGGGAGAGGAGAAAAAGCTCACCATTAATGTAGAGTTATCAGAAGTGGAAAAAATTGAATTAATTTCTTGTCTCCTGAAGAACCTCGACATCTTCGCATGGTCTCCTGAAGATATTCCCGGAGTGGATCCATACGTAGCTTGTAATCATCTCAATATCGACCCGAAGTATAAGCCCGTACAATAAAAGAAGAGAGACGTCGAAACAAAACTGGCCAGTCTAATCCAGGAAGAGGTCACCAAGATGTTAAAGGCTAAATTTGTTCAAGAAATAAAATATCCTGCTTGGATATAAAATGTTGTAATGGTGCCAAAACCGGGTGGGGGGGGGGGGAATGGAGAATGTGCGTAGATTTCACAAAACTCAATAAAGCGTGCCCCAAAGATTTCTATCCCTTGCCTCAAATAGATGCTTTAGTAGATTCTACGGTTGGTTTTTCAGTTATGAGCTTTTTAGATGCGTTCTCTAGTTATCACCAGATTAAGATGCACAAACCCAACATACCACACACATCTTTTATCACAAATGAAGGATGTTTTTGTTATCTTGTGATGCCTTTTGGGCTTAAAAATGCAGGAGCTATTTATCAGCGCATGATGGATTCCGTTTTCAAAAACCAAAATGGAAGGAACCTAGAAGTCTATGTTTGACGATCTCCTTATAAAAAGAAAATCCTTTTCAGCGCATTTAGAAGATCTCACAGAAACCTTCGCAACCCTACGGGAGTTTAGGATGAGGCTAAAACCGTTGAAGTGTGTTTGTTGCGCCAGCCAAGGGAAGTTCCTTGGTCATCTCCTTACCCCTGAAGGGTTGGCTCCAAATCCTGACAAGGTAAAAGCTATCCTGGGTATGGCACCTCCTCACGCCCCAAAATAGGTCCAACAGCTAGGAGGAAGGCTAGCAGGTCTTAGCTGTTGAATCTCCAGGGTAGGAGGTAATAGTGCTCCCTTCTATATGACTCTTCGGGGGGACTCCATGTTTGAATGGACTAATGAATGCGATGAGGCTTTCAAGCAACTCAAAAGACAGTTAATAATGACTCCATTGTTACAAAGTCCTCACCTAGGAGAACCGTTATACATCTATCTGGGAGTGGGACCCGAGGTGGTTAGCTCCGTTCTTGTGAGGGAGGAAAAGAAAAGGCAATTCCCGGTATATTATGTTAGCCATATCCTAAAGAGTATTGAATTAAGATACCCTATCCTTGAAAAGCTAGGTTTGGCCTTAGTCATTTCTTCACACCGACTCCGTCCATATTTCCAGGCATATTCAATCCAGGTTGTGGTGGATCAGCCCCTAAAAGGAATATTGGAAAGGCCAGAACGTTCGGGAAGACTTGCTAAATGGGCGATCGAGCTAAGTGAATTCGAAATCACAAACGTACCACGAACTGCAATAACAGCTCAAGTTTTGGCAGATTTCATGGTAGAAACCACAGAGCAAAGTTTTGCTCAGGAAGAAAATTCTCCGCCAGCTGGGACCATTTATGTCGATGAGCCTCTGGAAGGAATTCGTTAGGAGCTGGGATTGTGCTCATCAATCCAAACAGATTCAAAATAAAGCATGCAGTGAAATTCTATTTTCCGATTACTAACAATCAGGCTGAATATAAAGCACTTCTTACAGGGTTAAGATTCGCGAAAGAGCTCGGCATCGATCACGCCCATGTCAAAACAGATTCCCTAGTAATGGCCTCGAAAGTGCTCGGGAACTTCGAAACCCGAGAACAAATTCTCAAACAATATCTCGTGCTGGTAAAAGCAGAAATCGGGAGATTCAAGAGCTTTGTTATTGAATACATCCTAAGGATCTGAAATGAGGAAGCTGATGCCTTATCAAAATTCGGCGTTACTGCGGGGGAAGTGGCATCTGATATTTTTCAGCCATCAGTCGAAGAAGGGGAGGCAATGGAAGTCGTCCAGCGTCACTCCTGGATAGATCAATTAATTCTGTACTTATAAAAAGGAGAATATCACCCTGCTATTAAAGATCAAAGAAGATTCAAAGTTAAGGTAGCATATTACAACCTGATCTCCGGGATTCTTTACAGGATAACTCTCATCTCACCGATGGCAAGATGTGTGTCAGAAGTTGAAGTCCCCACCATACTCCAAGACATCCATTCGGGAGAATGTGGTAGCCATTCTGGAGAAAATACACTAGAACAACGGATATTACGTCAAGGGTATTTTTGGCCGACAATGAGGAAAGATGCAGAGTTGTATGCCAAGAAATGCGTTCAATGCCAGAAATTTGCTCCACTTCAACTCCAGCCCGCTCGACAACTTTGTTCGATTTCGGCACCATGGCCGTTTGCAATTTGGGGGATGGATCTCATCAAGCCATTTCCAATGGCAAGTAGTCAGCGGTGCTTCATCCTGGTTATGACTGACTACTTCACTAAGTGGATTGAGGCCAAGGCACTAGCAAGAACTACGGGTCAAATAGTAAAAAAAATTATTTGGGGTGATATAATTTGTAGGCACAGAGTTCCCATGGTAATAATCACAGATAATGGACCTCAGTTCAATAACGCGGAAATGATTGATTTTTGCAAGAAAGCGGGAATCGACCTCCAATTTTCCTCAGTGCATCATCCCCGGAGCAACGGCAAAGTAGAAGTGGCCAATAAACGAATCTTGAACTTGCTCAAGAGAAGGGTTCAGAGCTTAAGAAGCAGTTGGGCAGATCAACTCCCCTTAGTATTATGCGCCTTAAGGACTACACCTTCCAGCTCCACAGGAGAGACTCCCTTCAATCTCTCATATGGATCAGAGGCCCTCATCCCAATAGAATTCGAAGTACCATCGCCCAGGATATTACTGGCTAGGCAAAACTGGGAAGACTGGCTTGAAATTAATGATGAAAAAAATGAGATACCGCCTATATCAAATCGAGGAACTTCGAGATGAGGCTACCATCAGGAAAGTGGAAGTGAAAAGGAGGATGACGCGATATTTCGATCAGAAAGTAAGGGTCAAGCAATTTCAGGTAGGAGACCTAGTTTTGAAGAAAGTGGATGCCACAGCAAGAAATAGCTCGGTCGGAAAATTGAATCCCAATTGGATCGGACCTTTTATAATAAAGGAAGTTCTGAAAAGGGGAGCTTACAAGATGCAAACGTATGAAGGGGAGGACATCGCCCATACCTGGAGCGGAGATGATTTGAAGCAGTTTTACTCTTAGGACAAATCACGGGGTATTTATTCTCAAGACTCGAAGCTAGGAAATGTTTAGCCCGGGGTAACACCGCCGAGTCCAGCTCGACCCCCCACGAGAGTCATTGTCATTAGCGTAACGCCACCAAGATCACATGTAGCGAGGAGTTTTCGCACCGTGTAGTGGGAGCTTGCAGATTCTCGTGCGAAGGGCTACTGGGCATCGGATCCCAGCTGGCACCTAGCACACCACCTCTGCATATCAGGAGGGTCAAGGTGGTTGCTTAGCTCTACCATGCATCATAAGGGATGTTATTACAGTTTTATTGATCTTCCTTGAGATGAGATTGTGCAGTCTTAGCACCCACTAGCCTCATCCTTATTGATCAATCTAGGTTATGGTAATCGGGCGCACCTCCTTTCTTTTTTCTGAATTAAGTTTTTATCGCATAACCGCGCGGCAAGGTGAAACTTGGTTGATCGCAGGGCGAGTTTTTCGGAATTTCTATTCGCTTTCGGATCAGCGATAAAACCAATCTCTCGAATAAAAATTGTCATGGCAAGCGGATGAGGAGACAAAAAGCAGCGGACCAGTCACCACTACTACCACGACAAGTAAATAATTATCTTGTAATCGGGCGGATACAAGTTACAAGATGCAAGTTTGTCATATGGAATTCTATGTTGTTTCTTCTTATCTGAATGTAATCGCGCAGATAAAAGTTACATGATGCAAGTTTGTCATATGGAATTTTGTGCTGTTTTTTCTTATCTGAATGTAATCGCGCGGATAAAAGTTACAAGACGTAAGTTTGTCATATGGAATTCTGTACTGTTTTTCTTATCTGAATGTAATCGCGCGGAAAAAAGTTACAAGACGCAAGTTTGTCATATGGATTTTTGTGCTGTTTTTTCTTATCTGAATATAATCGCGCGGATAAAAGTTACAAGACGCAAGTTTGTCATATGAAATTCTGTGCTATTTTTTCTTATCTTAATGTAATCGCGCGGAAAAAAGTTACAAGATGCAAGTTTGTCATATGGAATTCTGTGCTGTTTTTTCTTATTTGAATGTAATCACGCGGATAAAAGTTACAAGACGCAAGTTTGTCATATGGAATTCTGTGCTGTTTTTTCTTATCTGAATGTAATCGTGCGGATAAAAGTTACAAGACGCAAGTTTTTTATATGGAATTATGTGTTGTTTTTTCTTATCTGAATGTAATCGCGCGGATAAAAAGTTGCAAGTCGCAAGTTTGTTATATGGTACCGATTTTCTTGTCTAAATTATAATCGAACGGATAAAAAAGGTTACGAGCCGCAGACCCGTCACATTGAATTCGGTGCAGGATCAAGTTGCGAAATCTTCATATCAATCCGTTAATTAATCGAGGAAACAAAAACCACTCAACCGCACGACATCATACAGCAGGAAAAATTAAAAATATCATTCATAACAAAGGCCATTACATATATATCGTGCGGTTTACAAAAAATATAATCCGCACGGTCTGAAAAGTGAAAATAGATACATCTCGTTTATGTCCTTGCTTTCTTCTTCTGGAGATCTCGTCCCGAGCTAGACGAACTTGAAGAACTGGAAGACTCGCTCGACCCGGTGGATTCTTAAAAATCAGAATCTCCGTTGTCCCCATAATTTTCCTCGGTAACTTCTTCGGCATCGTTCTCTTTACCATCGCGGATACTGGCCTCAGCCTCAGAAGCAGAAGTTGATTCAACTATCATAGCCGCACTGGCTGCGTTATCCCGCTTGGCCTCCAATGTTCTGAAGTCGGGGAAGAGATCGTCGAAGGTAAGTTTTTGCTCTTCTGATATCAAAGAACCTCTCTCCTTGAGGATGTAAAGAATGTCTTCCCCTCCTTCCCGGTTATACATTTGCTGTAAGATTAAAGCTATATAAAATTCGGTTAGAAGTTGAGGCCGGCCGGATAAAAACAACGAGTAAGGTTCTTGTTACCTCGACGGTCTCCCTCATCTTTTTGTTATCAGCCTTCAGAGCTTCCTTTTCTTCCTCTAATTCCTCCACCCTTGCCTCTAGCCTCTCGGCTATGCCGGTAACCTCGGCCAGGGCATCACCCATAAAGTGCTCAAGGGTGAAGCTTCTCACCCGATCTTGAGTGGCTAAGGTGGGTAATCGTGCGGTTTGCACTAATTTCATCTCGGACATGTTTTTCTTCCCATACAGAGCAAAGTCGGCTGCTCGGGCATGATGAGTAATTTTGGAGCTTGACCAGGGAGGAAGAGAAGTAGAAACAGAGATATGTTCCCCATTCTGATGAAATCGCACGCCCTCCTTACCACAGAGATCTTTCAAGGGCTTATCGATACAATCCGGCACGAAAGGAATGGCTGGAATTTCACTCGTAGTGGGGTCATCTGCCTCGATACAGTCAGATTCCCTCTGTTTACGCAGTTCACTTTGAGTCAGAACCGGACCTTCTGGAGAGATCTGTTTGCTCTCTGGAACCTCTAGCTGAACTGTAAAAGGAAGGGGTTAACAGAACGCCACGGATACAAACTTCCAAAAGCAACAGAATGCTTACATTTGGTCGTATCGCATTCGGCCGCAACTACCGGTAGCTGCAAATAATAAATGATATCCAGCCCCTCCTTTTTGTAGAAATTTGTGATTTTTAATTCTTTCCCGCTGAGCTCTATCCTTCTAAAGTTATTAGCTTGCAGACTTAAGGGGAGGACATCGAGGTTACCTATGAATACCAGATATCTAGTCGACCAGTCCATAACTTTGTTAGGGAGATTTACTACCTTCAGCCCCTTGCAGCCAAAGTAAATAATGTCGCGGAAAACTTTGTTTTCCTTTTTACCTGCCCTGATCGATCAGGCCACGAAACAATTTCTTAAGAGGTTCATAGTGAACTTTACCTGCTCCGATTGCAGATAGATAAGAAAGCTCATTATTTCGCCAATTGTGTTCGGGGGGAGTTGACTGAGGAAGACTCCGTAAAAATCCATAATCTCTATCTGCTCGATGAACGAGGGGAAAGAAAAGCCATGTTCAAAGTGATCGATGGGTATGACAGCCATATTATTTCCAACCGAATTTAACCGCTTAGCTGCTGAAGGTAACTGTGCGACTATTGAGTCATCATGCATATGCCTATGCACAGATTACAAAAGCTCGCTTTCGGTCAAGGAGGAGCTCCTGAATTCTGACCGGAGGAATACATATGAAGCACTAGATCGCTTGGATACCATTTTTCTTATCCGGTGGAAGTAATGAACTCTAATTTTATTATAAGGGAAGAATCTTCTGTACTATTTATAGGGGAAATTTTATTAAGAAAAGCATAAAAGACCGGACATATGGTCGAAAAACCGTGCGGGTATATCAGAACGTAAAGCCGAGCAGTTAAAAGACATAATGGCAAGAGAAATGTAAAATTCGAACAAAAGTTTGCGAATAAATTTAACCGCATAGTACCACCAAGTTCAAATAAATATACAAAACTATTTTCCCTTTGCACTCATTTCCCTCTTTCTCTCATAACTTATTGGATCGCTGCGATCTGGCAGGTCCCCACCAATGTGAGCCAACAAGTCACCCGCGTGCAAAATGTGGAGATTGCAGCAGATAGATGGTGAGGCACAGTGTGATGGTGCCAATGAATCCTTGCAGTGTCGCGACCCACACGACCAAGGTATAGCCCTGTTTCTGTGGAGGTCGCTTGTCCGACAAGTCGCGCGGTTGAAGCTACTTGATTCATCAGCAAGGTCTCATCTCGAACCATACCATCACCCCTCTAGTTCCCAGAGTTGGCATTACTGGACCGGCATCGCACTGCATTCCCTGCCTGATGACACCAGTTTCGATAACACACACTCTACATGATCGAAGAAAGCAATAAAATTATCTCATACACACACACTCTACATAATTGAAGAAAGCGAATAAATAAAGCATGAAAAATTATCTCATAAACTCACACACTCTACATAATTGAAGTAAGCATTAAAAAATTATTCTCATACACTCACACACACAACATGAAAATTAAAAGAACAAAATGAAGACCTAACTCATACACTCTCACACACACAATTTTGTAAGAAAACCAAGTGACGTAAAAATTAAAATTTTAACATTTCTACCACTACAACTTGCCAAAAATAAATAAAAAGATGAAATAAAAATTAAAAGAGGAAAAGGTTTTGTAAACAAAGACAAATTGCAAGTTCTTTAAAAATTAAAACGATAGTTTTTCCATTCTTAAGATTTTATAAAAGTGATAAAAAATTATAATAAAGTGAAAAGAACGAAAATGTTTTACAATCCTAAAAAAACTAAGTAAAAAAAATTCAAAATCACTTTTAAAACTCTTTTGTAAAACCTAAGAATGGAAATTAAAAACCTAAAACCTATAACATAGAGAAGATAAATCTAAAACTATCCTAACACTTATTTTGGATAAAACATTTATAACAAAACCTAACTTGGAGACAAATTTAAAACATGAAAAATGAACAAGTTACACGCATACACACACACACACACACACTTTTCATAAAAAGAAAAACTAGGAAAAATAAGAAGCTAAAAACAAGAATAAGAGGGGAACACAAATTGCATTCCAAGACAAAGTAGGGAGACAAAAATCTAAACATTTTATTAATTCAAAACAATGGTTACAAGTACTTAAGACAAGATTGCATAAAGCTAAAACGAACAATAGAAGAGAGGGGAGAAAGTCTCCTTACATGATTTTTGAAATACACCAAGGCAGCCCACTCACAACAAAACAAAAAAAAATGGATTAAAAAAGTAAACCCTTGGTCATTATAGAAATTTTTTATCTATAGACAAAAAGTTCGTGTCGACACGGGCGTATAGGTCAGGGTAACACGGGAGTGTCGAATCTGGTATGTTGGAGAAGTCAAAATCCGGTGACTGGTCGATTTCTGGGGGAAGCTGGAGCGGGCACGTGTCGAACGCGGGCGTGTTGGGAGGCGTGACACAGGCATGTTGGGACACCTTGCAACTTGATGTAGGCAAGCGCTGACTCGAGATGGTGACACGGGTGTTGAACACGGGCATGTCGGTAAGCGTGTCCCTGTCGGGTTGAAGAAGGCTAAACTTTGAGCTGGAAGCGGTGAGTGAACGATATGGTCGTGTCGAGTCTTCGGACACGAGCGTGTCCTACTCGGGTTAATGAAGGCTGAATGTCGAGTGTCGAGCTGAGGTCAATGATTGTCGAGGGCATGATACGGGCGTGTCGAGATGGACACGCGCGTGTCAGGTGATTTTTGACTTTTTCTTGAAAAATTTCAGAAAATCAAAATAAACTTAAGTTAGAAAATATTTACAAAAACTGAAACAGAAACACAACAAGAGGTTAAAAGAAGGATCATCGACGGATAAGACGGACACTAAAGGGACGATACTTTGAGGCAATGGCTAAAATTCAAGTCTTTCTCTCGCTGCCATTAACTCGCGGTAAGAGATTATTAGTCGTCGCGCGTTCTCCAGATCGATCCTCCTTATCTGAGCTTTCCAAAGTCGTGCGGACTTGGTTCTTCCCGCCTCATATATCTCCTTGGTCATCGGGATTTACCTACCTTCGGAGATCAGGCGGACTGCATGATTTCTCCGCAGTATCTTCTTTGCGATATTTTCCTTACTCGAAGCGGACAGCAACATACCTGTCTGAGGGGTCTCAGTTTCTTCTACTCGCTCGCGCATATCCAGGTCTGTCTTGTCATCAGGGGCAAGGCCAGCGGCTAGAAGTGCTTCTTCGATGGCAGGTTCCTTCTGGAGCTCGGCGAGGGATTCGGTTGTGGAATTCACACCACTCGTTACGGCCATACTATTAAGAATTCCCTCCATCCCCTACAAATAACCGGCGTTAATAGGGAGGTCAAGTTCCAGAGAGTCTTCGTCCACAATAAGAAATTTCTCTAGCATGGCCAATGCGGTTACCCTTGACGGTTGTTCGATCTCTTTTTGCGAGTCAGCAGATATCTCGCCCTCTTCAGAAATGGTTGACAGCGGGGCCGTGGCGACTTTGAGAGCGGATGACATCTTGTTCTCTTTCCCCCTTTGACTAAGCCTTCTTTCTACCTGCTCCACGGCGATCGGCCCGAATTGGCGTTTTCGTTTTCTCCGGAGTGGGATCGCTGATCCCTAACTCAAGTTTCAGTTTATCCACCGCAGTAAAAGCGGCCTTCATGGCCTTCTACCTAATGTTAGTAAGAGTGTCGGCTGGAGGAGAAAGTAAACCGATGTCATGGTTGTGTGGAGTGTCTTTTGTGATGTCGACGTCAGGGGTAATGATGGTCTTTTTGGTGACAGGCAGGTCAATTTTGGTCCCACCGTTCCCTCTCTCCTTGCTCGATTTTTCGGCTAGAGTAATCAGTGATGTGGGAGCTGTAAAAGTTTTCTCAGTCGATGTGTCGGACGGACTAGCAACTTTGGCCGCGTTTTCCCGAACGAGCGGTTTTACATTCAAACCGGATCTCCTGTACATGTCTCCTAACAAGCTTTTCATCGGCATAGCGAGCAACAAAGTGTTAATCGCAATCCAAATATGCTGTCTCCCAGGGGATATCTTGATATCTCTCTCCTTCCACCGGAATTTATAGCTTCGGGGCGTATTAAAAGCTATGTCGGTCTGGTTGGTAAAGCTAACATTTCCAAAATTCTCCAACATTCGGAAATATACGGGGATAATGTTTACCCAGAAGACCGCTATTCAGATTCTCCCTTAAGATGAGTCAAGGGTCCGTTTCTTGACTGCGTAACCGCGAGACCATGGCAATCAGCAAGCCATTTTTCCATCTGAGAGTCGTCGGTCTTTTTATTGAAGATCGTGTAGCCGCGCAGTTAAAAGCTTGCCTTCATTCTTCCTTAGCTGTGGATCCTGACATCGCTGCCCGCTCTCCTGTCCCCCGGGAAGCCGGTTATTCTAGCGCCTGCCAGCTCGGGCAGGACCCCAAGCCTATAAATAGGCATGAACAGTACTCTCTAGGGATCGCGAATCGAATCCTCAAGCTCGCCGTCTGTGGAAGCGGTCTCAAATCCTTTGTCGAGCGGGTTACTATCCGATCGGGTGCCCCTTGGTAACCGTTGTAATCGCTTCGTTCTATGACAACCAAAAAGCCCGTCGCAGGAGTGGTTTTAGCTGCGACGGGCGAACTCTGATGTCGCCGCTATTAGAGGCACCCCTTTCTTGTCTCTTTTTCATTTAACTTCTAGTAACGTACAACTCATAGTTCCTTTTTTACCGTTTTCTCTCTCTCGCAGGTTCTCCAGCGACCAAGAGATGTTCTCGGCACGAACACTCTTCAGCATATGTTCAGATTGATGCTAAAGTTCCAATCTCCTTTATTTCTCAGTTGAGTGCAATCTTGGATGAGCAAAGAAGGGAATTAGGGATGTATCTGGATGAATTTATAAAACATCTAAGAAAGGATTTGTGCACTAAGAGTAAGTCCATAAGATTTGAAGTCAACTTGTTGAAAAAGAATACAGTTGCATTCTTCATGAGAGTTGCTCCTGTGTTTGACCACACAACAACTTGAACAGATTTAGAAGGTGTGGAATGATATCATCCAAAATCAGTGCAGTAACTCTCATAATATGGAAATAGTTTATAATAAAACACAGGGTGATGATCTATTGATGCAATCTTGTTATTGTTGGATCTTCCGATGCCTTTAGAAGGGGGGATGAATAAGTTTTTAATAACATTCATATTTTAAAATATGAAACTGGTAGATTATACTATCTATTGCTACCACGAAGAATAGTAACTACATGCCGAGATTAGTAATAAAAAAATCCAATTTTCTTCTAAACATAGAACATAAAATTACTGCGATAGTGATGAAAAAAAGATGATTTTATTTCAGAAATAATGAATACAAAACTGTGACCCCAATATTTCTTAAGATCGACGAGATAGTACAAACCTTTTGGTTTCGTATACTGACCCTTCTCCTATGGACTGGTTTGTTCTAGCCTATATCTCAAAGTTATGCCCTTGAAATACCTCTAGATCAATCCTAGACCTAGTCATCACATCAGGCAACAAATTGTGGAATCATACTTGGAAACAAACATCCATATCAGACGATTCCCCCCATGCCTCGCAATACTTAGTCGCCCCTACCTGCAACGAATTTACATTGACTAGAAATAAAAGAAATACAAATAACTACAATAATATTAAAAAAGTCCCTAAATATGTTGAACTCAAAGATGACGAAGATGCAGAAGGATTATCATAGTTGATATGCATGTCCTTCTTACAGAGTATATGTGATTGATCCTTCTTTAATTTCATAGCCTTCATGAGGGTTGAGGACAGTTCTTGAAAAAGAGGGCATCCTCTTACTAGAGTATCATGACTTGAAGCCATAACTCTTATACATTCACGAGAGCATCCTCCATGATATATAGGCACGAACACTAGCGCCATCGTTAGTGATACTACCAGGTTGTAACTACTTTAAGAAACTTATAGCTCATGGATAGACGGACTTTTTGTGACTCCTATTTCCAAATTTGGACCATCCAAAAGATAGTTCCCGGTGTTAGCGATAACTCCTGATGGTAGCCATAATAAGAAAGCTGACGATCACCTTGCTTTCTTACTCCTCAATCAGAATGGATTGGAGGTATTTCAAAAAGGTAGCACCCGGTGTTACTGAAAATTCTCGACGGTAGGAGTTTCCTTTTCTACCACCTTCCTTCCTTGCAATCTCTTCATTCTTGACAATGTTGCCTTTTCTATCACAGGTACTAGCGCGATCGTTAATGTTATTGCTCGGCGGTAGTACCTGTGTAACACCCCAAATTGTTGTAGGAGCGACGGGGATCGATTTTGGCCAAGACAGGTTTTTGGTGCAGGTGACACGAGCCCCGACACGGGCGTGTCGGAGGCTGTGTCGGGCGTGTCGAGCTCGGGCCGTGTCGTCGACCAGTTCAGGTCGACGATGGTCGTGTAGTGGAACACAGCCTAGGACACGGGCGTGTCCTAGGACGTGTCACACCTGTGCTGTGCGGTTGGGTACACGGGTAGTGACACGGGCACGAACACGGGCATGTCTAGTTTGACACGGGCGTGTCCGATGCCGTGTCACCAAGCCGTGTACCCCTATGACTGTAAAGTGTTGATTTATTGCACACGGGGGGCGTGACACGGGTCCCGACACGGGCGTGTCGCAGGCGACACGGGCGTGTCAGAGGCCGTGTCACATGTCGTGTGCTGGTTTTCAGATTTGGTCGATACGGCGAATGAGCTACACGGCCAGGCACACGGCCGTGTGCCAACCTGTGTTCGGCCCAGATTTTATGATTTTGGATTTAATACGGGCCGTTCGTTTCCTTGGCTTTGGATCCGACTGTGGGGGGCTGCTCCTGGGTGGTTATGGTCGGGAAATAGGGTTTAGAAACCCATTTTCCATTGGCCAATCTCTCTCTAAAAGTTAGAGAGAAGGGAGAGCAAGGAGGAAAGAGGAGTCCAAGATCCGGCCGCCGGAAGAGCTTCGGAGCTCCGAATCGCGATCCGAGTCCAGATCCACGGAGGCGGCGTCGTTGCGGTGCTTTCCAACCGTATAGTTTTCGATGGCGCCGCGGAAGAATGTAAGGGTAACGATTTCTCATCCTTGGGCATGTGAAGCCCTCTTTTCCTTTGCATAGGAAGCCCGCTCTCGCGAATGAGCGAAGAGTTGGAGCGTTCCTTAGGGTAGATACGTGAAGTCCCCCTTGCGTAGAGTCCGTATGCGTAAACGGACATAGGCATTGTGTGTGAAGCCTATTTGGACATGTTGGTCCGGATCGGTGATGTTGCATTGCATTTGAACAGGGCAAGAATCCGGATGTTTGGGTGTTTTCGGGTTTTTCTACGTGGTAGATTGCATCAGGGAGCCTTGGAGATTAACTCCAAGGTGCACCCGGAAAACTGGGCAAAAGTGGGTTTTGCCAACACGGTGGCCGGGGAGCCAACGTGAACATAACCGGGTTATGTGATTGTTGTGGCGGAAACGGGACTCGGTGAGTCTTGACCTGCGCATATGGCTTAAATTGCTGTTGCGATATGAGCACGGGTCAGGCGGAACCATACCCGGTCTATGTCGTTCGGTAGGACCGTTGGCATGGATGAGGGTCTTCGGGGGTCTATGGCTTAAATTGTCGTGACCAAGGCCAGGAAGGCAAAATGCTCATATGGATGACCGTCCAAGAGGCGGTGGTGGATTGGGAACGTCTATGGCTTGAATTGACGTGACGTTGGCCGGTTCGCCGAGAATGTGCCCTGAGTGCACGGGGTGTGTGGCCGTGCGAGCCTACGCCTGTGTTGATGTGTATTCACATTAATATATTTCCTATACTAATAAAGTGCAGGGAAAGAGCATCACCGCCCCGATTTTGGGGGGCGGGATCGTTATAATTTGGTCAGCATAGCTGACCGTTGCTTTTGTTTGCCACCGAGCAGTGGTTTGTGCTTGCAGGTGCTGCAGAGCCGAGCGGAAAATAGCGGGCTAAAGCCCATGTTGCGGTGCTGGCCCTCGAAGGCCTAACCCTTTTTATGCTTTCCGTTTATTTCATGTATGGCCGGCCTGTGAGCCGAAGTATATAAGACATGTTTTGTTAAGCAAACCTTGTAAGGCCTTGAGGCTGGTACTTTTGTATTTTCATTCCTATTGTTACTTCTGTAGTGGACATTCCTGCTTGGCAGGGTTCTTGAATTTGTGCAACTTAATAATTTGCTTCCGCTAGAATGACTCTGTGTAGGACGTTGGTGATTGGTTGTATGGTTTCAACGCGTAACCAACCAGTCTGTCTGTAGTATATGGCGTCGGGCCCCGGCCGGACCTACTGCTATATGCTATGCGACGGATAGGGGTGTTACAAATTGGTATCAGACTACTGGTTTCGGTCAAGCTTAAATGAATTCGTGGACGAATTCACTTTAAGGGGTGGTGAGCACATGTGTGTGTCATCGTTATAACATGAAAAGAACCCATGAATGTCCACTTAGGAATGAAAATACACATGTTTGAGGAACCTGCGTGTTCCTATAATTGCTGTTTGCAATAATTTATGGTCGCTTATCAGTGTTTTGCACGATTATAGGTGACCAGGAGTGGTGCTGGGCCGTCTGAACGGCCAGGTTCTGAGGCGAGCAGTGCGCCAAGCGATGCGCCTACAACACCTCCGTCTGCCGAGACCATTAGGTTTGTGGCAGAAGCGGTCATAGCAATAATCAATGCGCAGCCTGCAAGGCAGGTGCAGTAGCCAGCTCCTGCTATGGAGCAAGTACCGCTTCAGACGGCAGAGCAAAGGAGGGCTGAGCAAGTAGTTTTGGAGCCAGAGTTGCCTCGGAGAGCAACTGAAAGACAACTGAAGCACGTGATGGCTTTCATCCACCGGTATTCACGGGGGCAGAAACCCCGACCCAAGCAGAGGATTGGCTCTCAAGGGTCAACAGGGTGATGACTGCGACGGAAACGGAAGAGTGGCAGAAGACCACAATAGCGACGTTCCTGTTGGATGGGGACGCAAGACTATGGTGGGAAGGCCTAGAGCTACATCAGTTACGGGGAAGTTCGTTGGCCGAAGTTCCGATGGAGGAGTTTGCGAGACTATTCATGGCTCGATACCTCCCCTCGACGCAGAGAATTGCGCTAGAAAGCGAGTTTCAGAAGTTGGTGCAAGGGGATTGCACCGTTGATGAGTACCTCCACGAGTTTACTCGGTTGGGGAGATATGTCGGCGCTACCTTCGCAGACGAGGAGCGCAAGAAGAGCCGCTTCTATGAAGGGCTAAGAGATGATCTAAGATTGCTACTATCGGGGCCCAAGGCGCAGGGTTTCATGACCCTGGTCAGTTCGGCCCAGTCCTTGGAGAAGGACATGAAGAATGTCCAAGCAAAGAAGGAATCCGGTAGTAAGAAAGCGGAGTTCAAGGCACCGACTACGTCGAAGTCGGGCTACCGCAGGTTCTATAAGAAAGCTAAGACGTCGGGTCCAGCTACTTCAGGTGCCTCGGGGGCAACTACCAATCGAACCCCGGGAGCTTGTTTCACGTGTGGAAAGACGGGGCACTTTGCCCATGATTGCTGGAGTGGACTCTCAAAGTCCGAAAGAAAACAAGGAGCTACCTACGAGGAGAAGGGCAAAGCAGTGGAGTCGACCGCGTCCCACTATGCTCCGACTCAGCCTAGAGTCTATAACTTGGGCCAGCAGGAGGCCATCAAGCAAGCGGATGTGGTGACAGGTATGAGTTAATTTATAGCAAGTTAGCTTTAATACCGTTATCTATTGCTTGTTAGCCTAATATTGTTTGTATAGGCTTTGTTGTGATTAGTGATAGTCCGGCACGGGCATTGTTCGATACGGGAGCTTCACACTCCTTCTTGTCCGAAAGCTTTATATCGCGCAAACGAGTCCCTTCTTCGATGGTGAAGGACAAGTTGGATGTGTTGTTACCGAATGGGTGCTCGATGCGTGCGGACAGGGTGTGCGCAGTAAAGGTTCACATTGCGAGCCAAGAGTTCGACTTGCTAGCGTCATTGCTGCCGCTAGTGGAGTTCGACGTGATCTTTGGGATGGATTGGCTGTCAGAGAAGAAAGCTTGGATTGACTGTGACCGGAAGGAGGTCAAGCTGGGTGTAGGGCGGGAGACTACATTCGAGGGGCTAAAGGGGTCGAGCAAGACACTGATGTCTGCTCTTCAGGTGGTGAAGGCGGTTCGTGCTGGTGCAGAGCTGTTCTTCGCAATAGTGGGGGCTATGGAGCCAAAGTCTCCGTTGGATAGCATCCCCGTGGTTTTCGAATACCCCGATGTGTTCCCAGATAGTCTTCCCGGAGCCCCGCCGCAGCGGGAGATTGATTTCACCATCGAGCTCGTACCGGGGGCCAAACAGGTGTCACGTGCTCCGTATAGGTTGGCACCTAAGGAGATGGCAGAGTTGAAAGTTCAGCTAGAGGAGCTGATGGAGCAAGGGTATGTGCGTCCAAGCTCGTCGCCTTGGAGCGCACCGGTCCTCTTCGTTAAGAAGAAGGATGGTAGTATGCGGCTGTGTATCGACTATAGAGAGTTGAACAAGCTAACGGAGAAGAATAAGTACCCGGTCCCGAGGATTGATGATCTTTTTGATCAGTTGGTCGGATCATCTGTATACTCCAAGTTGGACTTGAACTCGGGGTACTATCAGCTGAGGATCAGGGAGTGTGATATCCCGAAGACGGCGTTCAGTACGAGGTATGGGCATTTCAAGTTCACGGTCATGCCGTTTGGACTGACGAATGCGCCATCGGTATTTATGGACTTGATGAACAGGACGTTCAGAGATTTCCTGGATCGCTTTGTGATCGTCTTTATTGACAATATTTTGGTGTACTCGCAGTGCGAAGAAGACCACTTCAAGCATTTGCATTTGGTGTTGGAGACTTTGAGGAGGAATGAGCTTTATGCAAAGTTCTCCAAGTGTGAGTTTTGGCTACCCTCGGTAGGGTTCCTTGGTCATATAGTGAGTGGGGAGGTATAGCGGTGGATCCGGCGAAGATTGTTGCGATACAGGAGTGGCCTACGTTGTCTTATATCGCGGAAGTCCGTAGTTTTCTCGGGCTTGCCGGATATTACAGGCGCTTCGTAGAGAACTTCTCACGGATAGCATTACCTCTCACGAAGTTGACAAGGAAGGATCAGAAATTCTGGTGGACGCAAGAGTGCGTGCAAGCTTTTGAGGAGCTGAAGAGGCGGTTGACCACGACGCCAGTACTTAGTTCGCCGAGTGGGACCGAGGGCTTCGAGGTTTATAGCGACGCTTCAGGTAGTGGCTTGGGCTACGTGTTGTTGCAGCATGGGAGCGTGATTGCGTATGGATCGCGTCAGCTGAAAGTGCATGAAAGGAACTATCTGGTCCATGACTTGGAGTTGGCGGCCGTGATATTTGCACTCAAGTTGTGGAGGCACTACCTTTACGGCATAAGGGTTGATATATACACCGATCACAAGAGCCTAAAATACTTGTTGGATCAAAAGGACCTTAATATGAGGCAGAGGAGGTGGATGGAGTTCCTAGGGGACTACACCTTCAAAATACATTATGTACCCGGGAAGGGCAACGCAGTTGCGGATGCGCTGAGCCGCAGGGCTCCCGCCCGAGCCAACTGGTTGTCGGTGCATGATGAGCGGCTAGTACGGGAGTTGGAGGAGCTTGAGATCTGTTGCGTTGACAAGCAGACGAGCGCCAAAGCAATGTTAAACTGGACAGAAGTGCAGTATGACCTGGCTGACCGGGTTCGGCAGGCATTGGATTCAGATGACTCCATGAAGGAGCTTATGGAGGCCGCTCTGGATGGGTCAAATTCCCAGTTCTCGGTGGAAGATGGTTTATTAAGGAAGGATCATCGGTTGTGCGTCCCGAGTGGGGGTAACCTCCGGGCGGAGTTGATGTACGAGGCTCATCATACCAAGTACACAATCCACCCAGGGAGCACGAAGATGTATCGTGATCTCAAAAAGTTGTTTTGGTGGCCGGGGCTCAAGAAAGATGTGGCGTTGTACGTGGCTAAGTGCCAAACGTGCGCCTTAGTGAAGGCGGAGTGCCAAAAGCCAGGAGGATTTCTGAAGTCCTTGCCTATACCGGAGTGGAAATTCGACGATATATCTATGGACTTTGTGCACGGGTTGCCAAGGTCGCAGAAGGGGAACGACGCCATCTGGGTGATCGTAGATCGGCTAACCAAGGTGTCGCATTTCATTCCGCATAGGAAGGATGATCCAGTGGAGAAATTGGCAAAGTTGTATGTTGACAATATTGTTAGGCTGCATGGTGTGCCCCGTAGCATTGTGAGTGATCGCGATGGGCGGTTCACGTCAAATGATTGGAGGTTGGTGCAGCATATGCTAGGAACAAAGTTAAAGTTCAGCACAGCTTTCCATCCGCAGACGGATGGGCAGACCGAGAGGGTCAATAGAACGATGGAGGACATCCTACGCATGTGTGTTCCGGATTTTGGTAAGCATTGGGAAGACCACCTGTATTTGGTGGAGTTCACGTATAACAACAGCTACCAAGCGAGTATACAAATGGCGCCCTTCGAGGCCCTGTATGGTAGGAAGTGTCGCACACCGTTATCGTGGCTTGAAATGGGTGAGGCAAGGTTGTACAAGAAGCAGGAGGTGGAGAGTACTACCTCGTTAGTGCTGATCATTCGGGAGTGCTTGTTGATCGCTCAGGACCGGCAGGCGAAGTATTACAATGCCAAGAACCGGAACGTGGAGTTCGCGGTAGGCGATTGGGTATATCTGAAAGTGAAGCCGTTCAAGGGGGTTTTGCGGGTGAGACGCTTGAAAAAGCTGAGCCCAAGATACCTTGGACCTTTTGAGGTTCTAGAGCGAGTCGGCGAAGCGGCATACCGTCTGAAGCTATCGGTGGAGTTGAGTGGGTTACACGATGTGTTCCACATTTCTATGTTGCGGAAGGCGGTGCAAGAGCCTTCGCAGGTGATCGCAGTTGACCAAGTGCCGGTGGACGAAGGGTTGACGACTAGGGTCAAGCCCATTCGTATCAAAGATGTTGAGGTCAAGAGACTCCGTAACAGTGAGATCCGGATGGTTAAGGTCCGGTGGGATAATTGCGGGCGTGAGGAGCTCTCTTGGGAACGGGAGCAGTCTATGCTCGAGGAGTACCCGGAATTATTCCGCTCAGGTACTGTTTTACGTTAAGCCCTGTTTGTCCTTTATTAATTTCGTGGACGAAATTCTTTAAGGGGGGTAGAATTGTAACACCCCAAATTGTTGTAGGAGCGACGAGGATCGATTTTGGCTAAGACAGGTTTTTGGTGCAGGTGACACGGGCACCGACACGGGCGTGTCGGAGGCCGTGTCGGGCATGTCGAGCTCGGGCCGTGTCGTCGACCAGTTCAGGTCGACGATGGTCGTGTGGTGGAACACGGCCTAGGACACGGGCATGTCCCAGGCCGTGTCACACCTGTGCTGTGCGGTTGGGTACACGGGTAGTGATACAAGCACGAACACGGGCGTGTCTAGTTTGACACGGGCATGTCCGATGCCGTGTCACCAAGCCGTGTACCCCTCTGACTGCAAAGTGTTGATTTATTGCACACGGGGGGCGTGACACGGGTCCCGACCCGGGCGTGTCGCAGGCGACACGGGCGTGTCGGAGGCCGTGTCACATGCCGTGTGCTAGTTTTCAGATTTGGTCGAGACGACGAATGAGCTACACGGCCGTGTGCCAACCCGTGTTCGGCCCAGATTTTATGATTTTGGATTTAATCCGGGCCGTTGGATTCCTTGGCTTTGGATCCGACGGTGGGGGGCTGCTCCTGGGTGGTTATGGTCGGGAAATAGGGTTTAGAAACCCATTTTCCATTGGCCAATCTCTCTCTAAAAGTTAGAGAGAAGGGAGAGCAAGGAGGAAAGAGGAGTCCAAGATTCGGCCGCCGAAAGAGCTTCGGAGCTCCGAAACGCGATCCGAGTCCAGATCCGCGGAGGCGACGCCGTTGCGGTGCTTTCCAACCGTATAGTTTTCGATGGCGCCGCGGAAGAATGCAAGGGTAACGATTTCTCATCCTTGGGCATGTGAAGCCCTCTTTTCCTTTGCATAGGAAGCCCGCTCTCGCGAGTGAGCGAAGAGTTGGAGCGTTCCTCGGGGTAGATATGTGAAGTCCACCTTGTGTAGAGTCCGTATGCGTAAACGGACAAAGGCATTGTGTGTGAAGCCTATTCGGACATGTTGGTCCGGATCGGTGATGTTGCATTGCATTTGAACCGGGCAAGAATCCGGATGTTTGGGTGTTTTCGGGTTTTTCTACGTGGTAGATTGCATCAGGGAGCCTTGGAGATTAACTCCAAGGTGCACCCGGAAAACTGGGCAAAAGCGGGTTTTGCCAACACGGGTGTCGGGGAGCCAACGTGAACATAACTGGGTTATGTGATTGTTGTGGCAGAAACGGGACTCGGTGAGTCTTGACCTGCGCATATGGCTTAAATTGCCGTTGCGATATGAGCACGGGTCAGGCGGAACCGTACCCGGTCTATGTCGTTCGGTAGGACCGTTGGCATGGATGAGGGTCTTCGGCGGTCTATGGCTTAAATTGTCGTGACCAAGGCCAGGAAGGAAAAATGCTCATATGGATGACCGTCCAAGAGGCGGTGGTAGATTGGGAACGTCTATGGCTTGAATTGACGTGACGTTGGCCGGTTTGCCAAGAATGTGCCCTGAGTGCACGAGGTGTGTGGCCGTGCGAGACTACGCCTGTGTTGATGTGTATTCACATTAATATATTGCATATACTAATAAAGTGCAGGGAAAGAGCATCGCCGCCCCGATTTTGGGGGCGGGATCGTTATAATTTGGTCAGCATAGCTGACCGTTGCTTTTGTTTGCCACCGGGCGGTGGTTTGTGCTTGCAGGTGCTGCGGAGCCGAGCGGAAAATAGCAGGCTAAAGCCCATGTTGCGGTGCTGGCCCTCGAAGGCCTAACACTTTTTATGCTTTCCGTTTATTTCATGTATGGCCGGCCTGTGAGCCGAAGTATGTAAGACATGTTTTGTTAAGCAAACCTTATATGGCCTTAAGGCCGGTACTTTTGTATTTTCATTCCTATTGTTACTTCTGTAGTGGACATTCCTGCTTGGCAGGGTTCCTGAATTTGTGCAACTTAATAATTTGCTTCCGCTATAATGACTCTGTGTAGGACGTTGGTGATTGGTTGTATGGTTTCAACGCGTAACCCACCAGTCTGTCCATAGTATATGGCGTCGGGCCCCGGCCGGACCTACTGCTATATGCTATGCGACGGATAGGGGTGTTACAACCTGCATTAGCAATCGCCTCATAGTAAAAGATTACTAGTGCTAGCACCTGCGATATCAATACCACCCGGAGGTATCAACTGATTGATCATCATCTTCAAAATTTTTCTTGTCTTATAAGGAGTATTGAACCTATAGTTCCTTCACACTATAAACAAATAGCAAGCAAGATCAAATACAAGCTAAGATTTATTATTCTCAAACCTAGAGATGCGGAATGCATGTTCTAACAAACCCCTTTTGATTATAACAAATCTTTTATGAAGAAATAAAGCTTATAAATTAATTGAGGTGTTAATAGTAAGCGTGATGTGCATACTCCCCAAATGGATACTCTTCCTTGATGCTTCCTATTTTGTACTGCCTTTAAATGGTATATTTCTGCCAATTAATTCTCCCCCTTTTTGTATTATGAAAAAAAGGTGGGGTAAAGTGTCTTGGCAAGATATTTCTTTCTATGTAGAGAATTATGTCATGATACCACATGTTGATAAATATATGTGTTTACTTAGGAAGTGAATAAAATACTATGATCGAGCTTTTTGTGGTAATGCATCTGAAAGAATTATGCATCATTTAGAAAGTAAACATAAGTGTGCAATTTCAAGCATGTAAAATATCAGAGTTGTAGTTTTATAATGTTAATGTTTGTTAATTAAAAAGAGAGATGCTATAAAAAGCCAATTTTTACAAGCATGTACCCATTTGTCAAAGCAAGATAGAAAAAACTACAATCTTAGACAATTTGCAAGTCAAGTATACTTAAAAAATATTGTATAGATCAAGCAATGCTATCTAGCGCATATATTAAATATTGTTGAGAATTTGTGTAAGTCTGCATTAGGGTCCAATTCTTAGGAGTAGAAGTACTATGTAAGATAATGATGCGTGCAAAATAGAGTTTTGATAAAGTATACAAGCGAGGTAAAATCACATGACATATGTAACGGAACACATATAACATTAAATTACATAAATAAATTTACTTCCACACTTTTTGAAAGCACATAAATACAAAGTACAACTACTAAGGAGCTATACATACACAATGATCATTAAGACTTATCATCAGGGTGCAAAGTAGTTCTTGGGGGATCACATTTATTTTTATGACTTTTATTTTATTTTGTGATTCAGTGTACAAAGAAAGCTGGTACTAGTTTGTTTTGTACAAACACTTTACAATTCTAATTCAAGGTGTTCAGCTTCACAATGTTTATTAAGACTTATCAAGAGGGTGACTAATGCTTGGTGGTGTTTTCCTTGTCAATTTGTATTTGATTTTTTTATGACAGTGACTAAGGAATCTGAATTCACTTATTTTGCAAAAATTACCATTTTATTTTTGAACCACTTTTTCAAAATAGAGGAGTGCGTGGAAAAATAAAATATATAAAAAAATTCATTGGTGTGTAGGCATTTTATTTATGCATTTTAAAATAAAATGGTATTACACTACACATTCACGCAAGTCTAAAATTATCAACACCTGTACGTCTTCAAAAGGTGTGAGTTAAAGGGTTATTATCAAATATAAAATATTACTCATACGTAGAGACATGTTAGTTATTCATACACATGTGCACTACAATCAATTTCATTGCATGTTATAAGATAGTTTTCAAGACATGATAATAATAAGAATATTGTTTGCCTGAACTTGAAAATTTTTTATTACAAATATATTTAATCATGAAAATAAAAATATAATCATCCTTGAAAAAATTGCAATTATAGTGAAATAGTTTTTTTTTGGTATTTTTGAAATACTATACATGCAAAGCAAGATAAAATAAAGCATATTTTTTTGTTTTTTTGTTTTTCAAATTTTGTATTTTATTTTGATAATTTAAAAAGGAAAACGTATTATTTAGTTTTTAAGTGTTTTATTTATTTATTTATTTGATCTTTTTATCTAGCCCTAATTAGACAAAATAACATTTAAAAATGATTGATATAATATTTAAAAAAGGAAAATTAGAAAATCAGATTTTTATACAAGCCCGAGCATTAGAAACTAACGTCGGGTGTTGATAACAAAGTTTTAGTTTTTCAGTAAAAACTCGCATTTTTTCAATACTTTTTGCTTTTGATTTATCATGATTATGATTTTGGAATATATGGCCTATCTAATATAACAAAAAAATCTAGAAAATACATAAAAATTGTAGATTTTAATCTAAAATTATCAAAACCCACTAATTCTAGCCTAAGCATTGTGAATGATGCATCAGGAAGATGTTTTGTGAATCTATCCGCTAGTTGGAATTAGTCCCTTTATAGTTTACATGAAAATGTTCCTTTTTAATGTGATCCCAAATAAAGTTATTTCACACACCTCTATGTTTGGATCTAGAGTGATGCATTG
Organism: Platanthera zijinensis; assembly: GCA_039513925.1. Taxonomy (NCBI): domain Eukaryota; kingdom Viridiplantae; phylum Streptophyta; class Magnoliopsida; order Asparagales; family Orchidaceae; genus Platanthera; species Platanthera zijinensis. The sequence goes on from CM077080.1 coordinate 167,189,672, forward strand.
GGTTATTCGTTAGGTCTTTAGCACTTGTGTTATCACAATTTAGTTCTATATTTGTAAGATGGTTCAAAAAGTCATCTAGTGTTTGGGTCATCCATATTGCATGTACACAAAAACTTTCTAGTGTGATATATTCAGCCCTAGTGGTTGAGAGGGAAACAAAATTTTGTTTCTTACTCGACCATGCCACAAGTGAAGGACCTAAGAAATGACTCGTGTCACTATTAAATTTCATATCTAATGAACTACCAGCATAGTTAGAATTAGAATTTCCACATAAAATAAAAGAAGCAATGCATGGATACCATAGTCCTAATCTAGATGTGTTAACCCATAAATCGGCAATCCCTCCAAAGGTAGCCAGCTTCCAAGTCGCGGCCTACTCAAGGAGGTCGCGGCCTGTCAGCCTCTCTCTCCAAGGGTGGGCGGACTGACCTCTCAGTCCGCTCAGTCAATGCGGCTTGGGCGGTCTCCCCAGTCTGACCTCCTAGGTCGCGCAGTAGCCACTCGTTCTGCAGGGGCTGCAGACTGCTTCCTCAATCCACCCCTGCAGGCCGTGCGGTTAGTTCGGTTAACCGTGTGGTGGTTAGTTCTTCCTCTCAGGTGCGAGCTGCTCTACTAAGTGGCAGAATCGAATACCTATCCGCCCAGACCATGCGCAAGATGCTCAGCCCGAGGCGGTGACCTGCTTTCCTATTTGCCATCTGTAGGCGGACTCGATCTCAATTCGACAGGTCACCTACCTCATCCAGCGAGCTGCCTGATTAGCTGACCGCGCGGTCTGCCGACCTCACTGGTCCGTCCTCCAGGTCGCCAACCCTTATCCCCAAGCAAAGGGTGTTACCATTCGTCAGCGGCTCTCGCTAATAAGTGCGACCTGAATGCTTCAGTCCTCCAAGTCACCAGTCCATATCGCCAAGCAAAGGTGATAAGCCACCAGTAGGCAGCCTGCTCAACCTGTCCGCCACAAAGTAGGCGGACTCATTGCGGAGTCCGCTAGATCATCCCCAGCTCGGCAACCGGGGATCTGCCTCCTCCGCCACGGGCTGGGCGGACTCGTTCTATAGTCCGCTAGCTAGCCCTCCAGTTTTCCAATGTCCGCTTCTACCCAGCAGCGGGCAAACTTCTCCTAAGCTCGCACAGCCCAGCGCGAGCTTGCCCAGTAGTAGCAATCTCTAGCTCCATGAAGTCCCAGACCGCGCAACCTAGTGCGGACTTTGCAGACTCAATGTTTGTACTCGCTAAGCTCATCACCTTACTGGTGGTGACGTTACCAAGACCGTACCTCCTCGGGCCTATAAATAGGCCCCAAACCTCTCATTTAGGAGGGAAAGATGACGAGGATAGACGACGCGGCAGAGGCACCCAGATCTCGCCATAAGATCCTGTGGACTCGCTTTTCCAGTCCGCCTGACCTGCTCCCAGCTTCTCCCAGCTTGATCAAGTAGCCCGCCCGGCTAAGTCCTGCGAGCCCCTTGGTCGGCTAACCGCACGGTCTGCTGACCTCCCTGGTCTGTCCGCACAACCTATGGCATTCTCCTCTCATTAGCCGCCAGCTTCCCTCTTATACCCTTTGTTCTTCTTTCCATGTAAAAGTGAAACCTCGAGCTATAACTTCAATTATAATCAAAGGAAAGCCCGTCGCAAGAGAGGCATTCAGGCCGTGACGGGCGAAGTCTGTTGTTGCCGCTGCTAGCGGCCCTCTCTTCTATTTTTCTCTCTATCTTCATGCTCGACTCAGAGAAACCAGCTGTCCGACAGTCTCTCAAACCTCTCTTATATCCCCGCAACCTTCTCCTTCAACTAGCTTGTGAGATTGAACAACCCATTAACTGAGCGGTGTCGCATTTCACGCATCAACAGTTAACACGCGACCATCAGATCCTGAGCAGTTGATGAGTGTGGTTAGGATAATATAATCAAGGTAAATTTGTAAAATTGTTAAATTATGATTAAAAGGCTTAATGAAGAGTGTGGTGTTGACATTTACCATTTTATATCTTTGCTTTAAAAAAAGGTTGTAATTCATTCATACCAAGTGTAACACCCTTGTCCTTCACGTAGAATATAACAGAAGGTCCGGCCGGGGCCCCATGCCATATTACCCGGACAGGTAGTGGAGTTATGTATTGAAACTATAATCTATTTATGCACCCTAATTCAGAGTGTACTCTAGCGAGAGTAATTAAATTGTTTAGAACCCAAACACAGGAATCTCCACTACTACAAAATAGGAATGATAACCCTAATACACAAATCATTATGATCTTAAGGCTTTAAACTTTTTTTCTCAAAATAAGTGTTGTACAGACATCGGCGCGCGGCCGACCACACATGAACAGTAAAAACACGCTTCACTTGGCCTTCGATGGCTCGCATAGCAGATAGGGCTTCAAGCCACTACTTTTCACTAGGCTCAGTTGCACTTGCATAAAAGCATTCCACCCCAATAATGACAAAACAAAGAACCAATCAGCATGAGCTGACAACATCATAATGACCCCGCGCCTCACCTTGGGTGGCAGTGCTCATTCCCTATAAAAATAGGCATAATTACAATATACATGGAAGTGCATCTCAAGCACCAAAAAACACAGATGATGGAACGACTGGCCAACCATCTTGTTCACTCAAGGTACATTATTAGTGTACTTGTTCACACAGGTTCCCACCTTTGTTAATATAACAATCACTAGTGTCAAAGAACCCACATAGAGACTTCTTGATTCCCAAAACCGTCCTCAGTCCCTGTCTGGATAGTCTCTCCTGAGCATTACATGCCTGGCCTATAGCCACGACTCTCTCCTATGCCAACGATAACTGCCACGTTCTTTTGGTTTGCTTAGCAGAACGACACAGTGAGGGTACAGTTGAGTTCTTTCATGATTCTCGAATCACCGTGCCAATTAACGACATCAATACGGGTCAGCTTCCCCGGTCCCGTAATAACAATAATTCATAACCATGTTATGATCCATGGCTGGAACTCACAGCCACCAAAGCTCGACCCTTCAAGATCCTAGTTCAACACAAAGGCCCCTTAAGTCTCCATGAGACAGGCCTCAAAATCAAAGCTCACTGGGAACAACCGCTAGCGGTAATGCTACTGTCGCGTGGTAGGGGACATACTATCGTTTCATCACCAAAACGATGTTTTCCTGGAGACATACTCCTGTACTCTCACTACATCAAACTGCACACCTTGTGACTCTATAAATTACATGTTTACCACTGAGTATTCTTGATGCGTGTAAATACGGCAAGCGCACCGGTCGCACAAGTAATAATGTTTGGGAATAAATCCCCGAGTGTCGGTCTCTTGAGGAACACAGTAAGGGATGAGTTAATGTCGAGGAGGACTTGAGATTGAAGTCCTCGGGTCGGATGTAACGATGGGGTTTTGGTTGATGCGGAAACAGAAAATAAATGCTACAAACTACTCCTATGCAACGCCGCTATGCAATGCTTCGCCAGGCGGGATGGAAACTACACGGGCCGCTATGCACCGAATCGCTTGGCGGATGGAAGAGTAGGCTCGCGGATGAGGTGGTTAGAATGGCGGAATGAGGGTCGTAAGCACCTCTTCGCAACGCACGCCACTAGCAATTGCTAGTGCGGCAAGGGTGGATGGATGGTGGAGTAATAAGGCGCACCTCAAGCAATAAATAACGAAAATACAAATCACATAGACATGATTTAGCACAAGCGTTAATTACAATAAGCGTACTTCATCAATACAAGGAAAATAACTAAGCTAACAACAACAAGAGGAAGAGGTGTGCGAATCGACCGAATCCGAAGCCTTATTGAGGGTTCACGGTTGGAATCCCGGGTTGTCAATCCGAGTCCAAGCTCGGTCCTCAACTGCGTCCGGGGTAGAGGAGGTTGTCACTCACTCCCAATGGACCCGTCTTCTTCGTTGAAATGACGCGGTAGATTGCGGCTCCAGCTCCTCCTAGCTTGATGGAGAAAGCTAGGTCAAAACTCCGCTTGAAGCTTGAGGATGAAGGAGGAGGCCGAGAGGAAGCTCCGGCATTGATTTGGCATTGAAAGCTTGCCCGGAGACCCTCCCTAAGGTGGAGGATAAAGGGGACGGAGGAAACCCTCGTCCGAGACGAAGAACGGCGGAAAAATCGCGGATCTGGCCAAATCTCTCGAAAATAGGGCGGAACCTGCGTATTTATAGAAAGCAGAATAAACAGCGCGCACGATCACTGGCGCACGACCAGTGGTCGTGCGTGATATGGTCAGTGATCGTGCGATATGGAGGCAGAAAAGTAGAAACAGATGTCATGACTGCGCACGACCGGCAGCGCACGAGCAGTGATCGTGCGCGGTATGGCTGGTGATCGTGCGATATGCCGGGACAGAACTTTCACAGGAGAGGTCATGACTGCGCACGACCGATGATCGTGCGCCAAAGATGTCGATGGTCGTGCGTGGGTAAAAACGCACGACCATTGACTCCTTTGCCAAAAATGGTGAAAGTCCGATGCCGGACGCCCACACGATCCCCGAACCTGCAGGAAAACTGGACGGGATGTCGACATGGCAGTCACAGACAAACAATAATAATCATAGCAAGAATGAAATACATACACACACAGAAATAGGCTAAAAATGTGCACAAGACGTGGAAAACCGTAGCGAACCAAAAGGAGTGCAAATGACGCTAAACAGTGTGCAAAGACAAGAAAATAAGCTTAGATGAGTCCGAAAATAGGTATATAAAGAGGACTCATCACACCCCCAGACTTAACCGTTTACGCGTCCCGAGCAAAACAAAACCTAAGCAGACGGGGAAAATGAACTAGCTAACAAAGAAATTGCAAAACGGAGTACCATGCGAAGTCGCATGCTCGCGTGCAGAAAAATAAAGTAGAGGAAATTTTTAAGTATACAAAATATTTTATATTTTTCACAATGCGTATCAAAAATTTATTATTACTCAAAAGTGGAATCACGGTGAATCATCCGGTCCTACGCAGGGAGAAAGTAGACAGGCCACTAAGGTGAGCATTGCCGAAGACCGGGGCTCAAGATTACCCCCAAAGGTATCCACCAATGTCGGAAACCATAAGCTTGCCTGTTCGCACTCTCTCCACGGCACTAGTCAACTCAAGCGCAAGTCCGTAGGACTTCGGGTAATAATGGAGCTTGGGTTACGGTGAGGAAAACAAGGATAAACATGAAGGGTATGCACCTAACCCAAATGAGCTAACGTACAAAACTAGTACCCGCTGCCCACAAAATAAACACGGGTGCACCACACCCCCAGACTTAACTTTTACTAAATGGCTGTGTGCACCGCCTACTCCAAATCAAAAGCATCTCCAAAAAGATTTTCAATCAAACTTTTTCTTTTCACTTCTTCTTTTCTCTTTTTCTCTTTTTCAAATATTTTTCTTTTCACAATACACAATTTTCAGCAAATAAAACTTGGGGGCACTTCCACATTTTCACAAATAAGAATCACCACATCACAACCCAACATGAAAATATAAAACACTAAGCTCGACTTGGGTGTGCGACTAGGATCGGCTATGAGGCTTTGGCGAATATAGTGGAGCTGAATCAAAAGAAGGGTAGGCACAAAGGGGCTAGCAAGGGCGATGTTAGGAATGGGTACAAAGCTCAACCGGGCCAAAAGGTGGCCTACATCACTCTCACGCTAGACTAACCGTGTACTAATGCTTCAAGAATACCTTGGGGCAAGTTCTTAGCTACCGAGAAAGATAATCCTTCCTCCCGACTCAAGCAATACGAGTCTAGTGGTGGCTACACACATTCCTACGCTACCGTTTGATTCACACCGGATTCACCAACTTTTGAGTAGAATAAGAAATATGTACGCAAATAGAAAAATATAAAACTATAAGCATACAGAAAAATTAAATCTACACAAATTTCTACACAAAACGAGAGCAATTGACTAGGAACACAGCAAGGCCAACATTTTACTCCGTCACACAATCCTAAACTAGCACAGAAATTTTCCAAATCTAACAAAGATACAAGTTCAACTTGCGGCACGCTAACAGCTAAGCGCGCGCTCATGTGGGTGCAGTGGTGTGCGATGCAATGAATATAAACAAAATAAAATACTAAAAGCTTCTAGTATGCAAACGTAATGTGCACGTGCAAAATGTAAACATGCTCTCCCCCAGACTTAAACTAAACAACACATCAAATGATAGAGAAATTAAAATCAGAATGAGCTAAGGGATGAGGTTACCCAATGCTCAGCTAGTGATCATACCAGAAGACGCGTGAAAACTAGAAGCAGGCCCACCAAACGAAGAATCACAACCCCGCCAATGCGTAGTTTCCATGGATACCTGCAGGGGTGAGCTCCGCAAAAACAAAAGAAAAATATACAAAAAGAAATACTAAAACTAAAATAGACATGAAAATAAAAATGCAGAAAATAAAAGATAAGTACTGGGGTTATTGTCATCCCAGCACGACTTATTAAATTCTATACAGTTCTAGCTAATGGGCCTATAAAAAGAAAAGTGCACAGGCAACTGTCCTAATATCCGTGTCGGTAACGGGTACCGATACGGTGATAGAACAGTTACCCCTCTACCTAGATAATAATACCTGAAAAGCTCAGGTAGAGGAAGCAGGAAATAAGATGAGGAGGCGACCTGGTCCTCGCTCATCTTATCACAAAAAGAATCCTTGCCTAGCAAGGTATCGTCCACCACAAGCTCGTTGGGGGCGAAGGTGAAGGTAGAGGCTTCAACTACAAAAGGAGTAGGAAACTCCTCATGCAAGCTGAGGCACTCGCCGACAACCTGAGCACAAGGCTCAATGTCAACCCAACTCACCTACAGGGAGTCAACCCACACAGGCGCATAAGGAGAAGGGGGGTCAAGGAATAAAGGAGAAGAAAAACTAAAAGAAGCGGAAATAGGGAGAGTGATCCCGGAATCACTCTCAGCAGGATCCAAGCATAGATCACTATCGGTGTCATGTGAGTCATGGCGAGGGGAAGCTGAGACCATGAGGTCCTCGATGGTGATTTGGACCTCCTCATCCAACAAGGAAGTAGAAACCTCCTCACCGGCAAGGATTTCCTCATCACACCTCGGTATGTCACGGTGTTCCAAGACATAGTACTCACCATTGATGAGAATAATGTCCTTGTCACACCATGGCGCATCCACATGTTCCTAATCCCCACAGGGCACAACATCATCGACCGACTCACTAGAAAGGGGAGTAGGTAATTCATGCAAAGAAAGCGGAGGAGCAACATCATCAGAGATAATATGCGCAGGTTCCTCCGGGGGTGAATCAAAAATAGGGGAAGAAGGCACAAGGAGAGAAGGTGCCGCAATGTCATCGAACTGACTAGTGGAAGGTCTGATGGGTGTATCCACAACAGTCCCCCATAGACAAGGTGGTACTGCGGATACATCATCAGAATCAGAAGGAGCGGCCATTTGAGAGGTGGATGAGACGATCCGGATATCCGGTTCATCATCTGCCTCCATCTGGCGCTGAAATTCTGCGCAATCTTTCAACACATGGTCGGTGCTATGACAACACAAACACCGTTTTCCATTACTCCTTGGTCCAGAAGGGACCGGAGAGGAATATGAAAAAGGTGAAGGCGGAGAAGAGTAGTGACCATAAGACTGTGGTACCGTGTATGGAGTACCATAAGACAACGGTGCTCCATACACTGAACCACACAAATTATGCTCCCATTCTTCAGTGGGGCACTCATCACTGCTATGCCCATAAACCCCGCACCAACGGCAACGGATATTCTCATAAGAATACATGGTGCAGCAAGAAAGAATTCACCACGAGAATTTTCTAAGCAAAAATTAACTACACACAAGCAGATAAATAAAAAGGAACACCTGCTATAGCAAAATAAAAACTAGAAAAGGAATAAAATAAAAAAAAACAACTAAAAACCAAAACAAAAATAAAACATGAAATATACAAATGGAAAGGGCAACTATCTCAAATCTTCCTCTCCAAAAACTCAAATGACTGTGTTCCCTGGCAACGACGCCAAAAACTTGATGCGTGTAAATACGGCAAGCGCACCGGTCGCACATGTAATAATGTTTGGGAATAAATCCCCGAGTGTCGGTCTCTTGAGGAACACAGTAAGGGATGAGTTAATGTCGAGGAGGACTTGAGATTGAAGTCCTCGGGTCGGATGTAACGATGGGGTTTTGGTTGATGCGGAAACAGAAAATAAATGCTACAAACTACTCTTATGCAACACCGCTATGCGATGCTTCACCAGGCGGGATGGAAACTACACGGGCCGCTATGCACCGAATCGCTTGGCGGATGGAAGAGTAGGCTCGCGGATGAGGTGGTTAGAATGGCGGAATGAGGGTCGTAAGCACCTCTTCGCAACGCACGCCACTAGCAATTGCTAGTGCGGCAAGGGTGGATGGATGGTGGAGTAATAAGGCGCACCTCAAGCAATAAATAACGAAAATACAAATCACATAGACATGATTTAGCACAAGCGTTAATTACAATAAGCGTACGTCATCAATACAAGGAAAATAACTAAGCTAACAACAACAAGAGGAAGAGGTGTGTGAATCGACCGAATCCGAAGCCTTATTGAGGGTTCACAGTTGGAATCTCGGGTTGTCAATCCGAGTCCAAGCTCGGTCCTCAACTGCGTCCGGGGTAGAGGAGGCTGTCACTCACTCCCAATGGACCCGTCTTCTTCGTTGAAATGACCCGGTAGATTGCGGCTCCATCTCCTCCTAGCTTGATGGAGAAAGCTAGGTCAAAACTCCGCTTGAATCTTGAGGATGAAGGAGGAGGCCGAGAGGAAGCTCCGGCGTTGATTTGGCGTTGAAAGCTTGCCCGGAGACCCTCCCTAAGGTGGAGGATGAAGGGGGACGGAGGAAACCCTCGTCCGAGACGAAGAACGGCGGAAAAATCGCGGATCTGGCCAAATCTCTCGAAAATAGGGCGGAACCTGCGTATTTATAGAAAGCAGAATAAACAGCGCGCACGATCACTGGAGCACGACCAGTAGTCGTGTGCGATATGGTCAGTGATCGTGTGATATGGAGGCAGAAAAGTGGAAACAGATGTCATGACTGCGCACGACCGGCAGCGCACGAGCAGTGATCGTGCGTGGTATGGCTGGTGATCGTGCGATATACCGGGACAGAACTTTCACAGGAGAGGTCATGACTGCGCACGACCGATGATCGTGCGCCAAAGAGGTCGATGGTCGTGCGTGGGTAAAAACGCACGACCATTGACTCCTTTGCCAAAAATGGTGAAAGTCCGATGCCGGACGCCCACACGATCCCCGAACCTGCAGGAAAACTGGACGGGATGTCGACATGGCAGTCACAGACAAACAGTAATAATCATAGCAAGAATGAAATACATACACACACAGAAATAGGCTAAAAATGTGCATAAGATGTGGAAAACCGTAGCGAAACAAAAGGAGTGCAAATGATGCTAAACGGTGTGCAAAGACAAGAAAATAAGCCTAGATGAGTCCGAAAATAGGTATATAAAGAGGACTCATCAATTCTCTAGCATAGAAAAGAATCATCACCAATCTGGACCAACCTATCAAGGTGGGCTTTACACAACATTCCTATTATGTAGTTCAATTCCGAATTCTAAATGGAAAGTTATCGGGGATATAACTGATCAACCCGTAGGTTTGCTCGCCTCCACATGGTCATGGAGCATCTACCATCATATGCCAAAACAGAGGACTTCACATGTCCAAGAAGGAAGATCGTTACCCTTGACGTTCATTTTGGCACCGTGGGAGAGAATCTAGCCGGTTGAAAATGATCGCAACAAACTTGCCTCCACGGATCTTAACTTGACTCAATACATGGAGCACTAAAACTCCAACGACAGTGGATCTCGTTTCTCTTCCCCTCTTTCACTCTCCTCTCTCTACCCTTTGGAACGATAAAGCTAATAACAAAAAATAAAGTTGAAATTTAACTTTCCCGACCATAAACCGAGCTACCACCGCGTGGTATCTAGCTACCTCCGCGCGGTACCTCAAGCGTGGGCTTGTTTCGCAAGCCCACCACCCAAAACATCCAATAATGCACTAACACGCGGACATGTCGTAACTATTCTACAACCACAATATTGTATCTCACTAACGCCACGCGGTAGACGATGCATCGAATTTACATCCTGTTTATGATGAAAAGACATTACCTCCCCGCGGTATTCCTACCGTAGCACGGTAGCTCACCGAGAGCCATGTCAAATAAATCATCCCTACTATTGCCCTCAAACATATTGTCGTCGGGTGGTAGCTCACCAGGAACTCTATCGATTTAATGGACTATGCTACCATTATGCGGTATCAACCTACTGCCAGGCAGTATCACTTATTCCATAGCTTCTTGACCTCTATGTCTTCGATTCGAATGGGCTTGACCTTCATTGTCAACCAACTTTCGATTGGCACTTGATCTGTAGTAATCACTTGTGAAGGCTCTTACACCGTCTTCCATAATACCGACATGTGGAATCCATTGTACAGACCACTAAGTTCAGCCGAAAGCTTCAATCGATAGGCAGCTTTGCCAATGCACTCCAATATCTCAAACGGCCCAAGGTAGCTCAGACTTAGCTTTTTCTAACATCGAATCCTTGATACGCCTTTGAATGGTTTGATCTTCAGATAAATCCAGTTGCCCATGACGAACATTATATTTCTGCTCTTGGCATTATAATATTTTTCCTTCCTATCTTGAGCGATCAGCAATCACTCCCGAATTATATGTATAGTTGAAGTAGCATCTTCAGCTTCCTTTCACTTGAATCGCTTTGTTTCGCTCGTCTCAAACCATGCTAAGGGAGTATGACACTTTCTACCATAGAGGGCCTCGAAGGGAGCCGTCTGAATACTTACTTGTTAGCTATTGTTGTAGGCAAACTCGATCAAATAGAGATGTTCCTCCCACCTCTTCAAAAAATATAGGGTGCACATGCGGAGCATATCTTCAATCGTCCTGTTTACGCTCTTGGATTTACCATCCGTCTTAGGATGAAAGGTCGTACTGAACTTTAGTTTGGTACCCAACAATTGTTGAATAAGCCTCCAATCATTAGACGTGAAGCGCTCATCTAGGTCACTAACGATCCTACGGGGCACACCGTGCTATCGTACGAAATTGTCAACGTAAAGCTTTGTAGGCTTTCCACTGAATCATCCTTCTTATTCGAAATGAAGTGTGACACCTTCATTAAACGATCAACAATCACCCAGATGGCATCGTTCACCTTCAGCGATCTCGGCAAGTCGTGCATGAAATTCTTAGATATATCTTCAAACTTCCACTCTGATATAGGTAAAGACTTTAGAAATCCACCGTGCTTCTGATATTTGGCCTTAACTATTGCGTAGGTCTGACACTTTTCGACAAATAGAGCTATATCTTTTTCAATTCTGGCCACCAGAACAACTTTTTCATGTCCTTGAACATATTTGTGCTCCCCGGGTGGATTGAGTACTTTATGAAATGTGCCTCGTAAAAAAACTCCTCCCATAATTTGCCTACACTTGGGATTCACAATCGTCTATTCTTCCATAAAATGCCATTAACAACGATAAATTGGGCATTCAACCCAACCAAAGACTCTGCCAAGTATCGCTTTATGCTATCATCTAGCTCAAATATTTTCCTAATTCGATCTGCGAGGTCATATTGCACCTCTATCCAGTTCAAATACACATTTGCACTAGATCTCCCATCAACACACGATATCTCGAAGGCCTCCAAATCTCGAATAAGATGCTCATCATACATCTGTACCCAGTTGGCTTGTGTAGGATCCGTATGACTCAGCGCGTCCACACCTGCATTTCCCTTATTGGGAATGTAATGTATCTTGAAGGTGTAGTCCCCAAGGAACTCCATCCACCTCCGCTGGAACATATTCAAGTCTTTCTGATCTAACAGATACTTTAGTCTCTTATGGTCTGCAAAGATATCGACCTTTACGCCATACATGTATTGCCTCAAAAGCTTCAGACAGAATATCAGGGCCGCTAACTCCAAATGGTGGACCGGATAATTCCTCTCATGCACTTTCATTGAAGTGAGCCATACGCTATCACCTTCCTATCTTAAAGTAAAATGCAACATAAACCGCTCCCTGAGGCATCACTGTAGTTTTCACAGCCCTCTGAACCACATGATGAGCAAAAAATAGGCGTCATGGTCAGACGAATAAATAGGCTTTCAACCTAATCATCCTTCTTAAAAAGCTTGTGCGCACGCCGGCGACAAAATAAACTTTTAATCCTTTCTTGTCAAGGTAGTAAGGGGTAATGCTATCAGTTAGATGTTCTATATGTAGCGCCTGTAGTAGCCGGCAAGCCCCAGAAAACATTGGACTTCTGCCATAGTAGACAACACTGGCCACTCCTGTATCACAACTATCTTTGTCGGGTTCACCGCAATTCCCTTTCCACTAACTACATGACCAAGGAATGCTACCGAAGATAGCCAGAAGTCACATTTAGAGAACTTGGCATAGAACTAACTCCTACATAGGGTCTCCAAAATAGTGCATAAATGATCTGCATGTTCTTCCTCATACTGAGAGTACGCCAGGATATCGTCAATATAGACTTTCACAAACCGGTCCAAGTACACTCTGAACGTTTTGTTCATCAGGTCCATGAATATAGATTGCGCATTTGTCATCCCAAACGGCATGACTGTGAACTCATAATGTCCATAGCGTGTACTGAATCCCATATTAGGAATGTAACCTTCCTTGATTCTCAACTATTAATACACATATTTCAGATCCAGCTTTGAGTACATAATCGATCCAATTAGTTGATCATACAGAAAATCAATTCACGGAATCGGATGCCTATTCTTCTCCGTCAGCTTATTCAACTTTTGATAATCTATACACAGTTACAAGATTCCGTCCTTTTTCTTCATGAAATGGACTGATGGGTTCCAAGAAGAAGAACTTGGATGCACATAAACTTGATCTAACAGTTCTTGAAGCTGCACTTTCAATTCCTCCCTCACCTTTGGCGTTAATTTGTACGGAGAGCTTGATACATGCTTAACAATAGCTTAATATTGAAATCGATCTCTATCTGAGCTGGAGCTCTAGGGAGATCTTCAGGGAACACGTCAGCAAATTTCGATACCACACGAATAGTAATCAAACCAGGTATGGGCTTCTTAGCCTCTAATAGTATGAAGAATTAATTCGCACCCTCTCAAACTGCTTTGACTATATAGAGAGTAGCCATCAGTTTCTTGCTTGATCCCTACATACCATAGAATATTGTTTCATGACCCATATTCTGTCCTAGTTTGACGATCTTGAGACTACAATCAATGTACATACATTGCTCTGAGAGCCATTCCATGCCAAAGATTACATCAAACTATACTATCGGCAGTAGTAACACTTCTAAGTCAAACTATTGACTCCCTTTCTGCGCCTTCATAGAACAAACTCTATCCATGCATATCAAGCATCCATTAGGTAGCAACACATCTAGTCTATCCTTCTCCACAAAAGAAGATTCTCCGATATGCAATACGATGTCCTTGGACAGAATGGAGTGCGAAGCTCCTGTATCAAACAGTGTTCTTGCCTGACAATTAAAGATTAAGACAAAGCCTAATATATGACAATCATACAACTAATGCATATGGCGTAAGGCATAGAAAGTAATAAAGCTAAAATCTAAAACAAAACTGTAACCACATCGCCCTGCTTAATTGCCTCCTACTGTCCATGGTTGTAAACTCTGGGTTGGGGTGGAGCATAATGGGATGCGATTGACCCCAATGCTTTCCCTTTCTCTACACATGATGCTCCTTGCTTCTTTTTTGACTTTGGGCAACCACTCCAGCAATCTAGAGCATAATGCCCCCACCTTGCCACATGTGTAGCAAGTAATAGTGCCTCGCCCAACAATAGATCAAAACACACAAGAAGATGGCCTAGAAGTCCTAGCCTTCTTATTCCACTTACGGAACCCAAACTTTTTAGGAATTTGTACTTTGAACTCGGGCTTCTTTGTAGTTACGTCCTTCTTAGCTTGGACACTTTTCATATCCCTCTCAATGGATCGAATAGTATGGACCAGCGTTAGAAAACCTTGCATCATGGGACCTGAGAGTAGTAACCATAGATCGTCCTGCAGACCTTCATAAAACTGATTGGTCTTTCACTCCTCACTAGTAAACGTGGAGCCCGCATATCGCCGCAATCTCGTTTAATCATGCAAGTAGTCGTCAACACTACTCTCGCCCTGGGTTAACCTCTAAAATTGATTCTCCATAACAACATTCTGCGGTGAAGGGAGAGTTTGAGCCAGAAACAACCTCGAGAACTCATACCTCAAGATATTTGTGAGCTGTCTTTTAGCAAAGTGATGTAACTCCAATTCATCCCACCACAGCCTTACATCTTCTCCCAACAATAATGTGGCTACGGTAACTTTCTACCACTCCAACGTTTTTGTTGTCGTAATAACTCTCATAATCCAAGAGAGCAAGTATTCGACTTGCATTGGGGTACAAATCCCCATAAACACTGGAGGATTGAAGTTCATCACATGCTTGAGCTGCTTCTCTGTCGCTCTTCGTAGCTCTAAAGGATTTGCCAGCACTACATCTGCTACTTGATGCTCAGCCATGCCAAGAGGCACCTTGTCCAGTTCAGGGGCAGGAGGATGCACTTGCCTCCCTAGCTAGGCATTTATTATGGCGAATAGGGCTTCAGCTACCAACCATATATTTTTAGCCGGAGGAGAAGGTGTAGGCGCATCACCCAGTACACTACTCTTTGTCGAGCACTGGGGTAGAGACTGCCCCACAACACTTCTAGTCACCTATAATTGTGAAACACACAATTTAGCGACTAGACCAATAGCAAGACAGAAATCACAGGAACACGACAGTCCCACAAACATATGTATTTTCATTCCTAAGTGGACATTCGTGGGTTTTTTTTATAACAGTGAGGCAAATACACAAGCTCACCACGCCTTAAAAGAATTCGACCACTAATTCGAATAAAAACGACCGACGCCAGAGTCTGATACCAAATTGTAACACCCCTCATCCGTCACGTAGAATATAATAGAAGTTCCGTCCAGGGCCCGATGGCATATTCAAAGACAGTCGGTGGAGTTGCGTATTGAAACAATAATCTATTTATGCCTCCTAACACAAAGTGCATTCTAGCGGAAGTAATTAAATTGTTTGGAACCCAAACACATGAATGTCCACTACCACAAAATAGGAATGATAACTCGAATACACAAATCAGTATGGCCTTATAACTATTTTCTCAAAATAACTGTTTTACAGACATCGACACGCTGGACGACCACACATGAATAGTAAAAACACGCTTCTCTTGTCCTTTGATGGTCGGCACAGCAAACAGGGCTTCAGCCCGCTACTTTCCACTAGGCTCAGCTATCCCTATACAAAAGCATTCCACCCCAATGACAGCAAAACTAAGCAACAATCAGCATTAGCTAACCAAATTATAACAACCCCACCCCTCACCCGAGGCGGTGGTGCTCCTTCCTTGCAGCAATTAGCATAATCATAGTATTTGCAGAAGTGCAACTCAAGCACAAACAAACACAGATGAAGGAACAACCGGCAAACCTTCTCGTGGACTTATGGCAAATTAACGGTGTACCTAATCACCCAGGGTCCTATCTTTTCCATCATGACAATCACTGGTATCAAAGCACCCACATAGGGATCTTCCCGATTCACAACACTGTCTTTAGTCCTAGACAGGATGGTCTTTCCTGAGCATTACTAGCCTTGCCTATATCCACGACTCTCTCCTTTGCCAACGACATCTGCCACGTACTTTTGGTCTATTAAGTTGAAAAACATAGTGCATGTATAGTTCATCTCTTTCCCGATGCTCCAATCGTTGTACCAATTAACAACATTGATGCAGGTCAACTTCCCCTTTCCTATAATAACAATCATTCATAACCATGTCATGATCCAAGGTTGGCACTCATGGCCCCAGAAGCTGGGCTCTTCAAGATCCTAGCTCAATACAAAGGCCCCTAAGTCTCCAAGAGATAGACATCATAATCAAAGCTCCCTGGGAGCTACCGCCAGCAGTAGCGCTACTGCCGCATGGTAGGGGATAGACTATTATTTCTTCCCCGAACGCGTGTTTCCTAGAGACATACTCCAGTACCCTCACTGCAGCAACCTGCACACCCCGTGACTATGTAAATTACACGTTTACCATAGAGTACTCTCCTTCATACAAAACAATCATCACCAATCCAGAATAACCCGTCCAAATGGGCTTCACACTGTATGCCTATTCCGTAGTTCAATTCCGGATTCTAAATGCAAATATATTCAGGATAAAACTTATCAACCCGTAGGTAGGCTCACCTTCAGGTGCTCGTGGAGCATTGATGATACTTATTTTAGCCCAATTTACTTGGAAAAATCCTTATACTTTTTGAATTTTGAGCCTATAATTATTTTCTTTTATAAAAATTGTTCTAACTTAGTTTTTTTTATGTTTTCAGGTTTTGGACACTTTTTGGTAATTATCCAACTTACACGCCCCAATGTCACGGCTTATTGGTACCCCACCTGTGTTTAGGGTTGATTTAGACTAGGTTCACTATTCGTTCTAGGTTTAGGTTTGTCACATTAGGTTAACCTGCCATCAGAAGACTTCAGAGACTCTAGACTTTAGAGATAGATGACTTCAAGGAAATATAGTTAAAAAGATTTCAGAAATTCATTTCGATGATAATTGAACTCAGCTCGAAGATCGTCGATCTCATCAATAAACTCAGAGTTCCTTCTCTGAGTTGAGCTCGAATAAAGTCCAGCTGAGATCGACGATCTGTGAGCTTATATTAGATTCTCATCTTGACAAAGTCTTTCTCATGTCGATGAACTTGGAGCTCAGATTGGCAGTTCAGTTTCAGATCGATGATTGCTGAGCTCAGCTCGATGAAGGAGAATTCTCAGCTCGACAAACTTGGAGTTCATGTTGACAAAATTATTTCTGAGTTCGACTATTTCCATCCAGGTTCTGTTCGATGTTTTTCCTTTACAATTTCTCAGATTGACTATCATTTCAAATTCAATTATATTAAGGCAGTAATTCTCTGATAATTAATGCTCATATTCTTAAGAATATAGTTGTTCCATGGCAACATTAATTATGGTTTTCACAGAGTTATTACTTGACTTATTTACTAGGATAGTTAGGGAAATTCATTTAAGACATTTTCTAGTCGTTCAACTCCGATATTTTTTGCAGTCTATCAAGGAAAAGGAATTCAAAATTCAATTAAAAAATCTGCAAGTAATATATAAGGTTTTCTTCTTCTAGTCAAACATATACAGAGAAGAAGTAATATAGAGAATAATAACACAGAGATAACCAAGAAGTCAGGCATACACTTTTTCTTCAGGAATTTTAAGAGATAAAATCATCAACTTATGTCTTAAATTTCCCTAAAGATCTCCAAGCATTCTGAAGGCCTACACCCTGAGCAAAGCTCTCTTTCTCCTGAACAATTCTACATCTCAGGGGGAGCTTTGAAAACAACAACAATCCACTAGTCTTCTCAAAACTTTGAGAAAGAGAAGACAATATCATTTCTTTTTTACTTTCCTCTATACAGTGTTTTAACTCCCTTCAAAAGTTAGTCTTTGGTTGTCAAGTCTCCTGATCACAAGACTTGGTTTGGTTTTTGGGCACCTGGTCAAAAGCTCAAAGGGTTGTCAGATCTCCCTTGAAAATAGATCTTATGGTGATAGGGCACCTAAGCAAAAACCTGTGGTGGCATGGCACCTGATCAAAAACCTGTAGTGGATTCCTACCAGGGTGGTAGAAGAGTAGGTGTACCCATGTTTTAGGGGAACCATTATAAAATCTTTGTGTTTTCTGGTTGCTCTATTTTTTATTTTCTCTATGTTGTGATTTCTTTGTTTTCTTTCTCCCTTTCTATATATAGTTACAACTTATTTTAATACGCAATAAAAATTAATCAAAAGTTTTTAAAACACTATTTACCCCCCCCCCTCTAAAGTTAGTGTGATCTATCCCTTCACTTTAAATTATTATCAGAGGGAGGTTACTTGGTTTCACAGGCTAACACCTGAACCAAAAGATCTTTGATGGATCCTATTTTCTCTATTGTCTTTTTACATCATGGAACAAAATAAGGAATACTCAAGCACCAGACCTCCAATGTGCAATCTTAACAAGTTTGCACTTTGGAAGGCAAGGATTAGGCTGTATATGAATTATATTGATGAAGACATTTATAACATCTATCTTGACTGGTCCCCTTACTTCAACTACAACTACAAGTACCAGTGCAGTACCACCACCTAAGTGGATTGATGCTCAAAAGAAAGCCAAGATTAATGATGCTAAGGTAATGAATATTCTACCCTAAACCATGTCTGATGATATATTTTAGAAGGTTGTAGAATGCACATCAGCAAAAGACATTTGAGATTCCCTCAACCAAATGGTAACAGAATCTACTGATGAAAGGAAAGAAAGGAGATCACATCTGATCTCTTAATATGAGAATTTCAAGAAAGAAGAAGCAGAATAAGTTGTTGACATATACAACAAACTCTGCTTCATAATCAATGAGCTGAAAACTTTGGACAAGGACATCTCATTAACAGAGATAAATGACAAGATTCTTATGTGCTTCCCCAGCATATGGGATTCTAGGAACTAGCCAATCAAGGAGGCCAGAAGCCTAAATGAAATTTCTACTGAGTCATTATTAGGAAAGCTCAAGTCTTATGAGCAGATTATTAAGACCAGAGAAGCAGTTGAACAAAAGACTCCTACCTCAAGAAGGAAGGAGAAAAGTATTGCCTTCAAGGCATCTGAAGAATCAGAAGCTCAACCTGCCAATGATGATCTAATGAGTCAATTAGTTAGAAGATTCTATAAAATGACTAAGAAGGACTTCAGAAGATAGTCAACCAGAAATGAGGACATTCCCAGGTATGATAAGACTCCTATCAAGTAAATTGTCTGCTATGGATGCAGGAAGCCAGGACACATTCTTTCAGAATGTCTAGAGGATTAAAAGAAGGACAAGAGAAAGAAAAAGAATCTATGAAGCACTCCAGCAAGCCCTCCTCCAACAAATACAAGAATAAGAAGGAGAGAGGCATTGTAGCTGAGACCTGGAGTGACTCAGAAGAAGAAACTTCTTCTTGTTCTAGTAAGGATGAAGAAGAGGCAAAATCCATAGAAATCTGCTTGATGGCAATTGATGCATCATGCAGTCACTCAGCAACTGAAGAATATTTAGAAGAATGTGAATCAGAAGAGGACCAGGTAATATCTGCTTTTGATTTCACTTCTGATGAATTTAAAACTGAATTCAAACTTCTATATAATGACATAATTAAATCAGAGAAGGAAATCAAACTTCTCAGAGAAAAACAAATTGAATATGACAATCTATTTTCTGAAAACGTCAAACTAAAAGATGAATTAGACTTAGCTTCAGAACAAATTATTTCATTAAAAACTAAACTAAATGACGCAAAACAATTTGAAGAATCCCTTAATGGTAGAAGTATCAAATTGATGGACATCACAAGTGTTGATTCACAAAATGCGAAAGGGAATCGTGCACCACGAGCTAACGGTTCGAGAACTTCGGAAAGGAGGGAAAAGGAAGAGGGATTGCCGAGTAGTCGGTTACTAGCGGTTAGAGCAGAAACCAGAGCAAGCCGCAAGAAGCGGCGACACCACACTTCTCCCGCCGCGGCCTGAATGCCTCTCCTGTGACGGGCATTCCTTTTATTAAAGATGAAGCAGTTATACTTAGGGAGGAGAACAAAAGGAGAAAATAGAAGCCGGCCGAATAACAAGTCGCAAGGCACTAGGCTCGAGACCACATCTCTTAACAAGCGAGCTCCTAGACTCAAGTCAGCGTGCTTTGGGTGTGCTTCAACCCCCTATTTATAGGTTTGGGGGACTGCCCAAACAGGCAGGGCTAAAAATACCGGCTGCCCGGGGTACAGGAGAACCGGGCAGGGTTGACGGGAAGCAAGTAAAAAGAGAAGAAAGGGGAAGGCCGCGTGGCCTGGCGCTCTTCCTTTGACAAGCTGTGAGGCTCGGTTTTTGGACAGGCTGCCCTGGGCTCCCACTGGAGGCGACCTGGAAGAGAGGCCACCCGGCTTCGGCGAGAACGGACCGGCATTCTCAGAGTGGTGGTTAGGAGACCAGGCTTCCCGGTTTGAAAAGTCCATGCGAACTAGTCACAGATTTTGGGTTAACACAATCCCCGCACATTTCCGAATTCCAGGAAATTTTTGAAATGTTAGACTAAGCTGGAGACCGCGACTACCATTAATGTTGCGATGTATATAAAAAGCACTAAACTCTGGCATTTCAGAGAAATTCTGCGAAGCCATAGGTCATTACTCGCCACTCGCGGTTAGCATACTTCGGGCCGACGGGAATCTCTCAAATATGGATGTCCTGTCTACGATGTTAGACCGAGAAAAGAGGTCAGCGGAGAAGAAAAAGAAGAGCCAAAAACCATCAAGCTCTAACCGAAAGCCTGAGGAGAAAACTAAAGAAGCCGATCACCCCAGCGGCTTCTGGGTATGGAAATAAACCGGCAGAGACCGCCGCGGAAACGTCGTCGGTGGCGACTATGGATGAAGTGGTGTCTAAACACGCACATCCTCAAACCGGGACAACCAAGTCTTTTGACATCACCTTCTCGCCATCTGGTGAACCTCTCTTAAAATTTCTTGTGGTGGAGGAGAAAAGTGTTGATTCATCCAAGCCGCGCGAGTTGACCGTCCTCGACGAAGTCATTTAGGTCGACGATAGCGAGGACGATAAGTCACGGGAGGTCGCGTTGTATTCTGCAGAAAAGAACAAGCGGGCAGAAGTAATAGTCGGTCACCTGAAACGATAGAGGGAAAAGAATGATGAAAGAAATGGATAGAGATAACCTCTAATACCAATTGAAAGATAGGGTAAACTCTGATAAACTCTAGAGGGGGGGGTGAATAGAGTTATTAAAATCTTTTTGATTTTTTGTGGAATTAAAAAGTCTTTAGTAAAATATATTACTATGATATTAGTGTATGAGTGTATAAGTGCAGCAAATGAACTAGAGAGAAGATAACTAAGCTACTCAGCAGAATATATCACAGTACAAGCACACAGGAAAATCACAGCCACACAGACAACATAAGAAATTTATAGTTGTTCCCAAAACTTGGGTGCATCCACTCTTCTACCACCCCAGGTAGGAATCCACTACAGGTGTTGATCAGGTGACTGCCACCAATGAGCTTTTGATCAGGTGCTCAAAAACCAACCCAAGTCTTTTGGAAGGAGACTTGCAACCAGAATAATTTTGAAGGGAATTAAAACCCTCTACAGAGGTGGGGAAGAGAGGTTGATTTGGACTACTCTTTTCTCAAGCAAATGAGAGAAGTCTTGAGAATTCTTCAGATGTAGTCAAAGTTCCCCTGAGATTAACAGTTGTTATGGAAGTGAAACTTTGCTAGGGTGAAGGTCTTTTTCTATAAGATCAACTCTCCAGGGATCCTTTGACTGATTGAATATTCTTGTCACTTGAGATCCTTAAAACAAAGAAGGAGGGGAAGAATGACTCTTGATTGTGATTGATGCTCTTTCTTCTTCTTTAGAGAGCAGTTGTTTTCAGTTTTCGTCGACCAGAGAATAGCTTTCGTCGACCTGAGATCAGAGATCGTTGACTCAAAATTGTTCGTCAACCTGAGCTCTGCGAACAACTGCACTGCATAAACTGACAGATTTTGTGCTCTAAGTTCGTCGACTTGAGAATCTTAAATTAGTCGGCCTCAGAACTTGGTCAAACTGAAGGTGTATAGATAATAGCAAATTTGGCATTGAGTTTTTAAGAGAGTTTAGTGAAACACACACATTCGCAGAACACAAAATCTTTCTTCTAAGACCAAATCGTCGACCTCAGAACTCTTCTCTTTCACTTAGAGTTCGTCGACCTGAGAACAGACTTGAGAATTTTCTTCTAGGGCAGATTTTGAGTTGTCTTCACGCATGTCCTTGATCTTCCATCTATAGGACTGACCTAAGACAAGAAAGACATAAAACTTAACCCTTCTATACAACATGGGTCACACCCTAAGAAGAGAACCTAGCCCAAATCACCAAGGGGTTAAACAATCTCCCCCTATTTGGGTGAGGTAACTTCAAACAAAATCAAGGGAAAAACGCAGAACAAAATGAAATCAGCATAGCAAAAACTGAGATAACTGATAGAGTAAATAAGCTATCAGCACCTTTATAAGGCTATGCACCCAAATTGTTCACAAGCAAAAATAGAGACAGAAAATAAATAACCTAAATGTACTTGGGCGAATCAGAAGATTTAGCAAATTTAATTACTCTGTTAGGATCTTGTGATTGTTTCAATGTCATAGTCATATCTGCATCACCCAAAGTTTTTTGAGATGTGGTTGTTTACCCGGAAGACTGCTATTCTTATTCTCCCTTAAGATGAGTCAAGGATCCATTTCTCGACCACGTACCCGCGAGACCGTGTCAATCAGCAAGCCGTTTTTCCGTCTGAGAGCGGTCGGTTTTTTTATTGAAGACCGCGTAGCCGCGCGGTTAAAAGCTTGCCTTCTTTCTTCTCTTGTTGTGCATCCTGTCACCACTGCCCGTTCTCATGTACCCCGAGCAGCCGGTGATTCTAGCACCTGCCCGCTCGGGCAAGGCCCCGAGCCTATAAATAGGCATGAACAGTACTCTCTAAGCATCGCGAATCAAATCCTCAAGCTCGTCGTCTGTGGCAGCGGTCTCGAATCCTTTGCCGAGCGGGTTACTGTCTGATCGGGTGCTCCTTGGTTCTCCAGCAACCAAGAGACATTCTCGACACGAACATTGAATACGCGACCTTCAGATCCGAGTTGTCCGTGAATCCAAGCGGTCTTGATATTTCAGACAGGCTATCCCATCACTACTCTCATTCTCGTCATTCTAACTGCGTGAGTTCCTCAGAAGAATCCCTCTTGAAGGCGCTTGAACAATCTCGCCAGGAGATGGAGCGAAATAGGTGGTAAACCGGCGAATGCCTTGATGTGATCGGCCAAGCTCTAGCAGCTCTTAATAAGCGGTTGCTGATGCCTCCAACTGCGGCATCCATGGAACCCATAATCTTTCCGACCCCCTCGCCAAATCAGCCCGCTTTCCAGCCATATAAGACCACCGCGCAACCGCAGCCCCAGGAAGACGAGCTAGATCCCTTCATGGGTTATTTCCAAGATACCGCTCAGGCAGGTCCGGCTAGGTGGTTAGGCTTTGAAGAAGACTGCCAGCCTGGAATACCCGCTGATTTCCCAAATTCTAACAACGCCCCATCTTCAACCCCGACTGAGATGGAGGACCCGTCTCCGTTTGTCATGCGGATAAGGCGAGAGCCCACACCAAACAATTTCAGAGAACCTCGTTTACCTTCTTATACCGGCGCATTCGATCCGGTTACGCACCTGTAGGCATTCGAAGATGCTGTGGCCCTTTGATGCCTGACAGATGCACTAAAGTGTAAGTTGCTGGTGACGACTTTCAACTGGCAGGCTCAAGAGTGGTCTCACGAGCTTCGTCCTCACTCAATTAACTCTTTCGCCAGGCTCTGCCAACAACTTTTGTTGAGGTTTTCAACCTCCAAAAAAGAAAAGGTAGTCCTGCGGCTCTTTTCAAAATTATACAGAGGGAGGGCGAGAGCGTGGCGCGATTTGTAGATCATTTTCAATGGGAAATTCTGGAAGTAGAGAATGTAAACCCAGATTATTTCAAGGTCACCCTAATCAACGGCCTCCAGGAAGGCCCGTTAAAATTCAAAGCCACAACTAAGGCTCCGGCAACTTATCAAGCCCTAATCGCTCTCGCAAACAAGTTCATTGAAAGAGAAAGTGCTAACCCAACCTATATTTCTACTCTAACCTCTATGGCAGGTGGTGGCGGCTCAGGGAATTCTTCCACGGCACGCCACGTTCCAAAACCTTCCCGTCATGATCTTCAATCCTCACCTCAAATGGGTAGAAACTTTCGTCATAAGAGGCCATTCCTCAACAATTAGCAGTTTCGAGAGCGAATGCTGCCACTGAACACTGCTCCTATTCCGGTAGTCCCACAAGTCCTTCCTATTAGTCAGCACTAAGAGCCTCACGTTACAAACATGACTTGGGAGGAAATCGTTGAGGTCCTGCAAAGGAAAGATTTCAGAAAGGCAAAACCCCGGGGAGAGGTAAGACCCCCCAACTCTAAGAATTTTTGTAAATTTCATAAGGAAGAGGGGCATCCTATAGAGCACTGTCGGACCCTTCGTTTTTTAGTAAGAAGACTGGTTTTAGAAGGAAAAAATGTCATACCTTTTCTGTAAAGTGGCTCGCGTCAATTCAAACACCTCAAAGGGCAAAGAGGTGGCTGAGGTGTTCCAGGAATGTGAGGACATCGCTGACGTTGGTAGCCTAGGTAATATACAATACCCGAATGATTGTGTGTATGTTCATGAAGAGGAAACCCTCGGGCAGCTTTTCTGCATCCACGGAGGGGGAGACCTCGAATCAAGCCGAAAATCTTCCATTTCAAAGTTGTGTAAGCAGGAGGTGGCTATGACGTCTTCCTCGGCTCCAACTAGAGAACTCGTTACTTTTGTCCCAAACAATTTCTCATCCGTCGCCAACCCATTAAACGATGCGGTTGTTATCCAAGCCGTCATCGAAAACTTCACAGTAGACAAGATTCTGATAGATACGAGAAGCTCGGTGAATCTCTTGTTCAAGAAGACGTTCGAGGCCCTAAAGACCGGGAAGCCATTGTCTTCTATCGAGGGGCCACTCTATGGCTTCTCAAGAGAGAGGAAGGAAGCAGAAGGAAACATTTCGCTACTAGTGACTCTGGGGGGAATCACCAAGATGATCCGGTTCGTGGTAATCGACGCGGCAAGCAGCTATCATGCGATTTTTGGAATGCCTCTACTAAACGAGTATCGGGCAATTATGTCGACTTACCATCTGGATATCAAATTCTCTGCTCAAGGAAAATAGTATCAGATCAGGAGTAACCATCGGGTGGCCCGAGAATGTTATGTGAAAACGGTTAACGTGATTGAACAGGTACCCCCTCCAGCAGTCACGACAATTGAGCTTGGAGAACCCAGAGAGAATGCGAAGGAAGGACTCCATCTGGAAGCTGCTAAACCTATCGAGAAGGTGCCCATCACTTAGGGAGGGAGAAAAAGCTCTCCATTAATGCGGAGTTATCAGAAGAGGAGAAAATCGAACTAATCTCCTATCTCATGAAGAACCTCGACATCTTCGCGTGGTCTCCTGAAGATATGCCCAGAGTGGATCCAGACGTAGCGTGCCATCATCTCAACATCGACTCGAAGTATTAGCCTGCACAGCAAAAGAAGAGAGACGTCATAACAAAACTGGCCAGTCCAATCCGGGAAGAGGTAACCAAGCTGGTAAAGGCTAAATTTGTTCAAGAAATACAATATCCTTCCTGGATATCGAATGGTTTAATGGTGCCAAAACCGGGGGGAAAATGGAGGATGTGCGTAGATTTTACAAAACTCAATAAAGCGTGCCCCAAAGATTTTTATCCCCTGCCTCAAATTGATACTTTAGTAGATTCTGCGGTTGGTTATTCTGTTATGAGCTTTTTAGACGCATTCTCTGGCTATCACAAGATTAAGATGCACAAACCCGACATACCACACACGTCTTTTATCGTGAATGAATGGTGTTTTTGCTATCTAGTGATGTCATTTTGACTTAAAAATGCGGGAGCTACTTATCAATGCATGATGGATTCCGTTTTCAAAGACTAAGAGGGAAGAAACTTAGAAGTCTATGTTGACGATCTCCTCATAAAAAGTAAATCCTTTCCAACGCATTTAGAAGATCTCGCAGAAACCTTCGCAACCCTACGGGAATTTAGGATGAGGCTAAACCCGTTGAAGTGCATTTTTGGGGCCAGCCAAGGGAAGATCCTTGGTCACCTACTTACCCCTGAAGGGTTGGCTACAAATCCTGATAAGGTAAAAGCTATCCTAGGTATGACACCTCCTCGCTCCCCAAAGGAGGTCCAGCAAATAGGAGGAAGGCTAGCAGGTCTTAGTCGCTTCATCTTGAGGGTAAGAGATAAGTGCGCTCCCTTCTTTAAGACTCTTCGGGGGGCCTCAAAGTTTGAATGGACTAATGAATGCGATGAGGCTTTCAAATAACTAAAAAGACAGTTAATAATGACTCCATTGTACAAAGTCCTCGCCCAGGAGAACCATTATACATCTATCTGGGAGTGGGACCCAAAGCGGTTAGCTCCGTTCTTGTCAGGGAGGATCAAAAAAGGCAATTCCCAGTATATTATGTTAGCGATATCCTAAGAAATGCATAATTAAGATACCCCATCCTCGAAAAGCTCTCTTTGGCCTTGGTCATCTCTGTGTGTCGACTCCGTCCATATTTCTAGGCACATTCAATCCAAGTTGTGGTGGATCAACCCTAAAAGGGATATTGGAAAGGCCAGAACATTCGGGAAGACTCGCAAAATGGGCGATCGAGCTAAGTGAGTTCAAAATCGCATACGTACCACGAACAGCAATAAAAGCTCAGGTTCTGGCAGACTTCATGGTAGAAACCATGGAGCAAAGTTTTGCCCAGAAAGAAAATTTTCCATCTGCTTGGATCATTTATGTCGATGGAGCCTCTGGAAAGAATTCGTCAGGAGTAGGGATAGTATTCATCAATCCAAACGGAGTCAAAATAAAGCATGCGGTGAAGTTCTTTTTCCCGGTTACTAACAATCAAGCCGAATATGAAGCACTTCTTGCAGGGTTAAGATTTGCGAAAGAGCTCGGCATCGATCACACCCACGTCAAAACAGATTCCTTAGTAATGACATCGCAAGTGCTCGGGAACTTCAAAACCCGAGAACCAATTCTCAAACAATATCTCGTGCTGGTGAAAGCAGAAATCAGGAGATTCAAAAGCTTTGTTATTGAACACATCCCTAGGATCGGAAATGAGGAAGCTGATGCCTTATCAAAATTTGGCGTTACTACAGGGGAAGTAGCATCCGAGCTTTTTCATCCATCGGTCGAAGAAGGGGAGGCAATGCAAGTAGACCAGCATTGCTCTTGGGTAGAACCATTCATTCTATACCTATCAAAAGGAGAATATCACCCTACTATTAAAGATCGAAGAAGATTCAAGGTTAAAGCAGTATATTACAACCTGATCTCCGGGATACTTTACAGAAGAACCTTCATCTCACCCATGGCAAGATGTGTTTCGAAAGAGGAAGTCCCCACCATTCTTTAAGACATCCATTCGAGAGAATGTGGTAGCCATTCTGGAGCCAGAACCCTAGAACAACGAATCTTACGTCAGAGGGTATTTTTGGCCGACAATGAGGAAAGACGCAGAGATGTATGCCAAGAAATGTGTTCAATGCAAGATATTTGCTCCACTTCAACTCCAACCCGCTCGACAACTTTGTTCAATCACAGCACCCTAGCCGTTTGCAATTTGGGGGATGGACCTCATCAGGCCATTCCCAATAACGAGTAGTCAATGATTCTTCATCTTGGTTATGATTGACTACTTCACTAAGTGGATTGAGGCCAAAGAGCTAGCGAGGACTACAGCTCAAATAATCAAAAAATTTAATTGGGGTTATATAATTTGTAGGCACGGAGTCCCCATGACGATAATCACAGATAACGGACCTCAGTTCAATAACGCAGAAATGGTTGATTTTTGCAAGAAGTCGGGGACCGACCATCGATTTTCCTCAGTGCATCAACCCCGGAGCAATGGCCAAGTAGAAGCGGCCAATAAACAAATTTTGAACTTGCTCAAGAAAAGAGTTCAGAGTTTGAAGAGCAGTTGGGCTAATCAACTCCCCTCAGTATTATGGGCCCTAAGGACTACACCTTCCAGCTCCATATGAGAGACTCCATTCAAGCTCTCACATGGATCAGAGGCCCTCATCCTAATAGAATTTGAAGTATCATCGCCCAGGGTCTTACTGGCTAGGAAAAACTGGGAAGACTGGCTTGAAATTAATGATGAAAAGATGAGATACTGCCTGGATCAAATTGAGGAACTTCGAGATGAGACTACCATTAGGCAGGAGGAAGTAAAAAGGAGGATGGCGAGATATTTCGATCAGAAAGTGAGGGTCAAACAATTTCAGGTAGGAGACCTAGTTCTAAAGAAAGTGGTTGCTGCAGCAAGGAATAACCCGGTCGGAAAATTGAATCCCAATTAGATCGGGCCCTTTATCATAAAAGAAGTTCTAAAAAGGGGGGCATACAAGCTACAAACGTATGAAGGGGAGGACGTCACTCATACCTGGAGCGGGGTTGATTTGAAGCGGTTTTATTCTTAGGACAAATCGTGTGGTACTTTTTCTCAAGACTCGAAGCTAGGAAATGTTAAGCCCGGGGTAACACCGCCGAGTCAAGCTCGACCCCCCACGAGAGTTGTTGTCATTAGCATAACACCACCAAGACCACGTGTAGCGGGGAGTTTTCGCACCGTGTAGTTGGAGCTTACATATTCTCATGCGGAGGGATTCTGGGCGTCGGATCCCAGCTGGCACCTAGCACACCAACTCTACATTTTAGGAGGGTCAGGGTCGGTGCTTAGATCTACCATGCATCATAAGGGATATTATTACGGTTTTATTGATCTTGCTTAAGATGAGATGGTGCGGTCTCAGCACCCACCAGCCTCATCCTTGTTGATCAATCTGGGTCGTGGTAATCGGGCACACCTCCTTTCTTTTTTATAAACTCATTTTTTGTCGCATAACCGCACAACAAGATGAATCCGGGTTGATCTCAGGGAGAGTCTATCAGAGCTTCTATTCGCTGTCGGATCAGCGGTCAAGCCAGTCTCTCGGAGAAAAATGGTCAAGACAAGCGGGTGAGAAGGCAAAAAGCAGCGAACCAGTTACCACCGCTAGATCGACCAGTAAATAATTATCTTGTAATCGCGCGGATATAAAGTTTCAAGTCGCAAGCTTGTTATATGGAATTCTGTACTATTTTTCTAATCTGCATGTAATCATGCGGATATAAAGTTTCAAGTCGCCAGATTATTATATGGAATTTTGTACTTGTTTTTTTGTCCAAATTGTAATCGAACGGACAAAAAAGGCACGAGCCGTAAACCCGTCGGGCGGAATTCGGTGTAAGATCAAGTTGTGAAATATTCATTTCAATCCATTAATTAATCGAGAAAGTAAAAACCATTCCACCACACGAAATCAAACAGCATAAAAAATAAGACTGTCATTCATAGAAAGGGCCATTACATATATGCCGTGCGGTTTACAAAAATAGAATCCGCACGATCGGAAAAGAGAAAATAGATACATCCCGTTTCTATCTTGGCTTTCTTCTTCTTGCAATCTCGTCCCGAGCTGGACGAACTTGAAGCACTCGAAGACTCGCTCGATTCGGAAGATTCTGAAGAATCGGATTCTCCACTATCCCCGGAATCTTCCTCGGAAACTTCTTCGGCGTCGTTCTCTTCACCATCACGAGCATCGGCCTCAGCCTCAGGAGCGGAAGTTTATTAAGCTATCTTAGCCACACTGGTTACATTATCCTGCTCGGCCTCAGGTGTGTGGAAGTCAGGAAAGAGGTCGTCGAATGTATGTTTTTGTTCCTCCGGTACCAAAGAACCTCTCTTCTTGAGGATGTAAAGAATATCCTCCCCTCCTTCCCGCAAATGGTAGATGATTTCGTGCAAGAAAGACGGGTTCTCCCGGTTATACATTCGATGTAAGATTAGAAGCAATGTAAAATTTGATTATAATTTGAGACCGATCGGATAAAATATAGCAAGTAAGGTACTTGTTACCTCGACACTCTCTCTCAGCTTTTTGTTATCCGCTTTCAGAGCTTCGTTTTCTTCTTCTAACTCCTCCACCCTTACCTCTAGCCGCTCAGCTATGCCAGCAACCTCGTCCAGGGACTC
The DNA here is from genome assembly GCA_039513925.1 of Platanthera zijinensis. Classification (NCBI taxonomy): domain Eukaryota; kingdom Viridiplantae; phylum Streptophyta; class Magnoliopsida; order Asparagales; family Orchidaceae; genus Platanthera; species Platanthera zijinensis. The sequence goes on from CM077080.1 coordinate 167,219,746, forward strand.
ACCCATGAAATGATCAAGGGTGAATCTTCTCGCCCGAGCTTGAGCGGCTAAGGTGGGTAGTCGTGCGGTTGGCACTGATTTTATCTCGGCCATGTTTTTCTTCCCATATATGGCAAAGCCAGCCGCCCGGACATGACGAGTAAGTTTGGAACTGGAACTGGGAGGAAGAGAAGTGGAAACTGAGATATGTTCCCCACTCAAATGAAATCGCACGGCCTTCTTACCGCGGAGATCCATCAAGGGCTTCTCAATCCAATCCGGCACGAAAGGAATGGCTGGACTTTCACTCGCAGCAAGCTCATCGGCCTCGATACGGTCAGCTTCCCTCTGTTTCCGCAGCTCGCTTTGAGTCAGCACCGGACCTTCTGGGGAGATCGGCTTGCCCGCCGGAACCTTTAGCTAAACTGTAAAGGAAAGAGGTGAACAGAACGCCATGAATACAAACTTCTTAAAGCAGCAGAACGCTTACAGTTTGTCGTATCGTAATCGGCCGCGACTACCCGCAGTGGCAAATAATAGGTGATATCCAACCTCTCCTTATTGTAGAAATTAGCGATTTCTAATTCCTTCCCCCCGAGCTCTATCCTTGTAAAGATGTTAGTTGCGCGGCCTTGCGGACTTAGGGGGAGAACTCCGAGGTTACCCATAAAAACCAGATATCTAGTCGACTAGTCCGTAACCTTATTAGGGAGATTGACTACCTTCAAACCCTTGCAGCCGAAGTAAATAATGCTGCGGAAAAGTTTGTTTTCCTTTTTTCCCGCCCTGATCGTTCGGACCACGAAACAGTTCCTGAAGAGATTCATGGTGAATTTTACCCGCTCCGAACGCATGTAGATCACAAAGCTCATTATGACACCAATTATGTTCGGGGGGAGCTGACAGAGGACGACTCCATAAAAATCCATAAATTCTAGCAGCTCGATAAATGGGGGGAAAGAAAAGCCATGTTCAAAGTGATCGATGGGTATGACAGTAATGTTATTTCGATCCGTATTTAACCCATCCGCCGCTTAAGGTAACCGCGCGACTATTGAGTCATCATGCATATGCCTGTGCACAAATTTCAAAAGCTCGCTTTCGATCAAGGAGGAGCTCCTGAATTCTTACCGGAGAAATACGGCTGAAGCACTAGATCGCTCGGATACCATTTTTCTTATCTGGTGGAAGTATTGAACTCTAATTTTATTATAAGGGAAGAATCTTCTGTACTATTTATAGAGAAAATTATAATCTGAAAAGCATAAATGATCGGACATATGGTAAAAAAACCGCGCGGGTACGTCGGAACGAGAAGCCGAGCGGTTAAAAGATATAATAGCAAGGGAAATTTAAAATTCAAACAACAGTTCACGAATAAATATAACTGCACAGTGCCACCAAGTTCAAATAAATATACAAGGCTATTTTCCCTTTGCATTCACTTCCCTCTTTCTCTCTTCGCTCATTAGTTTGTCGTGGTCTTGCAGGTCCCCGCCAATGTGAGCCGCCAAGTAACTAGCATGCAGTATCGTGGAGATCGCAGCTGTCGATGAATCCTTGCAGCGTCGCGACCCACACGGCCAAGATATACCCTTGTTTCAGTTAAGGTCGCTTGGCTGGCAAGTCGCACGGTTGAAGCTGCTTGATTCATCGACAAGGTCTCATCCCGAACCATACCATCACCCCTCTGGGTCCCGGTCCAGCGTCACACTTCATTCTCCGCCTGATGGCTCTGGTATCGATAGTGGGCAAACTTATCATGTAGTCATTTTTGCCGCTGATCCCGATCCCTCAACTCCTTCTCGTGTGCTGCGGCTTGCGCAATCAGCTTCGCCTTCCCGCATCTTGTCTCTTATTGAGTAACTCTGGCCTCCTCCAAAGCCGCGGCGGCTTCTTTACGGGCCGAGTTCACCTCTCCAGCCAAGTTCTCCACCGCCAGTCTTAGCGCATCTTTCTCCTCCTCCGCAGATTGAATGTTTTCCTCTAACAGCGCGACCTTACGGTTAAGTTAACCAGGAGACCTCTGTCCCTCGTCAGATGGAGGTGGACTGTTCACAAGTATAATCGCTGATCCTGCACCTTTTTCCACTGAAACAGCAACACAACAAGCGGTTAGAATGAGGATCATCGACAGATAAGACAGACTAAAGGGACGATACTTTGAGGCAATAGCTATAATTCAAGTCTTTCTCTCGCTGCCAATAACTCGTGGTCAGAGAATATTGGTCGTCGCGCGTTCTCCGGATCGATATTTCTTATCTGGGCTTTCCAAAGTCGTGCGTGTAACACCCCTATCCATCGTATACCATATAGCAGTAGGTCCGGCCGGGGCCCGACGCCATATACTACGGACAGACCGGTTGGTTACGCGTTGAAACCATACAACCAATCACCAACGTCCTACACAGAGTCATTATAGCGGAAGCAATTTATTAAGTTGCACAAATACAAGAACATTGCCAAGCAAGAATGTCCACTACAAAAATAACAGTAGGAATGATAAATACAAAAGTACCGGCCTTATGGCCTTACAAGGTTTGCTTAACAAAACATGTCTTACATACTTCGGCTCGCAGGCCGGCCATACATGAAATAAACGGAAAGCATAAAAGGGTTAGGCCTTCGAGGGCCAGCACCGCAACATGGGCTTTAGCCCGCTATTTTCCGCTCGGCTCCGCAACACCTGCAAGCACAAACCACCGCCCGGTGGCAAACAAAAGCAACGGTCAGCTATGCTGACCAAATTATAATGATCCCGCCCCCAAAATCGGGGCGAAGATGCTCTTTCCCTGCACTTTATTAGTATAGGCAATATATTAGTGTGAACACACATCATCACAGGCGTAGGCTCGCACGGCCACACACCTCGTGCACACAGGGCACATTCACGGCGAACCGGCCAACGTCACGTCAATTCAAGCCATAGACGTTCCCGTTCCACCACCGCCTCTTGGACGGCCAACCATATGAGCATTTTGCCTTCCTGGCCTTGGTCACGGCAATTTAAGCCATAGACCGCCGAAGACCCTCATCCATGCCAACGGTCCTACCGAACGACATAGACCGGGTACGGTTCTGCCTGACCCGTGCTCACACCGCAATGGCAATTTAAGTCATATGCGCAGGTCAAGACTCACCGAGTCCCATTTCCACCACAATAATCACATAACCCGATTATGTTCACGTTGGCTCCACGGCCATCGTGTTGGCAAAACTCGCTTTTGCCCAGTTTTCTGGGTGCACCTTGGAGTTAATCTCCAAGGCTCCCTGATGCAATCTACCACGTAGAAAACCCGAAAAATGCCCAAACACCCGGAGTCTTCCCCGGTTCATATGCAATGCAACATCACCGATCCGGCTCTACTTGTCCGGATAGGCTTCACACACAATGCCTATGTCCGTTTTCGCATACGGACTCTACACAAGGGGGACTTTACATATCTACCCCAAGGAACGCTCCAACTCTTTGCTCACTCGCGAGAGAGGGCTTCCTATGCAAAGGGAAAAAGGGCTTCACATGCCCAAGGATGAGAAATCGTTACCCTTGAGTTCTTCCGCGGCGCCATAGAAAACTATGCAGTTGGAAAGCACCGCAACGGCGTCACCTCCGCTGATCTGGACTCGGATCGCGATTCGGAGCTCCGAAGCTCCTCCGGTGGCCGGATCTTGGACTCATCCTTCCTCCTTGCTCTCCCTTCTCTCTAAACTCTTAGAGAGAGAATGGCTAAGGGAAATGAGGATTCCCAACCCTAAATCCCTTCTAAAACCACCCAAGAGCAGCCCCCCACCGTCGGATCCAAAGCCAAGGAAACGAACGGCCAAGATTAGATCTGAAATCATAAAATCTGGGCCGAACACGGGTTGCAACACGGCCGTGTGCCTGGCCGTGTCACCCATTCGCCGCCTCGATCGATTTGAAAAACCAGCAGACGGCCTTTGACACGGCTTCCGACACGCCCGTGTCACCTGCGACACGCCCATGTCGGGACCCGTGTCACGCCCCCCGTGTGCAATCGACCAACGCTTCGTAGTCAGAGAGGTACACGGCCTTGTGATACGGCATCAGACATGCCCGTGTCAAATTTGACACGCTCGTGTTTGTGACCGTGTCACGGTCCGTGTACCACACTTGCAGAATCCCTTGAGTGACACGGCCTGGGACACGCCCGTGTCCTAGGCCGTGTTCTACAACTCGACTAGCGTCGACCGCCAAAGCTTCGACCGCACGACCCGACCAAACACGCTTGTGTCACGCCCGTGATACGGCCGTGTCACGCCCGTAACACCTGCTCCAAAAATTCAGACTGGGCTTAAAACATCACCCGTCCCTCTTTTGAGTTTCGGGGTATTACAACTCTCTCCCCCTTAAAAGAATTTCGCCCACGAAATTTACTAAAGGAAAACCATAGGAACTTAAAACTTTTAACGGTACCTGAGCGGAATAACTCCGGGTACTCCTCCTGCATGGTTTACTCCCTTTCCCAAGAGAGCTCCTCCCGACCGCAATTATCCCACCGTACTTTAACCATCCGAATCTCCTTGTTACGGAGCCTCTTGACCTCTGCATCTTCAATACAAATGGGCTTGAGCTTAGTCGTCAACCCTTCATCCACCGGTACTTGATCAACTGCGATCACCTGCGAAGGCTCTTGCACCGCCTTCCGCAATACAGAGATGTGGAACACATCGTGTAGTCCACTCAATTCTACCGATAACTTCAAACGGTATGCAGCTTCGCCGACTCGCTCTAGGATCTCAAAGGGTCCAAGGTATCTTGGGCTCAGCTTCTTCAAGTGTCTCACCCGCGAAACCCCCTTGAACGGTTTCACTTTCAAGTATACCCAATCGCCTACCACGAACTCAATCGCCTACCACGAACTCCACGTTCCGGTGCTTGGCATTGTAATACTTCGCCTGCCTGTCCTGAGCGATCAACAAGCGCTCCCGAATGATCCGCACCAATGAGGTAGCACTCTCCACCTCCTGCTTCTTGTACAACCTTGCCTCACCCGTTTCAAGCCACGATAACGGCGTGCGACACTTCCTACCATACAGGGCCTTGAAGGGTGCCATTTGTATACACGCTTGGTAGCTATTGTTGTACGCAAACTCCACCAAATACAGGTGGTCCTCCCATTGCTTCCCGAAGTCTAGGACACACATGCGGAGCATGTCCTCCATCGTTCTATTGACTCTCTCGGTCTGCCCATCCGTCTGCGGATGGAAGGCTATGCTGAACTTCAACTTGGTCCCCAGCATCTGCTGCACCAACCTCCAATCATTGGACGTGAAACGCCCATCGCGATCACTCACAATGCTGTGAGGCACACCAAATAGTCTAACTATATTGTCAACATACAACTTTGCCAATTTCTCCACTGGATCATCCTTCCTATGCGGAATGAAGTGTGACACCTTTGTTAGCCGGTCTACGATCACCCAGATGGCGTCGTTCCCTTTCTGCGACCTTGGCAACCCATGCACAAAGTCCATAGATATGTCGTTGAACTTCCACTCCGGTATAGGCAAGGAGTTCAGAAATCCTCCGTGCTTTTGGCACTCCGCCTTCACCAAGGCGCACGTTTGGCACTTAGCCACAAACAACGCCACATCTTTCTTAAGCCCCGGCCACCAAAACAGCTTCTTGAGATCACGGTACATCTTTGTGCTCCCTGGGTAGATCGAGTACTTGGTATGATTAGCCTCGTACATCAACTCCGCCCGTAGGTTACTCCCGCTTGGGACGCACAACCGATGATCCTTCCTTAGCAACCCATCTTCCACTGAAAACTGGGAATTTGACCCATCCAACGCTGCCTCCATAAGCTCCTTCATGGAGTCATCTAACTCCAATGCCTGCCGAACCCGATCAGCCAGGTCATACTGGACCTCTGTCCAATATAACATTGCTTTGGCGCTCGTCTGCTTGTCAACACAACAGATCTCAAGCTCCTCCAACTCCCGTATCAGCCGCTCATCATGCACCGACAACCAGTTGGCTTGGGCGGGAGCCCTGCGACTCAACGCATCAGCAACCGCATTGCCCTTCCCGGGTACATAATGAATCTTGAAGGTGTAGTCCCCCAGGAACTCCATCCACCTCCTCTGCCTCATGTTAAGATCCTTCTGATCCATCAAGTACTTCAGGCTCTTGTGGTCGGTATAAATATCGACCCTTACGCCGTATAGGTAGTGCCTCCATAGCTTAAGTGCAAATATCACGGCCGCCAACTCCAAGTCATGGACCGGATAGTTCCTTTCATGTACTTTCAGCTGACGCGATCCATAAGCTATCAAGCTCCCATGCTGCAACAAAACGCAGCCCAAACCATTACCCGAGGCATCACTATACACCTCGAAGCCCTCGGTCCCACTCGGCGAACTAAGCACTGGCGCCGTGGTCAACCGTCTCTTCAGCTCCTCAAACGCTTGCATGCACTCCTGCGTCCACAAGAATCTCTGATCTTTCCTTATCAACTTCGTGAGAGGTAGCGCTATCCGCGAGAAGTTCTCTACGAAGCGCCTGTAATATCCGGCAAGCCCGAGAAAACTACGGACTTCCGCGACAGAAGACAATGCAGGCCACTCCCGTATCGCAACGATCTTCGCCGGATCCACCGCTATACCTTCTCCACTAATAATGTGACCAAGGAACGCTACTGAGGGTAGCCAGAACTCGCACTTGGAGAATTTCGCATAGAGCTCATTCCTCCTCAAAGTCTCCAACACCAGATGCAAGTGCTTGAAGTGATCTTCTTCGCACTGCGAGTACACCAATATATCGTCAATAAAGACGATCACAAAGCGATCCAGAAAATCTTGGAACGTCCTGTTCATCAAGTCCATAAACACTGATGGCGCATTCGTCAGTCCAAATGGCATGACCGTGAACTCGAAATGCCCATATCTTGTGCTGAACGCCGTCTTCGGGATATCACAGTCCCTTATCCTCAACTGATAGTACCCCGACTTCAAGTCCAACTTAGAATATACCGACGATCCGACTAACTGATCAAAGAGATCATCAATCCTCGGGATCGGGTACTTGTTCTTTTCCGTCAGCTTGTTCAACTCCCTGTAGTCGATACACAATCGCATACTACCATCCTTCTTCTTAACGAAGAGGACCGGTGCGCTCCAAGGAGATGAGCTTGGACGCGCATAACCTTGCTCCATCAGCTCCTCTAGCTGAACTTTCAACTCCGCCATCTCCTTAGGCGCCAACCTATACGGAGCACGTGACATCGGTTTGGCCCCCGGTACGAGCTCAATAGTGAAATCAATCTCTCGCTGCGGTGGGGCCCCGGGAAGACTATCCGGGAACACATCGGGGTATTCACAAACCACGGGGATGCTATCCAACGTGGACTTTGGCTCCACAACCCCAACTATTGCGAAGAACAGTTCTGAACCAGCACGAACTGCCTTTACCACCTGAAGAGCAGACATCAACGTCTTGATCAACCACTTGAGTCCCTCGAATGTTGTCCCCCGCCCAACACCCAGCTTGACCTCCTTCCGGTCACAGTCAATCCAAGCTTTCTGCTCCGAAAGCCAATCCATCCCAAAGATCACGTCGAACTCTACTAGCGGCAGCAATGACGCTAGCAAGTCGAACTCCTGTGTCCCAATATGAACCTTTACGGCGCACACCCTGTCCGCACGCATCGAGCACCCATTCGGTAGCAGCATATCCAACTTGTCCTTCGCCATCGAAGAAGGGACTCCGATGCGCGATATAAAATTTTCGGACAAGAAGGAGTGTGAAGCTCCCGTGTCGAACAGTGCCCGTGACGGACTATCACCAATCACAACAAAGCCTATACAAATAATATTAGGCTAACAAGCAATAGACAACAGTATATGAAGTTAACTTGCTGTAAATTAATTCGTACCCGTCACCACGTCAGCTTGTTTGATGGCCTCCTGCTGGCCCAAGTTATAGACTCTAGGCTGAGTCGGAGCATAGTGGGATGCGGTTGACTCCACCGCCTTGCCCTTTTCTTCGTAAGTAGCTCCTTGCTTTCTCTCGGACTTTGGGCGTCCTCTCCAGCAATCGCGGACAAAGTGCCCCGTCTTTCCACACGTGAAACAAGCGCCCGGGGTTCGATTAGTAGTTGCCCCCGAGGCACCCGTAGAAGAAGCTGGACCTGACGTCCTAGCCTTCTTGAAGAATTTTCGATAGCCCGACTTCGACGTAGTCGGCGCTTTGAACTCCGATTTCTTCCCGCCAGAATACTTCTTAGCTTGCACATTTCTCATGACTTTCTCCAAGGACCGGGCCGAGTTGACCAAGGTTAGGAAACCCTGTGCCATGGGCCCTGACAGTAGCAACCTCAGCTCATCTCTTAACCCTTCGTAGAAGCAGTTGGTCTTTCGCTCCTCGTCGGCAAAGGTGGTGCTAGCATATCTCCCCAACCGAGTAAACTCATGGAGGTACTCGTCTACAGTGCTATCTCCTTGCACCAACCTTTGGAACTCGTTCTCCAAAGCGATCCTCTGCGCTGAGGGGAGGTATCGAGCTATGAACAGTCTCGAAAACTCCGCCATAGGAACTTCGGCCAACGGCCTTCCCCTCAACTGGTGTAGCTCTAGGCCTTCCCACCATAACCTTGCGTCCCCATCCAACAGGAATGTCGCTATTGTGGTCTTCTGCCACTCTTTCGTTTCAGTAGCTGTCATCACCCTATTGACTCTTGAGAGCCAATCCTCAGCCTGGGTCGGGGTTCCCATTCCCGAGAATACCGGTGGGTGGAAGCCCATCACATGCTTCAACTATCTTTCAGTTTCTCTCCGAGGTAACTCCGGCTCCACCGCCACCTGCTCAACCCTTCTAGGCTCCGTCGCTTGGAGCGGCACTTGCTCCCCCGCAGGAGCAGGCTGCTGCACCTGTCTTGCAGGTTGTGCATTAATCATAGCAAAGACATCTTCTGCCACCAATCTAATGGTCTCAGCAGACGGAGGTGTTGCAGGCGCTTCACTTGGCGCACTGCTTGCCTCAGAACCTGGCCGTTCCGACGGCCCAGCTTCACTTCTGGTCACCTATAATCGTGCAAAACACCGATAAGCGACCAAAAAAATTACTGTAAACAGCAATTATAGGAACACGCAGGTTCCTCAAACATGTGTATTTTCATTCCTAAGTGGACATTCATGGGTTCTTTTCATGTTATAACGATGACGCACACATGTGCTCACCACCCCTTAAAGTGAATTCATCCACGAATTCATATAAGGTTGACCGAAACCAGTAGTCTGATACCAATTTGTAACACCCCTATCCGTCGTATAGCATATAGCAGTAGGTCCGGCCGGGGCCCGACGCCATATACTACGGACAGACCGATTGGTTACGCGTTGAAACCATACAACCAATCACCAACGTCCTACAAAGAGTCATTCTAGCGAAAGCAATTTATTAAGTTGCACAAATACAAGAACCCTGCCAAGCAAGAATGTCCACTACAGAAATAACAGTAGGAATGAAAAATACAAAAGTACCGGCCTTATGGACTTACAAGGTTTGCTTAACAAAACATGTCTTACATACTTCGGCTCGCAGGCCGGCCATACATGAAATAAACGGAAAGCATAAAAGGGTTAGGCCTTCGAGGGCCAGCACCGCAACATGGGCTTTAGCCCGCTATTTTCCGCTCGGCTCCGCAACACCTGCAAGCACAAACCACAGCCCGGTGGCAAACAAAAGCAATGGTCAGCTATGCTGACCAAATTATAACGATCCCGCCCCCAAAATCGGGGCGGCGATGCTCTTTCCCTGCACTTTATTAGTATAGGCAATATATTAGTGTGAACACACATCATCACAGGCATAGGCTTGCACGGCCACACACCTCGTGCACACAGGGAACATTCACGGCGAACCGGCCAACGTCACGTCAATTCAAGCCATAGACATTCCCGTTCCACCACCGCCTCTTGGACGACCAACCATATGAGCATTTTGCCTTCTTGGCCTTGGTCACGGCAATTTAATCCATAGACCGTCGAAGACCCTCATCCATGCCAACGGTCCTACCGAACGACATAGACCGGGTACGGTTCCACCTGACCCGTGCTCACACCGCAAAGGCAATTTAAGCCATATGCGCAGGTCAAGACTCACCGAGTCCCGTTTCCACCACAATAATCATATAACCCGATTATGTTCACGTTGGCTCCCCGACCATCGTGTTGGCAATACTCGCTTTTGCCCAGTTTTCCGGGTGCACCTTGGAGTTAATCTCCAAGGCTCCCTGATGCAATCTACCACGTAGAAAACCCGAAAAACGCCCAAACACCCGGAGTCTTCCCCGGTTCATATGCAATGCAACATCACCGATCTGGCTCTACTTGTCCGGATAGGCTTCACACAAAATGCCTATGTCCGTTTTCGCATACGAACTCTACACAAGGGGGACTTTACATATCTACCCCAAGGAACGCTCCAACTCTTCGCTCACTCGCGAGAGAGGGCTTCCTATGCAAAGGGAAAAAGGGCTTCACATGCCCAAGGATGAGAAATCGTTACCCTTGCGTTCTTCCGCGACGCCATCGAAAACTATGCGGTTGGAAAGCACCGCAACGGCATCACCTCCGCGGATCTGGACTCGGATCGCGATTCGGAGCTCCGAAGCTCCTCCGGCGGCCGGATCTTGTACTCCTCCTTCCTCCTTGCTCTCCCTTCTCTCTAAACTCTTAGAGAGAGAATGGCTAAGGGAAATGAGGATTCCCAACCCTAAATCCCTTCTAAAACCACCCAGGAGCAGCCCCCCACCGTCGGATCCAAAGCCAAGGAAACAAATGGCCAAGATTAGATCTGAAATCATAAAATCTGGGCCAAACACGGGTTGCAACACGGCCGTGTGCCTGGCCGTGTCACCCATTCGCCGCCTCGATCGATTCGAAAAACCAACACACAGCCTTTGACACGGCCTCCGACACGCCCGTGTCACCTATGACACGCCCGTGTCGGGACCCGTGTCACGCCCCCCGTGTGCAATCGACCAATGCTTCGTAGTTAGAGAGGTACACGGCCTTGTGATACGGCATCAGACACGCCCGTGTCAAATTTGACATGCCCGTGTTTGTGCCCGTGTCACGGTCCGTGTACCACACTTGCAGAATCCCTGGAGTGACATGGCCTGGGACACGCCCGTATCCTAGGCCGTGTTCTACAACTCGACTAGCGTCGACCGCACAAGCTTCGACCGTACGACCCGACCAAACATGCCTGTGTCACGCCCGTGACACGCCCGTGTCACGCCCGTGACACGGCCGTGTCACGCCCGTGATACCTGCTCCAAAAATTCAGACTGGGCTTAAAACATCACCCGTCCCTCTTTTGAGTTTCGGGGTATTACAGTGCGGACTTGGTTCTTCCTGCCTCATATATCTCCTTGGTCATCGGGATTTCCCTACCTTCAGAGATCAGGCAGACTGGACATTTTCTCCGCAGTATCTTCTTTGCGAGATTTTCCCTACTCGAAGCGGACAGCAATTTACCTGGCCGAGGGGTCTCAGTTTCCCCTACCCACTCGGGCATGTCCAAGTCAGTCTTGTCGTCAGGGGCAAGGCCAGCTGCTAGAAGTGCTTCTTCGACGGCAGGCTCTTTATGAAGCTCGGCGAGGGATTCGATTGTAAGATTCGCACCACTCGTTACGACCATACTGTGAAGAATTCCCTCCATCCCCTGCAAATAACCAGCGTTAAAAGGGAGATCAAGTTCCAGAGAGTCTTCGTCCGCGATAAGAAATTTCTCTAGCATGGCCATCGTGGTTACCTATGACGGCTGTTCGATCTCCTTTTGCGAGTCCATAGATATCTCGCCCTCCTCAGAAATGGTGGTTAGCGGGGCCGTAACGAATTTTAGAATGGATGACTTCTTATTCTCTTTTCCCTTTTGGCGAAGCTTCCTTTCTACCCGCTCCTAGGCAGTCGGCTCGGATCGGCGCTTTCGTTTCTCCGGAGAAGACCCGCTGATCCCCAACTCGATTTTTAGTTTATCCGCCGCGGTCAAAGGCGGCTTCATGTATTTCTCCCGGATATCAGTAAGCATGTCGGCTGAAGAAAGTAATTCGCCGTCATGATTGTGTGGGTTGTTGCTTGTGATGTCGACATCAGGGGTAATGGCGGTCTTAGGGGTGGCAGGTAGGTCGCTTTTTGTCCCGCCTATACCGCTCGCCTCGCCCGAGTGTTCGACTAGAATAATCAATGATGTTGAAGCTATGGCAGTTTTCTCAATCAATTTGTCGGGAGGGATGGCAACTTTGACCGCATTTTCCCCAACGAGTGGCTTCACATTTGAACCAGATCTCCTGTACATATCTCCCAAATAGCTTTTCATCGGCATAGCGAGCAACAAAGTGTTAACCATAGTCCAAGTATGTTGTCTCCCAGAGAATATCTGGATCTCTCTCCTCCCAGCGTTATTTATAGCTTCGGGGCACATTAAAGGCTATACCGGTCTGGCGGATAAAGCTAACATTTCCAAAATTCTCCAACATTCGGAAATGTGTGGGGATAATGTTTACCCGGAAGATCGCTATTCTGACTCTCCCTTAAGATGAGTCAAGGATCCCTTTCTCGATCGTATAACCGCGAGACCATGGCAATCAGCAAGCCATTTTTCCGTCTGAGAGTCGCCGGTCTTTTTATTTAAGACCGCGTAGCCGCGCGGTTAAAAGCTTGCCTTCTTTCTTCTCATATTATGCATCCAGTCACCACTGCCCGCTCTCCTGTACCCCGAGATGCCGGTGATTCTAGCACCTGCCCGATTGGGCAGGGCCCCGAGCCTATAAATAGGCATGAACAGTACTCTCTAGGCATCTCGAATCGAATCCTCAAGCTCGCTGTCTGTGTTAGCGGTCTCGAATCCTTTGCAGAGCGCGTTACTGTCTGATCGGGTGCTCCTTGGTAACTGCTATAATCGCTTCATTTATCACAACCGAAAATCCCATTGCAGGAGTGGTTTTTTGATCTGAGATAGAGCAATAGATTCTTTAAATCAAGCCATTCTTGTAGTTGGACTAGTCTAAGGATCATAGGCTGGAATTGGAGGTACTTCAGGGCTGTTGGCCTTGCCAGGAGATGGAGGAGGAGAGAATGTTGGCTTGGGGGAAAACTGCTGAGCACTATATGAACTTTTAGAGGAGGGCTGATGTCTGTGTTGGTGCTGACTGCCTCTAGAAGATTGAGAAGATCTTCCTTTTCTCTGATAGGTTTTGGTGCTACTGGAAATTTTTTACTGACCGCTGCTGGCAGATCCTGCACCTGGAGGAGGAGGAGGTGGGGGATCTCTCCTGTGAAACCTTGGAGGAGGAGGAGGGTTCTTCTTAGATTTCTTCTTGGATTTCATCTCATTCTTTGACATTCTCATCCACTGGGGCATATTAGGATAAGGCTCAATGTTGAGCCTAATATAATATGGAGTATCATTATGTGGATTGGGAGTAGAGATAGGAGCTTTCTTTCTTAGTTTCCTCTTCTTGGTTTTGGGGGAATCATCACTGTAGATTTCTTCACTACTTTCACTATCAAAGTTGTACAAAGAATCAATTGATTTTATATACTCGAGAGTTACCTTGGGAGGAGGAGAAAGAGCCTTGGGAGCTGGGATAGGAGTAGGAGCATAGACTAGAGGGAGGGGGTCAGTCATATACTCAGACTCTGATTCAATAGGCTCTTCAACTGCCTCTTTAGTATCAGCTACTGAAGCATTCTCAGAAATCATAGCTTCAGTCTTAGAGCTTTCTTAAAAACTAGCTCTTATTGTGGCTATCACCTCTGAGGAAGCAGGTGGAGTATAGCACACAATTGCTTTTATTGATAAATCAACAATTGGCAAAATATTAAAGAAATATAAATCAAAATCAGAAAGAATGCTATCAAGATCTACTGATGGATGTATGACACAATATACACCAGTCAGAACTTCTTGCATAGCCTCAACCATCTCACAATCAACTGTTGTTGCTGCTACTGCTGCTTCTGCTGCAGCTGCTGGAGTTACTGCTGCTGTAGGGACTTCTTCTACAACTGTTGGAACTACTTTTGATACAGGAGCTTCTTTATAGAACATCTCCCCCTGCACGGCTTCATAAGTTTCTGAGGCAATGCCTTAGATTGAAGATGGGATGGGGGAAGAGGAGGCAAGAAAGTTAGTGAGAGTGGTTATGGAGGTGACTAGGGGGGAAATCTCATCAGCAATGAGCTTCTTGAGGATAGGAGTGAGATAAGATATTAGGGTATGGAAGAATGCATTGATTGGGGTTGGAGGGGGAATGACAGATGGTGGTATGAGTTGTTAGATAAGATCTTTAATAGGGGTATCTATGTTGTTAGGAGGAGACAGAGATTGGGAATATGAGGGATTTTCTGGTGAGGCTCTGTTATCTGGAGAATGGGTAGGAGATGACTCATTGAGGAGGTCAAATGTAGGGATGGATAACAGAGAGGATGGGGAAATGTTGGCCAAATGTTGTGGTAGTGACGAGTTAGGAGGTGTGGGGTTATGAATAGGAGAGGCTAGAGGAGGTTGTGAGGAAACAGTTGGAGAGGCAAGGGGCAGAGTTTCTTCAGCCAAGGAGGGAGTGGTTATTACCACCCTTGTGTTCTCTGAAGCACCCGCTGATGGCATCTCCTTGGAGGGCTTAGAGATGGTCCTCTCCAATCTGCCAAAGAGGGCAGATGTGAGCCTCTTTGAAGCATTGATGGACATGGTCTGGGAGACATGGAGTTCATAAGCTTTTACCTTCAGAAACAGGCCTAAGACCCGTGCATAACATACCTCTTTCTTATTATTTATCTTCCTTATGAGATCAAACAGAGTCTGACCACAATTGATTTTCTTTTTGTTCACTAGATCAGCCATCACAAGAAACTGCTGCCTGGAGATTTAGTCATGGGCCATGTGCTTCACAAACAACACTTTCCCTACTACATCTGCAAGGAACTTGTATGTGGGAGACAAGTTCTTTTTTAGCAATTTATTAGGATTTCTCCCTGAGTGACCCATAACAACTAGCATGTTTGAAAACACTTCATCATCCAAATCTTTTTAATCTTCTCCATTATCGAAACAAAAAATTTCAGAAATAATAGAGGGGGAGAGAGTGACCTTTGTCCCACTGATGAGTCCAGACAACTCTTCTTCTTAGGATGTTAATAAAAATACCAATTCCCTAATTTCAGTTGGATGCAATTTTATTCTGCTTGTCATGAACTGCTTCCATTTCTGTTCCTTAAATAATTGCAGAATGTCCAGGAAAATCTGATTGGATTGTAGGAACGAATTGAAGTCAATGTCGAAACCCGTATCGAACTTCATGCTGGCTGATCCACTTGAGGCCATTATTGAAGCTTAGGTTGAATGAGAATGAAAGCATCTACAAAAGAAAATAAGCGATCAAGTATAGGAGGGGAATTCTGAAAGCGCGAGATTGAGGTCGAAAAAGAAAGCCTATAAAAGGTTTTCAGAATATGAATCGACAATATCAGCCCAGCGAAATAAAGAAATTCTTCGATCTCAGTTCGATGAAAAATTTATAAAGGGATGTATTCGTCGATCTCAGAATGAAGAAGGGACAATTTTCTTCATTTTCAGAAAATTTCCAGAAACAGTTTTCGTCGCTCTCGGTCGACGAAATTGCTTCATGAAGAGATTTCATCGATCTCAGGTGAACAAAAAATCTCAAGAACAGTTATCAGTTCGTCAATCTCAGGTTGACGAACAGAGATAATTCTATGACCACAGACAGAGCATTAGATTAAATCCTGACCATTTATCATACCAAGCTGATTGATAAAGAACAGATGCTTGGATGAGTCCAATGGCTTAGTGAATATATCTGCTCTTTGCAAATCAATAGAGATAAATTCAAGTTTAATCTTTTTTTTGTCAACACAATCTCTAATGAAATGATGTCTAATCTCTATATGCTTTGTTCTAGAATGCAATATTTGATTTTGTGAAATTGAAATAACACTTGTATTATCACATAGAATAGTTGAATTATTTAAGTTGATACCATAATCCAGTAGTTGGTTTTGTATCCATAAAATCTGTGAACAGCAACTGCCTACAACCATATATTCTGCTTCAATAGTGGATGTTGAAACATATGTTTACTTTCTACAGAACCAAGATACAAGTCTGTCACTAAAGAACTGACAAGTTCTAGAGGTGCTTTTCCTGTGTACTCTGCATCCAGCATAATCAGCATCAAAAAATCCAGTTAACACAAATGTTGATTCTGTTGGATACCAGAGGCCTAGATCTGGACAACCTTTTATATATCTCAAAATCCTTTTTAAGAAAATAAGGTGAGATTATTTAGGGTTCACCAAGAACCTAGCACAAAAACATGTGGCAAACATAATATCTGGTCTGCTTGCTGTTAAATACAATACGGATCAAACAATGGCCTTATACCTGGTCTGATCAACTGGTTTTCCAGATTCATCAGCATCTACAATAGTATTGGCAGCCATGGGAGTTTTCATGGCAGAGGCATCATTCATCCCAAACTTCTTAATGAGCTCTTTAGCATATTTAGATTTTAAGATGAAAATCCCTTCAGGGACTTGTTTCACTTGGAGACCAAGGAAATATGATAACTCACTCAAGCTACTCATCTCAAACCTTGAGTGCATTAAATCAGAAAATATCTTGCACAGTTTGGGATCAGTAGAACAAAAAATTATGTCATCTACATATATTTGTACTATGAGAATTTTATCATGATGCAACTTTGTAAAAAGAGTTCTATCTACCATGCCTCTAGAAAACCCATGCTCTAAAATGAAGGTTGGCTAAGGTCTCATACCAAGCTCTTGGAGCTTGCTTTAAACCATAGATAGCCTTATGCAATTTAAAAACATAAGAGGGATGAGATGGAGAGATAAAACTTGGAGGTTGTTAAACATACACCTCTTCTTTGAGTTCTTTATTTAGGAATACACTTTTCACATCCATCTGGAAGACTTTAAACCTTTTGAATGCTGCATATGCTAAGAAAATCCTTATAGCTTCTAGTCTGGAAACTAGAGCAAAGGTTTGATCATAATCAATCCCTTCCTCTTGCCTGTATCCTTGAGCAACAAGCTTTGAATTTGACATTTGATGAATCTAATATATTTTACAAGGAGAGAGACATCTCGACCAACAATAATCTGCAAGTACCAAATTTGTATAAGAGCTTTGATGATCTAAACCTTACATCAAAGGTTGAATCACATCCCTCTACATAAGTTATATCAGAAGCTGAAAGTTAAGAAGAGACTGTGGAAGCAGTGCAATTACCTAATCCTCTTTAGAGAGGAATTCTTCATCATCTAATTCTTTTGAATCTTATCTGCTGCTTCCAACATCTATTTCAATAACGCAAACTTCTCTTGCCTTCTTCTCTACAGCATCATCTTCACTGGAGTTGGAGGAGGATATTTCATCTTCAGTATCACTCCAAGTTTTAGCTACAAAGCCCTTCTCCTTCTTTTTGTACTTGTTGGAGGAGGCCTTGATGTG
This sequence comes from Platanthera zijinensis, assembly GCA_039513925.1. NCBI lineage: Eukaryota > Viridiplantae > Streptophyta > Magnoliopsida > Asparagales > Orchidaceae > Platanthera > Platanthera zijinensis. Next base: position 167,237,249 of record CM077080.1, read on the forward strand.
CTGATGTCTTCTTGAATCCTTCTCTTGCCTTCTGTCCTTCTTTTGGACTTCTGGACATTCTGAGATGAAGTGTACAGGTTTCCTGCACCCAAAACTGACAACCACTTTAAAAGGGATCTTGTCATACCTGGGTTTATCTTCATTCCTTGAAGGCTTCCTCCTGAAGTCCTTCATTGCCATTTTATTGAATCTCTTAGCAAAGAGACTTATAAGATCTTCATTGGCTGGCAAGCTGGGAGATTCTTCTGCAGCTTTGAATGCTAAATTCTATTCCTTCCTGGTAGGTGTTGAATCCTTTGGTTCAATTGCAGCTTCTCTTGACTTGATCAATTGCTCATAAGATATGAGCATTCAAAGCAGAGATTCTGTTGAAATTTCAGCCATGCTTCTAGCTTTTCTGATGGGACAGATTCTGGTGTCCAATGTGATAGGGAAGCACATGAGTTTCTTGTCATTTACCTCGATCAGAGAAATTTCCTTGTCCAATATTCTGAGCTCACTGATGATGGAGCTCAGCCTATTGTACATTCCTTCCACAGATTCTGTTTCATCTTTCCTAAAATTCTCATATTGAGATATGAGGTTGGATCTACTATCCTTCCTCTCATACGCAGAGACTTCTACCATTTGGTTGAGGGAATCCCAAATGGCTTTGGCAGATGTACATTCAGCAACTTTCTGAAATATATCATCTGACATAGTTTGGGCCAGTATATTCATAGCTATGGCATCAACAATCTTGGCTTTCTTATGTGCATCAGTTTGATCTAGAGGAGGCATTGCACTTAGATTTACTTGAGTTGAAGTAGAGGCCACTGGAGCTGGTGGTCCTGTCAAGATGGAATTAAAGATGTCCTCATCAATAGAGTTTATATAAAGCTTGATTCTTTCCTTCCAGATCCCAAACTTTTGCAAGTTGCAAACTGGAGGTCCGGTGCTGGCATAATCCTTTTTTTTGTCATGATATCAGAAAATAAAATCTAATTAAAGAAACTAATAAGACTTATTTAGAGTTTATCCTGTGGATCTTGGTTAATCCAGGTGTAAGCTTGTATGATATGATTAACCTCCCTCTGATACCAATTGAAAGAAATGGATAGAGATAACCTCTAATGCCAATTGAAAGATAGGGTAAACTCTGATAAAATCTAGAGGGGGGGTGAATAGAGTTATTAAAATATTTTTTATTTTTTGCGGAATTAAAAAGTTTTTAGTAAAATATATTACTATGATATAGGTGTATGAGTGTATAAGTGCAGAAAATGAACTAGAGAGAAGATAACTAAGCTACTCAGAAAAATATATCACAGCACAAGCACACAGGAAAATCATAGCCACACAGACAACACAAGAAATTTATAGTGGTTCCCCAAACTTGGGTACATCCACTCTTCTACCGCCCTAGGTAGGAATCCACTACAGGTTTTGATCAGGTGACTGCCACCAATGTGCTTTTGATCAGGTGCTCAAAAACCAACCCAAGTCTTTTGGAAGGAGACTTGCAACCAGAATAATTTTTAAGGGAATTAAAACCCTATATAGAGGTGGGGAAGAGAGGTTGATTTGTACTACTCTTTTCTCAATCAAATGAGAGAAGTCTTGAGAATTCTTCAGATATTTTCAAAGCTCCCCCTGAGATTAACAGTTGTTCAGGAAGGGAAACTTTGCTAGGGTGAAGGTCTTTTCCTATAAGATAACCTCTCCAGGGATCCTTTGACTGATTGAATATTCTTGTCACTTGAGATCCTGGAAACAAAGAAGGAGGGGAAGAAAGACTCTTGATTGTGATTGATGTTCTTTCTTCTTATTCTTCTTTAGAGAGCAGTTATTTTCAGTTTTCATCGACCAGAGAACATCTTTCGTCGACCTTAGATCAGAGATCGTCGACCTCAGAACTATTCGTCAACCTGAGCTCTACGAAAAACTGCACTGCATAAATTGACGGATTCTTGTCACATGAGATCGTCGACCTCATAACTGTTCGTCGACCTGAGAATCTGAAATTAGTCGACCTCAGAACTTGATCAAACTGAAGGTATTGAGATAATAACACATCTGGCATTGAGTCGTTGAGAGCGTTGAGTGAAACAAACACTTCACAGACCACAGAATTTTTCTTCTATGACCAAATCGTCGACCTCAGAACTCTTCTCTTTCACATAGAGTTCGTCGACCTGAGAACAGACTTAGAGAATTTTCTGTTAGGTCTGATTTTGAGTTGTCTTCAGGCATGTCCTTGAAGTTCCATCAGTAGGACTAAACTAAGACTAGAAAGACATAAAACTTGACCCTTCTATACAATATGGGTCACACCCTAAGAAGAGAACCTAGCCAAAATCAACTAGGGGTTCCAACAAATGAGACCCTCGAAGAGAGAATGAAGAGGAAGGCATTGAGGATACGGGACGGAAACCACAATGAATCCGTAAAGACCGGGGCGGCTAGCGTGTAGTATAAGCCGCGTGAGAAAGAGGTATATGACAGTCCACAGACTCCATCCTCCAAACCGAACGAGCCGGAAGACACGCCTGCGGCCAGCGAGATAGTGAGCGACATCCTCAAGCAGATACAGACGCTAGAGAGGCAAGACGGGTTGTTGAAGGCATCGTCGGTCTCACAAGAGGTCGATCTCCCCGACGTTCAAGTTATTGGGGGAAAGCCCGGCGAGCCGGCAACTGCGGTTTCTAAAGGAACCGAAAAACAAAAAATTAGGGAAAAGATGGAAGAGATGAAGAAACTAATCGCTGGGAAGCAGTATGCTTCCCCATTTTCTCTCATGCAAGGTAAACCTGGAGAAGTTAAGCGCATTATAAAATTCTATAAGTTGCGGTCATGGAAGAAAAGAACGGACACAATTTTCAATCCGCTGGCGAGCTTCTTCCTGACTACGGCTCAACATAAAAGCAAATCAAGAGAAACCTCCCGGCTATGGAGAGAAAAGCTAAAGCGGATAGACTCCGAGCAACTTAGGCGGACAGTGTTAAGATTTGATACCCCGATCACCAAGACAGGCAGTCTCGTCCTACCGAGATTCTTAAGAGAAGTCACCATTATTCGATCTAGTCTGACCGCTCGTCTATTTGTTGTAGGTGTGGCGGAGAAGGCGATGGAACCAGGCCACCTGACAACCTTCCTGCCTCCACTGAACACGCCTCTGCTAAGTATTCAGGATGAGAGGTTGGCTGAATTATACAAGGAAGTCGCCGGCATGCATGCAAGGGTGTCGGAACACGGCGAAGCCCTTCGAGTTAAAGAAGAAGAGTGGCGGTCTGCGCTTGAGGCCGCTGAGAAGAGGACTCAAGAGGTTTTGGCCACCTTGGAGCAAGAGAGCAAACCGACGGTCTACGACGGAGGCTGCTGAGAGGAGAATTCAAAAGGTGTTGGACACCATTGAGTAAGAGAGAGAAGACGCCGGTCTGCTATGGAGACCACCGAGAAAAGGATTCACGAGGTTCTTACCTCCCTAGAGAAGGAAAGAGCTAAACGACAGTCTGCAATGGAGGCTGCTGAGAAGAAGATGCAGGAGGTTTTGGCTTCCTTGGAGCAAGAGAGAGAAGAAAAGTTGGATCTGCAAGCTTTAGTGTTGATGGCCAGGCGAGTTGAGAGAGAAAGAGAGGGTGGTATTCGACTTGACATGGTAGAGGACAGGGAGCCGCCAGTGGACACTAGCAATGATCAGCGGCCTGCTGAGACATCTTCTGAAAGTCAGCGGCCGCTTAGTCACCCGACTTCTGGGGAGACTTCAAGTATTCCTGCGGCCGGTACGGCTGGGAAGGTTGCTGTTGTTGGCGACCTGGAGGGTTGCGTTCTACCGGTGGTTCAATTCTCCCACGTGGAGCGCAATACCTCGCGAGTTCACCGAACTCTGCATTCCATCCACAATCTTATCAGTCAGGTCTATGTTCAGCTGGTACAGGCCAGTGACCAAGTCGCGCGGGTTGGGAGAGAAGCACGAGTCGGCGGTGACAAAATAGCCTAAAAACTTTAACCGGCTCTGTAATAATTGTAAACTGTGGATTTCGGATGACTTGACTGTTGTGAACAATTGTTGAATATTTGTTGAATATTTGTTTTATGTAACTGCGAATTGCTTACGGCTTCATGTGTCTTAACAAACTTAATCATCATATTGCTCTGCCTCGGAAATTTTCTAAGTGCAGGAACTTGACCGTGCGAATTGCCGAACATGACTGTGGTTTGAATATATAGTTCTCTATAATTTGCAGGTTGAGGCCGCACGGCTTGACATTTAACCGCGATTTGACGTTGATCACTATAGCTTCACAGAAATCCTATAAATAAAGGTGATTCCGGAGACTTCTGCACAAAAAATCAAGATGCGGGCTAAGGCAAAGTCGACGTGGTCTGAAAAGGCGACAGCGGTCAGTACTGATGCGGCTTCCGTCTTCCACGCTGCGAACCACAAATAATGTCAGCTTAGCCAAGCCGAGCTGGAAAATTTTGTGGAAAAGTACATGCAGGGGAGCCCAATGATCGCGCGGCTTCCCCTTCCGCACGAGCAAATTAACACTTCTGCTGCAAACCAGATCGCCATCCCCATAGACAACTTCGACTGCTGCTTCCTCTTCCCCGTATTGATGGAAGCCGTAGCGGTCTTTGATCATTATGGCGTCATTCCCGGACAACTGCCGCCGAATTCCTTCGCCGCCATCTTCAGTTTCATCTCTTACCTGAGGTCGGAAAGAGTGCGCTTTTCTACGAGGTTGTTCTGGGAGTTCTTCTCTGTCCGGTCTATTCTGGACTCCGGGACTAAAATTTTTCGCAGACATCTGTACTTCGGCTGTAGGGGCTGAAGGTCGTTAATTTGGCGAACAAAATCCCGAGTTGGTCAGAGAGATATGTGATCTTTGAAGGAAATCTGGGGCTCCTGCCCGTCAAACCGCAAGTCTGCGATGAAGCCATCTTTGGCAGTAGCGGGCTGGAAGGCACGGAGAAGGGAATACACGACTTGTTCAAGGGCAAGCGGCTTGATATGAATCACTACATCCCGCTGCTGCCATCCTTGGAAGACATTCAAGCGGAAGACAGTAAGTACCAACTCAAGCGAACTGATCTTTTATTCGCACGGCTTATGAACTGACTTCATTCTTTGGTTGCGCATCTGTAGTGGCAGTCCCACTGAACAAACCATTGACTCCTGGTGGTTTGACCCTTACTCAGAGGGAGAAGAGGGCCAAAAGGGTTAACCCGACGGGGGTTGAAGAGGAGGAGGAGGAAGAGTCGGCTTCCTCCAGCGACTTCATACTGCAAGGAATGGGCGGCAGCCTTAAGAATCTCCACGGCAATCCGACCATGCTGTGGAATATGGACGGCGACTCTGTGCATGTTTCAACTACCCTACCTCACTAGGGGGAGAAGATAAGCTGCCACACCTCTACGGCCGGCACAGCCTTGTATTGTAAGCACAATCCGAAGGCGCTCAAGAAGATACCTGAAGAAGACTTCTCGCGGTTTACCGCGCAGTTTAGCACGAGAAGCTTCGTGGCTAACCACCACATGGGCTTGGCCCATAAGCAGCTAGTGAAGAATCAAGGCAACCTGCAACGGCAACTCGCCGAGAAGGAAGAGACGATTGTGCGGCTAAAGGAGCAGAGTGCGGTAAGGATATTACCTGGTTCTTGCAGCTTTATTTATCAAGCCGCACGGGCTGACCCTTTTTTTAACTTTGTAGAAAATGCACAATCCGGCCAACCCGGCCTTCCAGAATGTCGTATTCCCGGAACTTGTCCAAGGGATCGACAGAGCGCTTAACCGCCTCTGAGATCTTGGCGGCTTCGCCCTAGGATTCACCGACTACACCTGCGCCGTCCTATTTCCATCATTGAAGAAAAAGGTGTCCGCTGTTTACAGGGCAATCAAAGGCAAGGAGAAGTTCGATGGAGGGGGCGAGGACATGGATGAAGAGGAGGAGGATAGCCAAGGAAGCCGGACTGAGAGTGCTTCTTCAGAAGCCGGCGGTCAAGCTTCCGGGACCGCGCGGGTTGGACCATCCAGCGAGTCTGAGACCAAGAAGATTGGCAGTTTGCGTACGTCTTCATCCGACAGTGGCGGTTACTCGCCATCAGAGGTCGATGTCGACGGTGAAACAGACTCTTGTATTCCTGTGGATAAAAAGCTCAAGCCAGATAGTTAGGGCAGATCTTACTTGTAGTAATTTTTATCTTTTGAGAATCGGCGGTATGATTTTTTAAACCGCGCGGTTTGAATTATTTTATTACTTGAAAAATGAAATGACACCATTTTAACTTTAATGAAAATATATCATATTGCAGTTTTACACACTTGTTCGCGCGGCTTAACTTTTCTCACTTATTACGGACTTAAGAAAGTTGATTGATGAATTCACCGAATTAGACTTAGCAATAAGTACCTTTGTTCCGGTTATTCTATTTTTTCAAATAGAATACCAGCCGCTATATTAGTCGTCTGCGAGTTTATAACAACCGATCATACTCGAATATTTATGTAGCCATAAGCCGGGCGGTCATAAAAGTATTCGCCAATAAGGTGAAGTAGTTCTACGGTTGCCGGGTATCAAGGCATATTGAATATGAAGCCTCACGATTAATACAATTGACTGCTGATAGGACATAGTTTAATTAGAGATTAAGAATATACACACTGATTGTTAAGCCGGCCAGCTAAATAAATAAACCGTTGACAAAGCTTTAATAATCAAATTGATGGTGGCAGCTTATACATTAATATAGACCACGATTTCAATATGAAAAATACTCAAGGGTATAGATAAACAGCCTGAGGCTTCTCAAAGTAGCGAGTTGCAAGTTGTTTAAATTGAATACCATAAGCCGGCGGACTCAGGCCTGGAATTGATTAATAATAAATCGGCAGAGAGGCCTCCATAAGCAGAATAGAATAAACCAGAAAACATAACCGCGTGGTCTTAGGACTTTGTAATGTAATTCAGCTAGAGCAGGTTGTAAAACCGTAAGATGGCAGACAAACTCACGCTGACCTAAAAAAACAGGAGGAGCTATAGACTTATGTGTCGATGTGGGCAGGTGCATGTAGCATTGCTTTCCGCATAAAGATGACATAAGCAGGGCTAAAGTTTGAAATCCGCGACCAATGTCAAGCGAGATAAGTACATATCATCTATGTCTATAGTCGAGCGGGATACGTACGCAATATCTGCGACTGATGTCGAGCGAGATAAGTATGGAATATCTGCGACTATAGTCGAATAAGACAAGTATGTAATATCTGCGACTGATGTAAAGTTAAATTGCCACCACACATCTGCGACTAGTGTCAAGCGGGATGTGGAGGGCTCAAGAACTTCGCACGATATTCAAATATTACCTTAATCAAAAGGCATTTTGCATCCATGCGAAAGAATGTTTGCATCAAAAGCAATAGCTAGGATATAATTCAAATGGCATATGAATGCATGTATGGACTAAAGGATGTAACAAAAGGATATATATTTGGAACTTGATCCAGATGGAATATAAATGCTCTATTATTCCAATCTTAAGCACCTTTATTATTAAGAAAACCAAGTCTTTGCTTGGACCACTAACTTTGCTAGAAAAGGTTACGCTAAAGGGTCACTACATGACATAATCTTGCAATTTCCCGGCCTTCGCAAATTCACCAGCAAGTTTCTGAAGATGAGAGTGAGATCTATCCTAGAGATTAGAACAAACACACAGCAAGAATAATAAAGAAAAGAAAAAAAAGGCAAACCAGATGACACAAGAATTTTATAGTGGTTCCCCTAAACTTGGGTAGTCCACTCTTCTACCACCCTAGTTAGGAATCCACTGCAAGAAGAGTTGATCAGGTGTCCTGGGCACCAATAAGCTTTTTATAAGGTGCTCAAAAACAAAAATAGATTTTTTTGATCAGGTGTCTTGCCACCACTGAGTTTTGACAAGGTATCAGAACTAAACAGAACTTTTGAAGGGAGTTCAAGAACCCTTTGTACAGTGGGGAAGGGAGAGTTGATGTTGTCTTCTCTGTTCAACAATCAAAGAGAAGCACAAGTGGATTTTAATGATTTTTTCAAAGCTCCCCTTGAGATTAGTAGTAGGTTTAGGAGAGGAAGCTTTGCAAAGGGTGATAGGTCTTCAATGAATGACTGCTCCAGCAAATGATGATATCAGCAAAGGATAAAATGTGAGTTGTCTTGGAGTGTGAATGATGAAGCATTGATTATGTTGATCTTCCAGTAAGCCTTCAGACTAATTTAGAGTAGTTGTTTCTTCAGGCTTCCTGGAACAGTAGATCTGAGAAGAGCACTGGCTGTACAGGTGATGTTGAGTTCTTCCTGGAACTCTCATTCCTGTATCTCTTTCTATTTTCTTTTCTTCTCTTCCCTGTTCTGTTTTCACTACTTTCTACTCTCTTTTTTTGTTCCTCTATATCTCTGTGTATATATTCTATAGGAGGCCAACGGTCATTTGAATTCTTGCATTTATTACTGTTGGCTCTTAGTTACTCCAATGGCTATAATCTCCATAACTGCATTCTTGTAACTGTCCTGTAATAAAGCTGTGTTGGAATATGAACGGCTCACTTTGAAAGGACCAAGGTTATCCTGGAAATCTACCTAGGAACTTGCGTTCAATGTGATGGAAAAAATCGTCGATCTCAACAAGATGATCGTCGATCTGAGCTCAACTATCGTCGATCTGAGCTCAGAGATATTGGAGCTGGTCTGGGACAGAAAACGTCGATCTGAGCTCGGAGATCGTCGAATGGAGTTTGACGCCTCGTGGACTTGAGCTCAGAGATCGTCGATCTCAGCTCGACGCCTGAACTCATCTCGTCGATCTGAGCTCGACGCTAAGGTTGAATTCTAAATTCTTCTCTTGACTGTTTTCTCTTAGCTGAATTCTTTAATTTTTGAGAGCCTCTGAATTAGCACATCCTATGACCCTTAGCTATATATTGATGGGTCAATCTAATAGTTCTAAAGACATAGTGATCATGACCCAAATCCAAACTAGGGTGTTCTAACAGAAGAGCCATACAATCTTCTGTTAGATGGCCTATATCTTTATGATACTTGCAGAAAAGTTCTTCATGCAGGTATTTGATCTTAGATTTCTTGCGTCAAGGCTTTTTGAACTCCAGCATTTTTTGAAGAACATCCAGGAGATCTTCCATAGAGATTTTAAACTTGATATACTTATCTGAACATTTTTCATGTTTTAGAATTTTAGGATCGACGGATATAATAGGATGTGTCTCTGCAAACCTAAATATATCATCCAGCTGAAGAGGTACTGCAGGTATATTTTGAGGGTGAGGACGAGACTCGTAACTTCTGAATTGTGAAATAGCCTGCGGAAAACTGAGCTGTTGATCACCAGAAATTTCCTGGGACTCCTTAGCCTTCTGATTCAAAAGCAAGATGTAACCTTTATTTGCTTATTCCCCCATTAAGAACTTATTAACAATATCGATGAGATCTCCATAAGTCTTTGGATCTTTCGTAGTGATCTCGAACTTTAGGGACCTTCTCGAAGTCCGTTCACGAAAGCACATCGATAATAATCCTAATGAGCATTAACAATATCCAGAATTTCCATTTGGAAAAGATCGACAAAGTCTGGATTAGACTCATCATCCCTCTGCTTGATTTAGAAGAGAGCTCCTATGTCTCTTTTCCGCTTCTTGTAGGTACCAAACTTTGAGAGAAATTTTCTTCGCAGATCTTTGAAGCTAGTGACAGATCGAGGCGGTAAACTATAGAACCACTCTCTTGCATTATCACCAAAAGATATAATAAAAAGTTTGCACTTGATGCCGTTTGAAACTTTCCTTAGTGAAACAGCTGATTAAAAAGCTTGTAGATTAGAAACTAGGTCATCAAATCCAGAATATTCGGGTAGACGAGGCACTCTGAAATCATTAGCGACAACCTCACAACGAATTTGGTTAATGAATGGAGAAGGGACGTCATCTTCTCTAGGCGGAGGCTCTTGATTCCTATGATCTTGGTTGTGATGAAATGTCATGTTGTTTTGGGAATTTCAAAAGAAGGGTTGAAAGTTTCTTGTACTATAGATTGCAACATGCACTCAACTTGATTGGCAGATAAGTCACTATTACTGTCAAGCATTCAATTATTTTGATAAGAAACCTCTTGCATCTTCGAGGGATCCGTAACCGCTGATAAAAAATTGGAGTCACTTTGTTCCTTTGTAAAATCCATTTCAAACAGAAGAAAAAACAGCCAATTAGGACTTTGAAAACCGCCGAACAACTGCGGCTTGAACAGATGACTTGTTGATAGGAGAGGCCGATGAGGAGACCGGCAAGAAAGCTTGCGGGCTGGTGCGGGACTAAAAGAAATAACCGAGCCTGCGCGGCTTAGCTGGCTAGCCGCTGAGATCTTGCAGTTGGAGCGGTTTGACGCTCTTAGTCCGCTGATTTTATCGACTACTCGAGATCTGAAGACCGCGTGTTAACTGTTGATGCATGAAATGCGAAAGGGAATCGAGCACCACCACCTAACGGTTCGAGCACTGGGGAAAGGAGGAGAAAAGGAAGAGGGACTGCCGAGTAGTCGGTTACTAGCGATTAGAGTAAAAACCAGAGCAAGTCGAATGAAGCAGAGACACTACACTTCGCCCGCCGTGGACTGAATGCCTCTCCTGCGACGGGCTTTCCTTTTATTAAATATGAAGCGGTTACACTTAGGGGGCAGAAAAAAAGTAAAAAAGAGAAGCCGACCGGATAACAAGCCGTAAGGCACTAGGATCGAGACCGAAGCTCTTAACAAGCGAGCTCCTAGACTCGAGTCAGCGTGCTTTGGGTGTGCTTCCACCCCCTATTTATAGGTTTGGGGGCCTACCCAAGCGGGCATGGCTAAAAATACTGGCTGCCCGGGGTACAGGAGAACCGGGCTGGGGTGACAGGAAGCAAGTAAAAAGAGAAGAAGGGGAAGGCCGCATGGCCTGGCGGTCTTCCCTGACGAGCTGTGAGGCTCGACTTCTGGACGGGCTGCCTTGGGCTCCCTCTGGCAGAAACCTTGAAGCGAGGCCGCCCGGATTTGGCGAGAACGGACCGGCATTCTAAGAGTGGCAGTTAGGAGACCATGCCGCCCGGTTTGAAAAGTCCATGTGAACTAGTCGCGGATTCTGGGTTAACAACAAGCATATTGAATTCTAGATTAAATAGCAAATTAGGCATGGGTGCTTCATCAAGTCAGCCTCCTATTCTTAAGAAAAATATTTTATCAACCCCCATAAAATTCATCTCTGCTAAAGAAAAAGGAAAAGATGTTTTACAACTTACAGATAAAAATACTGAAATCTTACCAAAAAATAAATCAAAGAAACATAAAAAATCTCATAAAAATAATGTTCAAAAAAATCGTCAAACTCAGATCGAAAAAATCAGTATTATACATCGAACGGTGATCGAAAAAATATTTCGTCGAACAAAGATAGAGGATTGTGGAACATAGAACATGAGTATTATCATTCTGTTAACTGAGATCGACAAAATCAATACTTTTTGTCGAACTAAGATCGACGAACTCAACTAAATTCGTCGACCTCAAATTTTGAAAATAGAAATTTCTATTTCTATCAAACTAAAAATAAAAAACAAAAACTTGTAAATTCCTTTACCCAGTGGATAATTCCACCTAGAATATTTCACACCTTAGGATATAAAGACCAACCTGATTATTCTTACATTTCTAGTTATAAATTTGAGAAGAATGAAGGACTAAAGGTTATATGGGTCAAGAATACCTAATCTATTTTCTTGCAGGTGATGGACTATCCTACCACAGAGAACCAGTGGTACTTGGATAGTGGATGTTCAAAGCATATGACAGGCAGCAAGGGAAATCTAACAGACTACAAATCAAAGCTTGGACCAAAGGTGATCTTTGGAGACTCTAACTATGGCGAAACAAAAGGATATGGAAATGTTAAAGTTGGAGCTGTAACCGGGAAAGTATCCTATGTGAGTGGTCTCAAGCATAACCAGATATCCATAAGTCAGTTATGTGATGAAGTATCAAGTAACCTTTAACAAGTCTTTATGCATTATTTCTTCTAGTTCAAAGGAAATTATTTTAACAGGAACTAGAATAGGCAATATATATGTAGTAAATTTTAAGTCAGCTAGTTCAGAGATTTGCTTATTTAATCAGATTAGTAATACAAATGAATTATGACATAAAAGACTAGGACATGTAAAATTTAGAAATATTGCTAAACTATCTAGGGACAACCTTGTTAGAGGATTGCTTTCTGTCTCCTAAAAGAAGGAAAGTCTCTGCAGGGCTTGTAAGTTAGGCAAGCAAACTAAAAAAAGTTTTAAATCAATTAATAAGAGTGATTCACCCTGAATCTTGTATTTGCTTCACACGGATCTTTTTGGACCCATTGCTATACAAAGCCTTTGAGGGAAATCTTACGCTGTCGTTTTTGTAGATGACTTCTCTAGATTCACTTAGGTGTTCTTTCTGAGAAAAAATTCAGATAATTTTAAAGTTCTTACAGACTTTCTTATGAGCATAAAGATTGAGTACTCTACTCTAGTTTCATTGATCAGAAGTGATCATGGTACTGAGTTTGAATCTCTTCTTATGCAAGAATTCTATGAGAAAGAAGGTATCAGGCATTGCTTCTCTACACCTAGAACTCCTCAAAAAAATGAGGTAGCAGAAAGGAAAAATAGAACCCTTATTGAAGCTGCAGGTACATTGTTTGCAGATGCTTACTTGCCCCTATCCTTTTAGGCAGAGGATGTAAGCACAACAAATTATGTTCTGAATAGAATTTTAATACATAAACTTAAGGGTAAGACTTCATTTGAATTTCTTAAAGGGAAGCAACCTAAAATAGATTATATTAGAGTATTTGGTTGTAAATGTTACATTCCCAATAACAACAAGAAACATCTTAGTAAGTTTTAAGCCAAAACTACAGAGGGAACTTTTCTTGGATATTCCCAAGTCAGCAAGTCTTATAGGGTATTTAATAAATCAACCTTAAAAATGGTAGAATCTGTTCATATAACTTTTGATGAAGCTAATATGTATTACAAGGAAAAAGATTCTTCTACCTGATATACATTGCAGGTACCCCTTCTGTGTGAGAAATTGGATGACTTAAACCTCACTCAAGAGGTTACATTGCTTCCCTCTCCACAGGTTGATGAAGAGAGTGAAGAAGAAATTATTGGAGCAGTTGAACCAACAACAGCTAACATAATTCCACAAGAGAAATTAATTCTCCAAGTTGTTGATGAAACAACTTCTCTTACTGATCTTGTCACACTTAGAGATCATCATATATCTCAAGTGATTGGAGACATATAAGTTGGTGTGTAAACAAGTCATCAAATAAACCAAGATTTAATGAATGTTTGCTTCATATCTCAGATTGAACCTCAATCCATAAAAGATGCAGAGCAAGATCCCCACTGGATTATTCCAATACAAGAGGAGCTCAATCAATTTGAGAGATGCAGATTTTGGGATTTAGTTCTAAGAACCAAAGTCTGCCAATTCATTGGGACTAAATGGGTTTTCAAGAAAAAATTGGATGCACAAGGAGCTATTGTAAGGAACAAAGCAAGATTGGTAGCTCAGGGCTATTCTCAGGAGGAAGGAATTGATTATGATCAGACCTTTGCCCCTATTGCAAGGCTAGAAGCTATCAGTATATTTCTTGCCTATGCAGCATTAAAGAAATTCAAAGTCTACCAAATGGATGTCAAGAGTGCCTTTCTCAATGGTTAACTCAAAGAGGAAGTGTATGTAGAGCAACCACCAGATTTTATCTCCCCAACTCATCCCTCTTTTATTTTTAATTTGCATAAAGCTCTTTATGGTTTAAAGCAAGCTCCAAGAGCTTGATATGAAACCCTAGCTAGCTTTCTTTTAGAGTATAAGTTCACTAGGGGAATTATAGATAGAACTTTGTTTATCAGGCATCATAAAAATTAAATTTTGCTAGTACAAATATATGTAGATGACATCATTTTTGGCTCTACTGATTCCAAACTATGCAAAAGGTTTTCTGACTTGATTCATTCCAAGTTTTAAATGAGTAGCATGAGTGAGCTTTCCTACTTCTTTGGTTTTCAAGTGAAGCAATCCCCTAATGGCATTTTCTTCTCCCAATCTAAATATGCTAAGGAGCTAGTTAAGAAATTTGGGATGTCTGATGCCTCAGTTATGAAACACCCAAGGCTTCCAATGCGGTGATTGATTCTGATGAACAGGGCAAGCCAATTGATCAGAAAACATATAGGGCTATTGTTGGGTCCTTGTTGTATCTTACATCTAGTAGGCCATATATGATGTTTGTTACGTGTATTTGTGCTAAGTTCCAAGTGAACCCTAAGAATCTCACCTTATTTTCCTAAAAACAATTTTGAGATATATAAAGGGTTGTCCAAATCTAGGACTCTATATCCACTGAGTCAGAATTTGAATTAATTGGATTCTCAGATGCTGACTTTACTGGATGTAGAGTTGATAGGAAAAGCATATCAGGAACATGCCAGTTCCTTGGTGATAGGCTTGTGTTTTGGTTTTGTAAGAAACAGACATCTGTATCAACTTCAACTGCTGAAGCTGAATATATAATAGCTGGTAGTTGTTCACAAAATTTGTGGATTCAAAACCAACTCCTGGATTATGGTTTCAATCTAAATAATTCAACTATATTTTTTGATAGTACCAGTGCAATTTCCATTGCACAAAATATAGTGCATCATAGTAGGACAAAGCATATAGAAATAAGACATCATTTCATTAGAGATTGTGTGGACAAAAATAAAATTATTCTTGTCTCTATCTCTACTGATTTACAAAGAGCAGACAATTTCTCCAAAATCTTGGATGAAAAGAAACATTTATTCTTCTTGAATCAGCTAGGTATGATAATGGAGAAGTTTAATTTGATTTTTGTCTAAGGTCAAAGAGTTGATCACATTTCGTCGAACGGAGATCGACGATCTGTGAACTTTTCTTGAGAATTTTCGTTGACCTAAGATCGACGAAATCTCTTTGTGAAGTCATTCTCGTCGAACGGAGATCAATGATCTTGCTTAAGAAAATTTTTCATCGACTTGAAAACGACGAACTATTTTCCCCCTCTTAAAACTGAGATCGACGTTATTATTTCCTCATGGAATTTTTTCGTCGACCTGAGTTCCAAGCTTTTCTTTTTCACAGGACGGAGTTCGCCATTTCACCTTCTCAAAACTTATAATAGGGTTTTCATCGAATTCCATCCTGCACTTTCCAGTTCTTTTGCACTAGATCTTTTGCACTTTCAGGTAATGGAAATTTTGGCGGCGACTCTCTCCAGAATTAAATTCGATGCCGGCTTCGATATTGACATCGATTCCTTCAGCCATTCAGATTAAGTCTTCCAGAACATCCTACAACTTTTTGAGAATCAGCAGTTATGGAAACTTATGACAACCAAGACCAAACTTCCAGTAAAAGAGATAAAAGAATGGGTTTTCACAGCAAAGATTCAGGAAACTCCAGTTCTTGTTGGAACGAATTCAGGAAACTGATACTGCAGGAAACCCTAACCACCTCTTTAAGAAAAATCTATCTATAGAATATAGATTTTTGGCAGATGTTGTTAGCATAGTGTTGTTAGGAAAACACTCTGCTCATGGTCATATTTCAAGGCAACAATTTCATCTGATGTGTTCCTTAGTTAACAAGAAATCAGTGAACTTGGGAAGAATTCTATTTGATTTAATCAAGAAGAAAATTAGTAAGAAGGATGTTAGTTTTGGAAAGATTCTGGGAATTTTTCTCCAAGCAAAGGTTCTAAAGTTATTGGTCTCCCAGACCATTTTCATTAATGCCTCAAAGAGGCTTACCTCTTCCTTATTTGGCAGATAGGAGAGGACTATCCCTATGCCCTCTAGGGCTTCCTCTTCCATGGTTACTCTAGAGGACATAAGGGCCGAAATAGCCACTTCTTCAACCACAGAAGAAGCTCCTGCTCCTCCTCCATCTCAACCTCATTCAATAATTTCTTCATCAACTCTACTTCAATAACCTTCTACCTCCATTCATCCAGTCTTACCATCTCAACCACAATCAATAATCCATATTTCTGAGGATACACCACCATCTCCACCTCCTCAATCTCCAATTCCATCTTATCTTGATGACATTCCATCCACCTCTAACTAGCCAAATTTCAATCTACTGTCATCTTCATCTCCTCAACCATCTCCACAATATTCCCCTTTTCATGATTAATTACCAGATTCCATCCCTAAATCCAATCTTCCATCCAAAATTCCATCCACATTACCATAATTCCAAACTTCCCGTAAGGATTCTTTGTCTGTTTAAATTGTGGTTACCAATCCTCCGACACCCCATCTACTCCTAAACACCTCTATCTAAATTTCTCTAACATTGCTAAAGAACTTCTTCAATTCATCACTCCCTCTCTTAAGAAGCTAATAGATGAGGTTGTTTCCCCTCTAGTTGCTTCTATCTCCCGTCTATCTACTCAGTTTGTTGCATCCTCCTCTGTCCATTCTTCTGGGGGCCTGGGTTCAGGACTTTCTGAAACCAAGCAGGGGGAGATGTTCTATGAAGAAGCTCCTCCAGCAGTAGCAGCAGCAACAGTAGATATTCCAGAAATTCTAGTAAAGATTATTGAGATTTTTGATGAGGATACATAGATGAATTGTTTTGAAGATTATCCAGTAGATGCAACAATAAATATTGTTGGTGATTTCATTATAAATCCCTCAATTGATATTCTTTCTTTGCTTCATTCTTTTGATATAATTTATAGCAGAATTATACTAGTTGTTGAAACAGTTTATGATTCTTCTAAAGACATAGTCTGCTATATAGCACCTATTAGTCCTGAAGTTTTGGAACAACTTAGGGCAAGTTTTTCAGTTTCTGATATTGTTATAGAGCCAATGACTAATTCAGAGCCAAAGGCTTTTTCTCCTCCAACTTTTGGCTTGGAAGAGTCCCCCATGCCAGATATTGATGAACTTATGTTTCAATATATGGACACATATGTTACTGAACCAGCAGTTCAAGTACAGCCTAGGGCTAATATAAAAGATACAAGTGTACAGCCTCAGTCTAATATAAAAGATACAAGTGTACATCCTCAGTCTAATCCAATTCTTTCTGATGATATGCTTAGAAAGATTCATGTTATTTATAATAATCCTGTAAATGCATCTGATGATGATGATGAAGATTCTGATGACTCTGAGGACACTAGTTTTAAAAACAGAACAGCTAAGAAGAAGGCTCCTCCCAAAGCTGCTCCAAAGCCAAACCACACTGCTGATACTCCCTATTACATTCTACATAACATTACTCTCACTCCAAACTCCCCTAACTGGATGAGATATTCTAAGAATGAAATGAAAGCAAGAAAGAAGAGCAGGAGATACTCTCCTCCACCTCAATTCAGGAGAGGTCCTCCTCCTCCTCCTCCGGTAGCTGGATCTTCAGGTAATGTTTCTCGAAGTCAAAGATATACTTCTCACTCCTATCAATCTAGATAAACTCAAAGCAGCAGAGAAAGACCCTCTAGATCAGATACTCAATCTTAGAGAAAACAACAGCAACAGTAGCAGTCTGACAGGAAAGGCAGCCAGTAAAAAGATCAAGATATTAAGAAAGACAAATCTAGTCCAGAAAGGCCTCTATCTCTAATGTGTGATCCAGAAATGGATCCTAATTCCATGATGGCCAGGTTTTAAGAGCTTATAGGACTCTCTCAAATAAGAAAAGCTAAGGAAGAAAGATAGGATATTTCCCAGTATACTATAATGTCTTTATATAGAAAGAAAGAGCTGGACAAATACCAGGTACAAAACCTTTTTAATGTTCATACTTACATGTCTTTACATCCAGAAGTAGTTATACCCAGAGCAACTTCTGTGATAATTCTTGGAGCAGAAGATATTAAGATGTCAAAATAGCAAGCAATGGATCCCAATAGAGAAATTATTTTCACCAAACCTTCTACTGGAACTTCACAAGATACCTTTAAGAGTGTTTGATAGTTCTTCATTTCTGTTTTTGGACTTTAATAATTATTTTTTGTAAATATGTCACAAGGCACTTCTATTTATATCTGCTGAAACTTTATAATTCTGCCATATATTATTTTATGCTTTGTGATTTTTCTTTTATTGTTGTTCATATTGACCTCACCAAAATATGGGGAGATTGTTGGTACCCCACCTGTGTTTTGGGTTGATTTGGGCTAGGTTCACTATTAGGTTTGTTGACCCAACATATATAGCCTATGGTCATTTGTTAGTTCTAGGGTTATGGTTAGTCACATTAGGTTAACCTGCCTTCAGAAGACTTCAGAGACTCTAGACTTTAGAGACAGAAGACTTCAAGGAAAAGCAGTTAAAAAGATTTTAGAAATTCAGTTTGATGATAGCTGAAATCTGCTCGACGATCGTCGATCTCAGATCAACAAACTCAGAGTTCCTTCTCTGAGTTGAGCTCGACAAAAGTCTAGCTGAGATCGATGATCTGTGAGCTTATATCAAATTCTCAACTCGACGAAGTATTTCTCTAGTCGACGAACTTGGTGCTCAGATTGGCAGTTCAGTTTCAGATCGATGATCGCTGGGCTCAGCTTGACGAAGTAGAATTCTCAGCTCGACAAACTTAGAGTTCAGGTCGATGACA
The DNA here is from genome assembly GCA_039513925.1 of Platanthera zijinensis. Lineage (NCBI taxonomy): Eukaryota > Viridiplantae > Streptophyta > Magnoliopsida > Asparagales > Orchidaceae > Platanthera > Platanthera zijinensis. The sequence goes on from CM077080.1 coordinate 167,255,943, forward strand.
TTATTCCTGAGTTTGAATATTTCATTTTAGGTTCTGGTTGACGTTTTTCCTTTGCAGTTTCTCAGATCGACTATCATTTCAAATTCGATTATATTAAGATAGTAATTCTCTGATAATTAATGCTCATATTCTCAAGAATATAGTTGTTCTATGGCAGCATTAATTATAGTTTTCATAGAGTTATTACTTGACCTATTTTCTAGGACAGTTGATGAAATTTATTTAAGACATTTTCTAGCCATTTTACTCCCAGATTTTCTCCAGTCTATCAAGAAAAAGAAATTAAAAATTCAAATGAAAAAAATCAACAAGTAATATATAAGGTTTTCTTCTTCTAGTCAAACATATACAGAGAAGAAGTAATATATCGAAAAATAACACAGGGATAACCAAGCAGTCAGGCATACACTTTTGCTTCGGGAATTTCAAGAGACAAAATCATCAACTTCTGTTTGAAAGTTCCCAGAAGATCTTCAGGCATTCTAAAGGCCTACACCCTGAGCAAATCTCTCTTTCTCCTGAACAATTCTACATCTTAGGGGGAGCTTTAACAACAACAACAATCAACTAGTCCTCTTAGGACTTTGAGAAAGAGAAGGCAATATCATTTCTTTTTACTTTCCTGTGTATAGGGTAATAACTCCCTTCAAATACAATGTCTTTGGTTGTCAAGTCTCCTGATCAAAAGACTTGGCTTGGTTTTTGGTCACCTGGTCAAAAGCTCAAAGGGTTGTTAGATCTCTCTTGAAAATTGATCTTGTGGTGACATGGCACCAGAGCAAAAACCTGTGGTGGCTGGGCACCTGATCAAAAACCTATAGTAAATTCCTACCAGTGTGGTAGAAGAGTGGATGTACTCATGTTTTAGGGGACCAATATAAAATCTTTGTATCATCTGGTTGCTCTATTTTTTATTTTCTCTGTTCTTGGATTTCTGTGTTTTTCTTTCTACCTTTCTATATATAGTTATCACTTATTTTAATCCACAATAAAAATTAATCAAAAGTTTTTAAAATTCTATAAAAGATTTGGTTTAAAAGAGCCCAAACACCTAGAGGGGGGGGGGTTAATAGGTTCTAATCCTTTTTATCAAATAAGGCAATTAACAAAGTTATATACAACACAATTATCACAGCAAAAAGAATAACAATCACAGAAAATTCATTGCATAGACACAAGTGTTTATCGTGGTTCCCCAATTTATGGGTACGTCCACTCTCCCCCTTCACCTATCCAATAGAGAACTGGATTTGGCCAAACATCCTTCCACTATCTCAGATCCACAGATCTTACAACTCAGAACCCAACTAGTTCCTACAACTCAGACTTCTTCAAGTCCAACACCTCAGATTCTTCCCAAGAATCCTACCTCAGGAAACAGCCCTAGCTCAACCTTTATCACCAGGACTACAACTCAGACATTTTCAAGTCCTACCTAAGGCTCTCAGCCCTACCACAGCGTTTATAAATTTAGGCTTACAACTCAGATCTATATTGTTCGTGTCGATAATGTCTCTTGGTCGCTGGAGAACTTGCAAGAGAGAAAATGGTAAAAGAGGAACTGCGAGTTGTCGTTTACTAGCAGTTAAATGAAAAGGAGACAAAAAGGGGGGCCGCCGGAAGCGGGGACATCACAGTTTGCCCGTCGCGGCTAAAAACCACTCCTGCGACTGGCTTTTCAGTTGTTATAAATGAAGCGATTACAGCGGTTACCAAGGAGCACCCGATCGGACAGTAACCCACTCGGCAAAGGATTCGAGACCGCTGCCACAGATGGCGAGCTTGAGGATTCGATTCGCGATCCTAGAGAGTACTGTTCATGCCAATTTATAGGCTCTGGGCCCTGCCCGAGCGTACAGGTGCTAGAATCACTGGCTGCCCGGGGTACAGGAGAGCGGGCAGCGGTGACAGGATGCACAACAAGAGAAGAAAGAAGGCAAGCTTTTAACCGCGCGGCTATGCGGCTTCAATAAAAAGACCGGCAGCTCTCAGATGGAAAAACTGCTTGCTGATTGCCACGATCTCGCGGTTATGTGGTCAATAAATAGATCCTTGACTCATCTTAAGGGAGAATAAGAATAGCGGTTGAAAGTCCACCTAGTGCCAACTAGCTTCACCTATGGGGGGGGGGGAATAGGTGTCTTGTAGCATTTTTGCAGAATTAAAGTTTTACCTGCACAAATAAATCAAACAACACAACACAAAAAAGACTCAAGCAATTTATAGTGGTTCCTCGATTTGGTACGTCCACTTTCCCCCTTCGACCTATCTACCAACCAGGGAAGACTCGGTCACTTCACCAACAGGATTGAAATCAAATCCTTGCACTAACGGAAGGAACCCTTCCACATGTAGGAGTCACCACTCGCACACCACGGGTTGCACCCAACCCTTACAACTAGGAACCAATCGTTCCTTTACAAGAAATTGAAAATAGAATGTATTAGAAATACAAACAACTTATGGAGACTAAGGTGTCCCTCTTCGTTCGACGACGTGTTCTTGAAGTCAACGAAGAGTCCACAACCCTAGATCTCTGTTGGAGAGAATCTCCCCGAAACCGGCGACGACAAAGGGCGCTGGCTTGGCTCTCGGGATTGGCGGTGGCAACGGAGTGCTGCGGCGATGCTATGGAGATTCAACCTTCATAGCAAAGGTAGCAAGGTCTTCCAACGGTCACACTAGGATCGATCGTCTCGATCGATTCGGAAGGGGATGGTTTTCCCGATCTACAAATCAAGAGACAAAAGATCTCTGGTTAGACTTGTGAGACGTTGTGCTAGGCTAAGCTTCTGTCGTCGGAGATCTGGAAGAAACTGTGATCAGCAACGGCGACTAACTGCACGAGCAGCGACGACGGCGGCAGAGCAAGATGCGCGATCTAGGTCACGTCGGCGGCCTTTCTTTTTGAATCGTGTATTCGTATCTTTTCCGCTCAACCATACGGAGGTATTTATACATTAGGTCATTCCACATGACCGTTGTGGGCCCCACCAACAAGAAGACCTAAGTCCGGTTTGAAATAATCCAGGTAACTTGGACCGGTCAAGAGAACAGCAGGAATTTGCCCAAGTCAAATTCGGCGAGAATCGTAGGTGATTCTCGCAGAATCGGCGAGAATCATAGGTGATTCTCGCCGAATTCTACTTAATAGAATTCAATCTCCACTGATAACACAAGCCGGTGAGAATCGGCGAGAATCACAATTGATTCTCGCTGAATCGTCGAGAATGCAGAGTCATCCTCGACGAATCGGCGAGAATCACTTCGTGATTCTCGACGATTCTGCCTTAGAAGAATTCAAGGCAGCTTCGAGACAACCGGCAGCACTCGGCGAGAATCAGCTATTGATTCTCGACGATTCGACGAGAATCACTAGTGATTCTCGTCGAATCGGCGAGAATCACTTAGTGATTCTCGTCGATTTGAACTTAGACCATTTTCATCTTTCTTCCCGTGAGCTGGTCTTTGGCCCATCCTTGCTCCTTGTCTGCTCTTGATCTTTCATAATCCTGTGCTTGAAAATAAGTACACTCCAATAGAGAGAGTACACGAAAGCCAACACATTGATCTGCTCAATGAGGGATTACGTTGCACAGACCCGTGTATATTGACCTACTGCACCCTGACATTGGTGTGCACTTAGCGATGAATAGCTGCAAGCATAACTTGAAGGATTTCATCAAATACATTGTCATTTCACCTTAGCTTGTTCAGGGGCTTCTTCAAATTATTTACATTGTGGATACAATATCCAACAATCTCCCCCTATTTGAAGAAGCCTAAACCCTACAAGCTAAGGTGAATATAACGCCTTGGAAGAAAACACAACTTTGAAAAACGAGAGTGAGTTGAAATTCCATACCATTATCTTTAAGGCATTTGGAGCATACACCTTAGCACCTTAGCCGAGAGGGTAATTCCCCCTTTTCGGCTTCTTTAAATCTGGGTCTGTTGCATTTGACATCATGCTCCCCCTCAGTTATTGCACCTGTGCTTACCCTTGAGTTCCTGGCAGAGGCTCCCCCTAGATGCACGAGCATGGAGCTTCTGTATTCTTCATTCCTCATAGTTTAGCATCCCCAATTCAATTTTGAAAAGACTGAACTTGGCCTCGTCTAAGGGCTTTGTGAAAATATCTGCAATCTGCTTGTCCGTGGGGACATAACAGAGAGAGATGTCCTTGTTTTCCACGTGCTCCCGAATGAAGTGGTAGCGCACTTCAATATGCTTCGTCCTGCTGTGCGATACTGGATTGTTTGCTATAGAGATTGCACTAGAGGAGTCGCAGTACATTGGTACTTCCTTGAACTGAAGGTCATAATCAGCTAACTGGTTTCTGATCCAAAGGAGTTGTGTGCAACAGCTGCCAGCTGAGATGTACTCAGACTCTGCTGTGGAAGTTGCTACACAATTCTGCTTTTTGCTGTTCCATGAGATAAGCCTTCTTCCGAGGAATTGACACGTCCCGGAAGTGCTTTTCCTGTCATCCCTACTCCCTGCAAAATCAGCATCTGAAAAACCTATTAGCTCGACATCATTGTTTCTCGGGTACCACAAGCCAAGATTAGGGGTACCTTTAAGGTATCTAAGAATTCGCTTTGCAGCGACACAATGAGATTCCTTAGTGTTCACCTGATATCTGGCACAAACACATGTGGAGAACATGATATCCGGTCTACTTGCAGTAAGGTAGAGCAGGGATCCAATGATGCTTCTGTATTTGGTTTCATCAAAAGGTTTCCCTTTCTCATCCTTATCCAGAGACATGGTGGATCCCATTGGAGTCCTCATAGAGGTTGCATTCTCCATTCTGAATTTCTTAAGGAGTTCATTGGTGAACTTCGTCTGAGAAATGAAAATTCCTTCCTCAGACTGTTTCACTTGAAGTCCCAATAAATACTTTAGCTCTCTCGTACTGCTCATTTTAAACTTTCCTTGCATAAGTTTAGAAAACTTTTTGCAAAGATTGTTGTTCGTTGAGCCGAATATAATGTCATCGACATAGATTTGCATCAGTAAGATCTTGCCTTTAACTTCCCTGAGAAATAATGTCTGTTCTATTTTTCCTCTAGAGAACTTGTTCTCAAGAAGAAAGCTAGATAAGGTCTCATACCAAGCTCGAGGAGCTTGTTTTAAGCCATATAGAGCTTTATTAAGAAAGTATACATGATTAGGATAATTAGGATTGACAAAACCTAGAGTTTGAGCGACGTATACTTCCTCTTTCAAGTCTCCATTTAAGAATGCCGATTTCACATCCATCTGATAGACTGTGAATCCTTTGTGAGAGGCATAGGCTAAGAACAAACGGATTGCCCCGAGCCGTGCAACTGGCGCAAACGTCTGGTCGAAGTCAATCCCCTCCTCCTGTCTATATCCTTGAGCCACCAGTCTGGCCTTGTTCTTAATGATGACCCCGTGTTCATCCAGCTTGTTTCTTAAGATCCACTTGGTGCCAATCACGTTTTGCATCTTAGGTCTAGGAACCAGCGTCCAGACTTTGCATCTTTCAAATTGATGCAACTCATCTTGCATGGACAATATCCATGATGCATCTTTGTTCGCTTCGTTGAACTTCTTTGGCTCAACCTGCGACAGGAAGCTAAAATGCAGAATCTCGTTAAGAGTACCTCAGCGAGTTCTGACACCGTCTCGGGGATCTCCAATGATTTGATTTTTGGGATGATCCCTCACGTGTCGGAGCTCTAGATGTCTTGCATCAGGAGCTCTAGCAATTTCTGGGGCTCCTTCCTCTTCAGGGAGGACTACTCCATCCTGATCGTCATCCTCTCCGATCGGCGTTGAGGTGGAGACCTTGACGTATTTTGGAGTTGCATCTTTCTCGGATCATCCAGTTGTAACTTTTCGAGTCTGGCACCTGCAGCTTCAGGAAGACAACTAGAAGTCTTGCAATTAAGCAAGCTTCCTTCATCAAATACAACATTTATTGATTCCTCTACCACTAGGGTTTTCTTGTTGAAAACTCTATAAGCCCGGCTATGGCTACTATAGCCCATGAATATGCCTTCGAAGCATTTTTCACCAAACTTAGTACGCGGGTACTTCCCATTATTCAGTACATAACATCTACAACCAAAGATCCTCAAATAGGACATGGTTGGTTTCCTGCCTTTCAGTAGCTCGTAGGGTGTCTTATGATGACTTTTGTTGATCAATGCCCGGTTTTGAACATGACAATCTGTATTGACAGCCTCGGCCCAAAAGTATTATTGGAGTGAAGCGTCATTCAACATTGTCGTGCAGGCTTCAATGAGTGTTCTATTTCTCCTCTCCGCAACTCTGTTTTGTTGAGGAGTGCGCGGGGAGGAAAACTCATGAAAGATACCAAGTTCTTCACAGAACTCTGTCATAGCACCAGACTCGAACTCTGTTCCATGGTCACTTCTTATTTTGACCACTGAGCAGTTAAGTTCGTTCTGAATCTGCTTGACAAAGCTGGTGAAGATATCAAACGTATCAGACATGCATTTTAAAAAGAACACCCAAGTAAACCGAGAGTGATCATCTACAATCACTAGCGCATAAGACTTCCCTCCTAAGCTATGAACTTGCATTGGACCAAACAAGTCCATGTGCAGAAGATAAAGACATCTGGAGGAGTCTTTGTCTGAGATGCCCTTAAAGGTTGCCCGAGTCTGTTTGCCCATCTGGCATGCAAGACAGGGACTATCTTTGATGCACTTAATAATGGGAGCATCCCTTACTAAATCTTTTGAAAATAGCGTATTAATTGTCTTGTAATTAATATGTGCCAATCTCTTGTGCCATTATTCACAAAGAGATGCACTGCCTTTTGCTACTAGGCATACGGGGGTAGAAGAATCTAGACTGAGAAAATCTAAACAAAAAATATTTTTGCTCCTAATGCCGGTTAATACCGTCTCCGAAGAGGCACATGATATTATCAGGCATTTATTCTTGCAGAACATAACGTCATACCCTTTATCACATAACTGGCTTACACTGATCAGGTTATGATTTAACCCTTCAACATAAGCTACGTCAGTGATAGAGAGTATACCGTTGGAAATCATACCGTAACCTATGGTGACTCCCCGATCAGATCCCCCAAAGATGACTTTGGGTCCATTCTAGACTGGAGAGTACTCCCATAGCAGGCTTCTTGTCCCAGTCATATGATGGAAGCGTCCACTATCCAAATACCATATGGGAGTTTTGGAGGCCTTTGGACATTCATGCAAAACAGAATTAATTTGCCTTATGAACCCAATCGAACTTGGGTCCTAGATTCCTCGTTAGCATACTCCCCCTCGGGTGGTTAGCCCTACGAGTAGTCAGCCTCGCATTGCCAACATAAGAAGTCTCGGTATTCCTCGGATTAAACCAGCAATCCATGGCAGAGTGACCAACTTTGCCACAGCACCAGCAGTCAAACCTGCTATACTTTCTCTTAGGTGCCTGCTTCACCCTTGGAACGTAGGGTTCAACCGGGGCCTTGGACCTGGAGGTGGAGGCATCATGATGACCACAGTCGCATGATTTCATCACCTCTTTGTTTCTCAGTCTAACAGGCTTGGCCTTAGGTGCCTGCTTCCGATTATGGCCGCTAGAAAAGTGACCATAATTTTCCACGCGGATTTCCTCATAAGGTGCCTTGAAGACACTCTCACTGAAGTTGCGGGGGAAGGTCCAACCATCATATCGGCTCTTTGGCTTTGCAACCGAGAGCCTGAAGTGATGGCCATATGTTGACTCAAAGTCATGTTCGTTGCAGGGAAAGCTGGGCTTTCTGAACGCAACAGGACTGAGTGGGGCCTTTCCCTTTTCAGCAGCAGAGGCCTTCTTAGCAGCCTTATTCTTCCTCTGGTTCCTATTTCTCCTGGATGAGGAACCAGGTACCCCTACGTGCCCCAAACCAGCTCCTTTGGCCTGAGCAGTGAAGGTATCAACCAGTGGATGAACTGTCTTTGGCATAGAGAAGCTCTTAACGATCTTCTTTTCTGCCGCAAGTTATTCTTCCAACTTGTCAATTTCCTCTTGCTTAAGATTGAGGAGCTTAAGAGACACTGAATGCTTAGAAGTCAGGTCCCAGTGCTCCTGTCAGAGGGAGATCAAACTGGTGATATCTTCCCTCAGGGATACACTCACACCTTTAAGGAATTTAAATTCCTTTTTCTTAGCCTTCAGTCTCTTTCGACACTCCTCGAAAGTATTGAGCAGAAACTCATACTTATCGAGGAGCTCAGCTTCACGGGCCGAAGGGCTATCCACATGGTCATCATCCTGAGACTCAGGATCAGAGTCAGAGTCGGAGAGAGGGGTGTAAGCTTTTACCTTCCCAGTAAATGGGGGGCATTCTCCTTCTGAGTCAGAGCGACCCATTAGCCCAAAGTAGGCTTCCTCGTCATCGCTGGTGTCTGACGTGTCAGATTCACTCAGCGTCTTTGGCTTCTTCGCGATGTAACTCCGCTCCTTCTTCTTGTCTTTTAAGGACCTGTGCTCCTCTCCCTTTCCCTTCTCCCTCTTGCCTTGTTGGCAATTAGCCACGATGTGTCCTGCCTTATTGCAACCAAAACAAATAATGTCAGATGAGCGGTGTTTGTTCGGTTTGGAAGCATACCTATCAGAAGAATAGTTCTTCTGCTGATGCCTAGAGGAGGAGCCGTCTCTCTTTCTCTGATTTCTTAGCTTGAGGAACTTCTTGAATTCCCGGGTGATAAGAGAGAAGTCTTCCTCTGACAATTCTGAGCTGGAGGAGCATGGCTCGGAGTCTTCCTCCTCATCCTTCTTCCACGCACGGGAAGAAGCAGCACCCTTGCCCTTTCTGGAATGAATGGCTTTTAGGGCCACCGTCTTTTCTTTGGCTGCGGCTTTCTCTGCTTCCTCTTCAGCTTTCCTTTTATTAAGTTGAAGCTCATAGGACAGGAGCTTCCCGAACAGAATTTGAGGGTCGGTTTCAGCAAGTCTGCCAAACTCTCGGATGGCGCAGATCTTTGTGTCCCATTCCTTAGTAAGGGACCTAAGGAATTTATCATTGAGTTCACCGTCAGTGAACACTCTTCAATATCCCTTAAGTACATTGACGATCTTGAGGAAATTTTCGCCGATCTCCTCCATGGGCCCTTGCCTGAAGGCCTCATATTTCTGGTTGAGGAGGGATCTCTGATCGTCCCTCACTTCATCTGTGCCCTCCATTAATACAATCAGACAGTTCCAGAGATCCTTGGCTGTCCTGCAGTTGCAGAAGTTCTGCATCATAGAGTCGTCAACTGCGCTTACCAAGATGTTCTGTGCTTTCTTGTCGAGTCCTACCAGCACCATTTAGTCCTTGTCAATTTCTGACAACTTCTTTGGCACTTGTTTGGTAGGATCAAGGGTGGAGGCCTTTGTGGGAACATAAGGTCCCTCCTCAACAATCATGAACAGTCGTGGGTCGACTGCTTCCATGTAAAATCTGATTCTTTCCTTCCAGATAGGAAAGTTCAGTCTGGTGCACACTGGGATTTTGCCGGAGTACTTGAGTCCGTCCATGGTAGATATCTGTTGATGAGTACAATTATGATAGATTCTGACTATCATAATTGTAATCATGTCCACTGTTTTCTACCTCTTTACTCAAGTAATTACGCAAAATAGTTGAGAATTGGTATTGTCATGAATAGTAGAGCATAGGTTAGTGTCTTTACTATTTTATGTATTGAGATCCCCACTTACTACGTCATTTTACTAATGTAGGTACGACTAATCAGTGGAACTAAAAGTCTTGGAGCAAACAGGGGAGTTGACGGGACCAGGAGGGCTGATCAAAGCAGAAGAATTGGTCGAACACGGGTAGGAACACGCCCGTGTGCCTACCTGTGTTCTATCCTAGCTGGAACAATTTGTTCACACGGGTCTGAACACGCCCGTGTGTCCATACCGTGTCCTTCTCGGGACAAATTGAAGAATTAAATCCGGCCTACCCGTGTCCGAAGAACATGAAGAACAACACGGCCGTGTTCTCCAACACGGCCGTGTCAGTACCCGTGTTATCCAACACGGCCCATGACCAAACACGTCTGCTCGTGTGGAACTACCTTGGAACTGCCAACACGGCCTGCAACACGGCCGTGACGGAACCCGTGTTCGACCATGTTTGCTATGAGACTATAAAAACCTGGAGAAAAATTGTATTCTGGACTTTTGGATCAATTTTGTTTGGAGATTTTCTGGAGAACGAAAGTGGAGCACCCAAGAGAAGGAAGGCTTGAAAGAGATATTCGTATGCATTTATTCTTCAATTTATCTCATTTAATCTTGTATCTCTCTTGGTAATCCAACTTTATTTATCTTTTAATTTTCATGAACAATGTGTTTGAACAAATTAGTAATCATGTATCTTCTTGTTTTAATCAATTTCATGGTATTTTGTTCGTATATGGGTTTGCAAACATTGAGAATTATCTTTGTTATGAATGATTATTTGCTTTTACATGAATTCCAAATGTCTAGATTGAGAAATTGGATTCTTTGGAAGATGGTTAAATCTTCATATTTATGTGTTATTTCTCTTTGTAATCTAAAATTCATGATCGAGAGATATGTTTCTTGGAAAATTAGAATACGAAATGATGGAATTATGGTATTTTAGAGATAAAGTTCCATGAATCTATGTAGTAGATAGGGTATTTCATTCAATGCAAATTTGAGTATTGTAAATTGTTCGAGAGAAGATTTACTTAACTTAGATTTAAATTTCAAATTGCTCGAGAGAGAATTTGATAATTAGTTTAACCCTTTACAATACAATGAATTTGATAGTTTTGTTATGGCATGATTACATAAAATGATGATGTTCATTGAACGCCTTTAAGTTTCAGCTTGAAATTATTTTTGTAACTCTCCAATATAATTTTTATCCAAGTAGTCATAGTTAGGATTAATCTATGTTAGAACGAAATTTTAAATGTAGGTATGATAACAGAGTGAGAGTGAGTACAAGAAGTTGAAAGGACCCTATGGAATACGATACGAGATGTAAGCTTCTCTTATACTATGATTGATAGGTGCACTTGCCTGAAAGATAATTCAATCTAGCTTATGCCCATCTACATAGTTACGATAAAACGTAGAATGACTCCACATCAAGGTTAGACTTTGTGAAAATGATCATCAAGTTTTTGGCGCCGTTGCCGGGGACCCCCTTTTTAATATTTTGAAAGCCTTAACTCTATTAATCTACCATTTTTGTTTACTAATAAATGTATGTAATATAGTTTATAGTATAATTATATTATTTAATCTCTGTTTTGTAGTCTGTTAGTCTATGACCAGGGCAAGAAATTCTGGGCTAGAACCATTTCAATCTGATCCAGAATGACTTATTCATAACACCAATCAAAGAGACGTGGGTATTAACACCACATATATTGTAACCGAACTGTCAGAAGAAGAAACAGTGAATCAAGGAGAACACCATCCTGAGGATTTAGATATCATGGCAAACCAAAATGAGCAAACCATGTCTGACTTTGCTATACCTAATCTCCAAGGAACTGGGTCAAGCATTGTTCGACCTCCCATTCCAACCAATAATTTCGAACTGAAGCCGAGCGTGATACAAATGGTGCAACAATATGTTCAATATGATGGCTTACAAGACGAGGACCCCAATACACACTTAGCCGGATTCCTAGAGATATGTGATACATTCAAGATTAATGGTGTCTCCAACGATGCCATTAGATTGAGATTGTTCCCATTCTCATTAAGGCATAAGGCAAAGTAGTGGCTCAATTCGTTACCTCGAGGTTCCATTACTACTTGGGACATGATGGTTGAGAAGTTTTTGATGATGTATTTTCCACCGGCAAAGACCGCAAAGTTAAGAAACGACATCTCTACGTATGTTCAATTGGAGGCTGAATCATTGTACGATACTTGGGAACGATTCAAAGAATTATTAAGGAGATGCCCCCATCATGCCTTACCTTCTTGGCTTCAGATTCAGACCTTCTACAATGGTCTAAATCCAGCCACCAGACAGATGATTGATGCGGCTAGTGGAGGCACCTTGAACAATAAGACACCTGAGGCCGCCCAGCAGTTGATAGAAGAAATAGCAATGAATAGCTACCAATGGACTACCGTGCGGCCAAAGTCTACTAAGCCTGCCAGAATGTATGAAGTGGATGCCGTAACAGTCTTAGCAATTCAAGTGGAGAAGCTCCATCAAAAGATGGACAACCTCTCTTTAGCTACGCCCCCCATGGTACCTCAACAATGGGACCCTTCCCTTGTTGGAATACCTAGTGGTGAACCTCAAGTGCAAGAACATGTAGACTACATGGGTAATAATCCCAGACCACCTTTCAATCCTGCAAACAACCCATATAGTTTTACATACAATCAAGGATGGAGGAACCACCCCAATTCTCTTGGGGAGGGCAAGGCAAACAACCCATATTTGGACAACAACAACAATTGGAGCCAAGGAAACCAACATTGGAAGATGTCCTTGCAAAGTTCATGCAAACTACCGATGTTGCCTTCCGTAATCAAGAGGGTTCTATTCGAAATTTGGAGAATCAGATTGGGTAGTTGGCAAGGATGGTATCAGAGAGACAACAAGGGACACTTCCAGGAAATACTGAGACAAATCCAAAGGAGCATGTAAGAGCAATTCAGTTAAGGAGCGGGAAGGAATTACAAGACCCAAGGCTTGCACAAGATGCACCTCAAGAGGAGTCCAGTGGAGAAGCACCGAACGTGACACCAATGGAATATCAACCAGCCGTACCATATCCAGCAAAGATAAACAAGGAGCGTATGGATGCGTAATATGGTAAATTTTTATCTATGATTAAACAATTGCATGTTAATTTACCTTTTTCTAATATTATTTAAATGCCCAAGTATGCAAAATTTTTGAAGGATTTAATTTCTAATAAAAGGAAAATAGAAGAATTATCTTTAGTTACACTTAGTGAAGAATGCTCTGCTATTTTACAAAATAAATTACCACAAAAACTTAAGAATCCCGGTTCTTTTTCAATTCCATGTTTAATCGGTGATTTGCAAGTTAATAAAGCTTTAGCGGATTTAGGAGCTAGTATAAATTTGATGCCTTATAAATTATATTTGAAACTAGGCCTAGGGGAACTTAGCCCAACTAGGATGAGCATCCAGTTGGCAGATAGGTCGGTTAAGTACCCAAGATGTATAGTGGAGGATGTATTAGTTAAGGTAGACTAATTTATATTTCCTGCCGATTTTGTTATTTTAGATATGGACGAAAATATAGAAGTACCACTTATACTTGGTCGTCCATTTCTAGCCACTTCTAGAGCTCTTATTGATGTTTTTGATGGTAAATTAGTTTTGAGAGTAGGGGAGGATGAAGTCACTTTTCAAATTGGCAATACTATGAAATAATCTTTGGATAGTGATGATTGTTGCTACTTTTCTCATGGTGTTGATGATTTAATGACTTCTATTGATTCTAATTTTTATTATAAAGACCCTTTAGAAATTTGCATTACTAATTGCTTTCTAGAAGATGAAACTAGTGAAGACACTGTTGATCATTTATTTTTTCTAGATAGCTCTGTTTCGATGAATGGAAATACTGAATATAACTTACTTACAGAATGAAAACATGAAGTTCTTAAGAATAATACTAAGAATCCACCTGTAGTTGAATTAAAAAATTTACCGGATCATCTTGAGTATGCATTCTTAGGAACTAATTCGTCTTACCCAGTTATCATTTCTTCTCATCTTTCTGAGATTGAAAAAACCAAATTATTAACTGTGTTGAAAAAATGTAAAGGTGCAATAGCCTGGCAAATATCTGATATAAAAAGTATTAATCCTAGTTTTTGCACTCATAAAATCCTTTTGGAAGAAAACTATAAGTCATCTATTCAACCGCAACGTAGGCTTAATCCTAATATGAAAGAGGTAGTTAAGGTTGAAATTGTTAAATTGTTAGATGCTGGTATGATATACCCTATCTCTGATAGTTCATGGGTTAGTCCTGTCCAAGTCGTTCCTAAGAAGGGTGGTTTAACTGTGGTAGCAAACGATAAAAATGAATTAATTCCAACGCGAACAATAACAGGTTGGCGTGTCTGTATAGACTATAGGAAGCTAAACGATGCCACTAGGAAGGACCACTTCCCTTTACCCTTTATCGACCAAATATTAGAACGCTTGTCATGGAATGCGTATTATTGTTTTCTAGATGGACTTTCTGGGTATTTCCAAATCCCAATAGCCCCAGAAGACCAAGAGAAAACAATGTTCACGTGCCCATTCGGCACCTTTGCCTATAGGCGTATGCCTTTCGGTCTATGTAATGCCCCCGCTACTTTCCAACGATGCATGTTGGCCATCTTCAATGAGTATGTTGAAGATATCATGGAAGTGTTTATGGATGACTTCTCCGTCTTTGGAGATTCCTTTGATTTATGTTTGAACAATTTAGGAAAAGTTTTGAGGAGGTGTGAGGAAACAAACTTAGTACTTAGCTGGGAGAAGTGTCATTTTATGGTACAAGAAGGGTTAGTACTTGGTCATAAAATCTCCAATCATGGAATTCAAGTAGATAGAGCGAAGATAGAGACAATAGAAAAGTTACCACCACCCACATCCGTTAAGGCAGTGAGAAGTTTTTTAGGCCACGCCGGATTTTACCGTCGGTTTATTAAAGACTTTTCCAAAATTGCTAAACCACTTACGAGACTTTTAGAAAAGGACACACCTTTTCTCTTTAATCAAGAGTGTCTACATGCTTTTGAGTTCTTAAAAGAGAGATTAATTAATTCTCCTATTATGATAGCACCTTATTTTACTCAGCCTTTTGAAATCATGTGTGATGCTAGCAGTTTTGCGGTAGGAGCTGTTCTAGGACAACGCCGAAACAAACATTTTCATCCTATATTTTATGCTAGTAAAACACTTAATAATGCACAAGAGAATTATACTACTACTGAAAAAGAACTTCTAGCAGTAGTTTTTGCCTTTGATAAATTTAGATCCTATTTAACATTGTCCAAGGTAGTAGTTTACACGGATCACTCTGCACTTAAATATTTGCTAGCCAAGGCGGACGCAAAGCCTCGTTTAATCCGTTGGGTTCTTCTATTGCAAGAATTTGATTTGGAAATTAGGGATAAACGAGGAGCAGAAAACTTAGCGGCAGACCATCTTTCACGTTTAGAAAATCCATTACGAGCAATGTTAGAAGAATCTGAAATTTCTGATGCATTCCCTGAGGAATCGTTATTTGCCTTATCTTCGAAAGTAAACAATAATTATCCATGGTTTGCAGATTATGCAAACTATCTTGTGGCTAAGGTCCTCCCACAGGATTTTTCATATCAGCAGAAAAAGAAATTTTTCTCCGACTTGAAATATTACTTTTGGGAGGACCCTTTTCTTTTTCGGATATGTGCAGATTCTGTGATCCGAAGGTGTGTATCAGCCGAGGAAGGGTGGAAAATCCTGGAGCAGTGTCATTCAGGTCCTACTGGTGGTAGCTATGGAGCAAATCGCTCTGCGAAAAAGGTTCTTGATTCGGGTTTTTATTGGCCCATTCTATTCAGGGATGCCCAAAGGTATGTGCTTTCATGTGATTCTTGTCAGAAAACAGGTAATATTTCTAAATTACATGAAATACCGCAAAACTTTATTCTTGAATGTGAAGTATTTGATGTGTGGGGAATAGATTTTATGGGTCCATTTCCAGTTTCATTCGGGAATAAATTTATCTTGGTAGCCGTAGATTACGTATCAAAGTGGGTTGAGGCGCAAGCTTTACCTACTAATGATAGTAGAGTAGTAATTCAATTCCTGAAATCTCTATTTGCGCGATTTGGCACACCACGTACACTTATTAGCGATAGGGGTTCTCACTTTTGCAATCTACAGCTAGATAAGGTATTGCAGAAATATGGAGTCGTACATAGGACAGCTACACCATATCATCCGCAGACTAGTGGTCAAGTTGAGGTATCCAATAGAGAACTTAAACGTATCCTAGAAAAATCTATAGAAGGGAATAGAAAACGATGGTCTAGGAAACTAAACGATTGTTTATGGGCTTATAGGACCGCATTTAAAACACCTATAGGAACCACCCCCTTTAGATTAGTCTATGGTAAATCCTGTCACTTACCTATAGAATTAGAGCACAAGTCATATTGGGCAATACAATCTCTAAATTTTGATACTAATTCTATAGGGGAAAAGCGCAAGCTTCAACTTAATGAACTAGACGAATGGAGGACTATGGTATATGAGAACTCCAGAATTTATAAGGAGAGAACCAAATTATTTCATGACCGTCACCTCCGAAAAACCAAAACATTCAACGAGGGCGACCAAGTTCTCCTTTTTAATTCTAGGCTGCGTCTATTCCCAGGGAAGCTTAGGTCTAAGTGGTCCGGACCCTTCCAAGTTAAAAAAGTTTTCCCCTATGGCACCATCGAACTAACTCACCCTGAAAAAGGAGATTTTAAAGTCAACGGGCACCGGTTAAAACTTTATTATAATGCACTTCCCCAAGCTTCTGCTCGCCTAGAATCCTGCCTTCATCTAGACTAAGAAACTATATATATATATAATTCAATAGTAACTTGTCTAAATAGTTTATTAAAATTTTAATGAAAACTTTATTTAAATTTCTACCCCGAAAAATAAAATAAAATAAAGTACTTAGGAGAAATCATTATTTAAGAAGAGTACACGGCCAAGCACACGGCCGTGTGCTTGGCCGTGTCGAGCACACGCATAGTCACCCAGCCGTGCACCCTATTTAAACCAGGAAAGGCAGAAATTTACAGAGCACCACACGGGTAAATACACGCCCGTGTGCGTTGCCGTGTCATTCATCGCCATTTCAATGTTACGCTAGCGCATAACACAGGTCTCCACACAACCGTGTTTGTGGCCGTGTTTTAATGAACACGGCTATTAACCCAACCATGTGCACACCCGTGTCGATGAGGCCAATTAAAGCGATTTCATACAGAGAAGGACACGGGTCCATACACACCCGTGTTGTGGATCGTGTCCGATCCAACCACCTGTCAGATTGACCACACGGGTTGTGGACACGGCCGTGTTGTTGACCGTGTCCAACTGACACGAGCAGTTCCCACGAAATGACCACACGTCTCCTTGGAGACCGTGTTTCCCGCCCACGTCGATTCCCTAACACGGGTGCACATACGGCCGTGTGTACACCCGTGTTCGACTTCTTTTTATAGGGGCCGTGTTCGATTTCTTTTGGAGTTCATTCCATCAGTTCCACTTTCTCCCCTTTTCTTCCTGCAACCAGTACAGCCGGAGCTCCCCCAATTTTGTGCAATCGCCTCATCGTTTCGCTATTTACATCATCGGTATAATTCCTAGGTTTCTATCCATAAGATCTCTTCTTATGTATTTGATTTTTTTCCATCTTCATTCGCTTTAGAATATTTTGTTCCTTTATTTTCAGATCATGTCATCTTCACGTAGCCAAGGCGGTCGCTGACGTAGACCGGAACTTCAAGCGCTGTCTATTGAAAGACGCGACGTCGTTCAACCCTTAGTTTTCACGGATGCAGTGCATACTAACCGCTATAACCGCCTGCAAGCAAAGAAATTTCAGGACATACGAATGATCGACTGGGACGTCTTGGAAGCCATCGGTCTTACTGCCAATGTTAAGGAATTTATTTTTGTAATAGGGTGGCAAGGTTTTTTTGCAATAGAAGAGTTAGGTTTCTGCGAGCTCACGCTCGAGTTTTTGTCCACCTTCTATTTAAACCTTCGACCCTCCATGACCGATAATGGAAGACCAACCGAGGGGAATATCTCCTTTCGGGTAGGAGGCACCTTCTACACGCTATCTCTCATCCAATTTACACAACATTTAGGAGTGTACGAAGAGGCATTCCTCTTTAGTGATGCCTACTCTGATCTGAATTTTAGTCTCCCAAGTCACGACCAGGCGGGCGATACTTGGCGTCGTCTCTCTTTTGACACCGAGCCCTACGAAGCCAAGAGGTCTAAGGCCTCAAAGCTAGTTTCTCCCGCCGTACATTACGTTCATCATCTGCTTAGCCATACTCTGAGCGGCCGGGGCGAAAGCTCCAACGTAGTTAGCCGACAGGACATCCTTTATCTGCAAAGCATGACAGCCCGTTACCCCATCCACTTAGGTTATATGCTTGCTCACTTCATTCTTCATCAGGCGGAGAACTCCCGTGTCGGGTCCATTTGTGTAGCCCCTTACATTACGCGCTTGGCAAGGAATATGGGCATATTCTTTCCTCTTCCCCCGATGACGGTGGTAGAAAAGACTATGCCCATCACCATGGCAAGTCTTCGATCCATCCGCCTCGTTTCAGCACGTCAAGGCCGGGGTGGGATTACTTACACCATTGCGAGTTGTGGACGCCATGTCCACGACGACGACGAGGAGATAGATCCAGACCTCGATGAGCCTCTCATTCCCCCACCCCGCTCGACGTATACTTAGGGGGAGTCCTCTTCTGCCCAGCCTCCGCGGCAGTCTCGATATGCATAGGAGATCCAGCGCTTCTATGACACTCAGCTCTCGTCGTGCCTTCAGCGTATCGAGGAGATGCAGCAGCAGACTGAGGACGTCATTTATCAGATCCAGCAACACTTAGGGATTACTAGCCCACCACGAGCAGCTCCTCATCGATCTCGCACTCAGGATGATCCGGCTGACCAGGATGATACACCTATGTATTTTTGATTTTATATCCCTGTATCGTTGTATCCTTTTTATTGTTATTATCATGATCTTGTATTAGCATATACAGTATATCTAGAAGTATTTTATTTTTTTTGCTCATTGTTTTGTTCTGTGCTCCTTTATATTCATGATCATCAGTTCTCTCTATCCTGGTGCAATAATAACCTCAATTTTTTTTTGCAATGAGGACATTGCAACACAAGTCTGGGGGTATTGGTGTTGACAGTGGGGTGCATGATTACAGTTACTGATATTATCTCTATCATAGTACTCTCTTTCTCTATCACAGCATTCTATTACTTTTCTTTAAGCTTTCCGTACTTCACTCATTGAGAATATAACTATCTAATTTACTTTCGCACGCTGATTAAACCGAATTCGTGTTCAAATTTGTTGATTAGTAACTACGTATAGAAATTCATTAGCCTACTTTTCTCCATAAAATTTGGTTTAAAAATATTGTCCTTTATATTATTAACTAATAATCACTCCATTTTAGAAAATATATTTATCTATACTAAAGTGAGTCAATGAATGCAATATTTTGATAATTGTGTATTAGGAGATCAAAATAAAATAACAAAACTTTTCTCTATTGGTGTCTAGAACTAACCAACGATCCTCAAACCTTTTGCACATGTTAATTAGTAAAGGTGGAAATGATTTAGGCCTCCTTTTGGATAGCTTGAGCCGTTCACATTCCAAAACCTTAAACATTATACCCTTGCTCACCCAATTTGGACCTTATCCCTATATTTTTGTGATATTCCAACTCTAAAATTCACGAAGGCAAATCCTCACCTAGTAGCACACCTATCATTGTGTTCGTCATGAAATGAATTTTCATAGTGATATGTGGCCTGAGTGCGTCTACACTTGCACCCATTCGGAATGATCCCTACTATGAACTCCCTAAAAACAAAAACATAGTGATATATGGCCTGAGTGAGTCTGACTTTGCACCCATTCAGAATGATCCCTACTATGGACCTTTGGTTAAGAAACAAAGAAAAAAATATATGGGAAGTATAATACGTGCAAAGTCTGGGGGTGCTCTTAGAATATCAATGTTTGTTAAGGTATTGACCATACCAAGGGCTCAATTGTGATCTAGGTGTGCAAAGAAAAAAAAAACCCATCGAGTTATTTTTTTTAGTTGCTTACCCCACCTATAATTACCTATCCTAAGCCAAAAAGGTTACACCACCATACAATTCCTAAGGATCCAACTTTACTAATTCTCATTAGTGCTATGGAGAGGGTGTGTAAAGAAAAGTGTATGATTATCAATAGAGGTATGTTTATGTTTTGAAAGACTAATGCATATGTTATTAAGATTATTCTTTTCTCCTTACAATAGTAATGGATAACTATAATCCTAATTCTAAGAAAGAGCGAAAAATAGTTAAGATATGTATTGGAGGAATTTTTAAGATAAAGTTATATTTAGAAAAGTCTGCTATACTATTTCGTATACAATTACAGCATCAAATTTCTATTTGAATTCAAAACAATCAGTGTGCGGAAGTAGAATTATGTATCGGTAACTCAATTGTTTGAATTAGTTTGCTTAGGGACAAGCAAACACTCAAGTCTGGGGGTATTTGATGAGTATAATTATGATAGATTCTGACTATCATAATTGTAATCATGTCCACTGTTTTCTACCTCTTTACTCAAGTAATTGTGCAAAATAGTTGAGAATTGGTATTGTCATGAATAGTAGAGCATAGGTTAGAGTCTTTACTATTTTATGTATTGAACTCCCCACTTACTACGTCATTTTTCTAATGCAGGTACGACTAATCAGTGGAACTAAAAGTCTTGGAGCAAACAGGGGAGTTGACGGGACCAGGAGGGCTGATCAAAGCAGAAGAATTGGTCGAACACGGGTAGGAACACGCCCGTGTGCCTACCCGTGTTCTATCCTAGCTGGAACTATGTGTTCACGCGGGTCTGAACACGCCCGTGTGTCCAGACCGTGTCCTTCTCGGGACAAATTGAAGAATTAAATCCAGCCTACCAGTGTCCGAAGAACATGAAAAACAACACGGCCGTGTTCTCCAACACGGCCGTGTCAGTACCCGTGTTATCCAACACGGCCCATGACCAAACACGTCTGCTCGTGTGGAACTGCCTTGGAACTGCCGACACGGCCTGCAACACGGCTGTGTCGGAACCCGTGTTCGACCATGTTTGCTATGAGACTATAAAAACCTTGAGAAAAATTGTATTCTGGACTTTTGGATCAATTTTGTTTGGAGATTTTCTGGAGAACGAAAGTGGAGCACCCAAGAGAAGGAAGGCTTGAAAGAGATATTCGTATGCATTTATTCTTCAATTTATCTCATTTAATCTTGTATCTCTCTTGGTAATCCAACTTTATTTATCTTTTAATTTTCATGAACAATGTGTTTGAACAAATTAATAATCATGTATCTTCTTGTTTTAATCAATTTCATGGTATTTTGTTCGTATATGGGTTTGCAAACATTGAGAATTATCCTTGTTATGAATGATTATTTGCTTTTACATGAATTCCAAATGTCTAGATTGAGAAATTGGATTCTTTGGATGATGGTTAAATCTTCATATTTATGTGTTATTTCTATTTGTAATCTAAAATTCATGATCGAGAGATATGTTTCTTGGAAAATTAGAATACGAAATGATGGAATTATGGTATTTTAGAGATAAAGTTCCATGAATCTATGTAGTAGATAGGGTATTTCATTCAATGCAAATTTGAGTATTGTAAATTGTTCGAGAGAAGATTTACTTAACTTAGATTTAAATTTCAAATTGCTCGAGAGAGAATTTGATAATTAGTTTAACCCTTTACAATACAATGAATTTGATAGTTTTGTTATGGCATGATTACATAAAATGATGATGTTCATTAAACGCCTTTAACTTTCGGCTTGAAATTATTTTTGTAACTCTCCAATATAATTTTTATCCAAGTAGTCATAGTTAGGATTAATCTATGTTAGAACGAAATTTTAAATGTAGGTATGATAACAGAGTGAGAGTGAGTACAAGTAGTTGAAAGGACCCTGTGGAATACGATACGAGATGTAAGCTTCTCTTATACTATGATTGATAGGTGCACTTGCCTGAATGATAATTCAATCTAGCTTATGCCCATCTACATTGTTATGATAAAACGTAGAATGACTCCGCATCAAGGTTAGACTTTGTGAAAATGATCATCATCTGTCTTCTTCTTGACACTGGTGGCAGGATTCTACTCAAGGTGTGAACCTTTTTGATGACTAACCTCCCTCTGATACCACTTGAAAGTCCACCTAGTGCCAACTAGCTTCACCTATGGGGGGGGGGAATAGGTGTCTTATAGCATTTTTGCGGAATTAAAGTTTTACCTGCACAAATAAATAAAACAACACAGCACAGAAAAGACTCAAGCAATTTATAGTGGTTCCCCGATTTGGGTACGTCCACTTTCCCCTTTCGACCTATCTCCCAACCAGGGACGAGTCGGTCACTTTACCAACAGGATTGAAATTCAATCCTTGCACTAACGGAAGGAACCCTTCCACATGTAGGAGTCACCACTCCCACACCACGGGTTGCACACAACCCTTACAACTAGAAACCAATCGTTCCTTTACAATGAAATTGAAAATAGAATGTATTAGAAATACAAACAACTTATGGAGACTAAGGTGTCCCTCTTCGTTCGACGACATGTTCTTGAAGTCAACGAAGAGTCCACAACCCTAGATCTCTCTTGGAGATAATCTCCCCGAAACTGGCGGCGGCAAAGGGCGCCGGCTTGGCTCTCGGGATTTGCGGCGGCAACGGAGTGCTGCGGCGATGCTATGGAGATTCAACCTTCATAGCAAAGGTAGCAAGGTCTTCCAACGGTCACACTAGGATCGATCGTCTCGATCGATTCGAAAGGGGATGGTTTTCCCGATCTACGAATCAAGAGACAAACGATCTCTGGTTAGACGTGTGAGACGATGTGCTAGGCTAAGCTTCTGTCGCCGGAGATCTGGAAGAAACCGTGATCAGCAACGGCGACTAACTACACGAGCGGCGACGACGGCGGCGGAGCAAGATGCGCGATCTAGGTCACGTCGGCGGCCTTTCTTTTTGAATCGTGTATTCGTATCTTTTCCGCTCAACCATACGGAGGTATTTATACATTAGGTCATTCCACTTGACCGTTGTGGGCCCCACCAACAAGAAGACCTAAGTCCGGTTTGAAATAATCCAGTTAACTTTGACCGGTCCAGAGAATAGCAGGAATTTGCCCAAGTCAAATTCGGCGAGAATCATAGGTGATTCTCGCCGAATCGGCGAGAATCAACTACGATTCTCGCCGAATTCTACTTAACAGAATTTAATCTCCATTGATAACACAAGCCGGTGAGAATCGGCGAGAATCACAATTGATTCTCGCCGAATCGTCGAGAATGCAGAGTCATTCTCGACGAATCGGCGTGAATCACTTCGTGATTCTCGACGATTCTGCCTTAGAAGAATTCAAGGCGGCTTCGAGACAACCGGCAGCATTCGGCGAGAATCAGCTAGTGATTCTCGACGATTCGACGAGAATCACTAGTGATTCTCGTCGAATCGGCGAGAATCACTTAGTCGATTTGAACTTAGACGATTTTCGTCTTTCTTCCCGTGAGCTGGTCTTTGGCCCATCCTTGCTCCTCGTCTTCTCTTGATCTTTCATAACCCTGTGCTTGAAAATAAGTACACTCCAATAGAGAGAGTACACGTAAGCCAACACACTGATCTGCTCAACGAGGGATTACGTTGCACAGATCCGTGTATATTGACCTACTGCACCCTGACATTGGTGTGTACTTAGCGATGAATAGCTTCAAGCATAACTTGAAGGATTTCATCAAATACATTGTCAATTCACCTTAGCTTGTTCAGGGGCTTCTTCAAATTAGGTACATTGTGGATACAATACCCAACAACGGTCTTCTGGGTAAACATTATCCCCGCACATTTCTGAATGTTGGAGAATTTTGGAGATGTTAGCTTTATCTGCCAGACCGGTATACCCTTTAATGCGCCCCGAAGCTATAAATAATGCTGGGAGGAGAGAGATCCAGATATTCTCTTGGAGACAGCATACTTGGACTGCGATTAACACTTTGTTGCTCGCTATGCTGATGAAAAGCTTGTTGGGAGATATGTACAGGAGATCTGGTTTGAATCTGAAGCCACTCATTCGGTAAAATGCGGTCAACGTTGCCAGCCCGCCCGACACATCGATTGAGAAAACTGCCACAGCTTCCACATCTTTGATTATTCAAGCCGAACACCCGTGCGAGGAGAGCGGTATAGGCGGGACAAAAAGCGACCTACCTGCCACCCGTAAGACCGCCATTACCCCTAACATCGACATCACAAGCAACACCCCACCCAATCATGACGGCGAATTACTTTCTTCAGCTGACACCCTTACTGATATCTGGGAGAAAGCAATGAAGGCCGCTTTGACCGCAGCGGATAAACTAAAAATTGAGTTGGGGATCAGCGGGTTTGCTCCGGAGAAACGAAAGCGCCGATCCGGGCCGACCACCAAGGAGCGGGTAGAAATGAAGCTTCGCTAAAAGGGAAAAGAGAATAAGAAGTCATCCGTTCTCAACGTTGTCACGGCCTTGCTAACCACCATTTCTGAGGAGGGCGAGATATCTGTAGATTCGCAAAAGGAGATCGAAGAGTAGTCAGAGGTAACCGCGATGGCCATGCTAGAGAAATTTCTTTTCGCAGACGAAGACTCTCTGGAACTTGATATCCCTGATAACGCTGGTTATTTGTAGGGGATGGAGGGAATTCTTCACAGTATGGTCGTAACGAGTGGTGCGAATCTTACAACTGAATCCCTCGCTGAGTTTCATAAAGAGCCTGCCGTCGAAGAAGCACTTCTAGCCGCTGGCCTTGCCCCTAACGACAAGACAGACTTGGACATGCCCGAGTGGGTAGGAGAAACTGAGACCCCTCAGCCAGGTAAATTATTGTCCGCTTTGAGTAGGGAAAATCTCACAAAGAAGATACTGCGGACAAAGTGTCTAGTCCGCCTGATCTTTGAAGGTAGGGAAATCCCGATGACCAAGGAGATATATGAGGCGGGAAGAACCAAGTCCGCGCGACTTTGGAAAGCCCAGATAAGAAAGATCGATCCGGAGAACGTGCGACGACAAATATTATCTGACCACGAGTTATCGGCAGCGAGAGAAAGACTTGAATTTGAGCCATTGCCTCAAAGTATCATTCCTTTAGTCTGTCTTATCTGTCGATGATCCTCATTCTAAGCGCTTGTTGTGTTGTTGTTTCAGTGGCAAAAGGTACGGGCTCGGCGATCATCCTTGTGAACAGTCCACCATCCGACGAGGGACAGAGGTCTCCTGGTTAATTTAACCGTAAGATTGCTCGGTTAGAGGAAAAGCTTCAATCTGCAGAGGAGGAGAAAGATGCGCTAAGACTGACGGTGGAGAACTTTGCTAGAGAGGTGAACTCGGCCCGTAAAGAAGCCTCCGCCACTTTGGAGGAGGCCAGAGTTGCCCGAGAAGAGACAAGATGCGGGAAGGCGCAGCTGATCACGCAAGCCGCAGCACACGAGAAGGAGTTGAGGGATCTAGATTAGCGGCAAAAACGACTACTGGATGATGTCGCCCACTATCAAAACCGGTGCCATCAGGCGGAGAATAAAGTGTGATGCCGGCCTGGGACCCAGAGGGGTGATGGTATGGTTCGGGATGAGACCTTGTCGATGAATCCAGCATATTCAACCGCGCGACTTGCCGGCCAAGCGGCCTCCACTAAAACGGGGGTATATCTTGTTCGTATGGGTCGCGACGCTGCAAGGATTCATCAGCACCATCATACTGAGCTTCACAATCTATCCGTTGTGATCTCCACGATCCTGCACGCGGGAGACTTTGTGGTTCACATTGGTGGGGACCTGCCAGACCGCGGCGAACTAATGAGCGAAGAGAGAAAGAGGGAAGTGAATGCAAAGGGAAGATAGCCTTGTATATTTATTTGAACTTGGTGGCACTGTGCAGTTAGATTTATTCGTGAACTGTTGTTTGAATTTTAAATTTCCCTTGCTATTATATCTTTTAACCGCTCGGCTTCTCGTTGCGACGTACCCGCGCGGTTTTTCTACCATTTGTCCGATCATTTATGCTTTTCCGATTACAATTTTCTCTATAAATAGTGCAGAAGATTCTTCCCTTTATAATAACATTAGAGTTCAATACTTCCACCAGATAAGAAAAATTGTATCAGAGCGATCTTGTTCTTCAACCGTATTTCTCCGTTCAGAATTCAGGAGGTCCTCCTTGACCAAAAGCGAGCTTTTGCAATGTTTGCACAGGCATATGCATGATGATTCAATAGTCGCGCGGTTACCTTCAGCGGCGAGGCGGTTAAATACGGTTGGAAATAACATTGCTGTCATACCCATCGATCACTTTGAACATGGCTTTTCTTTCCCCCCATTTATCGAGCTGGTAGAAATTATGGATTTTTATGGAGTAGTCCTCAGTCATCTCCCCCCGAACACAATTGGTGCCATAATGAGCTTTCTGATCTACCTGTATTCGGAGCAGGTAAAATTCACCATGAATCTCTTCAGTAACTGTTTCGTGGCCCAATCGATCAAGGCGGGCAAAAAGGAAAACAAAATTTTCCGCGACATTATTTACTTCGGCTGCAAGGGTTTGAAGGTAGTAAATCTCCCAAACAAAGTTACGGACTGGTCGACTAGATATCTGGTTTTTACGGGTAACCTCGGAGTTCTCCCCCTAAGTCCGCAAGGCCGCGCGGCTAACATCTTTAGAAGGATAGAGCTCGAGGGGAAGGAATTAGAAATCGCCAAATTCTACAAGAAGGAGCAGTTAGATATCACCTATTATTTTCCAATGTGGGTAGTCGCGGCCGATTACGATACGACCAACTGTAAGCGACCTGCTGCTTTAAGAAGTTTGTATTCGTGGCATTCTGTTAACCTCTTTCCTTTATAGTTAACCTAGAGGTTCCAGCGGGTAAGCCGATCTCCCCAAAAGGTCCGGTGCTGACTCAAAGTGATCTGCAGAAACAGAGGGAAGCTGACCGTATCGAGGTCGATGAGCCTGCTGTAAGTGAAAGTCCAGCCATTCCTTTCGTGTCGGATTGGATCGAGAAGCCCCTGATGGATCTCCGCGATAAGGAAGCCGTGCAATTTCATCAGAGTGGGGAACATATCTCAGTTTACACTTCTCTTCCTCCCTGGTCCAGTTCCAAACTTACTCGTCATGCTCGGGCGGCTGGCTTTGCCTTATATGGGAAGAAAAACATGGCTGAGATGAAATTAGTGCAAACCGCACAACTACCCACCTTAGCCGCTCAAGCTCGGGCGAGAAGCTTCACCCTTGATCATTTCATGGGTGAGGCCTTGGCCGAGGTTACCGACGTAGCCGAGCGGCTAGAGGTAAGGGTGGAGGAGTTAGAAGAAGAGAACGAAGCTCTGAAAGCGGATAACAAAAAGCTGAGAGAGAGTGTCGAGGTAACAAGAACCTTACTTGCTATATTTTATCCGTTTGGTCTCAAATTCTAATCAAATTTTACATTGCTTCTAATCTTACAGCAAATGTATAACCGGGAGAAACCGACTTTCTTGCACGAAATCATCTCCCATTTGCAGGAAGAAGGAGAGGATATTCTTTACATCCTCAAGGAGAGAGGTTCTTATGTACCAGAGGAACAAAAACATACATTCCACGACCTCTTTCCTGACTTCAAAACACTGGAGGCCGAGCGGGATAATGCAGCCAGTGCGACTAAGATAGCTGAATAAACTTCCGCTCCTGAGGCTGAGGCCGATGCTCGTGATGGTGAAGAGAACGACGCCGAAGAAGTTTCAGAGGAAGATTTCGGGGATAGTGGAGAATTCGATTCTACAAAATCTTCCCGATCGAGCGAGTCTTCGTGTGCTTCAAGTTCGTCCAGCTCGGGACGAGGTCGCCAGAAGAAGAAAGCCAAGATATAAACGGGATGTATCTATTTTCTCTTTTCTGATTGCACGGATTCTATATTTGTAAACCGTGCATCATATATGTAATGGCCCTTTCTATGAATGACAGTCTTAATTTTTTATGTCGTGTGATGTCGTGTGGTGGAATTATTTTTTCTTTCTCGATTAATTAACGAATTGAAATGAATATTTCGCAACTTGATCCTGCACCGAATTTTGCCCGATGGGTTTACGGCTCGTGCCTTTTTTGTCCGTTCGATTACAATTTGGACAAGAAAACCAGTACAGAATTCCATATAACAATCTGGCGACTTGAAACTTTATATCCACACGATTACATGCAGATTAGAAAATAGTACAGAATTCCATATAACAAGCTTGCGACTTGAAACTTTATATCCACGCGATTACATGCAGATAATAAAAATAGAACAGAATTCAATACAACGATCTCGCGACTTGAAACTTTATATCTGTGCGATTACATGCAGATTAGAAAAATAGTAAAGAATTCCATACAACGATCGACTTGAAACTTTATATCCGCGCGATTACATGCAGATTAGAAAAATAGTACAGAATTCCATACAACTATCTGGCGACTTGAAACTTTATATCCACCCGATTACATATAGATTAGAAAAATAGTATATAATTCCATACAACGATCTGGCGACTTGAAACTTTATATCCGCGCGATTACAAGATAATTGTTTACTCGTCGATCTAGCGGTGGTGACTGGTTCCCTTCTTTTTGCCGTCTCACCCGCTTGTCTTGACCATTTTTCTCCGAGAGACTGGCTTGACAGCTGATCCGACAGTGAATAGAAGCTCTGACAGACTTGTCCTTCGATCAACCCGGTTTCATCTTGCTGTGCGGTTATGCGACAAAAAATGAGTTTAGAAAAAAAGAAAGGAGGTGTGCCCGATTACCACGACCAAAATTGATCAACAATGATGAGGTTGGTGGGCGCTGAGACCGCACCATCTCATCTCAAGGAAGATAAATAAAACTGTAATAATATCCCTTATGATGCATGGTAGAGCTCAGCACCCACCCTGACCCTCATAAAATGCAGAGGTGGTGTGTTAGGTGCCAGCTGGGATCCGATGCCCAGAATCCCTCCGCACGAGAATCTACAAGCTCCCACTACACGATGCGAAAACTCCCCGCTACACGTGGTCTTGGTGTTGTTATGCAAATGACAACAACTCTCGTGGGGGGGTCGAGCTGGACTCGTCGATGTTACCCCGGGCTTAAAATTTCCTAGCTTCGAGTCTTGAGAATAAGTACCACACGATATGTCCTAAGAATAAAACCGCTTCAAATCATCCCCGCTCATGGTATGAGTGACGTCCTCCCCTTCATATATTTGTAGCTTGTATTCCCCCCTTTTAAGAACTTCTTTTATGATAAAGGCCCCGATCCAATTGGGATTCAATTTTCCAACCGGTTTATTCCTTGCTGCAGCATCCACTTTCTTCAAAACTAGGTCTCCTACCTTAAATTGTTTGACCCTCACTTTCTGATCGAAATATCTCGCCATTCTCCTTTTTACTTCCTCCTGCCTGATGGTAGACTCATCTCGAAGTTTCTCGATTTGATCCAGGCAATATCTCATCTTTTCATCATTAATTTCAAGCCAGTCTTCCCAGTTTTGCCTAGCAAGTAAGACCCTGGGCGATGATACTTCGAATTCTATTGGGTTGAGGGCCTCTGATCCATGTGAGAGATTTATTGGAGTCTCTCCTATGGAGATGGAAGGTGTAGTCCTTAAGGACCATAATACTAAGGGGAGTTGATCAGCCCAACTGCTCTTCAAACTCTGAACTCTTTTCTTGAGCAAGTTAAAAATTCGTTTATTGGCCGCTTATACTTGGTCGTGCTCCGGGGATGATGCACTGATGAAAATCGAATGTCGGTCCCCGCCTTCTTGAAAAAATCAACCATTTCCGCGTTATTGAACTGAGGTCCGTTATCTATGATTATCGCCATGGGGACTCCGTGCCTACAAATTATATCACCCCAAATAAAATTTTTGACTATTTGAGTTGTAGTCCTCGCTAGCGCTTTGGTCTCAATCCACTTAGTGAA
This sequence comes from Platanthera zijinensis, assembly GCA_039513925.1. Taxonomy (NCBI): domain Eukaryota; kingdom Viridiplantae; phylum Streptophyta; class Magnoliopsida; order Asparagales; family Orchidaceae; genus Platanthera; species Platanthera zijinensis. The sequence goes on from CM077080.1 coordinate 167,285,787, forward strand.
GTAGTCAATCATAACCAAGATGAAGTGTCGTTTACTACTCGCCATTAGGAATGGCCCGATGAGATCCATCCCCCAAATTTCAAACGGCCATGGTGTCGTGATTGAGCAAAGTTGTCGAGCGGGCTGGAGTTGAAGTGGAGCAAATTTCTGGCATTGAACACGTTTCTTTGCATACATCTCTGCGTCTTTCCTCATTGTCGGCCAAAAATACCCCTGACGTAAGATTCGATGTTCTAGGGTTCTGGCTCAAGAATGGCTACCACATTCTCCCGAATGGATGTCTTGAAGAATTGTGGGGACTTCCTCTTCCGAAACACATCTTGCCATGGGTGAGATGAAGGTTCTTCTATAAAGTATCCCACAGATCAGGTTGTAATATGTTGCATTAACCTTGAATCTTCTTCGATCTTTAATAGTAGGGTGATATTCTCTTTTTGATTGGTATAGAATGAATGGATCTACCCAAGAGTAACGCTTGTCGACTTGCATTGCCTCCACTTCTTCGATCGATAACTGAAAAAGCTCGGATGCTACTTCCCCCGTAGTAACGACAAATTTTGATAAGGCATCGACTTCCTTATTTCTGATCCTAGGGATGTGTTCAATAATAAAGCTTTTGAATCTCCTGATTTCTGCTTTCACCAGCACGAGATATTGTTTGAGAATTTGTTCTCGGGTTTCGAAGTTCCCAAGCACTTGCGATGCCATTACTAAGGAATATGTTTTGACGTGGGCGTGATCGATGCTGAGCTCTTTCGCAAATTTTAACCCTGCAAGAAGTGCTTCATATTCGGCTTGATTTTTCGTAACCGGGAAAAAGAACTTCACCGCATGCTTTATTTTGACTATGTTTGGATTGATGAGTACTATCCCTGCTCCTGACGAATTCTTTCCAGAGGCTCCATCAACATAAAAGATCCAAGTGGATGGAAAATTTTCTTTCTGGGAAAAACTTTGCTCCGTGGTTTCTACCATGAAGTCTGCCAGAACCTGAGCTTTTATTGTTTTTCACGGTACGTATGCAATTTCGAACTCACTTAGCTCGATCTCCCATTTAGCGAGTCTTCCTGAATGTTCTGGCCTTTCCAACATCCCTTTTAGGGGTTGATCAACCACAACTTGGATTGAATGTGCCTGGAAATATGACCGGAGTCGATCCACAGAGATGACCAAGGCCAAAGCGAGCTTTTCGAGGATAGGGTACTTTAATTCAGCATTTTTTTAGGATATGGCTAACATAATATACTAGGAATTGCCTTTTTCTTTTCCTCCCTGATAAGAACGGAGCTAACCGCTTCTGGTCTGACTCACAGATATATGTATAATGATTCTCCTGGGAGAGGACTTTGTAACAATGGAGTCGTTATTAACTGTCTTTTTAGTTGTTTGAAAGCCTCATCGCATTCATTAGTCCATTCAAACTTTGAGGCCCCTCGAAGAGTGTTAAAGAAGGGAGCGCTCTTATCTCCTACCCTAGAGATGAAGCGGCTAAGATCTGCTAGCCTTCCTCCTAGCTGCTGGACGTCCTTTGGGGAGCAAGGAGGTGCCATACCCAGGATAGCTTTTACCTTATTAGGATTTGGAGCCAACCCTTCAGGGGTAAGGAGGTGACCAAGGAACTTCCCTTGGCTGGCCCCAAAAAATGCACTTCAACTGATTTAGCCTCATCCTAAATTCCCGTAGGGTTGCGAAGGTTTCTGCGAGATCTTCTAAATGCGTGGAAAAGGATTTACTTTTTATGAGGAGATCGTCAACATAGACTTCTAAGTTTCTTCCCTTTTGTCTTTGAAAACGGAATCCATCATGCGTTGATAAGTAGCTCCTGCATTTATAAGTCCAAACGACATAACTAGATAGCAAAAAAACCCTTCATTCGTGATAAAAGACGTGTGTTGTATGTCGGGTTTGTGCATCTTAATCTGGTGATAGCAAGAGAACGCATCTAAAAAGCTCATAATAGAATAACCAACCGCAGAATCTACTAAAGCATCTATTCGAGGAAGGGGATAGAAATCTTTGGGGCACGCTTTATTGAGTTTTGTAAAATCTACGTACATCCTCCATTTTCCTCCCGGTTTTGGCACCATTACAACATTCGATATCCAGGAGGGATATTGTATTTCTTGAACAATTTTAGCCTTTACCAGCTTTGTGACCTATTCCCGGATAGGACTAGCCAATTTTGTTGCGACGTCTCTCTTCTTTTGCTATATAGGTTTATACTTCGGGTCGATGTTGAGATGATGATACGCCACGTCTGGATCCACTCCGGGCATATCATCAGGAGACCATGCGAGGATGTCGAGGTTCTTCAGGAGACAGGAGATTAGTTCGATTTTCTCCTCTTCTGATAACTCCGTATTAATGGAGAGCTTTTTCTCCTCTCCCTCGGCGATGGGAACCTTCTCGATAGGTTGAGCAGCTTCCAGATGGAGTCCTTCCTTCGCATTCTCTTTGGGTTCTCCAAGCTCAATTGCCGTGAATGTCGGAGGGGGTACCTATTCAATCATATTAACCGTTTTCACATAACATTCTCGGGCCACCCGATGGTTACTCTTGATCCGATACAGTTTTCCTTGAGCAAAGAATTTGATAGCCAGATGGTAAGTCGGCACAATTGACTGGTACTCGTTTAGTAGAGGCCTTCCAAAAATCACATGATAGCTGCTTGCCGCGTCGATTACCACGAACCGGATCATCTTGGTGTTTCCCCCCCGAGTCACTAGTAGCGAAATGTTTCCTTCTGCTTCCTTCCTCTCTCCTGAGAAGCCGTAGAGTGGCCACTCGGTAGAAGACAATGGCTTCCCGGTCTTTAGGTCCTCGAACGTCTTCTTGAACAAAAGATTCACCGAGCTTACCGTATCTATCAGAATCTTGTCTACTGTGAAGTTTTCGATGATGGCTTGGATAACAACCACATCGTTGAATGGGTTGGCGACGGATGAGAAATCATCTGGGCCAAAAGTAATGAGTTCTCTAGTCAGAGCCGAGGAAGACGTCATAGCCACCTCCTGCTTACACAACTTTGAGATGGAAGATTTTCGGCTTGATTCGAGGCCTCCCCCTCGGTGGATGTAGAAAAGTTGCCCGAGGGTTCCCTCGTCATGAACATCCACACAATCATTCGGGTAATGCATATTACCTAGGATACAAACATCAGCTATGTCCTCACATTCCTGGAACACCTCAGCCACCTCTTTGCCCTTTGAGGTGTTTGAATCGACGGGAGCCTCTTTACAGAAAAGGCCTGACATTTTTCCTTCTGAAACCAGTGTTCTTACTAAAAAGCGAAGGGCCCGAAAGTGCTCTGTAGGATGCCCCTCTTCCTTATGAAATTCACAGAAATTCTTAGAGTTGGGGGGTCTTCCCTCTCCCCGGGGTTTTTCCTTTCTGAAATCTTTCCATTGCAGGACCTCAGCTATTTTCGCCCAAGTCATGTGTTCAATGTTCGTGTCGAGAATGTCTCTTGGTCGCTGGAGAACCTGCAAGAGAGAAAACGAAAAAGAGGAACCGCGAGTTGTCGGTTACTAGCGGTTAAATGAAAAGGAGATAAAAAGGGGGGCCGCCGGAAGCGACGACATCACAGTTCGCCCATCGCGGCTAAAAACCACTCCTGCGACGGGCTTTTCGGTTGTCATAAATGAAGCGATTACAGCGGTTACCAAGGAGCACCCGATCAGACAGTAACCCGCTCGACAAAGGATTCGAGACCGCTGCCATAGACGGCGAGCTTGAGGATTCGATTCGCGATGCCTTGAGAGTACTGTTCATGCTATTTATTGGCTCGGGGCCTTGCCCGAGCGGGCAAGTGCTAGAATCACCGGCTTCCCGGGGTACAGGAGAGCGGGCAGCGGTGACAGGATGCACAGCAAGAGAAGAAAGAAGGCAAGCTTTTAACCGCGCGGATACGCGGCTTCAATAAAAATACTGGCAGCTCTCAGATGGAAAAACGGCTTGCTGATTGCCACGGTCTCGTGGTTACGCAGTCAAAAACGGATCCTTGACTCATCTTAAGGGAGAATCAGAATAGCAGTCTTCCGGGTAAACATTATCCACGCACATTTCCAAATGTTGGAGAATTTTGGAAATGTTAGCTTTATCAGCCAGACCGGTATAGCCTTTAATGCGCTCCGAAGCTATAAATAACGCCGGGAGGAGAGAGATCCAGATATTCTCTGGGAGACAGCATACTTGGACTACACTTAACACTTTGTTGCTCGCTATGCCGATGAAAATCTTGTTGGGAGATATGTATAGGAGATCTGGTTCGAATGTGAAGCCACTCGTTCGGAAAAATGCGGTCAAAGTTGCCAGCCCGCCTGACACATCGACTGAGAAAACTGCCACAGCTTCCACATCATTGATTATTCTAGCCGAACACCAGGGCGAGGCGAGCGGTATAGGCGGGACATAAAGCGACCTACCTGCCACCCCTAAGACCGCCATTACCCCTGACGTCGACATCACAAGCAACACCCCACCCAATAATTACGACAAATTACTTTCTTCAGCCGACACCCGTATTGATATCCGGGAGAAAGCCATGAAGGCCGCTTTGACCGCGGCGGATAAACTTAAAATCGAGTTGGGGATAAGCGGGTCTGCTCTGGAGAAACGAAAGTGCCGATCCAGGCCGACCGCCGAGGAGCGGGTAGAAAGGAAGCTTCACCAAAAGGGAAAAGAGAATAAGAAGTCATCCGTTCTCAACGTCATAACGGCCCCGCTAACCACCATTTCTGAGGAGGGCGAGATATCTGTGGACTCGCAAAAGGAGATCGAACAGCCGTTAGAGGTAACCTTTATGGCCATGCTAGAGAAATTTCTTATTGCGGACAAAGACTCTCTGGAACTATATATCCCTGTTAACATTAGTTATTTGCAGGGGATGGAGGAAATTCTTCACAGTATGGTCGTAACGAGTGGTGCGAATCTTACAACCAAATCCCTCACCGAGCTTCATAAAGAGCCTGCCGTTTAAGAAGCACTTCTAGCCGTTGGCCTTGCCCCTAACGACAAGACCGACTTGGACATGCCCGAGCGGGTAGGAGAAATTGAGACCCCTCGGCCAGGTAAATTGATGTCTGCTACGAGTAGGGAAAATCTCGCAAAGAAGATACTGCGAAGAAAACGTCCAGTCCGCCTGATCTCTTAAGGTAGGGAAATCCCGATGACCAAGGAGATATATGAGGCGGGAAGAACAAATTCCGCGCGACTTTGGAAAGCCCAGATAAGAAAGATTGATCTGAAGAACGCACGACGACTAATATTCTCGGACCGCGAGTTATCGGCAGCGAGAGAAAGACATGAATTTGAGCCATTGCTCAAAGTATCGTCCCTTTAGTCTGTATTATCTGTCGATGATCCTCATTCTAACCGCTTGTTGTGTTGCTGTTTCAGTGGCAAAAGGTGCAGGCTCGGCGATCATCCTTGTGAACAGTCCACCATCTGACGAGGGACAGAGGTCTCCTAGTGAATTTAACCGTAAGATCGCGCGGTTAGAGGAAAAGTTTCAATCTGCAGAGGAGGAGCAAGATGTGCTTAGACTGACGGTGGAGAACATGGCTGGAGAGGTGAACTCGGCCCATAAAGAAGCCGCCGCGGCTTTAGAGGAGGCCAGAGTTGCCCGAGAAGAGACAAGATGCGGGAAGGCACATCTGATCGTGCAAGACGAACGGCACAAGAAGGAGTTGAGGGATCGAGATCAGCGGCAAAAATGACTACTGGATGATGTCGCCCACTATCGAAACCGGTTCCATCAGGTGGAGAATGAAGTGCGATGCTGGCCCGGGACCCAGAGGGATGATGGTATGGTTCGGGATGAGACCTTATCAATGAATCCAGCAGCTTCAACCGCGCGACTTGCCGGCCAAGCAGCCTTTACGTAAACGGGGGTATATCTTGGTCATGTGGGTCGCGACGCTGCAAGGATTCATCGGCACCATCATACTGTGCTTCACCATCTATCCGCTGCGATCTCCACGATCCTGCATGCGGGTGACTTGGTGGCTAATATTAGTAGGTACCTGCAAGACCGCGGCAAATTAATGAGCGAAGAGAGAAAGATGGAATTGAATGCCAAGGGAAAACAGCCTTGTATATTTATTTGAACTTGTTTGCACTGTGCGGTTGGATTTATTCGTGAACTGTTGTTTGAATTTTAAATTTCCCTTGCTATTATATCTTTTAACCGCTTGGCTTCTCGTTGCGACGTACCCGCACAGTTTTTCTACCATATGTCCGATCATTTATGCTTTTCCTATTATAATTTTCTCTATAAATAGTACAGAAGAATCTTCCCTTATTATAAAATTAGAGTTCAATACTTCCACCAGATAAGAAAAATGGTATCCGAGCGATCTAGTGCTTCAGCCGTATTTCTCCGGTCAGAATTTAGGAGCTCCTCCTTGACCGAAAGCGAGCTTTTGCAATTTGTGCACAGGCATATGCATGATGATTCAATAGTCGCGCGGTTACCTTCAGCGGCGGAGCGGTTAAATATGGTTTGAAATAACATTGCTGTCATACCCATCGATCACTTTGAACATGACTTTTCTTTCCCCCCATTTATCGAGCTGGTAGAAAATATGGATTTTTATGGAGTCGTCCTCAGTCAGCTCCCCACGAACACAATTGGTACCATAATGATCTTTCTGATCTACCTACGTTCGGAGCGAGTAAAATTCACCATGAATCTCTTCAGGAACTGTTTCGTGGCCCGATCGATCAGGGCGGGCAAAAAGGAAAACAAACTTTCCCGAGACAATATTTACTTCGGCTGCAAGGGTTTGAAGGTAGTAAATTTCCCGAACAAAGTTACGGACTGGTCGACTAGATATCTGATTTTTATGGGTAACCTCAGAGTTCTCCCCCTAAGTCCGCAAGGTCGCGCGGCTAACATCTTTAGAAGGATAGAGCTCGGGGGAAGGAATTAGAAATCGCCAATTTCTACAAGAAGGAGCGGTTTGATATCACCTATTATTTGCCACTGCGGGTAGTCCCGACCGATTACGATACGACCAACTGTAAGCGTCCTGCTGCTTTTAGAAGTTTGTATTTGTGGCGTTCTGTTAACCTCTTTCCTTTACAGTTCAGCTAGAGGTTTGGGCGGGTATGACGATCTCCCTAGAAGGTCCGGTGCTGACTCAAAGCTAGCTGCAGAAACAGAGGGAAGCTGACTGTATCGAGGTCGATGAGCCTGCTGTGAGTGAAAGTCAAGCAATTCCTTTCGTGCCGGATTGGATAGAGAAGCCCCTGATTGATCTCCGCGGTAAGGAGGCCGTGCAATTTCATCGGAGTTGAGAACATATCTAAGTTTCCACTTCTCTTCTACCCTGGTCCAGTTCCAAACTTACTCGTCATGCCCGGGCGGCTTGCTTTGCCTTATATGGGATGAAAAACATGGCCGAGATGAAATCAATGCCAACCGCACGACTACCCACCTTAGCCGCTCAAGCTCTGGTGAGAAGCTTCACCCTTGATCATTTCATGGGTGAGGCCCTAACCGAGGTTACCGGCGTAGCCGAGTGTCTAGAGGTAAGGGTGGAGGAGTAAGAAGAAGAGAACGAAGCTCTGAATGCAGATAACAAAAAGCTTAGAGAGAGTGTCGAGGTAACAAGAACCTTACTTGCTATCTTTTATCCGGTCGGTCTCAAATTCTAATCAAATTTTACATTTCTTCTAATCTTACAGCGAATGTATAACCGGGAGAACCCGGCTTTCTTGTACGAAATCATCTCCCATTTGCGGGAAGGAGGGGAGGATATTCTTTACATCCTCAAGGAGAGAGGTTCTTTAGTACCAGAGGAACAAAAACTTACATTCGACGACCTCTTTCCTGACTTTAAAACACTGGAGGCCGAGCGGGATAATGCAGCCAATGCGGCTAAGATTGCTTAATTAAATTCCGCTCCTAAGGCTGAGGCCGATGCTCGTGATGGTTAAGAAAATGACGCCGAAGAAGTTTCCGAGGAAGATTCCGGGGATAGTGGAGAATCCGATTCTTCAGAATCTTCCGGATCGAGCGAGTCTTCGAGTGCTTCAAGTTCATCCAGCTCGGGACGAGGTCGCTAGAAGAAGAAAGCCAAGATATAAACGGGATGTATCTATTTTGTCTTTTTCGATCGCGTGGATTCTCTTTTTGTAAACCGCGCGGCATATATGTAATGGACCTTTCTATGAATGACAGTCTTAATTTTTTATGCTGTGTGATGTCGTGTGGTGGAATGGTTTTTGCTTTCTCGATTAATTAACGGATTGAAATGAATATTTCGCAACTTGATCCTGTACCGAATTCCGCCCGACGGGTTTACGGCTCGTGCCTTTTTTGTCCGTTCGATTACAATTTTGACAAGAAAACCAGTACAGAATTCCATATAACAATCTGACGACTTTAAACTTTATATCCGCACGATTACATGTAGATTAGAAAAATAGTACAGAATTCCATATAACATGCTTGCGACTTAAAACTTTATATCCGCGCGATTACATGCAGATTAGAAAAATAGTACAGAATTCCATACAACGATCTGGCGACTTGAAAATTTATATCCGCGCGATTACATGCAGATTAGAAAAATAGTACAGAATTCCATACAACGATCTGGCGACTTGAAACTTTATATCCGCGCGATTACATGCAGATTAGAAAAATAGTACAAAATTCCATACAACGATATGGCGACTTGAAACTTTATATCCGCGCGATTACATGCTGATTAGAAAAATAGTACAGAATTCCATACAACAATCTGGCGACTTGATAATTTATATCCGCGCGATTACAAGATAATTGTTTACTGGTCGATCTAGTGGTGGTGACTGGTTCGCTGCTTTTTGGTGTCTCACCCGCTTGTCTTGACCATTTTTCTCCGAGAGACTGGCTTGACCGCTGATCCAACAGCAAATAGAACCTCCGACAGACTCGTCCTGCGATCAACCCGATTTCATCTTGTCGTGCGGTTATGCGACAAAAAATGAGATTAGAAAAAAGAAAGGAGGTGTGCCCGATTACCACGACCCAGATTGATCAACAATTCTGAGGCTGGTGGGCGCTGAGACCGCACCATCTCATCTCAAGGAAGATCAATAAAACCGTAATAATATCCCTTATGACGCATGGTAGAGCTAAGCACCCACCCTGACCCTCCTAAAATGCAGAGATGGTGTGCTAAGGGCCAGCTAAGATCCGACGCCCAAAAGCCCTCCGCACGAGAATCTACAAGCTCCCACTACACGGTGCAAAAACTCCCCACTACACGTGGTCTTGGCGGTGTTATGCTAATGACAACAACTCTCGTGGGGGGTCGAGCTGGACTCGGCGGTGTTACCGGCTTAACATTTCCATGCTTCGAATCTTGAGAATAAGTACCACACGATTTGTCCTAAGAATAAAACCGCTTCAAATCATCCCCACTCCAGGTATGATTTCATAAGGAAGAGGGGCATCCTATAGAGCACTGTCGGGCCCTTTCGCTTTTTAGTAAGAAGACTGGTTTCAGAAGGAAAAATGTCAGACCTTTTCCTTAAAGAGGCTCCCGTCGATTCAAACACCTCAAAGGGCAAAGAGGTGGCTGAGGTGTTCCAGGGATATGAGGACATCGCTAACATTAGCAGCCTTGGTAATATATATTACCCGAATGATTGTGTGGATGTTCATGACGAGGGAACCATCGGGCGGCTTTTCTACATCCACAGAGGGGGAGGCCTTGAATCAAGCCAAAAATCTTCCATCTCAAAGTTGTGTAAGCAGGAGGTGGCTATGACATCTTCCTCGGATCCCACTAGAGAACTCGTTACTTTTGGCCCAGATGATTTCTCATCCATCGCCAACCCATTAAACGATGCGGTTGTTATCCAAGCCGTCATCAAAAACTTCACTGTAGACAAGATTCTGATAGATACGGGAAGCTCGGTGAATCTCTTGTTCAAGAAGACGTTCGAGGCCCTAAAGACCGGGAAGCCATTGTCTTCTACTGAGGGGCCACTCTACGGCTTCTCAGGAGAGAGGAAGGAAGCAGAAGGAAACATTTCTCTACTAATGACTATGGGGGCAATCACCACGCTGATCCGGTTTATGGTAATCGACGAGGCAAGCAGCTATAATGCGATTTTTGCAAGGCCTCTACTAAACGAGAATCGGACAATTATGTCGACTTACCATCTGGCTATCAAATTCTGTGTTCAAGGAAAACAGTATCGGATAACGAGTAACCATCGGGTGGCCCGAGAATGTTATGTGAAAATGGTTAACCTGATTGAACAGGTACCCCCTCCGGCAGTCACGACAATTGAGCTTGGAGAACCCAAAGAGAATGCGAAGGAAGGACTCCATCTGGAAGCTTCTCAACCTATCGAGAAGTTGCCCATCACAGAGGGAGAGGAGAAAAAGCTCTCCATTAATGCGGAGTTATCAGAAGAGGAGAAAATCGAACTAATCTCCTGTCTCCTGAAGAACCTCGACATCTTCGCGTGGTCTCCTGAAGATATGTTCGGAGTGGATCCAGACGTGGCGTGCCATCATCTTGACATCGACCCGAAGTATAAACCTGTACAACAAAAGAAGAGAGACGTCGCAACAAAACTGTCCAGTCAAATCCGGGAAGAGGTCACCAAGCTGTTAAAGGCTAAATTTGTTCAAGAAATACAATATCCCACCTGGATATCGAATGTTGTAAAGGTGCCAAAACCGGGAGGAAAATGGAGGATGTGCCTAGATTTTACAAAACTCAATTAAGCGTGCCCTAAAGATTCTTATCCCCTGCCTCGAATAGATGCTTTTGTAGATTCTGTGGTTGGTTATTCTGTTATGAGATTTTTAGATGCGTTCTCTGGCTATCACCAGATTAAGATGCACAAACCCGACATACCACACACGTCTTTTATCACAAATGAAGGGTGTTTTTGTTATCTAGTGATGTCGTTTGGACTTAAAAATATAGGAGCTACTTATCAACGCATGATGGATTCCGTTTTCAAAGACCAAAAGGGAAGAAACTTAGAAGTCTATGTTGACGATCTCCTCATAAAAAGTAAATCCTTTTTAACGCATTTAGAAGATCTCGTAGAAACCTTCACAACCCTACGGGAATTTAGGATGAGGCTAAACCCGTTGAAGTGTGTTTTTGGGGCCATCCAAGGGAAGTTCCTTGGTCACCTCCTTACCCCTGAAGGGTTGGCTCCAAATCCTGATAAGGTAAAAGCTATCTTGGGTATGGCAGCTCCTCGCTCCCCAAAGGAGGTCCAGCAGCTAGGAGGAAGGCTAGAAGGTCTTAGCCGCTTCATCTCCAGGGTAGGAGATAAGAGCGCTCCCTTCTTTAAGACTCTCCCGGGGGCCTCAAAGTTTGAATGGACTAATGAATGCGATGAGGCTTTCAAACAACTAAAAAGACAGTTAACAACGACTCCATTGTTACAAAGTCCTCGCCCAGGAGAATCATTATACATATATCTGGGAGTGGGACCTGAAGCGGTTAGCTCCATTCTTGTTAGGGAGGAAAATAAAAGGCAATTCCCAGTATATTATGTTAGCCATATCCTAAAAATGCTGAATTAAAATACACTATCCTTGAAAAAGCTCGCTTTGGCCTTGATCATCTTTGCGCATCGACTCGGTCCATATTTCCAAGCACATTCAATCCAATGTTGTGGTGGATCAACCCCTAAAAGGGATATTGGAAAGGCCGGAACATTCGGGAAGACTCGCTAAATGGGCGTTCGAGCTAAGTGAGTTCGAAATTGCATACATACCGCGAACAGCAATAAACGATTAGGTTCTGGCAGACTTCATGGTAGAAACCACGGAGCAAAGTTTTTCCCAGAAAGAAAATTTTCCATCCGCTTGGATCATTTATGTCGATGGAGCCTCTGGAAAGAATTCGTCAGGAGTAGGGATAGTACTCATCAATCCAAACAGAGTCAAAATAAACCATGTGGTGAAGTTCTTTTTCCCGGTTACTAACAATCAAGCCAAATATGAAGAACTTCTTGGAAGGTTAAGATTTACGAAAGAGCTCGGCATCGATCACGCCCATGTCAAAATAGATTCCTTTGTAATGGCATCGCAAGTGATCGAGAACTTCGAAACCCGAGAACCAATTCTCAAACAATATCTCGTGTTGGTGAAAGCAGAAATCGGGAGATTCAAAAGCTTTGTTATTGAACACATCCCTAGGATAGGAAATACGGAAGTCGATGCCTTATCAAAATTTGGCGTTACTACGGGGGAAGTAGCATCCGAGCTTTTTCATCCATCGGTCAAAGAAGGGGAGGCAATGCAAGTCGACCAGCGTTACTCTTGGGAAGATCCATTCATTCTATACCTATCAAAAGGAGAATATCACCCTACTATTAAAGATCGAAGAAGATTCAAGGTTAAAGCAGCATATTACAACCTGATCTCCGGGATACTTTACAGAAGAACCTTCATCTCACCCATGGCAAGATGTGTTTCGGAAGAGGAAGTCCCCACCATTCTTCAAGAAATCCATTCAGGAGAATGTGTTAGCCATTCTGGAGCCAGAACCCTAGAACAGCGAATCTTACGTCAGGGGTATTTTTGGCCGATAATGAGGAAAGACGCAGAGATCTATGCCAAGAAATGTGTTCAATGCCAGAAATTTGCTCAACTTCAACTCCAACCCGCTCGACAACTTTGCTCGATCACGTCACCCTGGCCGTTTGCAAATTGGGGGATGGATCTCATCGGGCCATTCCCAATGGCGAGTAGTCAACGACGTTTCATTTTGGTTATGATTGACTACTTCACTAAGTGGATTGAGGCCAAAGCGCTAGCGAGGACTACAGCTCAAATAGTCAAAAAAATTATTTGGGGTGATATAATTTGTAGTCACGGAGTCTCCATCACGATATTTACAGATAACGGACCTCAGTTCAATAACGCGGAAATGGTTGATTTTTGCAAGAAGGAGGGACCAACCTTCGATTTTCCTCAGTGCATCATCCCCGGAGCAATGACCAAGTAGAAGCGGCCAATAAACTAATTTTTAACTTCCTCAAGAAAAGAGTTCATAGTTTGATGAGCAGTTGGGCTGATAAACTCCCCTCAGTATTATGGGCCCTAAGGACTACACCTTCCAACTCCATAGGAGAGACTCCATTCAAGCTCTCACATGGATCAGAGGCCTTCATCCCAATAGAATTCGAAGTATCATCGCCCAGGGTCTTACTAGCTAGGCAAAACTGGGAAGACTTGCTTGAAATTAATGATGAAAAGATGAGATACTGCCTGGATCAAATCGAGGAACTTCGAGATCAGGATACCATCATGTAGGAGGAAGTAAAAAGTAGGATGCCGAGATATTTCGATCAGAAAGTGAGGGTCAAACAATTTCAGGTAGGAGACCTAGTTCTGAAGAAAGTGGATGCTGCAGCAAGGAATAACTCTGTCCGAAAATTGAATCCCAATTGGATCGGGCCCTTTATCATAAAATAAGTTCTTAAAAGGGGAGCATACAAGCTACAAACATATGAAGGGGAGGACATCACTCATACCTATAGAGGGGATGATTTGAACCGGTTTTATTCTTAGAACAAATCGTGTGGTACATATTTTCAAGACTCAAAGCTAGGAATTGTTAAGCCCGGGGTAACATCGACGAGTCCAGCTCGACCCCCCATGAGAGTTATTGTCATTAGCATAACACCACCAAGACCACGTGTAGCGGGGAGTTTTCACACCGTGTAGTGGGAGCTTCCAAATTCTCGTGCGGAGGGCTTCTGTGCATCAGATCCCAGCTGGCACCTAGCACACCACCTCTGCATTTTAGGAGGGTCAGGGTGGGTGCTTAGCTCTACCATGCGTCATAAGGGATATTATTACAGTTTTATTGATCTTACTTGAGATGAGATGGTGCGATCTCAGCGCCCACCAGCCACATCCTTGTTGATCAATCTAGGTTGTGGTAATCGGGCACACCTCCTTTCTTTTTTCTAAACTTATTTTTTGTCGCATAACCACATGGCAAGATGAAACCGGGTTGATCGCAGGACGAGTCTGTCGGAGCTTCTATTCGCTGTCGGATCAGCGGTCAAGCCAGTCTCTCAGAGAAAATGGTCAATACAAGCTGGTGAGACGGCAAAAAGCAGCGAACCAGTCACCACCGCTAGATCGACCAGTAAACAATTATCTTGTAATCACACGGATATAAAGTTTCAAGTCGCCATATTGTTGTATGGAATTCTGTACTATTTTTTTAATCTGCATGTAATCGCGCGGATATAAAGTTTCAAGTCGCCAAATCGTTGTATGGAATTCTGTACTATTTTTCAAATATGCATGTAATTGCGCGGATATAAAGTTTCAAGTCGCCAGATCGTTGTATAGAATTCTGTACTATTTTTCTAATCTGCATGTAATCGCGCGGATATAAAGTTTCAAGTCGCCAGATCGTTGTATAGAATTCTGTACAATTTTTCTAATCTGCATGTAATCGCGCGGATATAAAGTTTTAAGTCGCAAGCTTGTTATATGGAATTCTGTACTATTTTTCTAATCTGCATGTAATCGTGTGGATATAAAGTTTCAGGTCGCTAGATTGTTATATGGAATTCTGTACTGGTTTTCTTGTCCAAATTGTAATCGAACGGAAAAAAAGGCACGAGCCATAAACCCGTAGGGCGGAATTCGGTGCAGGACCAAGTTGCGAAATATTCATTTCAATCCATTAATTAATGAGAAAGCAAAAACCATTCCACCACAAGAAATCACACAGCATAAAAAATAAAGACTGCCATTCATAGAATGGGCAATTAAATATATGCCGCGCGGTTTACAAAAATAGAATCTGCGCGATCGGAAAAGAGAAAATAGATACATCCCATTTATATCTTGGCTTTCTTCTTCTGGCGACCTCGTCCCGAGCTTGATGAACTTGAAGCACTCGAAGACTCGTTCGATCCAGAAGATTCTGAAGAATCGGATTCTCCACTATCCCCGGAATCTTCCTCGGAAACTTCTTCGGCGTCGTTCTCATCACCAACACGAGCATCGGCCTCAGCCTCCGGAGCGGAAGTTGATTATGCAATCTTTGCCACACTGGATGCATTATCCCTCTCGGCCTCAATTGTTTTGAAGTCAGGAAAGAGGTCGTCGAATGTAAGTTTTTGTTCCTCTGGTACCAAAGAACCTCTCTCCTTGAGGATGTAAAGAATATCCTCCCCTCCTTCCCGCAAATGGGAGATGATTTCGTGTAAGAAAGCCGGGTTCTCCCGGTTATACATTCGTTGTAAGATTAGAAGTAATGTTAAATTTGATTAGAATTTGAGACCGGCCGGATAAAAGATAGCAAGTAAGGTTCTTGTTACCTTGACACTCTCTCTCAGCTTATTGTTATCCGCTTTCAGAGCTTCGTTCTCTTCTTCTAACTCCTCCACCCTTACCTCTAGCCGCTCGGCTACGCCGGTAACCTCGGCCAGGGCCTCACCAATGAAATGATCAATGGTGAAGCTTCTCTCCCGAACTTGAGCGGCTAAGGTGGGTAGTCGTGCGGTTGGTCACTGATTTCATCTCGGCCATGTTTTTCTTCCCATATAAGGAAAAGCCAGCCGCCCGGGCAGGACGAGTAAGTTTGGAACTGGATCAGGGAGGAAGAGAAGTGGAAACTGAGATACGTTCCCCACTCCGATGAAATCGCACGGCCTCCTTACCGCGGAGATCCATCAGGGGCTTCTCGATCCAATCCGGCACGAAAGGAATGGCTGGACTTTCACTCGCAACAGGCTTATCGGCTTCGATACATTCAGCTTCCCTCTATTTCCGCAGCTAGCTTTGAGTCAGCACCGGACCTTCTGGGGAGATCGGCTTACCCGCCGGAACCTCTAGCTGAACTGTAAAAGAAAGAGGTTAACAGAACGCCACGAATATAAACTTCTTAAAGCAGAAGGACACTTACAGTTGGTCGTATACAACCTCGAGCAGTGGCAAATAATAGGTGATATACAACCGCTCCTTCTTGTAGAAATTGGCCATTTCTAATTCCTTCCCCCCGAGCTCTATCCTTCTAATGATGTTTGACGCGTGGCCTTGCTAACTGAGGGGGAGAACTCTAAGGTTATTCGTAAAAACCAGATATCTAGTCGACCAGTCCGTAACTTTGTTTGGGAGATTTACTACCTTCAAACCCTTGCAGCCGAAGTAAATAATGCCGCAGAAAAGTTTGTTTTCCTTTTTGCCCGCCCGGATCGATCGGGTCACAAAACAGTTCCTAAAGAGATTCATGGTGAATTTTACCCGCTCCAAACGCAGGTAGATCAGAAAGCTCATTATGGTACCAATTGTGTTCGGGGGGAGCTGACTAAGGACGACTCAATAAAAATCCATAATTTCTACCAGCTCGATAAATGGGGGGAAAGAAAAGCCATGTTCAAAGTGATCTATGGGTATGACAGCAATGTTATTTCCAACCGTATTTAACCGCTCCGCCGCTGAAAGTTACCGCGCGACTATTGAATCATCATGCATATGCATGCGCACAAATTGCAAAAGCTCGCTTTCGGTCAAGGAGGAGCTCCTGAATTCTGACCGGAGAAATACGGCTGAAGCACTAGATCGCTCGGATACCATTTTTCTTATCCGATGGAAGTATTGAACTCTAATTTTATTATAAGGGAAGAATCTTTCTGTACAATTTATAGAGAAAATTGTAACCGGAAAAGCATAAATGATCGGACATATGGTAGAAAAACTGCTCGGGTACGTCGCAACGAGAAGCCGAGCGGTTAAAAGATATAATAGCAAGGGAAATTTAAAATTCAAACAACAGTTCACGAATAAATCTAACCGCACAGTGCCACCAAGTTCAAATAAATATACAAGGCTATTTTCCCTTTGCATTCACTTCCCTCTTTCTCTCTTCGCTCATTAGTTCCGCCGCGGTCTGGCAGGTCCCCACCAATTTGATGCCACCAAGTAACCCGCGTGCAGGATCGTGGAGATCGCAACGGATAGATGGTGAAGCACAGCATGATGGTGCCGATGAATCCTTGCAGCGTCGTGACCCACACGGCCAAGATATACCCCCGTTTCAGTGGAGGCCGCTTGGCCGGCAAGTTCGCGCGGTTGAAGCTGCTGAATTCATCGAAAAGGTCTCATCTCGAACCATACCATCACCCCTCTGGGTCCCGGTCCAGCGTAACACTTCATTCTCCTCCTGATGGAACAAGGGTTTCGATAGTGGGCGACATCATCCAGTATTCGTTTTTATCGCTGATCTCGATACCTCAACTCCTTTTCGTGCATTGTGGCTTACACGATCAGCTGCGCCTTCCCGCTTCTTGTCTCTTATCGGGCAACTCTGGCCTCCTCCAAAGCCGCGGTGGCTTCTTTACGGGCCGAGTTCACCTTTCCAGCCAAGTTCTCCACCGTCAGTCTTAGCACATCTTCTCTCCTCCTCCACAGATTGAAGCTTTTCCTCTAACCTGCGTGATCTTACGGTTAAATTCACCAGGAGACCTCTGTCCCTTGTCAGATTGTAAACTGTTCACAAGGATGATCGCCGTGCCCGCACCTTTTGCCACTGAAACAGCAACACAACAAGCGGTTAGAATGAGGATCATCGACAGATAAGACATACTAAAGGGACGATACTTTGAGGGAATAGCTCAAATTCAAGTCTTTATCTCGTTGCCGATAACTCGCGGTCAGAGAATATTGGTCGTCGCGCATTATCCAGATCGATCTTTCTTATCTGGGGTTTCCAAAGTCGTGCGGACTTGGTTCTTCCCCGCCACATATATCTCCTTGGTCATCGGGATTTCCCTACCTTCGGAGATCAGGCGGACTGGACGTTTTCTCCTGCAGTATCTTCTTTGCGAGATTTTCCCTACTCGAAGCGGACAGCAATTTACCTGGCCTATGGGGTCTCAGTTTCTCCTACCCGCTCGGGCATGTCCAAGTCGGTCTTGTCATCAAGGGGCAAGGCCAGTGGCTAGAAGTGCTTCTTCGATGGCAGGATCTTTTGAAGCTCGGCGAGGGATTCGGTTGTAAGATTCGCACCACTCATTACGACCATACTGTGAAGAATTCCCTCCATCCCCTGCAAATAACCAGCGTTAACAGGGATATCAAGTTCCAGAGAGTCTTTGTCTGCGATAAGAAATTTCTCTAGCATGGCCATCGCGGTTACCTCTGACGGCTGTTCGATATCCTTTTGCGAGTCCACAGATATCTCGCCCTCCTCAGAAATGGTGGTTAGCGGGGCGTTACGACGTTGAGAACGGATGACTTTTTATTCTCTTTTCCCTTTTGGCGAAGCTTCCTTTCTACCCACTCCTTCGGCGGTCAGCCCGGATCGGCGCTTTCATTTCTCCGGAGCAGACCGCTGATCCCGAACTCGATTTTTAGTTTATCCGCCGTGCAGTCAAAGCGGCCATCATGGATTTCTCCCGGATATCAGTAAGGGGGTCAGCCTAAGAAAGTAATTCGCTGTCATGATTGGGTGGGGTGTTGCTTGTGATGTCGACGTCAGGGGTAAGGGCGGTCTTAGGGGTGGCAGGTAGGTCGCTTTTTATCCCGCCTATACCACTCGCCTCGCCCGGGTGTTCGGCTAGAATAATTAATGATGTGGAAGCTGTGGCAGTTTTCTCAGTCGATGTGTTCGAGAGGGCTGACAACTTTGACCACATTTTCCCGAACGAGTGGCTTCACATTAAAACCAGATCTCCTGTACATATCTCCCAACAACCTTTTCATCGGCATAGCGAGCAACAAAGTGTTAACTGCAGTCCAAGTATGCTATCTCCCAGAGAATATCTAGATCTCTCTCCTCCCGACGTTATTTATAGCTTCGGGGTGCATTAAAGGCTATACCAGTCTGGCGAATAATGCTAACATTTCAAAAATTCTCCAACATTCGGAAATGTGTGGGGATAATGTTTACCCGGAAGACCGCTATTATGATTCACCCTTAAGATGAGTCAAGGATCCGTTTCTTGACCGCATAACCGCGAGACCATGGCAATCAGCAAGCCGTTTTTCCATTTGAGAGTCGCCGGTCTTTTTATTGAAGCCGCATAGCCGCAAGGTTAAAAGCTTGCCTTCTTTCTTATCTTCTTGTGCATCTGTCACCACTGCCCGCTCTCCTATACCCCGGGCAGCCGGTGATTCTAGAACCTGCCCGCTCGGGCAGGGCCCCGAGCCTATAAATAGGCATGAACAGTACTCTCTAGGCATCGCGAATCGAAATCTCAAGCTCAATGTTCGTGTCGAGAATGTCTCTTGGTCGCTGGAGAACCTGTAAGAGAGAAAACGGTTAAAGAGGAACTGCGTAAGTTGTCAATTACTAGCGGTTAAATGAAAAGGAGACAAAAAGGGGGGCCGCCGAAAGAGGCGACATCACAGTTCGCCCGTCGCGGCTAAAAACCACTCCTTGCGACGGGCTTTTCGGTTATCATTAATGAAGCGATTACAGCAGTTACCAAGGAGCACCCGATCGGACAGTAACCCGCTCAGCAAAGGATTTCGAGACCGATGCCACAGATGGCGAGCTTGAGAATTCGATTTGCAATGCCTAGAGAGTACTGTTCATGCCTATTTATAGGCTCAGGGCCCTGCCCGAGTGAGCAGGTGCTAGAATCACCGACTGCCCGGGGTACAGAAGAGCGGGCAGCGGTGACAGGACGCATAGCAAGAGAAGAAAGAAGGCAAGCTTTTAACCACGCGGCTACACGGCTTCAATAAAAAGACCGGCGACTCTCAGATCGAAAAACGGCTTGCTGATTGCCACGGTCTCGCGGTTACGCGGTCAAGAAACGGATCCTTTACTCATCTTAAGGGAGAATCATAATAGCGGTCTTCCGGGTAAACATTATCCCCGCACATTTCCGAATGTTGGAGAATATTGGAAATGTTAGCTTTATTCGCCAGACCGATATAGCCTTTAATGCGCCCTGAAGCTATAAATAATGTCGGGAGGAGAGAGATCCAGTTATTTTCTTGGAGATAACATACTTGGACTGCGGTTAACACTTTGTTGCTCGCTATGCCGATGAAAAGCTTGTTGGGTGATATGTACAGGAGATCAGGTTTGAGATTTCTTGTCGACCTGAGCTCGACAAAATCTCCTGGTGAAGTAATTTTCATTGATCTAAGTTCGACGAACTTACTTTAGAAACCTTTCGTCGACTTGAGATCGACGAAATGCTTTCAAATCTTCAGCCTGAGATCGACGAACTGGTTCACTCTAAATTTTTTCGTCGACCTCAGATCGAAGATCTTCTAACTTTTCATCGAACGGAGTTTGTCGATTCATATTCTGGAAAACCTTACATCTTACGTTTTCTTCGACCTCCGTCCCGCGCTTTCAGTTCCCCTTTCAGTTGATCTCTGTTTTCTCTCTTGCAGGTTTTCCAGCGACCAAGAGATATTCTCGACATGAACAGTGAACGAATCGTGTGGTACTTATGTTGTACAAGCGATCCCCCCTTTTTGTCTCCTTTTCATTTAACCGCTAGTAACCGACAACTCGCAGTTCCTCTTTTACCGTTTTCTCTCTTGCAGGTTCTCCAGCGACCAAGAGACATTCTCGACACGAACATATATAAGAGCTTACAAGGAAGCTAATTGTTTGAAATAATTAAATCTTCACCCTGATAGAAAGAGAATAGGGTGAAAGCTTCTTGATCAGTTCTTGATTGAACTGATTACTTTAGATCCAACCTATCTTAGCTTCTTGAAAGCTTCTTGAATTTTTACCAAGTAAGGTTTATCTTCAATTGGAGGTAGAGTTGATCTTTAATCCAGCTTCCTTCTTTAATTAAGAATCAGATCTGAATTTTTCTAGCAGACTCTTCAGGATCTGTCTTCTTCTGGGTTTGTCTCTTATTCCCCCTCTATTGTTTTATTACCGTACTTCTGAGTGTGATAGAATAGGTCTAAATAGAATCCATCCAAGGTTACCGGCTGATCCAGTTTATAACGGTCTTCTAACAGCTCTGACAAATGTGTCAGCTTTGTTACTTATGATAGTTATCAGGTCTTCAATCTTGACAATTGACTCCTCCTTGAACTTTTATCATTGTAGAGAACTGACATCATAACACTTCACATATGTCGACACAAATAGACCATGTGTCGACACAAGTCTTGATGATGTCGTCACAGCTCCAATAATGTCAACACAGTCATTCTTCATTTTCTTAACATAGCTTCTGTTGGATGTGTCCATACAAGTCCTATGTGTCAACACAAGTCCTGTGTGTCAACACAACTACTTCTAGTCTTGACAAAGCTTCTGTTGACAGATTTCTTGAGTTTGTGTCGACACAAGCCTTCCAGTCTCAGTATAGCTACTGTTGATAGATTTCTTTGAGTGTGTGTCGACACAAGCCTTCCAGTCTCAATATAGCTGTTGTTGACAGATTTCTTTGAGTGTGTCTCGACACAAGTCCTGTGTGTCGACACAAGCCTTCCAGTCTCAGTATAGCTATTGTTGACAGATTTCTTTGAGTGTGTGTCGAAACAAGTCCTGTGTGTCGATACAAGCCTTCTAGTCTTCAATATAGGTAGAGTTGAGTGTGTGTCGACACAAGTCCTAGGTATCGACACAACAGCTGCTCACAGAATTGCTGTGTGTCGACACAAGTCTTGTGTGTCAACACAATCTTTCTTCTGGTGTTGACACATTTCCCTCACAAGTGTCGACACTTATACTTAGAAAATTTTCTGCATTTCTTTAACTTGCACATTGAAACTCAACATCCCATCAAATACACATTGATATATTTCATTGAGTTAAGTGAGGCTTCTCCAAATCTTATACACAGTTTCCAGTGTACCCAACAATCTTCTCCTTTTTGGAGAATTCATAACCCTTAGTTAATGATATACACCACTTATAATAAAACAAAGATTAAGATATATAAAATCATTTCACAGGCAGGGTAACTTATAAACACAAATAATTCAATATCATCACAGAATATGATAAAATTCATTAATCAGGAATAAGTGTTTGATTTATAAGATTGTTTAGAACAAAATTTACATAATTCTAAGTCTAGCCTATCTATCCTTAAGATTGATCAGGCTCCGTGATGACTATTTCTTTGCAAGATTCAATCTTAGCTTGTACTTTTGATTCTGTGTCATCAGATGGATTATACCCTTTCAGATCTCTCTTTTTGATCTCATCTGCCTTGATATTCTGCCTTTCAAAGTAATGATAAGGCTTTGGGATGTAATTGCTAGGCTCCACAAAGTTAGCAGGTAACTTCCTAGCTTTGATTTCCATTCTTAACATATGTAAGGCATCTTGCCTTTTCTGATATTTACCACATTCTTGTTTAGAGTACCATTTTCCTCTATCATGCATATTGTCTTTTACAGCTTTCCAGGCAGTAAGAATGATATTTCTGGAGGTTGGACTCCATTGCTCAAAATTAGACTTTAATTCTGCCTATTCTACAAATCTTTTCTTAGAAAGTTGAGCCTCCTTTTGAGCATCCTTAGCAGCTTCAGACATTTCAACTTTTTCAATAATAACATTATGTGCTTCCTGTGGGGGCTATACATTTTATGTACTTCCTACTGTACTGCTTCAAAATCTGGGGGAGGATAGATGACTTGTGCAACTTCCTGCTAAACCCCTTCAATATGAGCAGGTTGAATACCAGATTCAGCAGTGTTATCTTCATCATAAAGGGGTGGATATCCAAGAGTAGCTCTGATGGTATTATATACCCATTTAGTATGATCAGAGCTTGCATTGACTAACACTCTCTCCCCCTTTATGACTTCTTTGGCCACATGATCTCTTAGATCATCTTTCTGAAACCTTACTTGATCAGCCTAGATAATCTATTCCCTTTTTGTAGTAGAGTCTGAACTTCTCCAGTTGATTTGAAAGTCTTTTGGGATGCCTGAAGTGCTGTTTGAACAGCAGCTAAATCTTCGTCAATTTTCCTTGATACTTCAGTTTTCAAATCAGTAGCAATACCTCCCAGTTTTGTGAGAATTTTATCTTGTGAGTCCTTGAGATTTTCATTAGTTCTGAATTGATTTTCTAGAATATATCCTTGTTTTTCTGCTATGTCAGTTATTGTAGTCTTCATTTCTTGTTGTTGGGTGGCCAGATATACTACAGCATTATCTCGCTTATGGAAGTAATCTGTCATCTCTTTCTTATTCAAATTGACTTCATATCTGATCGATTTAATATCATGAGCTAGCTAGAACTGCACTTCTTTATGGGACTCATACACACACTTTTCTAAAGCAAGTCTTTTCTCATCCAATTTCACTTGCAGTTGCATCAATAGTGAATTGAAGTCTATTCCTGGAGCAGATGTTTGAGGGACAGTTTGTAAGGCTTTCATATAGCCTGTGCTCCTTTTCCTGAGAGCCACCAGCTTCCTTTCTTAGCTTTGGAAGATTCTTCATCATCAGAAGAATTTGATGAACTTTGTATATCCACAGTTTCCTTAGTACTAGAGGTATGAGTGGCATCTCCCCCTCAGTCCTTTGCAGCTCCCCCTAAGTCCTTACATCTTGGGGGTCAAGGAACAACTCTTCCAAAGTTACCTCCTGCTGTATTTGAATATGAGGTATAATGTTTTCTTGTCCAATAAATGGTTCTCCCTGGACATCAGGATCATTGTCCAGGGTTTTCTCTAAGCTGAAGGAGTGGAGGTGCTTGTCTTGATCTGAATCTGGCATATGCACATCTTGTGCTTCTTTTTCAGTATTGACTATTATTGTATTATTGATTTCTGATACTATGTCCATAATAGTATCAGTTGCATACTCACTCTCCTGTGCAACTTCGGCAATACCTCCCCCTTTGGCTGGCTGCTTAGATTGTTCAGGTTCTTGAACAATTGTAATCTCAGGGTTTTCTCCCCTAGAGTGGAGACCATCTGGTTTTCTAGTAATTGAATGCTCTCCCCTTGGGCTTGAGCCTCTTTATCTGGTTGTGGTGTAGGTGATTTTCTTGGTTGTTTTAATCTGAGCTGAAGACAACCTATTCTTCAGAATCACTGGAAGATTCTGCTTCCTGGGTAGTAGGTTTCTTTTTCTTAACTTTCTTCATTGGTTTTTGTGGAGTAGAAACATCTTTGGTCAAAACTCTATCCCATCTGGATAGTCTTCTCAAATCCATCATTCTCATGTGATTTATCTTGGTTCCTGAAGTTTGATTCATCACTTCTGGGATGGTGGAAGCCAGATACAAGCTCAATATCCTACCCAGATTAGGCTTCTTGGCACTCTCTTTGATCTTGTCAAAAATTACAGCTGACCAGTCTATTTTAAATTTGAATATAACTCTTGTCATGAGGTTGAACATATAAGCAGAGATCCTATCATGTCCTCCAGTTTTGTAGAGAATAACTTTGTCTATTATCTCGGATAGGAACTTACCCTGGGAATTCATCCCCTTCCTGGTCATTGAATATCTAATCTTTGTATAGGGATCCAACCCACACCATTGGAGTGCATCCCTTGTCATGGAGGATGCGATATCATCTTCTTCTTTAATCTTGGGTAGTTGAACTGACTTTCTTATAGTCTTCGGTGAGAGTTTCACTTTGGTACCATTAACAGAGGACTTTATCTTCTTTCCTTGAGAGTCCATTGTTGCGGAAGAGTAAAATTCAAGAACTTCATTCTTCCATATCCTTGAAGGTTAAGAGACCAAGTATTCCAATCCACTTTCTATGATTAGGGTTATCACGCCCTTTAGTTATAGCAAGGCAGTCTCGAACGCCTTGCGTACCAGTTCATATCCTTCATTGATCTTGTCTTACTGTTGTGGCGCCATTGGTGAAAGAGAGGGAAGAGATTCGACGGGGGAATTTCTCGTCGATACAAAGTCTAGAGTTGAGATTTCTGAAAGCACAATCGGCCAGATTTTGTCTTCACCTATATATAGTGTACTTGTAAAAGGTAGGTCAAAAGAGGCGCCTAACTTAGGAATTTAATAGTCGACAAAATTTTATATGTGTCAAGATAGATGACCTAGGTCTCGACAAAACTTTGTTGAAGTCGACATGTCTATGTGTCGACATACATTTGCAAATTTCGACAAAGTCTACTTAAGTCTCGACAGAATTATGTCGACACAAATTTTTCCTGTCAACACAACTTACTGAGAGTGTTGACACAGTTAGCTTGTGTCGACACAAACTTTCTAACTTAGACAAAATTTCATGAGAAATTATGTGCTGACCTAACATTTTATTCTAGGTTTAACATACCTAACTCAATTTTAAAATTATTGAATTTACTTTTGTTAACGCTAGAATCCGCAACATGTTCAGCAGAACTTCCTTCTCCCCTTTCAGCGAGCTTGTGTTCCTCAGTCCGCTTTGGTCGTCAAGGAACCCCCAGAGGTGGACTCCAGCTTCAAGTCCGCCCAGGTCGCCCTACCTTGGTTAGTTTCCAGATCTTTCCAGATCTCTATGCGGACTTTAGAGTCAGCCCGCTCAGTTCACGACCCTTCAGCCAGGATTGCGTTCTGCACGACCAAGGGGAAGCCCCAGCTCGCAAGCCCAGTCCATCTATCTCGTGCGGACTGCTTGTCGTTTCTTTTTTTATTCCCGTCACCGCTGCCTGGCTCTCCTGTACCTCGGGCAGCCGGTTATTTTAGCCCTACCCATTTGGGCTGTCCCCCAAATCTATAAATAGGGGGAAGTGGTGCACCCAAGGCACGCTGACTCGAGCACAGGAGCCTACTTGTTAAAGGCTGCGAACTCCAATCTAGAGCTTTGCGGACACCGGCTTGCTTTCTGCACAGCTTTCTTTTCTCTTCTTATAACCCGTCATTTTCAATCAAAGTAAAGCCTGTCGCAAGAGTGGCATTCAGGACGTGGCAGGTGAAGTCTGGTGTTGCCATTATTTACGGCTCTTCTGTTCTTTTTCTCTCGTCCGCTAAGTAAATTGCTGCTTACAGTTTGCTTTTTCTTCCTTCCCCAATGCTCGAACCATCAGCTTGTGTTGCTTGATTCCCTTTCGCATTTCGTGCATTAACAGTTAACACGCGACCTTAAGATTCAAGCAGTTTTTAAAATCAGCGGATAAGAATGTCAGATCGCTGAGTTCGTAGTTCAAACCGTTCCAGCTCGCCAGAGGACTCACTGTGGGAGGCCTTGGAGTAGTCTCGCTGGGAAGCTGAGTTAACTCGCTGAGAGACCAACCAGCGGCTCGATACTATTAGCCAAGCTCTACTCGCACTGACTCAGTGGCTTGCTCCTCAGGCCGCAGAAGACATTGTTTACACCCCAGTCTGCCAGACCCCGGTCCGTCGGACTCCAGATCACCAAACCACTATTCAGCGATCACCTGCAGTCGCTCCTCAACCTCGCCATCCAGCTATGCTCGCAGATCCTCTGCGGCCTCAAGCTGATCAGTTCGCCCCTCTGATGGATTTCTTCAGAAAGGCATCCAGGGGGACTCCAACCCGCTAGCTTGACTTCACTGATTGGCAATCCGCCGAGCCCGCGGACCCTCGTGTTCCCGTCCGCTCCTCTGCAGAATTTGAGACTCCATCTCCATTCATTGATAGAATCTGATGGGATTCTATGCCCAATAACTTCAGAGAGCCCAGTCTCCCTTTCTATTCAGGGGAGACTGATCCTGTTGCCCATCTGCAGGCATTCGAAGGGGCAGTTTCATTGAGATGCATCTCCGATGCCTTGAAGTGTAAACTTCTGGTGACCACTCTCGATGGACAGGCGAGAGAGTGGTTCTATGGGCTGCCTCCAGGCACGATTTCTTCCTTCGCCGAGCTTCTCAGCAAGCTCCTTTTGAGGTTTGCTACCTCCAAGAAGAGAAAATATGGGTAAGAACCCTCTTCGACATCAAGCAAAGGGACAACGAATCAGTGGCACGGTTCGTTGATCATTTTCAAAAAGAGATCCAGGGGTTGAGGAATGTGAACCTCGATAACTATAAGGTTGCCTTGATTCACGGACTCCGAGAAGGCCCTCTAATGTTTAAAGCAACAACAAAGATGTCGTCAACCTACCAAGAGCTAATAGCGATGGACAATCACTTCATTGAGGGCAACAATGCCAACCCCACCTATATCTCATCCCTAACAGCTAAGGATGGAGGAAGGGATGCCTCCAACACCTCTTACAGCAACCATTATCACAGCAAGCCTCCTCGGCAAGATTTCCAGCCACCTTCTCAAAGGGGGCAAAACCTTCGCCACAAGAAACCCTTCATCGGCCATCAGCAGTTTCATGATCAGAGAATGTCGTTGGCCGCCACTTCCATCGTACCCCTTCAAGCGCTTCCCATCCTTCAGAGTGCCTTGCCTGTTTCAAGGCCGCATGTGGGCAGCTCTGTGGAGGAGATTTCGGATCTGGGGCTCGACTTTTAAGAGGTCGTCCAGATCATTCAGAAGAAGGCAGAGGAAAAGAGGCAAGGGCCTCAAAGAGATTGGAAGCCCAGGAACAACTATCAGAGAAGTAATATCTTTCTGTGAATTCCACAAAGAGAAGGGTCATATGACTATAGATTGCAAGGCCCTTCGGCAGCTGGTTGAGAGATTGTTTGCCGAGGGCAAGATCAAGGATCTTGGCAAAAGGAATGATCCTTCAACCAGCCCTCCACCTCCAAGGGAAAGGAGGTGGCTGAAGTTCAGCTGGAGTGCATAGAGAAAGAGGATGAGGGCCATCTGGGGTCCATTAACATTCAATATGAATGATGCGATGTCATTGATGAAAGAGCCTTGGGGAGGCTCTTCTGCATTCACTGCGGAACAGGAACCGAGTCCACTCGGAAGTCTTCCTTTACTAGGGTCACCCGAGCGGAGGTTGCCTCTACCTCTTCCTCTGCGCCATCTTCGGGAAGTGTCACCTTCGTTCCCGCGGACCTTCCCGCGACTGCTAATCCTTTTGATGATGCCATTGTGGTCCAAGCGGCCATTGCGGATTATATATTCGATAGAATCCTTATTGACACCGGAAGCTCTGTGAATCTCCTCTTCAAGTCAACTTTTGAAGACCTGAAAATCGGAAAGCCTCTTCTTTCCACCGAGTGGCCACTCTACGGCTTTTCGGGCGAGAGTAAGGAAGTTGAGGGAAATGTCACACTCCCGGTGAGGCTCAGAGGGGTGACCAAGCAGATTCAATTCATAGTGGTAGATGCTCCAAGAAGCTACCACGCTATCATTGGAAGGCCATTGCTCAATAAGTATCAAGCAATAATTTCAACTTATCACCTGGCTATCAAGTTCTTCAAAGATGGTTGTCAGTGCAGGGTCAGAAGTAACCCAAGCCAAGCTCGGGAATGCTACATCCGTACAGTCAACATGACTGAAGCCGCCCCTCCCTTTTTCTCAGCAGTAGCCGAAATAACCTCTCAATCAGAAGCTACCATGGATAGTGAAGGAGCTCACCTGGAACCTGCCAAGGTGATGCAAGGAGTCCCCATTGCTGAGTGGGAGGAGAAAAAGCTCTCCATCAACTTGGATTTGCCAGAAATCAAAAGGCCGAGTTGATATCTTGCATGCTGAAGAACCTGGATGTCTTTGCTTGGGCGGAGGAGGACATGCCAGGAGTTGATCCTGATGTGGCCTGTCATCATCTCAATATTGACCCAACTGCC
This sequence comes from Platanthera zijinensis, assembly GCA_039513925.1. Classification (NCBI taxonomy): domain Eukaryota; kingdom Viridiplantae; phylum Streptophyta; class Magnoliopsida; order Asparagales; family Orchidaceae; genus Platanthera; species Platanthera zijinensis. The sequence goes on from CM077080.1 coordinate 167,314,354, forward strand.
AAACCAGTGAAGCAAATGAAAAGGGATGTGGCAGTCAAGCAGGCTGAGCCGATTGGAGAGGAGGTTGCCAAACTCCTCAAGGCACGCTTTATTCGCGAAATTCAATACCCTGAGTGGGTTTCAATTATTGTAATGGTTAAAAAACATTGGGGAAAGTGGAGAATGTGTGTAGACTTCACCCGATTAAATAAAGCATGTCTGAAAGATTGTTACCCCTTGCCACGGATAGATTCTTTAGTTGATTCTGCGGTAGGGTACTCTTTTTTTAGTTTTTTGAATGCGTTCTCTAGTTATCACCAAATAAGAATGCATAAGCTTGATATCCCTCATACATGATTTATTACAAACGATGGTTGCTACTATTATCTCGTGATGCCCTTCGGGCTTAAAAATGTTGGCGCAACCTATCAACGCGTGATGGATCATGTGTTTAGAGAGCAAAAGGGTAAAAACCTTGAAGTGTACATAGATGATCTTTTGGTTAAAAGTAAGTCTATTACACAACACCTGCAGGATCTAGCAGAGATCGCACCGGGTTGAGCGATCTGGGACTGCCTGGAGCTGGAGATGGCTGATGCTGGGTGAGCTCGTGCTGGGTCGAGCGAGTACAAATACTGAGTCCATAGAGTCCGCGCCAGGAAGCGTGGTCTGGGATTGCCTGGAACTAGCCTTGCTGGTGGCGGACTGGGACGAATCTGCTCCTGCTATTGAGCGAGCTTGCGCCAGGCTGTGCGAGCTGAGAAGTTAACCCGCTGCTGGGTAGAAGCAGACACTGAGAAGCTGGAGAGCTAGCCGGCAGACTGCAGAATTAGTCCGCCCAGCCCCCTATGAAGGGGAGGCAGATCGCAGGCTGTCGAGCTAGGGCTGATCTAGCGGACTGCGCAATGAGTCTGCCTACCTCACAGCGGATAGGTTGAGCAGGCTGCCTGCTGGAGGGTTGTCGTCATTGCTCGACGACAAGGACAGCCGACATGGCGGACTGAAGAATACAGCTCGTGCCTATTGGCGAGAGCCGCTGACGACTGGTAGCACCCTTTGCTTGGGGACAAGGGTTGGCGACCTGGCGGACTGACTAGTGAGGTCGGCAGAACGCGCGGTTAGCTGATATTGAGTCCGCCTACAGCTGGCGAATAGGAGGGCTTGTCGCCGCCTCTGGCTGAGCATCTTGCGCGCGGTCTGGGCGATAGGGATTTCGAGTCCGCCACTCAGTTGAGCAGCTTGCACTTGAGAGGAAGAATGAACCACCACACGGTTAACCGAGCTAATCGCGCGACCTGCAGGGCGGACTGACGAAGCAGTCCGCAACCCCTGCAAAACGAGCGGCTATTGCGCGACCTGGGCGGTCAGACCGGGAAGACTACCCTAGCCGTGCGGACTGAGCGGACTGAAAGGTCAATACGACCACCCTTTGAGAGAGAGGCTGAATGGCTGCAACCTCCTAGATCAGGCCGCGACTTGCAAGCTGGCTTCCTTGGGAGGGATCGCCGATTGCTGAGTTAACATAATCCCTGCACTTTTCAAGTTCAAAAGAGAACTTCGAAAAAGTAGGAGACCCACAAAAATCGTGATCCTTCCCTCGAGAAAAGGAAAGGGGAAGGAGAGAAGGAACCTGATGTCTCTCCTCAGAATCAAGGTTTGTTAATGCCTGTCTTTTTCCTTCAAAGGGACAAATTAACATAGGCAGAAAGAGGTACATCTTACACGTACCTGAGTTGTTTTTGCAAAATGAAGGAGACTTGAATTTCTCCTAATGGGCTCTGGATGGAACTTGCTAATATCTGCTAATTTCTTCAAAAGAAGAGTGAGTTGCAGATATGATTGAAAAGTAAGGTGCAAGTACCTGAAAGAAACTTGCTAATATCTGCAAATCTCTACAAAAGAAGAGTAAGTAGCAGATGTGATAGAAAAGTAAGGTGCAAGTACCTGAAAGGAACTTGCTAATATCTGTAAATCTCTAAAAAAAGAAGAGTAAGCAGCAGATGTGAAAGAAAAGTAAGATGCAAGTACCTGAAGAGGACTTGCTTATATCTACAAATCTCTACAAAAGAAGAGTAAGCAGTAGATGTGATAGAAAACTAAGCTGCAAGTACTTGAAGGGCACTTGCTAATATCTTCAAATCTCTGCAATAAAAGAGAAACTATCAGACATGATAGAAAAGTAAGGTGCAAGTACCTGAAGGGGACGTGCTAATATCTGCAAATCTCTGTAAAAGAAGAGTAAGTAGCAGATATGGTAGAAAAGTAAGCTGCAAGTACCTGAAAGGAACTTGCTAATATCTGCAAATATCTGCAAAAGAAGAGTAAGTAGCAGATATGATAGAAAAGTAAACTAAGTCGCAAGTACCTGTTTGGAAGCTGTGAATGTTGACTGTTGATATGATAAGATATAATTGGATAGCAGAAGAGATTTCTAGCAAACTCTGTTATTAGTTGAATGAAGATCAAGTCGAGATAATGAGTGTCTCGCGTGATCAAGTATGATGCTTTAATACATGAAATCAAGATCAGTAAGATGAAACCATCTTAATTTAGACTTATAACAACATGACTTGCCAATCAAGGAGAACCAGATACTTCGATTAAATGATTTATGCCGCTTGCATCTGATAAGAGAGCTTATGGATAACATCTGATAGAACTTTATGCAGGTAATGTATATAAGATGATCATAAGCTAAATAGATATTGTCGATCCTTGAAATAGGTTGAATTTAACCTGCCAACCTGCAAGAAGGCAGAAGAGACAATGCAGGGCTAAAGCGGGCTGGCCGCGCATCCTTTGAAGGGCATAGCAGACAAACAAGCACATACAAGGAAATTCCTGTGGAGGAATCGACTAATGCACTGCTCTCATGCCTCAGGTTATAAGCATCGTTGATAAATTAGACTAGTTGCGCCAAGTGGACTATTGCTTGTCTGCGGATTGATCAGCGGAATTGTGGGATCCACGAAGGTATGGATTGAGAGTACTAATGAGTGTTCGGCCGTCACAGTTGTGATATGATCGAAGAGATAAGGTTACAGTTGATCGCCATTGCTTGTCACACAAATATCACCGTAACTGTAACGTATCCCTCAACGAGACATGATAGAACTATCACAGGCTGCCTCCCCTAGGCACATACACTGCGCTAGACACCGACCAGGATCCGAAGTCTTGTCATCTACCATACGATAGTTGAATGTCCCCCACTGCACATATGTGAAAAATCCTCGCGATATGTTGTTGTTGTGGTCTTATGCCAGAGAACAACCTCGAGGGGAACAACAAGACTTGGCGATATCTCAGTGGTTCAGTGATCTCTTTGGCAAAGAGAAAAATATAGAGGAGAAGCATTACAAAAAGGGAACTATTTCATTATGAGATCTCTGACGTAAGCTCTATTGAATGTAAAGGAAAGAACACTTAGAAGTGTTTTAGAGAAAAATGAATGTTTGAAGAGCGCAAAGGAAAATATAACCGGCCCAGATTACGAATAGCTTTGAGGCGATGCGATTGGTCATAACTATTGATGCAAGAATGTGCCCTCTTCACATTAGAATAGTCTTCCAAGAGCACATTCGTCAATGACATCGATGAACTCAGATTGATCATCGATAGGCCCCAGATGGCCTACATCCCTTATCTACACACACTTCATCTGAACTTCAGCCACCTCATTGCCCTTGGAGGTGTAAGGCTTCGAAGAATCAATTTTCTTGACCAGGCTGTTGATCTTGCCCTCGGCAAGCAATTTTTTAACTAACCGCCGAATGGCATTGCATTCTTCAGTCAAATGACCTTTCTCTCTATGGAATTCACAGAACGGATCTGAATCTCTTGATCGTTGATTTGCCGACTGGTAAGGCCTTTTTAATTTGCCTTATATCTCATGATCTGGAAGGCTTCTAGCATGGCCTCATCGAGTCCAGAGCATGATTAGTCATCATCTTGTGAGTGATGCACAGAAGCTGTTTGCTGAGGTGGGTCTGGTAGCAGTAGAAATTTTTCGTGGGTACGGTCCTGGCCTGGGAATGAGTGTTGATGATGATGTTGGAACTTCTTTATTTTCCTTGAGTGGGATGGAAAATCTTTCCGAGAAGACCTCGAAGGATGCTTGTATGGTTGATTTCTCTCTATTACAAGCCTGGAGAAAAAGCGGGCGTTGCTCTTCTCACCACGGATGTATGAGTTAGCTAATCCAATCAACTCTCGATATGTTCTCAGCGCTCTGACGTTAGCCTCGAACATGAGTGGTCCTTCACGCAGACCGTGAATAAGAGCCACTCGATACATTTCCTGATCGACGATCTCGATGTCTAAGATCTCTCTTTGGAAACGATCCACAAAATGAGACCAAGTCTCAGTCTCTCGCTCCATGATCTCAAAGAGGGCTTATGGGCCGCCCTTCCTCTTTGTAGAAGTATAGAATCATAGCAAGAACTCTCTTCGCAAATTTGCAAAAGAATAAATGGACTGAACTCGGAGTCCATAGAACCAGTCCCTCACTTGACCATCAAAGGTTGTCACAAGGAGTTTGTATTTGGTTGCATCTGAAAGAGTCTTGAGAGAAACGGCAGATTCAAAAGCTTGAAGATGCTTGACTGGATCAGTCTCCCCAGTGTAAATGGGCAACCGTGGCTCTCTGAAGTTAACTGGAGTCGGTTCATACCGAACATTCTCTGTAAATGGTAACTGCTCTTCTTGTTATCCTACAACATAAGGAAAAAAGGGAGCATAAGTTACAGCTACACATGGAGCTGGAGGATAGAAAAGAAAAGTTGTTGCGGGAGGAGCAAAGGCAGGAGCTGAAGGGTAGGGATAACTTCCCTAAAAATTCAGGAATCTTGCCGGACTTCCTCAAGCAGCTTCTCGGAAGAAGTTCTGACGAGTTGTGAATTCGTCATTCTGAGACCTCAAAGGGGATGCAGGCCCTTGCAGAAAGGTTGGAGTGTAAGGAGGATAGACCAGCGGATAGGTCGGTGGGTAGACATGAGGAATCTCGAATGCTGGTGTTGGATTGATTAAAGGAGCTGGTGCTACTGAAGGTTGTGCTTACAATCGTTGAGCGATAGCCGATAGAAAAAGGTTGATCGCTTAAAACTGTTGTGCAGTTTCTCTGCGAGATTTCTCCAAGGCCTCCAAAAAAGAATCCTCACTGGAACTTGGAGCATGGCTCTTGGCTGTTTGACAGTCTGACATGAGTAACCACTGACTTCAATATCTGATCGAGATCTGAAGGTTACGTGTTAAACATTGATGCGCGAAATGCGACACCGCCACGTTAACGGGTTGTTCGATCTCACAAGCTAGGGGAAAAAGGAGGGTTGCGAGGATAGAGGGAAGGTTTGGCGGAGCAAGGGAGAAGCTTTCTCGAGTAGGGAAGAAGCTTGATCAGGAACTATCGATCAGACGCTACTTTAGCGGTTGGGCTCTGATGGTTAGACCAAGAGAAGAATAGAGAAGAGAGGGCCTTTAGCAGCGGTAACAACAACTTCGCCCGTCGTGGCCTAAATGCCTCTCTTGCGACGGGCTTTCTTTTGATTACAATCCAAGTTACAGCTCGAGGTTGCACTTTTACATGGAAAGAAGAATAAAGGGTACAAGGTGGGAAGCTGGCGGCTAATGAGAGGAGAATGCCAGAGGCCGCACGGACTCACCAGGGAGGTCGGCAGACCGCGCAGTTAGCTGATCAAGGAGCTCGCAGGACTTCACCGGGCGGACTGCTTGTTAAAGGTGCGAGAATAAGCCGGGAGCAGGTCGCGCAGACTAGAAACTTGAGTCCGCAAGGAGTGATGGCGAGATCCTGATGCCTCTGCCGTGTCGTATCTCCCCCCTACAATGAGGGGTCTGTGGGCCTATTTATTGGCCCGAGGAGGTAACGGTCTTTGTAACTTCACCACCGGTGAGGCGGTGAGCTGAGCGAGTACAAATATTGAGTCCACAGAGTCCGCACCGGGTTGCGCGGTCTGGGACTGCCTGGAGCTGGAGATGGCTGCTGCTGGGTAAGCTCGCGCGGGGTCGGGCGAGTACAAATACTGAGTCCGCAGAGTCTGCGCCAGGCTGTGCGGTCTGGGACTGCTTAGAACTTGCCTTGCTAGCGGCGGACTAAGACAAGTCCGCGCCTGCTGCTGAGCAAGCTTTCGTAAGGCTGTGCGAGCTGAGAAGAAGTTTGCCCGTTGCGTGGTAGAAGCGGACACCAAGAAGCTGGAGGGCTAGCCAGTGGATTGCAGATCGAGTCTGCCCAGCCCGATATAGAGGGTAGGCAGGTCGCAGGCTGCCGAGCTGGGGCTAATCAAGCGGACTGCGAAACGAGTCGCCTACCACGTGGCGGACAGGTTGAACAGGCTGCCTGCTGGATGCTTGTCGCCATTGCTCGATGACAAGGACTGCCGACCTGGTGGACAGAAGAATCTAGGTCACGCCTATTAGCGAGAGCCGCTGACGACTGGTAGCACCCTTTGCTTGGGGAAAAGGGTTGGCGACCTGGTGGACTGACCAGTGAGGTCGGAAGACCATGCGGTCAGCTGATATTGAGTTCGCCTACAGCTGGCGGATAGGAGGGCTGGTCGCCGCCTCTGGCTGAGCATATTTCACGCAGTCTGAATGGATAGGTATTTCGATTCCGCCACTCAGTTGATCAGCTCGCACCTTAGAGGAAGAATAAACCACCACACGATTAACCGAGCTAACCGCGCGGCCTGCAGGGGCGGACTGAGGAAGAAATCCGCAGCCCCTACAAAACGAGTGGCTACTGCGTGACTTGGGCGGTCAGACCGGGGAGACCGCCCTAGCCGCGCGGACTGAGCGGACTGAAAGGTCAGTCCGCCCATGATGTAGGCTACGCCTTAAGGATCCTACACGGAAGGCGAGACTACGACCTTTACAATGTTTAACGCTCCCTAACCCACACACAAACGAAACGCAGCGGCCACAATGAATTTTATTTATCGTTCGCGCTAACATACGGATAGCCGATCCGCAAATGGAATGGAGAATGGCTATAGGCCAAAATCCTTTCCGGCTAAATGGAATAATATTGATTCTGACCAAGCTTGGAGTTGTACCAAAATAGATCCACCAAAAAAAACACGATTCGAATGTGGTAGGATCTATCCCAACAAAACAAAAGCATGGAGCGCCAATCCTCTCGTTAGATCTTTCGGAAAACCAAATGAAAATCTCAAATCTATTATTAGAAACACCGCGAAAAATTTACGATTCGAGAAATAACGCAAAATCCGTCCACACAAGAACTAATCAAAGAAGGAAATCTCTTATGTAGGAATTTCATTACCCCACTCAGAAACGTAGATCCGAGATGTTGGATCCACAAAGAACGACCTCTCTTCCTTTTGAAATCCTCGGGAAGCACACCACAGATGAAGATCTTGTTCGTCTCCTTCGCTTCTCGCCGTGGACGATTACCCCACACCTTGATTCTTCCTTGCACGAGATCTCTCTCCTCCAAGGTGGCCGAAAACTTCAAGTGGGTTGAAGATGATTTGGTGGAGAATAGATTGAGCGAGGGAGAACATTTGATGGTTAAAGGTAGAGATAAAGTGGAAGGGGCGACCAAGTAATGGAGGAGAGGGGTGGCCGAATTTCCTTGAGAGGAAACCTTGAGGGGGCGGCGGCTAAGAGGAGGAGGAGAGGAAAATTAGGTTTAGGCAAGCAATTGTTTTTGATTTCAATATTAGTCTCCATAACAAATGACAATTTGGCCTTATATAAGGCTTACAACCATGTGGTTATTAACAGCCCAAAATAAAAATGTTTCAGAAATGAAATGACAAAATAACATAGTGTCAAAGACCACATATACTAAGATAACGGTAGACCAAATAATAAAATAAATTTAATGCTTATTCTTGTTGCGTGGGCGAAGATTGTAGCCGTGCCCGCTACGGCGCCGCAAGTCTCTTGATGGTGGAGCATCGTCGTCATCTTCTGCCACGGCAACACCGCCATGGACATCGTCTTCATCACATAGTTGGCCGTCGTTGTGGCCGTCGCCATCAATCCTCCCGCTCTCAAATGGACACATCACTGATGAGTGGGCTGGATGGTAACGGTGGAGGAGATCTGCATCGAGAAGAGCTAGTTCTGCCGTAGAAATCCAAGAGTCGTCCGAAGCTAGACGACCACGCCATCTGACCAAAAACCTGTGAATGTCGCCGTCGGGAGTAGAAAACACCGCATCCTGCAAAATCTTGTCAGGCAAGAAATCGGTTCGGGGGAACCTTGGAAAAGCATTAGGCAAAGAAGAAAAACAAGTTGCATCATCAATAGGCAACGTACCTCCCGAAGAATCTGAAAGGGAGAGCGGTCCAAAAATATTCTTACCCCCCACCCCTTTAGACGGTATAGTGGAAATATGGAACGTAGAGACTGACAGTTCAGGTGGTGGAGCGACATAAAGCGTTAAATCCGAAATATTAAAAACAGGGGATATTCCCCACTAAGCGGGTAACTTTAATAAATATGCATTTTCACCTAGCTTATTTAAAACCCGAAAAGGACCGGCTCTCTTATTCGCTAATTTTTTTATGGTGCCTGAAGGCAATCGTTCAGGGATAAGACGTACCATTACCAAATCACCAATATTTAAGGGGACTGCTCGCTTATGTATGTTAGCATTCGATTGATAAATAGCATATTGTTTAGCTAACGTCTTGCCAATGTGCTCATGGAGAGTGTGAATGTGTGAGGTGAAGTCCTGTGCAAATTGACCTAATTTAAATGATGGTGGTAACGGAATCAAGTCAAGAGGCACGAGCGCCTTATATCCATGCACTATCTCATTTGGCGATAACCCAGTGGACCTATTCTTAGAATTATTGTAGGCTAACTGAGCGTGAGGAAGAATAAGCTCCCATGTACCCTTATGATCACCCACTAAGCAACGAAGTAATCCACCCAAACTACGGTTAACAACTTCCATTTGCCCATCCGTTTGGTGGTGATAGGCCGGCGAAACCATAAGTCTAGTGCCCAACAGCTTCCATAGTGTTTTCCAAAAATAGCTAGTAAACTTAACATCCCTATCGGTCACGATGGTTTTGGGGACACCCCGATGTTCCACGACCTCCTTAAAGTACAACTTAGTGACATATGAAGCATCGTTGGTGCTATGACAAGAAATAAAATAAGCCATTTTTGAGAATCGATCCACTACGATCAAGATGGAATTGTGACGCCTAAATGTCAGAGGAAGGCCCAATATGATGTCCATGCTAACATCTACCCATGGGGCAGATGGGATCGGAAGGGGTGTGTAAAGACCCGCATTGGTCTTGTTACCCTTGGCAAGTTGACATACGCGGTAGCTGCTTACGATTTTATTTACCATTGGTTTGAGGCCCGACCAAAAGAATTTATCCTCTACAAGTGTGATCGTTTTATCGCGACCGAAGTGTCTTCCTAATACTCCACTATGTAACTCCAAAATAATAAAATGGCGTAACGAAGAGCGGGGAAAACATAGTTACGTATGCTTAAATAGGTATCCGTCACGGATGTAGTACGCCGAAATAGTGGAAGGAGAATTGTCCTGAGCGGCGAAATATATATCCTTAAAATCCGGGGACTGTACATACTCATCTTTGATTCTTTCAAATCTGTTGGGTACATTGGAAAATATGTACCTGATTTGAAGAAGCCTAACTTAGCTCAATGATACACATCAAGGTGTATTTGATGTTATTTTGAGTTGAAATGTGCAGGTTAAGAATGTACTAAAATACAGGAAAAATATTAAAAGTCCATATGTCGACATCAGAAGAAGCTGTGTCGACACTTCAGAAAGATTGTGTCGACACTTGAAGAAGGCTGTATCGACACAGAGAAAAAGAGTCGACAACAATTGTGTCGACACCGGGAAGCAGTGTCGACTCACAGAAGTATAGTCGACATCAAATGTATCGACACTGGGAGGCTGCGTCGACACACAGGATTGCTAGTCGACAACACTTGTGTCGACACCAGAAGACTTTGTCGACATACAGAGGGAGAGTCTACATCAACTGTGTCGACACACAGGACTTGTGTCGACACACTGCAAAGTCTAGACCAAGTTAGTTGTTGGAGAATGATGAAGTGTTTGTGTCGACACAAATGCTCAGTGTCGACACATGTTCAAGATGCAGTATCTAAAAGCTGAGTCGACATAAAGCCAGACATGTCGACATCATCAAAGGATGTGTCGACACCTAAGTCACTTATGTCGACATATATTAACAGATGGTCTCGCCACTTTCTAACAGACAGTCTCGACGCTTTGCTGACAAAGACAAAGGCACAAGATCTGTTTGAAGACTTGACAGCTGTGGGTTACAACCGGTTTACAGAAGTTGTCAGACTTGTCAGAAGTTTGTTAGAAACCGGATCAGCCGGTTACCAAGGATGAAGTCTATAAATAGACAGATTCAGAAGAAGAAGCATAATGATACATATACGACACACATTAATCATCTATTGGGAGATAAGATTTCTGATCAAGAAAGTGCAAGGCACAGAAGAAGATCTTCGTGAGAAGATCTAAAAGGACATTCTGACGTGTACAACCACTCAGGATCAGTTTAAATAGAATTCTTTCAAGAATTCTGAAGTATCATCCAAGGTGTTGGATAGAGAGGGATCTAGCCATTTTTGAAGACAAGAAGGAAGCTGTCACAGGTTTCTCAAGAAGCTGTCAGGAAATCAACTCAACTAAGTTCTGATTTAAGATGCTTTGAAGAAAGCTAAGATCCAGTTGATTTCATCCATCAGCTAATTAAGTGTAGTCTTGTCCCTTCTCTCTCAACAGGGGCAAGATATTTTATAACTTCAATTTCTGTAGGATCTATTTGTATAGATCTGAGTTGTAAGCCTAGATTATAAAGGCAGAGTGTAGGAGAGGTATTCTCTGAGTGGTAGGGTTGTTTATGCCTGAGTTGTAGGAGAAGGTTTTCTTTGAGTTGTAGGCCTTGTGGCAAGGCTGAGGTAGGGCTGGTTAGCCTGAGCTGTAGGAACCTTATATGGTTCTGAGTTGTAGGATCTGAGGATCTGAGATAAAGAAGGAAGTTAGGCCGAATCTAGCACACTTCTAGATAGGTGAAGGGGGAAAGTTGATGTACCCAGACTTTGGGGAACCACTATAAATTTGTGTGCAATTTGTGGTGTGTGCATATCTGTGATTGATGTGTTGTGTTTGCTGAAGTGGTTTCAGAATTCTCTTATAATCAGTAATTATATTCCGCCTTAAGTTAAAACAAGCATTAGAACCTATTCACCCCCCTCTAGGTGTTTAGGTGGTCTTGAAAGTATAACTATCAAGTGGTATCAGAGGTAGGTTACTCAAAGAAAGACTTAACAATCTGAGTTAGATCAAAAGGCAGAATCAAGAATCAAGAAAATGGGTTCAGGTGAGAATCACAAGGAGTTAGGATCTATGAAGTTACCCATCTACAGAAATGAAATCTTTGGAATCTGGAAGGAAAGGGTTAGGTTGTTTATGGATGTTTATTATCCAAGGATATATATCACAGTACAGGAAGGCCCCTTCTTTCCAATGAAGGTATCAGTTCTTGATGAAAATATTCAAACTCCAAAGAGTTATTCTAAAATGACCAAGGATGAGATCTTCTTGGCAACACTAGATAAAAGAGCACAGAACATTATTGTAAGTGCTATAGATGATGCCACATTTCAAAATCTGATTCACTGTAAAACCTCCAAGGAAATGTAGGATACTTTGATTGTCTATATGGAGGATTTTGAAGAAGTAAGACAAGACAGAAAATCAATGCTCAACCAAGAATATGAGAGCTTCAGACAAAGAAAATCTGATAGCATTACTGAATGTTATAAGAAATTCTATAGGATTGTGAATGAACTAATGTCCTATGGAAGAGTCTTCAGTACATATGAGCCGAATGACAAATTTCTCAGATCTTTAACAAAGGATTGGGATACCAAAATATGTGCCATTAGAGAACTGGCCAAGTTAGCTGATATCTCCCCTCCAACCTTGTTTGGAAAATTGCTATCATATGAAATGCAATTGATGGCTAGGAAGGAGGAAGAAAGAAATACAAAAGGTGAGCATAGATCTGTGGCTTTCAAAGTTGAAGCCACTAGAAACAAAGGGAGGATATCTCCATCTCCTCTTAAGGAAGCTACAGAAGACATAACAGAAAATTCAGATAGTCAGAAATCAGGGAGTAGTGATTCAGATGCTGACTTTGCTACCTTTACAAGGCAGTTTCAGAGGTTCTTGAAGAAGAAGCAGTGGAAGTCAAGGCCCTCCACATCACAGCCAGTGGATGATTACTATCAGAATAGAAAATCTTCAAGAAAGGAAAGGAACAAATCTAAGCCCAGCAAAGCTACAACATCAAAAGTTGTTTGTTATTGCTGCAATAAGACTTGACATATGATAGCTGAGTGTCCAGAGAAGAGAAAGGAGTCAGTAGACAGAAAGAAGACTCAACACAAGGGCAAGAAGGAGAAATCTTTTGTTGCAAAGAAAGATAAGAGTATTTTAGATCAGTCCTCATCAGAATCAGAATCTGAAGAAGATGCATATATAGGATTGTATGCAGCCAGTGATGAAGAGGTGTTTATGCAATTGATAAACTCCATCCATGATCAAGAAGACCAAGAATGCATGGGTCTGATGGCTGAGTCAGAAGATAACCAATGCCAGGATCAGCCTGGTCCTAGTAAGGTACAAAATGATTCTAGCACTTCTGATATTAGTACTTGTTCAGAGTCAGATTCATCTACATCAAGTGATGTGAATGGGTCTGAATCTGAAGGTGATATTCATCAATTGATGGATGAATATAGGGTCTTATTGGAGGCTCTTAAGAAAAGCAAAAACCTGACCAAAACTCAGGCTCAGGAAATTGCTGATCTTAAGTTGGTTGTATCAGACTTGGAAAAAGAATTGGATCAAAAGTTGAATGAGGTTGCCAAACTGAAAACAATAACTGTGATTCAGATGGGCACAATCACATACAAATCTGATCAAATTAAAAGTCTGGAGGCAAAACTTCAAGTTGAGAGGAACTTAGTGGCGAGTTACTCTAAGCCAAAATCTGTCCTACCCTTGATAGATGAGTTTGTAGCTCAAAAGGGTAAGGCAAGCTTGGGCTTTAAAGGTAATACTAGAGCTGACCAATTCAAAAGAAAGGGCAAAGCTCCAGTTCAACCACAAAACTCCAAAGTCCCTATGATGTTTAGAAAAGTGCAATTGTCTTCTAACAGATATGATCATGAACACATTCATAATCATATTAAGACTGATGTTCTGAAAAACAAGGGTGTTAATGCCAATAGGTCTGCCCATGTTCATAAACCCAATGGTTATAAGAAATCAGTGGGTGAAGCAGCAGCAGCACCAGCGCTGGACAGAAATTTTTCTGCCAAGGGTATATATAGACCTAGATACAACAAATATGAATGTTGGTGCTGTGGAAAGAGAGGCCATTTTGCTTTAGACTGCTGGCATAACACAAGTGGAAGGAAGAACAATAGTCTACCAGTTAGAAGAGCTGCTGGTAGTTTTGATGTGAATGTTTCTAACCTGAACCAAGGACCCAAGACTTACTTGGGTTCTAAGGGAAAGTAATTCTGTATTGCAGGAAAGTCCAAGTTGCCATGCCCCTATATGGTACTTGGACAGTGGTTGTTCCAGGCATATGACTGGAACAAAGGGGGGTCTGAAGGAGTACACATCTGTCAAGGATGGGCCTAAAGTTATCTTTGGTGGATCTGAAAGAGGGATCATCAAAGGGTTTGGTAACATTTCTTCAAACCAAATTACCATCACTCAAGTGGCTTATGTAAAAGGTTTGAAACATAATCTGATAAGCATAAGTCAGCTGAGTGATCTTGGATATGATATTTCATTTGTTATGGATGGATGTCATATCAAAAGGTCAAGTGATCAAAAGGTCATATTGACTGGGTATAGAAAGAGAAATGTTTATTGTCTTGATTTTGTATGTGAGAACAAGGTTTTTCCTATCTGTCTTGTAGTTGATGATAATGCATCTCATTGTGTCAAATGGAACAAGAGGCTGGCCCATCTTAACTACAAGACAATTGGCCAACTCTTTAGCAAAGAGTTAGTGAGGAATGGTCCTCAAGTTAAGTATATAAAGGAAGGGATATGCTCAGCTTGTCAAAAGGGCAAACAGACAAAATCCTCCTTTCATAGCCTTGAAAGCAAGGATTCAGTGAGGTGTTTATACCTCTTACATATGGATCTTTTTGGTCCTATGCCAGTTCATAGTCTAGGTAGGAAGGTCTACACTTTTGTGGTTGTAGATGACTATTCTAGATATACATGGGTGTTCTTTCTGAGACAAAAATCAGAAACCCCAAGTGTCTTACTTAGTTTTGTAAAACAAATTCAGAATGAACTGAACAGTACAGTGGTCAAAATCAGAAGTGACCATGACACTGAATTTCAATCTGAAAGTATGACAAAATTATGTGAAGACTTTGGGATTTTCCAAGAATTCTCCTCACCTAGAACACCACAGCAAAATGGTATTGCTGAAAGAAAGAATAGGACATTGATTGAAGCTGGTAGAACTCTATTGAGTGACACTTCTCTTCCAGAATATTTCTGGGCTGAGGCCGTAAACACTGCATGTCATGTGATCAATAGGGCTTCTATCACCAAGAGCCACAACAAGACTCCCGATGAAATTATGAAAGGTAGAAAACCAAATCTATCCTACTTTAGGATCTTTGGTTGCAAGTGCTATATACTTAACAATGACAAGTCTTATCTAACTAAGTTTGCTGCCAAATCCCAAGATGGGATATTTGTTGGGTACAACATCAATAATAAGACTTATAGAGTCTACAACTTGACTACTCAAGTTATAGAAGAATCTGTACATGTTGTATTTGATGAAACAAGATTAATCAACAGTGAGTTGCCATGTAGATAAAATAATCCAACAGGTATAAGCAAAAGGATGGACAAGCTTTCTATTGCAGAAGCATCAAATGTAAATGAAGTATTGGAAAATGAAGGCTACTGTCCAGGGGGAGTACAAGACTCAATAGAAGCTGTTGACAACCAAGAGGTGCAACATAATGAAGGAGGTTGAGACATTCAACCTGAAGGAAATCTTCCTCCAGCTACAAGACATCTAAAAGACCATCCAGCAAATCAAATTATAGGTGATCCAAGACAAGGAGTGCAGACTAGAAGCAAAAATCTGAGCATAGTCCTGCACTCAAGTTTTTTATCTCAACTGGAGCCTAAGAAATTTGAAGAAGCCATCCAAGACCAACACTGGATTAATGCTATGCAAGAGGAGCTAAATCAATTCAGAAGGTGCAAAGTCTGGGAGTTAGTTCCTAAACCAAGAGACCACAACATCATTGGCACAAAGTGGATCTTTAGGAACAAGTTGGATGAGAGTGGAGTAATTGTGAAGAACAAAGCAAGATTGGTTGCTAAAGGATACAGGCAGAAAGAAGGGATTGACTTTGATCAAACATTTTCCCCAGTAGCAAGACTGGAGGCAATCAGAATGTTCCTTGCCTATGCGGCATATCAAGGATTCAAAGTATACCAAATGGATGTGAAATCAGCATTCCTGAATGGCGATATAAAAGAAGAAGTCTATGTAGAGCAGCCATCAGGTTTTGTAGATTCTCTTAAACTTGGTTATGTCTATTGACTTAGGAAAGCATTGTATGGGTTAAAGCAAGCCCTAAGGGCTTGGTATGAAACCCTGTCTACTTTCATTATTGAGAACAAATTCTCAAGAGGTAAAATAGATAAAACTCTATTCCTAAGGGAATCTAAAGGCAAGATAATCTTAGTCCAAATCTATATAGATGACATAATTTTTGGGTCTACAAAGAACAACCTTTGCAAAAAGTTTGCCAAACTTATGCAAGGGAAGTTTGAAATGAGTAGTATGGGGGAACTTAAGTTCTTCTTGGGACTCCAAGTGAAACAGACTGATGATGGCTTGTCCATATCCCAGTCTAAGTTCACCAAAGAGTTAATCAAGAAATATGGTATGGAATCATCCTCTACCATGAAAACTCCTATGGGAACAAGTATGCCTATATGCAAAGATGATGCAGGTAAGCCTGTAGATGAGTATTTGTATAGAGGAATAATTGGTTCTCTATTATACCTCACAGCTAGTAGACCAGATATTATGTATGCTACATGTGTCTATGCTAGGTACCAGGCATGCCCTAAAGAATCTCATTACACTGCTGTTAAGAGAATTTTGAGATATCTAAAGGGCACACCTAATCTAGGACTTTGGTACCCTAGGAATGGAGATTTTCAACTAATAGGTTATTCAGATGCAGATTTTGTAGGCTGTAGAGAAGATAGAAAGAGTACTACATGTACATGTAAATTCTTGGGAGGAAGGCTGATATCCTGGAGCAGTAAGAAGCAGACTAGTGTGGTAATATCCACTGCTGAGTCTGAATATGTGGCTGCAGGAAGCTGCTGTGCACAGCTATTGTAGATTCAGCATCTGCTAAAGGACTATGGTATTCAAGTAAGTAGAACACCTTTATTGTGTGATTCTAAGAGTGCTATTTCTATTTCAAACAATCCTGTTTCTCATATTAGAACTAAACATATAGAGATAAAATACCATTTTCTTAGAGAACATGTAGAAAAAGAAGACATCTCATTAGAATTTGTTAAAACTGATTATCAAATTGCAGATGTATTTACTAAGCCACTAGATGAAACTAAATTCAATAAATTTAAAATTTAATTAGGAATGTTGGCCATAGGTTAATTTACCCTACAAATTAACTAAGTAAAATGGTGTCGACACATTCAGTAATAAAGTGTCGACACAGAGAAGTCATGTCGACTAGTCAGGGAAATTGTGTTGACACATAAGAAAATGTGTCGACACCTAAGGGTCAATGAGTCGACTCATCCAGAAATGTAGTGTCGACAAAACCAGAGTAATGGTGTCGACACTTACAGATTTTGTGTCGACACTTGTACTAAGTGTCGACACAGAATTTCTGATGCACTACTACGTATCTCCTGTGTCGACATATCATCAATTGGTGTCGACACAAAGTAGTCTACATTGATGTTGAGACAATAGAAGTTTGTGTCGACACATTCCAACAGTGTCGACACATTTAGACTATTTTTGCCCGCCTTTTGACCTACTTTCATTAGAGGGTATAAATAGGTCGATAACGTATTCTATCGACACGCTCACAAGGTTTACAAGACAAAAACCTTGTGTCGACATTCTCTCTTCTCTCCAATCACTCTTTCACTTTCTTCCAATGGCGCCCAAAGTTGAAGACAACATTAATGAAGGTTACGAGATGGTGCGCAACGCATTTGAGAATGCGTCGACAGATATACAAAGGGTTGTTACTCTACTTTCAGAATCCGGATTAGAGTATCTTGTTTCCGAACCCACAAAGATCTGGAAGAAAGAGGTATTGGAATTTTATACTTCTACAACAATGGATTCGTCTGGCCTCAAAATCAAATCCACAGTTCATGGAACTAAGGTGAAACTTACTCTAAAGAGGGTAGGGAAGATTCTTCACATACCCTACATTCAAGATGAAGAAGAGGTCCCAGCCTCAAAGACAAGGGAGGCTCTCTAGTGGTGTGGATTGGATCCAACCATAAAGATTGGAGCAACCATCAATCGAAAAGGAATGAATCAACAGGGAAAGTTCCTATCTGAAGTAGTAGGGAAGGTGATTTTATGTAAACCAGGAGGCCATGATAGGATATCTGCCATGATGTTCACTCTCATGACAAGAATAATCTACAAGATTAACACAGACTGGTCTACAGTTCTGTTTGATAAAATCAAAGAAGGAATGAAGAAGCCAAATTTGGCTAGAATTATGAGTCTATACCTGGATGGACTCATTCCAAAGGTCATGCACCAAATTCCAGGGTCCAAAATCAATCACATGAGGAAAATGGACATGAGATTATTCTCCCGTTGGGATAGGGTTCTGTCCAAAGAGATGCCTGATGTGGATAGGCAGGACACTACTGAGACATCACTTGGACATTATTAGGGCACTGAACAACTTCAAGGAGAACAAGTTAGAGAGCAGGCTGAGGACCAAACTGGGTCTACTTCACTCCAGAAAGAAACATTACCTACATAGGTGCAGGGGGGGCCAGTTCATTCTCCTTCCCAGAACATTTCTAATCCTGACCAGTTGCAAGGGGAGACCACTTTTAACCAAGTACAAGTGGAAGAGAAACTAAACTTAGCAGAAGATTTGAACACTACTGATATTGATATATCATCTCCTGCTCCAGCACAAAAGGAATATACTCTAGAAGAGTTGTTTCCTGACATTAGACAGGCAGCTGATAAGGGTGACACCCTAAGGGTTGAGGAGAAGAAAGGTGCTGTTGAGGGGGAGCAAGTGCTTGTTGAGGAAGAATAACAAGGCACTGAGAAAGAAATTCCTCCATCTCCTCAAGAAAGAGTTCTGATTGACAGTTCTTCAGAATCTGAGACAGAAGAAGCCAGGGAGGCTAAGAAAAGGAAGCTCATGGTCTTCAAGAGAAGAAGTCAAAGCTATAAGCAAGCTCTCCAGACTGCAAGTCACCAATCTCCTACTGAGTTTGATTACAATAAGTTCATGGTGGATTTGCAAGTGAAGATGGATGCGCAAAGAATAGCCTTGGAAAAATTTGTAGATGAAAGTAATAAGTCACTTCAGTTTGATCTTGCCAAGACATCAAGTCAATCAGATTTGAGGTAAATCTGAATAAAAAGGAGATGACAGATTGCTTCCATAAGGGAGGTAATGCTGTGGTATACCTAGCTAAACCGCACCAAACTATCCTTACTAAGGTGGATGACATTGCATTGAAACAAGGATATGTTCTAGAAAATCAGCTGAGAATGAATGACAATCTGACTCAATCTCACAATGCAATTATCACTGAGTTAACAGATACTGCAACAAAGCTGACTGCTGCAAGGACTAAAGATGCGGAAGACTTTGATCAAAAGCTCAAAGATGCACTAGATTCAGTTCAAACTGCAATAACTACCTCACAGAAAGAAATATCTGCCAAGCTTCTCAAATTAAAATCATTCTTTAAAGAGGGTGTGAATTTTCTTGATGGACAAATAAGGTTTCAGAAGGATGATCTTAGTGGTCATGTTGCCAGAGAAGTCCTAATAGGGGGAGAGGGTACTTATTCATACTGGCTCAGAACATGCCAAGTGGGTCACTAATAGTGTCAGAGCCACATTGGGATATCCACCCCTTTGTGATGATGATAACATGGCAGAGTCAGGAGTACAACAATAGGGTCTACTTGAAGGCAATCAACCTGAGGTTGCCCAAGTCATATATCCCCCTGCTGATTTAGACATGATTCATCAGCAAGTGCAAATAATTTACAGTCCTCCACAGGAGGTTACAAATGTAATTTTTGAAAAAGTAGATCAGTCAGGAGCCAATTTGAAAGATCAACAAGATGCTCAATTATCCAAGAAGAGATTTAGAGAGCAAGCTGAACAAAGACCTGATTTTGAGCAGTGGAGCCCCACCTCAAGGAACATTATACTAACTGCCTGGAAGGCTGTGAAGGATCAAATGCATGAAAGAGGAAAGTGGTATAATGAAATTGAATGGCAAAAGTATGAGGCTAGGCAGGAGGCCATAGTATAGTTCGGAAGGAAGGATAAGATGGAGAGGCTACCACATGAAGCTCAGGAGCCGAGCAAGTATTTTCCCAAGCCCTTTCATTACTTTGAAAGGCAAAGGCTGAAGGAGGAAGCTCAAAAGAAAGCTGAACTGAAAGGAAAAAAGCCTGCTGATGTTGCTGAAACTGCTGTGAAGGCTCAGATTCAATCAGGAAAATAAATTATCATCCAGGAGCCTGATCAGTCTTAGTTTTAAGTTTATCAGTTCTTTCAAATGTTTTGTAATGATCTGTTTGTTAATCCAATCAATGTAAACAAGCTGTAACAAACATTTCTAAATGAATAAACTAAACCTTGTTCTGTAATCATTTCTTCATGTTCATCTTTATTCTGTGATGAATCTGTGGTTAATGTTTTGTTTATAGAAGATTCCTGTTGTATTATGCTCTTATTCATCATCATATTAAATTTTCATAAATGGTGTATATCATTAGCTAAAAGGGTTATGACTTCTCCAAATAGGGGGAGATTGTTGGGAACATTGGAAAATGTACCTGATTTGAAGAAGCCTAACTTAGCTCAATGATATACATCAAGGTGTATTTGATGTTATTTTGAGTTGAAATGTGCAGGTTAAGAATGTACTAAAATACAGGAAAAATATTCTAAGTCCATATATCGACACCAGAAGAAGCTGTGTCGACACTTCAAAAAGATTGTGTCGACACTTGAAGAAGGTTGTGTCGACATAGAGAAAAAGAGTCGACAACAATTGTGTCGACACCGGGAAGCAGTGTCGACTCACAGAAGTATAGTCGACATCAACTGTGTCAACACTGGGAGGCTGTGTCGACACACAGGATTACTATTCGACAACACTTGTGTCGACACCAGAAGACTGTATCGATATACAGAGGCAGAGTCTACATCAACTGTGTCGACACACAGGACTTGTGTCGACACACTACAAAGTCTAGACCAAGTTAGTTGCTGGAGAATGATGAAGTATTTGTATCGACACAAATGCTCAGTGTCGACACATGTTCAAGATGCAGTATCTAAAAGCTGAGTCGACATAAAGGCAGACATGTCGACATCATCAAAGGCTGTGTCGACACCTAAGTCACTTATGTCGACATATATTGACAGATGGTCTCGACACTTTCTAACAGACAGTCTCGACGCTTTGCTGACAAAGACCAAAGCACAAGATCTGTTTGAAGACATGACAGCTGTGGGTTACAACCGGTTTATAGAAGCTGTCAGACTTGTCAGAAGTTTGTTAGAAACCGGATCAGCCGGTTACCAAGGATGAAGTCTATAAATAGACAGATTCAGAAGAAGAAGCATAATGATACATATACGACACACATTAATTATCTATTGGGAGATAAGATTTCTGATCAAGAAAGTGCAAGGCACAGAAGAAGATCTTCGTGAGAAGATCTAAAAAGACATTCTGACGTGTACAACCACTCAGGATCAGTTTAAGTAGAATTCTTTCAAGAATTCTGAAGTATCATCAAAGGTGTTGGATAGAGAGGGATCCAGCCATTTTTGAAGACAAGAAGGAAGCTGTCACAGATTTCTCAAGAAGCTGTCAGGAAATCAACTCAACTAAGTTCTGATTCAATAAGCTTTAAAGAAAGCTAAGATCCAGTTGATTTCATCCATCAGCTGATTAAGTGTAGTCTTGTCCCTTCTCTCTCAACAGGGGCAAGATATTCTATAACTTCAATTTGAATTTCTATAGGATCTATTTGTATAGATCTGAGTTTTAAGCCTAGATTATAAAGGCTGAGTGTAGGAGAGGTATTCTCTGAGTGGTAGGGCTGTTTATGCCTGAGTTGTAGGAGAAGGTTTTCTCTGAGTTGTAGGCCTTGTGGCAAGGCTGAGGTAGGGCTGGTTAGCATGAACTCTAGGAACCTTATAGGGTCTTGAGTTGTAGGATCTGAGGATCTGAGATAAAGAAGGAAGTTAGGCCAAATCTAGCACACTGCTAGATAGGTGAATGGGGAAAGTCGATGTACCCAGACCTTGGGGAACCACTATAAATCTGTGTGCAATCTGTGGTGTGTGCATATCTGTGATTGCTGTGTTGTGTTTGCTGAAGTGGTTTCATAATTCTCTTATAATCAGTAATTATATTCTGCCTTAAGTTAAAACAAGCATTAGAACCTATTCACCCCCCCCCCCTCTAGGTGTTTAGGTGGTCTTGAAAGTATAACTATCAAAATCCTATGACCGATACCTCCATGGTAGATAGTAATAGGGTGACTTGACTAAGGGCGTCCGCCACACGATTTAACGTACCCTTGAGGTGCTTGATAATGAAAGTATACTCCTGAAGGTATTAGACCAAATTGGCGTGCCGAGGGCTGATTTTACCTTGGGAGTTTACAAATTTTAATGCCTCATGATCGGATAGGATTACAAATTCTTTTGAGATAAGATAGTGGCGCCAATGTTGGAGACAACATATCACAACATAGAATTCACGATCATAATTGGAATAATTCAACTTTAGACCGGCAAGTTTTTCGCTAAAATATCCTATCGGATGTCCTTCTTGACTTAAAACTCCTTTGATCCCTATTCTTGATGCGTCGCATGATAATTCAAACACTTTATTAAAATCTGGCAATCGTAATAATGGGGCTTCAGACATCCGGTCCTTAATCACTTGAAACCCGCGAGTGGCCGCTTTACTCCAAGAAAATTCTCCTTTTTCATGCATTCAGTGATTGGTGTCATGATACTACTAAAGTTTTGGATGAACCTTCGATAAAATGTGGCCAAACCATGAAAACTTCTAACTTCCCGAATATTAGTTGGTTCAGGCCACTCTTTAATCACTTGGACCTTTTTTGGGTCAACATGAATGCCTTCGGAACTCACTATATAGCCTAGAAACTCTACAAACGTCACACCAAAGGCGCACATTTTAAGATTAATATATAAATTTTCTTGGCACAAGGTTGATAGGATTGTCCTTAGATGTGTGCCATGATCCTCTTGTGAACGTCTGAATACTAAGATATCGTCAAAGTATACTACTACAAACTTGCCAATATGTCTTTAAAACATGGGTCATCAATCGAGAGAAAGTACTCGGTCTGTTGGTGAGCCCTTCTCCTAGCACCAACCACTCATAGAGCCCATCCTTAGATTTAAAAGCCGTTTTCCATTCATCTCCTTCCCGTATCCTTATTTGATGATAACCGCTTTTGAGATTTAATTTTGAAAATATGGCGGCTCCTGATACAATATCCAATAAGTCATCCAAACATGGAATAGGGAACCTATATTTGACCGTAAATTTATTTATGGCCCGATAGTCTACACACAATCGCCAAGACTTATCTTTCTTCGGAACCAAGAGGGCCGGTACGGCGCATGGGCTCTTACTATGACGGATAAACCACTTTGCTAATAAATCAAAAATTAAAGCTTGTAGCTCCTCATGTGCGGAGGGGTTGAGCCGATAATGTGGATGGTTTGGCAAGGAAGAGCCCGGGACGAAATCAATCTCATGTTGAATATCTCTCATGGGTGGCAACTTAGATGGCAAGTCCTCCGGATAGACGTCTTCATACTCTTCCAATATAGTGCGCAAAGATAACGGTATATTCTCTAACGTGAGTGAGTCTTTCTTAGCTTGTCGACATACTAAAGCATACAGGATGCCGTCCAAGAAGGTCTCGCGTTCCAACTCCTTCTTACTTATCAAACTTATCAGTTTTCTTTCCGCCGGCACAATTGTGTCTTTGGGGGAACCGAAGGATCCTTTGGCGGTGTGGGTTTCAGTACGATGGTATTTCCATTATACTTGAACTCGTAAGTGTTGGCTTGCCCGAAATGGGTTACGTTATAATCATAGAGCCACGGGAGCCCTAGGAGTACATGACATACATCCATGGGAATGATGTCGCACCACACTTTATCGACATAGCTCTTCAACGTAAGTGGCACTAAACAACGCTTAGAAACCGCGATAGACGTTTTGTTCACCCACGCTATTTTATATGGCTGGGGGTGTGGTTCGGGGAGTAGGCACATACGAGTGATGGCGTTTTCCGAAACAACATTCATGCAACTTCCGCTATCTATTATTAACTTGCACCACTTTTCACCACATTTAAAATTCAAAGAAAATATGTTCGTCCGATTGTGCTCATCCGGTGCATGCGGTGTGGCCAAAATACACCTCATAACCATCATATAAGACTAATCTTCGATATCACTCGGCTCGGCATCTGATTCACCGCCAGCTTCATAGACGAGCTCGGCAGGCTCAGACGTGGAATCTAATAGTGCCAGTGGTTTACTCTTAGTGGGACACTCACTAGAGTAGTGTCTTTGAATTCTGCACGAATAACAGGTAGCATTAGTCTTATTAATTCGTCCTATTGGAACTCTCTCACCATTTGGATTTTAATTGTTCCTAGCGGTAATTACTATAGAGCTTGAGTCAGTCGACTGGAAGTTTCCTTTGTCTCGCATGGATGACGAAGGTGGGGGTCCTAAGATAGATTTTCCTTTCTGGAATGCACGTCCTTTGGAATTATTAGCATTGTGCTTTTCTATATCCAATGCTGCATTGAATGTTGTGTTAAGGTCTGTGTGACCATAACGCAAAAGCTTGCCTTGGATGTCCGTATTAAGTCCCTTACGGAAACGAGATAGTGTGACCTCGGGCATTTCTCGGATATCACAATGCACCATCATATCCTTGAGTTGTCCCATGTACTCCGCTACCGATTGGCCCCTTGATGAAGGGTGGCTAACTCATCGAACATTTGGGTTCGGTGATATGCCGGGACATATTCGTCATGCAGGAGTGCCTTCATGGCAGCCCACCCAATTGGGGGTTCTCCATTCATGGTGCCTAGATGCCTCTGTTCGTTCAACCAGAACGTTTTGGCTCTACCCAGAAGTTTCATTCGTGCTACCCGCACCTTCTCAATGTCCGTCAGGTTGTGCCACTCAAAATAGCACTCAATATCCATGATCCAGTTTAGAAATACTTGAGGTTCACCCATGCCATCATAGGATGGTGAATTCATTTTAACGGCCCTAGTTAAGTTGAACTCATGAGGGGCTCGAGGTGCGTACTCGTAGTCCTGATCACGAGGGTGATTTTGTCGGTCTTCTCGTTGGTTGGCGTGCTGGGGTGGTGGCCCCGGTCGATTTATCCCAAAGCCGGGATTTTGTGGCGCCGCCTGATTTACAGCCAACCCTTTTATTAACTGCGTGAGTGCATCGAACCTGGTGTTAAACTCTTTCCTAAGCGCCGCAATGGTTGCAGGAGCGTGCTCATCATCATGGTTGTCGGCCATGTGTGCAGTGGAGGGAGGGTACTCCGTGTCAAGCCTCGTGCGCATGAACGACAGTGAAGCAGGGTTTCTCACCTAGACAAAAGACTATTTGGACAAGAATTTTTATAAATCAGGATTTTTATATGCTTAATGACTTGGAGAACGAAAATATTTTTTTAGACTTTTATCCTTAGGAAAATAGGTAGAAAATTCACTTTTTTTTGTAAATTTTTTTTTTTTTTGTTATATGCAGACCAAAAGGAGAAAATTTCAGATTTTGTGACTACGAAACCTGCACGACCAAGTGTGGGTCAACGTCCTAAAACAGGGAAGCGTAAGGACGGTGTCGATTGAGAAATCAACACAAACCTCTCTTTGATACAAAATTTGATGTAGGCTATGCCTTAAGGATCCTACACGGAAGGCGAGACTACGACCTTTACAACGTTTAACACTCCCTAACAAGCACATAAACGAAACGCAGCGGCCACAATGAATTTTATTTATCGTTCGCGCTAACATACGGATAGTCGATCCGCAAATAGAATGGAGAATTGCTATAGGACAAAATCCTTTCCGGCTAAATGAAATAATATTGATTCCGACTGAGCTTGGAGTTGTACCAAAATAGATCAACAAAAAAAACACGATTCGAAAGTGGTAGGATCTATCCCAACAAAACAAAAGCGAGGAGCGCCAATCCTCTCGTTAGATCTTTCGGAAAACCAAAGGAAAATCTCAAATCTATTATTAGAAACACCGCGAAAAATTAACGATTCGAGAAATCACGCAAAATCCATCCATCACAAGAACTAATCAAAGAAGGAAATCTCTTATGTAGGAATTTCGTTTCCCCACTCGGAAACGTAGATCCGAGATGTTGGATCCACAAAGAACGACCGCTCTTCCTTTTGAAATCCATGGGAAGAGCACCACGGATGAAGATCTTGTTCGTCTCCTTCGCTTCTCACTGTGGACGATTACCCCACACCTTGATTCTTCCTTGCACGAGATCTCTCTCCTCCAAGGTGGCCGAAAACTTCAAGTGGGTTGAAGATGATTTGGTGGAGAATAGATAGAGCGAGGGGAGAACTTTGGATGGTTAAAGGTAGAGAGAAAAGTGGAAGGGGCGGCCAAGTAATGGAGGAGAGGGGTGGCTGAATTTCCTTGAGAGGAAACCTTGAGGGGGGCGGCGGCTAAGAGAAGGAGGAGAGGAAAATTAGGTTTAGGCAAGCAATTGTTTTTTATTTCAATATTAGTCTCCATAACAAATGATAATTTGGCCTTATATAAGGCTTACAACCATGTGGCTATTAGCAGCCCAAAATAAAAATGTTGCAGAAATGAAATGACAAAATAACATAGTGTCAAAGACCACATATACTAAGATAACGGCAGACCAAATAATAAAATAAATTTAAAGCTTATTCTTGTTGCGTGGGCGAAGATTGAAGCTGTGCCCGCTACGGTGCCGCAAGTCTCTTGATGGTGGAGCATCGTCGTCATCTTCTGCCACGACAACACCGCCATGGACGTCGTCTTCATCACCCAGTTGGCCGTCGTGGTGGTCGTCGCCATCAGCCCACCCTTAGAGATAGAGGCTGATAGACCGTGATCTCCTTGAGAAGGCCGCGACTTGTGAGCTAGCTTCCTTGGGAGGGATCGCCAATTTCTGGGTTAACAGAGAACATGACATGCAGTATTTATTGCCTCAGCCCAGAAATATTTTGGGAGAGATATGTCACTTAGTAGTATTCTACTTGCCTCAATAAGAGCCCTATTCTTTCTTTTAGTAAGCCCATTTTGCTGGGGAGTTCTAGGTGAGGAGAACTCCTGATGAATCCCAAATTCTTCACAGAACCTTGTCATGCATTCATACTGAAATTCTGTCTCATGGTCACTTCTGATTTTGACCACAGAATTGCTAAGTTCATTCTAAATTTGCCTAACAAAATTCTAGAAGATAGTAGGGGTTTAAGATTTCTGCCTCAAGAAGAAAACCCATGTAAATCTAGAATAGTCATCCTCAATTACAAATATATAAGCTTTCCTACTTAGACAATGAACTGGAATAGGACCAAAAAGATCCATATGAAGAAGATATAGACATCTTAACGAATCTTTGGTATCATCTCCATGGAATGTGGTCCTGGTCTGTTTGCCCTTTTGGCAAGCTAAAAATACACCCTCTTTAATGCACTTGACCTGAGGACCATTCCTCACTAACTCCAAACTAAAGAGTTGTCCTATTGACTTATAGTTCAAGTGAGCAAGCCTTTTGTGCCATTGTATACAATGAGATTCTTTCTCATCTGCAACTTGACAGATAGTTGAGTACTTATTCTCACAATCAAAGTTAAGATAGTAGACATTTCCTTTCCTAGTGCCTGTCAAAATGATCTCTTGATCATTTGACCTTCTTATTTGGCAAACCCTTGTGGAAAGAAGTGTCATAACCAAGATCAGTTAGTTGGCTTATGCTAATTAGGTTATGCTTTAGACCTTTCACATAAGCCACTTGGGTGATTGTAATGGAGTTATTGGAAATGTTACCAAACCCTTTGATGACTCCCTTTTAAGATCCACCAAAGATCACTTTGGGTCCATCTTCTATAGGGGAGTAGTCCTTAAGCATCCTTCTTGTTCCAGTCATGTGTTGGGAACATCTACTGTCCAAGTACCATATAGGGATATGGCCACTTGGAGTCACCTGCATCAAATAAAATTACCTATCCTTTCTTGTGGCTTCAACCTTGAAGGCTACTGACTTTTCTTTATATTCAGACCTATTGCTTTTCTCCTCCTCCTTTCTGGTAGTGAGCTGCATCTCATAAGATAACATATTTCCAAACAAGGTTGGTGGAGGTGTATCAGCAAGCCTGGCCACCTCTCTGATGGTACATTTTTTTGTATCACAATCCTTGGTCAGTGATCTGAGAAACTTGTCATTCAGTTCATATGTGCTAAAGACTCTTCCATAAGTCATTAACACATTTACAATTCTAAAGAATTTCTTGGAACATTCTGTTATGCTGTCAGTCTTGGCTTGTCTAAAGCTCTCATATTCTTGATTTAACATGGACTTTCTATCCTCTCTTACTTCTTCAGTTCCCTCCATGTAGACAATCAAAGTGTCCCACATCTCCTTGGAGGTTTTGCAATGTACCAGATTCTGGAATGTAGAATCATCTATAGCACTCACAATTATATTTTGTGATCTCTTTTCTAAGGTTGTTAGGATGATCTCTTCCTTAGTCATTTCAGAATAGTTCTTTGGAGTTTTGAGATTTGCATCAAGAACTGATATGTTCATTGGAATGAAAGGAGCTTCTTGAACTGTGATGTAAATTCTTGGATCAAATGCCTCCATGAACAATCTGACCCTCTCTTTCCATATCCCAAAGTTTTCTTTCATACAGATAGGAAGTTTAATAGATCCAAGTTCCTACTGATTCTCACTTGAACCCATTCTGGCTAATAGTTAACTGCCTTGGAGATCAACTCAGACTGTTAGGTCTATATTTGAGTAACCTCCCTCTGATACCACTTGAAATATTTGGTTTAAAAGAGCCCAAACGCCTAGAGGGGGGGGGGGGGTGAATAGGTTCTAATCCTTTTTAACAAATCAGGCAATTAACAAAGTTATAAACAACACAATAATCATAGCACAAAGAATAAAAATCACAGAAAATTCACAGCACAGATAGAATGGTTTATAGTGGTTCCCCAATTTGTGGGTACGTCCACTCTCCCCCTTCTCCTATCCAGTAGAGAACTAGATTCGGCCAAACTTTCTTCGACTATCTCAGATCCATAGATCTTACAACTCAGAACCCAACTACTTCCTACAACTCAGAATTTTTCAAGTCCTACACCTCAGATTATTCTTAAGAATCCTACCTGAGGCAACAACCCTACCTCAGCCTTTATCAGCAGGCCTATAACTCAGACTTTTTCAAGTCCTACCTCAGGCTCTCATCCCTACCTCAGCCTTTTTAAATTTAGGCTTACAACTCAGATCTATATAAGATCTTACAAGGAAATTAATTGTTTGAAAAAAATAAAATCTTCACCCTGATAGAAAGAGAATAGGGTGAAAGCTTCTTGATCAGTTCTTTATTTAACTGATTAATTTAAATCAAACCTGTCTTAGCTTCTCCAAAGCTTCTTGAATTTTTACCAAATAAGGTTGATCTTCAATTGGAGGTGGAGTTGATCTTCAATCCTGCTTCCTTCTTGAATTCAGAATCAGATCTGAATTTTTCTAGTAGACTCTTCAGGATCTTCCTTATTCTGGGTTTGTCTCTTATTCCCCCTTTCTTGTTTTATTATCGTACTTCTGATTGTGATAGAATAGGTCTATATATAGAATCCATCCAAGGTTACTGGCTGATCTGGTTTATAATTGACTTCTGACAGCTCTGACAGATGTGTTAGCATTGTTACTTATGACAGCTGTCAAGTCTTCAGTCTTGACAACTGACTCCTCCTTGAACTTCTATCATAGCAGAGAACTGTCAGCATAACACTTCGCATGTGTCGACATAAATAGACCATGTGTTGACCCAAGTCTTTATAATGTCGACAAAGCTCCCATAATGTCAACACAGTCATTCTTCATTTTCTTGACACAACTTCTGTTGGATTTGTCGACACAAGTCCTGTGTGCCGACACAACTGCTTCTAGTCTTTTCACAGCTTCTGTTGACAGATTTTTTGAGTGTGTGTTGACATAAGTCATGTGTTTCGACATAATCCTTCCAGTCTCAGTATAGCTGTTGTTGACAATATTTCTTTGAGTGTGTGTCGACACATGTCTTGTGTGTCGACACAAGCCTTCCAGTCTCAGTATAGCTATTGCTGATAGATTTCTTTGAGCGTGTGTCAACTCAAGTCCTATGTGTCAACACAAGTCCTGTGTGTCGACAGAAGCCTTCTAGTCTTAGTATAGCTGCTGTTGACAGATTTTTTTGAGTGTGTGTTGACACAAGTCCTGTGTGTCGACACAAGCCTTCTGGTCTTCAATACAGCTGGAGTTGAGTGTGTGTCGACACAAGTCGTAGGTGTCGACACAACTACTGTTGAAAGAATTTTTGTGTGTCTACACAAGTCCTGTGTGTCGACACAAGTCCTATGTGTCGACACAATATTACTTCTGGTGTCGACAAATTTCCCTCACAAGTGTCGACACTTGTACTTAGAAAATTTTCCTACATTTCTTTAACCTGCACCTTGAAACTCAACATCCCATCAAATACACATTGATATATATCATTGAGTTAAGTGTGGCTTCTCGAAATCTGGTACACAGTTTCCAGTGTACCCAACATTCTATTCACTCCCCCTTTAGAGTTAGTGTGATCTATCCCTTCACTTTCATGGCTGTGTACCCCATATAAGGGAGTGTACCTGGGGTGTGTAATCCAATTCAGATGCAGATACACTCCTGATCCCAGATCCTGAAAAATCCACCCTACATACCCCTAGGTTATGGCCATGTACCCCCTACACGGGCATGTACCTCCGGGCATGTCCCGCCAAGTGTCGATTTTCGGCACTACAGCACAACTTTCTCTGATCTGCTATCACACCATACCTTACACTCCCCTCTATATGGGCTTGTAACTGGGGCATATACCGCAACTCCTGCCAGTTGCTGTCTCGCTACATGTCCATCAGCCAAAGTCAACTATGCTTACAAGCCCCACCTATAGGGGCTTGTACCCTAACTCCCACCACTCACTGTCCTGCCAGATTTCCATCAACTCGGCTTTCGTCGTACCTTACATGACCCCCTACACGGGAATGTAAGGGGTGTATACTTCCTAGAAATTTTCTTATAAATTCAAGAGCGCTCGAAGTGTTCTTCCTATACTACTTTTCCAGCAACTTTTGTAATGATCTTGTAATGTATTTTACTAGTGTAATATTAATGCATAGCTAGTTTCTTTATTCATGCAATTGTAATTTTGATTTCAACTTGTAACCACCTTTGTTTTAGTAATAAAAGTTGCTTGCTTCCACTCTTTCTCGTCCTTTCTTTATTTAATTTTTCATGAACTTCTACTACCTATCTCTCTCTTACCCTTCCACCATAAGTAACTAAATCCTCATTAGTACTCGATCGCGATGATCTGAGGATAATTTGATCAAGTTATGTTGCTTTAGCTTTCTTTCTCTTCTTAATGTATTGGCTTTAGATTTACTCTTGATTTAAATTTAGTGGGACTGTATTATCGATATATTATCTCCATATAGGTTTTCATTCTTAGCTAGCCAAGAGGCTCATAGTTTGAATTTATCACCCAAGGGTAAAGAGATTTGTATACACATATCGAGAGAGAAGTAAATCTCTCGAATTGGAGTCAAATCTAATGGATGGCTTCACAACATAAGGTGGGATTTAGGCATTCGAATACGGGACGAGAGTTCGGTCGAATTTTCCTAAACTCAGTTGGGCACTTCTTCGAGAGGAGCATGTTCAAGCTTCGGGAACCCCCATGGTCATGTTGCCTTTTTCTTTATTAAGATTTAGTTTGTTATTTCATTTTGATTAGCTTTTGCTGAAGTGATTAAAAATTGAGTACTAATTCATTTATCGATAGTTTTAACCTTTTTTTAATGTGCAATTTAGCGTTCTTTTAGTTAAGTAAAACAAACCAAAAAAAATCATTTGATAAGATAATAGTAACCTCCTTAAAGT
Source organism: Platanthera zijinensis (assembly GCA_039513925.1). Taxonomy (NCBI): domain Eukaryota; kingdom Viridiplantae; phylum Streptophyta; class Magnoliopsida; order Asparagales; family Orchidaceae; genus Platanthera; species Platanthera zijinensis. The sequence continues at coordinate 167,346,018 of CM077080.1, forward strand.
AGAAGTAATCAACCTGCCCTGAGTAATACGACCTTGATATTGAAATTAAATATCCTATGCTATAAATGATAAGGTATACTTGCCTTTATCGGATATAGAAATGGAGAATATTATCAACCTCATTTCCATTTTTTTTCAACCTCTTCTATTCTCGGCATCAATTTTTCTAACAAATTTTTGGCGCCATTGTCGGGGAACTAGTTTTGATATTTTGAAAAGAAGATAGCGATTAATTTTTTAACTTCTTTTTAACTCTCCTTTTATTTTCCCTTTATCTCTCTCCCTACTTCACATTTTTTTGTGTATGGCCCATGGAAGCCCTTCGAATATTCCTTTTGATCTTGAGATAGAGCACAATATTTTGCATTGCCTCCATTCTCGTAATCTTGAATCGCGCATAGGCGTCGAAGAGTCGATCAGGGACACTGCCACAGAAACTTTTGATCCTAATCCGCCCAACCCAGATAAGACCCTACAAGGGACCATGCCCTATTATATACGGCCGAATCTGGAGGGTTGATGAGTCCGATTTATATAGGGTTTTTCGGACTCATCTGGGCTTATTATCTTGCATGTGCACTACTATTTAAGTAGGAAAAGTCGTATATTTGATTAGGGCTTCACCTAGTAATTGTTGTACTGTTTCGGCCCATTTTGGTATGAGAATTGCACCGAGATGTTTGGGGTAAGTACTGGGGTACTCTCCATGTAGATTTGGTTATTTTATGTTATATATTGGTGTTGGGAGCTTTTGACCCAGCTATGGCTTTTACTGTGCAGGTGGTCAGTTTTCCCACAAATCAGGAATTCTGACTTGTGGAAAACGCACGGTCGTGTGGTTCCATAGCGCACGCTTTCTACCAAATCGTGCGTTTTCTGCAGGTTTCTTTGGAGGATTGAACAACCCATGCGATTTCTTCATGCACGGTTTCTTCTAAACTGAGTGTGAAGGAGATGCACGGTTTTCCTGTAGCTGTCTAGTTTTATAGCGCTCTGTGGTTAATCGTGCATTTTGTTCACGAACAGGCAGAAGTGCCCGTGCGTGAGTAAAACGCACGGTTCAACCTGCTTCCCGGGAATTTCAGCGCTCTGTGGTTACCCGTGCATTTTCCTTCACGCACGGGCAGAAGCGTACGTGCGCGAGTAAAACGCACGAGTAAACTCATCTTCCTCCGCAAGCTTTGTCCTGGAAGTTAATATCGCACGGTTAATGCACGGTCGTGCGACAAACCGTGCATGACCATTTTTCTGACCTACTCGTATTTAAGCTCAGGAGTTGATTGGAGCAGGGACAATTCCGCCATTTCTGCTCCTCTGAGCGGGAAAATCTTCCTCCAGCCATTTTTTCCTCTCTCCTCATTGGAGAGCTCATCCGACCACCGTTCTTCCTCCAAACTTCACAGCAAGTGAAGATCTTCCGCTGTTTTCTTCATCTCCATCTCAAGAGGAGCATTTGGAGCTCCTTCTCGCTGCCATTGGAGAGCTTTCCGGCGACTACCAGCCTTCATGGATCATGAAGAAGATGGGGAAACCACCTTTGAAGTAGGTGACAACACTTCGAGCTTCCTCGGACGTCAACCACCGACCGAGCCTGGACGAAGACCGACAACCTTCGACTCCGGCCGAGAATCGTGGCTAGCCTTCATGCATTGTGTTGTAAATCTCCTCTTTACTCTCATTTGGATGTTGTTTCTATGCTTTAGATGTTAGCTAAACTTGCTAGGAACTCTTAACAATGTTCATGGTGGTTTACTATTGCAAATGTTGTTGTAGTTCATAGTTTGTCTTTACTTCCATTGCTTTCTTTAGGTTGTTGCTTGGTGATACGCTACACTAATGTGTGTTAGGGGTTGGCTTGGTGAAGAGGTGTTTTCGACACTCAACGGTTATGACCACACTCCCTAATACTCATCAGTGTATTCCACCATTGCTAAGCGGTGAATGTGGCCCGCATAATTTATTTTAGTTTTTCTAAAATAAAAACTCAACCACCAAACCTTTGTTTCATTTGCAATCACTTTCAAACGAGGAATATCACACTCCCAATCTGCACTCCTCGAGAGATTCGATACTTAGAGGATAACTCCCCCTGTTTATTACTTGACGACGATCAGTGCACTTGTCGAGATTGCATCAAGTTTTTGGTGTCATTGCCGGGGAGTGCAACCGTTGTGTGCACTTTTTATTCTCGAGAAATATGATTATTGTTTAACCATTCTGCCCTCTTCTTTACTCATTCTATTCCGTTCAATTTTGTACATAGCTAATTCAAAATGCAGGAACCTTAGCTAGCCTCCAACCATAATGAGGACAACTTTGAGCTATCCGCGTTGTTAATCAAGTTTATCTCGCAGCATTATTTGTTTCATGGGCTCCACTGAGAGAATGTCGAGGCTCATATTGATAGCTTCCTAGAGCTTTGTGGGACCTTTTGCTATGCTGGGGACGTGCAAGAAAAGGCTATGATTCGGCTTTTCGCATTTTATCTTGCTGGAAAAGCTAGACTATGGTATAAAGATATCATCCAGGGCAAGCTAACTTCATGAAAGTGTTCTGAAGTCCAATTCCTCAGAAAGTACTGTTCATGTGCGCAGTCGATGTAGGTGTATTTAGATTTGGTCACATTCACGGAGATCCCTGGCGAGTCTCTCTGTGATGCTTGGGAAAGATTTTGATTGCTACAATCCAAGTGTTCTGGCCAGGACGCATTTGGAATGCCATTTTTGCATACATTTTATTTCGGTATTCAAGAGCAGTTTCGATACTTGTTCGACACCGCTACTGGAGGGGCCCTCTTTAATAAGACTATGGCTGATGCTTGGCGGATCGTGGACGATGTGGTGCGCTCTAGTAGTTTGTGGAAGATGCCTCCCGTGACTGATGCCGTAAGGGACTCTCAGTTCATATTTAGCAATACCGGGGAGAGCGAGCAGCTTATCCATCTTTTTATGGTATGGGTTGGAAAGTGGTGGCGATCTCAAGCAGTAATATTGATAAAATTACAAGACATTATTTACACCATCGGAAAAATGTTTGATTTAGGGGTGTGTTGTCCAGCTGAAACAGTAAATTCTATGAACCTTAGAAGCGTTAGATTGGTGGAGAATCGTGTGCATCGGGAAGACAAACCTACTGAACACGTGGATAAGCCATGTACTAATGAGTCTCCCAAGGAACCCTCGTTGGCTATTACACCTGAAGTCCAACTCCAGCGGGCAAGGCCTCCATTTTCGCATAGGCTGCAAAATATCAGAAAAGAGAGGCAGCAACAAAAGTTTCTTGATATTCTGAAGGGTATTCAGGTGAGCATTCCCATGGTCAACCATCTGACACAGGTTCCGCTAATGAAAGTACTTGAAGGATCTTTTGGAGAAAAATCCACCTTCCGAGTTACGCAGTAGTATTTCAACCTGGGAGGATTACCCCACTAAGGCGGTGCGGCATTGGCCCATAAAACAAAAAGATCAAGGGAGCTTCACGATTGCATGTACCATTGGGCGATTTACACTTAGTCATGCGTTGTGTGATTCTGGAGCGTCCATCAACCTCATGTCATTATCCATCTTCCGTGAGCTGGGCTCTGGTGTTCTTCGGACCACTAATGTCGTTCTACAATTGCCTGATTGATCAAAGAAGAAACTGGTTGGAGTGGTCGAAGATCTCACGGTTGTTGTTAACGAGTTGGCCTTTCTGGCTGACTTTGTTATCCTCGCTATTGAGGATGTGGATGGGACGCCGATTATTCGAGGGCGTCTGTTCCATGCTACTGTTAGAGGCATTATCGATGCGGAAAAGGCTTTGCTAACGTTGCGCCTAGGATCAAAAGAGATTGTTTTTGATATGTATAAGGCATCAAAAGGAGATAGCAGTGCAGAGCTGGGTGCAATGGAGTTTGAGGGGATGGAGATTGACGACGGTCGAGATTTTCAGCCTGATGAGAATTAGGGTGAGTTATGTGACCCCGATATAGATATTTAGGATAATTCATGCGAAGCGTAGGTTGGAGACTCCAAGCTTCTGGCGGTACCTCCGTTTGACTCAGAAGTATCTCGCGAGCTCAAGCCGCTCCCTAGCACGCTGAAGTATTTCTTTCTTGCAGATAAAGAAACTCATCCTGCCAATATTTCTGCTCTTCTTACAGCTGAACAAGAGTCCCGTCTCGTTGAAGAGCTAAAGTAACATAAAAAAGCCTTTGGGTGGAAAATTTCTGACGTCAAAGGAATTAACCCCACGATGTGCATGTAAAAGATATTAGTGGAAGATAACTTCAAGCCTTCAGCTCAACCGCAGCGCAGATTGAAACCTATGTTGCAGGAGGTGGTGAAGAACGACATTATCAATCTTTTGGATGCCGGTATTATATATCCCATAAGCGACGGCGAATGGGTGAGTCCGGTGCAATTGGTGCCCAAAAAGGGATGAATCACAGTTATCCATAATGAGAATGACGAGCCCCTTACTAAGAGGCTTGTCATTGGATGGAGAGTTTGTATCGACTATCGAAAGCTTAATACGACAACCAGGAAGGACTGCTTCTTGCTGTCGTTCATGGACCAGATGATGGAAAGGCTGGCCGAGCATGGTGACTACTGCCTCCTGGACGGTTACTCGGGCTACTATCAGCTGGTGATTGCCAAAAAGGATCAGGAGAAGACGACGTTTACCTGCCCCTCAGGGACTTTTACTTTCCATCGACTACCTTTTGGGCTGTGTAATGGGGTATCCACATTCCAGCGATGCATGACGATAGTTTTTCATGAGTTGGTTGGGGATTTCTTGGAGGTGTTCATGGATCACTTCTCCTTGTTTGGTGATAGATTCGAAGAAGCACTGTATAACCTCGCTTTGGTCTTGCAACATTGCGAGGATAATAATTTAGTGCTCAACTAGTAGAAGTTCCATTTCATGGTGCGAGAGGGGATCGTTCTTGGGCATAAGATTTCTCAGTAGTGGCTAAAGGTTGATCCAGCGAAGGTAGAGGTGATTAGAAACCTGCCCCCTTCCTCAACACTTCATGGCATTCGTAGTTTTTTGGGTCATGCTAGATTCCAACGGCGCTTTATTCAGGACTTATTGGCTATAGCTAAGCCCTTATCTAATCTTTTGGCGATGGATGTCAAGTTTATGTTTGACGACGATTGCAATCGGGCATTTAATTGCTTGAAGGATCGATTGGTTTCAGCCCCGATTCTCCCATCCCCGGAATGGACAGTGCCTTTCGAGTTGATGTGATGCTAGCGACGTCGCGGTGGGGGCAGTGTTGGGGTAGCATAAAAATAAGATCATACATACAATTGCCTATGCGAGTCGGACGTTGAACAATGCACAACAGAACTATACCACAACCGAGAAGGAGTTTTTAGCTATCGTTTTTGCCTTCGAGAAGTTCCACTCCTACTTGATTCTTTCCAAGGTGGTGGTGCATTCAGATCATGCGGCTATTCGTTTTCTCATGCACAAGAAAGTTGCAAAGTCGCGGCTCATGCGTTGGATTCTATTGCTGCAAGGATATGATATCAAAATTCAGGATCGCCGTGGAGTTAACAATGTGATTGCCGACCATCTATCGAGACTTGAAGGGGGAGAAGGCGAGGGCTCACATGGAATTCCAATTTCTTACGCTTTTCTGGATGAGGGCTTGTTCGCCTTTTCTTCTACTGCTTCTACTCCATGGTATGCTGACTTTGCTAACTTCTTGGAGAGCAAGGCGCTTTCGCCGCATTTAACATCTCAACAAAAGAAGAAATTTTTCTCAGAGGTCAAGTATTATCCCTGGGAGGATCCTCTACTGTTTTGCACCTATGCTGATGGGGTTGTCCGACGTTGTGTCCCCGAGCTAGAAGTTAAAGAGATTCTGAGGCATTACCTTGATTGCGAGGCTGGCGGGTATTTTGGTGCTACACGGACTGCTCGCAAGGTTCTACAGTGCAGTTTGTTTTGTCCTACGTTATTCCGTTACTCTTTTACCCACATCAAAGATTGCAACGAATGTCAGCGCACGAGGTACATTGCTCGACGAGACGAAATGCCCCTGAACAATATGCTGGTTTGCAAGTTATTCGTCATATGGGGGATTAACTTTATGGGTCCTTTCCCCAATTCACATGGAAAGCAGTACATCTTAGTTGTTGTGGATTATGTGTCTAAATGGGTGGAGGAGGAGGTGGTCGCATCAAATGATGCTCGCACTGTACTCCACTTCCTTCATAGGAACATCTTCTCCGGCTTTGTCGCACCGAGAACTATAATTAGTGACGGGGGTAGCCATTCTTGCAACCAGCAATTCGCGCAACTGCTGAAATGGTTCGGTGTTCACCATAAGATCGCTTTGGTCTACTATCCACAGACATGTGGGCAAGTGGAGATTTCAAATAGAGAACTGAAGCAGATTTTTGAAAATTCTATCCACTCCAACTGGAAGGAGTGGGCAAAGAAGGTGGATAATGCTCTTTGGGCTTTCCGAACTGCGTTCAAGACACCAATAGGGATGTCACCCTTACAACTGGTATATGGCAAATCATGCCACCTTCATGTCGAATTGGAGCACAAGGCATTGTGGGCTACCAAATTGCTCCACATGGACTTTAAAGAGGCTTCTGACAAGCGACGTGGCCAGCTTTGTGAGCTCGACGAATTTTGCTTGTGCGCTTATGAGAGCACGAACATATATAAGGAAAGAACCAAGCGCTGACATGATAGACATTTATAGCCCAAGGAATTCAAGCTGGATGACCAGGTTGTTGGTACCCTAGATGTGATTTGGCTTATGTGATCCCCTTGCAGCCCCTCTTGATCCATATAAAGATATATGATCATGGTTAGACTTTGTTTAGTCTCCCTAGGGCAGTTTATAAACTGACCTAGAGCTTAGGTTAGAAGTTCTAGATGTTTTTGTAGTTAAGGCTTTTCCGTTCGACCATCGTCGAACGAGGCCTCGCGATCGTCGATCAATGGTCGACGATAGCAGGGCTAGTGAATCTTTGAAGTCAAGACAATTATCGTCGACCGTTGGTCGACGATCTCAGTGCAAGCTTACTACGCTCTGAAGGATGGTCGACGATCTGTCATCTTCAGGTCGACGATCGTGTTCTTGCTTCGCGATTTCTGTCTCGACAGATATTTGCCTTTGCTGGTCGACTATCTATTTGCTGGTCGACGATCTGTTCGCTGGTCGACTATCTGTTAGCCGGTCGACGATCTATTAGCTGGTCGACGATTTGTGGTCGACGATTTCTGTTCCGACAGATTCCTGCTATTGGTCGACGATCTGTTTGCAGGTCGACGATCTTCGAACCCCTGTTCGACGTTTTCTGTCTGATTTTATCTATTTGTATTTATGATATTCCTTGGTATATTTCCAAGTGTGTTAGCTTGTGGTTAGAAAGATTCTCTGAAGTTATTTGTTGCTAAAATTATGGCTTAAATTCAAAATGAATTATTTACAAATTCTGTCAAGCATAAATCACGGGATTCAGTATTCTTGATAAAGCATTTTTGTCTTATTATACAAAATATATTGCCAGGCTGTATTCTAGCCGTTGGCGGTGTATGCTATTTCCAAGAACGATAAATCTTTATGCTGAGATATTTCCCTATTCATTTATTTCCTTATTGGGACTGACAGAAAGTTAATAGGCCATTCTATTCCTATTGCTATATTCTATCTTGAGATAATTTGTTGCAGGGCTCGAGAATTCAAATCAATAGAGCCGTTTCAAAGGAAAACGTGAAGACATATTTAAAAGAGATTCTGCTCTCAGAAAAGATATAGTAACAGACACAGAGAAAGATTATTCATCCGCTCAAGCATCATCAGAGCACCTCTTCAACAATCTCACAACAAGAAGAAGAAAAGTTTTCCTGAAGCAAAAAGCCCAGAGCAATCATCTTCCATTCTCAAGTCTCCTGAGCAATTTGCTTAGAGTTTTTCAAAGACTTCAGAAAAGGCTCAAGATCTGCTTCAAGTGCTCCAGAATCTTAAGACCTGATAAAAATCAGTCTTCAGATTTCTGAGAATTTAGTTTCAGTTTATCTGAAACTCCTTCATCCTGAAGCAAAGGCTTTCCCTGGACTTCCACTGAGCCAGGGGGAGACTTTGATTCTTTAGAGAATCCACAAATCTTCTCTAATCTGTATTTAAAACAGAGAAGATAATCTAACCCTCTCAACCCCTTTGTAAAAAGAGTTTGTTCACACCTCTTCAAAAGTGAACGTTGGTGACAGGGCACCTTATCAACAACCTGTGGTTGAGCATCCTTATCAAAAGCTCAAAGGGTCTGTTTGATCTACCTGAATCAGATCATTGGTGGCAGGGCACCTTAGCAAAAACCTGTGGTAGAAGAGTGGATGTACCTATTTAAAGGGAACCACTATATATCCTGTGTCTCTCTGGTTCTTGCTGATTTGTTTATTCTGTGGCTGTGATAGAACTACCTAGGATTGCTAGTTGCTGTGATAGGCTTTTAGTTAAACTGAAATTTCAGATTAACTCTCTCACTTGTGCACATCACTGTGTTAGGCTCTTAGGGTTCAAGTATCAGATTTTCTATTCCGCAAATATACTCTAAGTGAGCTGACTAAGTGTTCATAAAATTTTGAATACTCTATTCACCCCCCCTCTAGAGTAGTTTACAACTTATCCCCTCACTTTCAATTGGTATCAGAGGGAGGTTAGCTGTTCATACAGGCTAACACCTGAGTTAAAAGATCCTGTGATAAGTTGTTTCCTGATACCATTCACAAACACTTTCACACATGGCCCAGTCTAAAGATTATTCAAGCACCAGACCTCCTGTATGCAACTTGTCCAAGTTTGGCATATGGAAGGCCAGGATAAGACTATACATGAATTCTATTGATGAAGATATTTTTTCTTCTATTTTGACAGGACCACCTGCTAGGCCTGCTGCTGCTTCCACTTCTGCTGATCTCAGTGCTGTGCCACCACCTGACTACAATGAAACTTACAAGAAGGCAAAAGCAGCTGATGCTAAAGCAATGAATATCCTAGCTCAGACAATGTCTGATGAGATATTCCAGAAGCTGGCTGAATGTACCTCAGCCAAAGCTATGTGGGATTCCCTCAACCACATAGTTGCTGGCTCAGCTGATGAGAGGAAGGACAGGAGATCCAATCTCACCTCTCAGTATGAAAACTTCAAGAAGGATGATGCTGAAGACATTGACACCATGTACACAAGACTCAGTTCAATAATAAGTGAACTGAGGTCTTTGGACAAGGAGATAACTTTGTCAGAAGTCAATGACAAGATCCTGATGTGCCTTCCCATCTCATGGGACTCAAGGATATGGCCCATCAAGGATGGAAGAAATACTGTGGAACTCTCCACAGAAGCTCTGTTGGGGAAGCTCAGGTCATATGAGCAAACCTTAAAGAGTAGAGCTGCTGTAACTGAAGTGAAGACTCCAACACCAATAAAGAAAGAGCATTCTCTAGCTCTTAAGGCTGCTGAGACTTCTGAAGGAAGTCAATCAAATGAGGAGTTACTGGCACTCATTGCCAAGAGGTTCTTCAACATGGGAAGAAGAGACCTCAGAAAGAAATTCTCCAAGCATGAGGACAAGCCAAGGTATGACAAGACTCCATCTAAAGAAATCATTTGTTATGTTTGCAGCAAGCCTGGACACATTGCTCCAGATTGTCCAGAGAAGAAGTACAAGGAGAAGAAACATGAGAAAGAATACAGGAAGCACCACTCCAAGTCCTCATCACACAAATACAAGAAGAAGGACAAGGGATTTGTGGCTGCTACCTGGAGTGAAACAGAAGAGGATACCTGCTCCTCTAGCTCAAGTGATTCTGAAGAAGAAGAAGAAAAGAAAGCCAAAGAGGTCTGCCTCATGGCCATTGATGCCTGCAGCTCTCTGTCAGCTGCAGAGAATTCTGAAGAAGAAGGAGACAATGAAGAAGACTCCTTTATGGAGGACCAGGTAATCGACTCATTTGACTTCTCATCTCCTGAGTTCAAACTAAAATTTAAAACTCTATGTTTAGATTTACTTTTATCTGAAAAAGAAATTAAGTCACTTAGACTAAAAATAATGGAACTAGACATGGAAGGTACTGAAATAATCAGATTAGAAAAGGAATTAGAAAGCTCAAAAGAAGAAATAACATTCCTAAAATTAGAACTAGCTAAATCTAAGAGATTAGAAGAACAATTAAATGGCAGAAGCCTTAAATTATCTGAAATAACCTGTATAGCAAACACTAGGGTAGGTAATGATAAACTAGGCCTAGGTGCTACATCTAGTGAACCCATCCTCCTCACAAAGGAGAGATTTAGCACTCCAGTAAAATTTGTTTCTGAATCAGGAATAAAGAATACTGAGGAAATTGAAAAATGCAAGAGAATTCAGAATAAGATTAAGAAAGAGAATAGGAAGAAAAAATTTCTAGCTTTACAAAAGTCGTCGACCAGTGATCGACGATCGTGGAATCCAGAACATCGTTCTACCATAAATGATCGACGATATGGCTTGCGATCGTCGACCATTGATCGACGATCTGGACTTAAGCTGGAAAATAAAAATCAAACTTCCAGAACTTCAAACCCTAATCACCACCCCAGGTTGTTTAATCCTTCAACTGAATGGATTATCCCACCTAGGAGATCACACCCTTTAGGATATAAATCTAAGCCTGCAAAATCCTTTATATCTAGTTTTTCTTTTGTAAAGAATACTGGACCCAAGGTAACCTGGGTCCACAATGTGTAACTGTTCTTTCTGCAGGTGAAGACCTATCCAGTCATACATGACAAATGGTATCTGGATAGTGGATGCTCAAAGCATATGACAGGAAAGAAGAAGAACCTGTCAGGTTTCAAAGCCAAGCTGGGACCAAAAGTTGTATTTGGGGATTCCAGCTGTGGACAGACTGAAGGGTATGGCAGCTTCACCATAGGAGCTGTAACCTTCAAGAAGGTAGCCTATGTCTCAGGACTAAAGCACAACTTAATCTCTGTAAGTCAAATGTGTGATGCTGGGTACAAGGTATGGTTTACTGACACTGCTTGCAATATTTCCTTAAATAATACTGTGGTGTTAGTAGGTATTAGAATTGGAAATGTTTATGTTGTAGATTTTAATTCCTCCAAATCTGAAATATGCTTATTTAATGAAGTAACCAGTAATAATACCCTTTGGCATAAGAGACTTAGTCATGTAAACTTGAAAAACATTTCTAGGTTGGCTAAATACAATCTTGTACGAGGCTTACCTTCTTGCCCCTACAAGAAGGAAGGCCTTTGCAAAGCTTGTCAATTAGGTAAGCAAACAAGAAATAGCTTTAAATCAGTTAATAAAAGTGATTCTCCCAGGATTCTATACTTGTTACATTTGGACTTATTTGGTCCTATTGCTGTGCAGAGTCTTGGAGGGAAGTCCTACACTCTAGTAATTGTAGATGACTTCTCCAGGTTCACTTGGGTATTCTTCTTGAGAACTAAGGCTGATAACTTCAAGGTTCTCACAGATTTTCTAAAGTGTATACAGAGTGAGTACTCTACTCAGATTGCCTTGATCAGAAGTGATCATGGTACTGAGTTTGAGTCTCTTCTTATGCAAGAATTCTGTGAGAAGGAAGGTATCAAACATAGCTTCTCTGCTCCTAGAACTCCTCAACAAAATGGGGTAGTTGAAAGGAAAAACAGAACCCTAATTGAAGCTGCAAGTACATTGTTGGCAGATGCTAACATGCCTCTGTCCTTTTGGGCTGAAGCAGTTAGCACAGCTAACTATGTATTGAACAGAAGCCTGATACATAAACTTAAGGGTAAGACTCCCTATGAATTACTTAAGCAAGTGAAACCTAAAATAGACTATTTTAGAGTGTTTGGCTGTGTTGCTTTTGTTCATAACAATAACAAAGAATACCATAGAAAATTTGAGGCAAAAGCATCAATGGGAGTTTTTCTAGGATACTCTCAAGTAAGCAAAGCCTATAGGGTCCTTAATAAATCCTCTCTTAAGATAGAAGAGTCTGCACATGTCTCTTTTGATGAGACAGTCATGTATTATAAGGAGAAGGACTCTTCCTCTAATAGTACAGTGCAAGTCCTAGGAGTAAGTAAGGATTTGGAAGGTTTGAGACTCTCACAGGAGAATCATCCCCAACAAACTCCTCAGGCTGCTTCTTCAGATTCTGAATCTGATGTAGAACTTTTTCAAGTTAAAGCACCTGCTCCAACAGTTGATCAAATTCCACATGAGGAATTAAATCTTGAAACTGTTGAAGATCAGATCATTGTTGAACCTACTGATCTTGTCACACTTAGAGATCACCCTGTATCTCAAGTGATTGGAGACATTTCAGCAGGAGTCCAGACAAGACATCAACTCAACAAAGATGTGATGTTTGCTTGTTTCCTTTCTCAGGTTGAGCCCCTAACCATTAAAGATGCTGAGCTTGATCCCCACTGGATTATAGCAATGCAAGAGGAGCTTAACCAGTTTGAAAGATGTAAAGTTTGGACCTTGGTTCCAAGACCAAGAGGCCAACGGATCATAGGCACCAAGTGGGTGTTTAGAAACAAGCTTGATGCCCAAGGCATAGTAGTTAGAAATAAGGCTAGGCTAGTAGCTCAAGGCTATAGACAGGAGGAAGGCATAGACTATGATCAGACTTTTGCCCCTGTAGCCAGACTAGAAGCCATTAGGATTTTCCTAGCCTATGCTGCCTATAAAAGATTTAAGGTCTTCCAAATGGATGTGAAGAGTGCCTTCCTCAATGGAGATTTAAAGGAAGAAGTGTTTGTTGAACAACCACCAGGGTTTGTTTCATCAACCTTACCCACTCATGTGTTCAAACTCCAAAAGGCTCTATATGGACTTAAGCAAGCTCCTAGAGCTTGGTATGAGACCTTAGCAAATTTTCTTCTAGAACACAAGTTTGTGAGAGGTGTAGTAGATAGAACCCTGTTCATTAGACATCATAAGGACTCACAACTGTTAGTTCAAATCTATGTAGATGACATTATATTTGGCTCTACTGATCCCAAACTATGCAAGAGGTTCTCTGAACTAATGCACTCTAAGTTTGAGATGAGCAGCATGGGTGAGTTATCCTATTTCCTTGGTCTCCAAGTGAAACAGAGTGTTGATGGCATTTTCATTTCACAATCAAAATATGCCAGAGAGCTGGTTAAAAGATTTGGAATGTCTGATGCTTCATCAATGAGCACACCTATGGCCTCAAATGCAGTTATTGATTCTGATGTCAATGGCAAGTCTGTTGATCAAAAGAATTATAGAGCCATTGTTGGTTCCCTGCTGTATTTGACTGCAAGTAGGCCTGACATAATGTTTGCTACATGCCTATGTGCTAGGTTTCAGGTCAACCCAAAGGAATCTCACTTAACTCTCCTCAAGAGGATCTTGAGATACCTTAAGGGATGTCCTAACTTAGGACTGTGGTACCCAGCTGAGTCAGGATTTGAATTAATTGGATATTCAGATGCTGATTATGCTGGTTGTAGAGTTGACAGGAAAAGCACCTCAGGGACTTGTCAGTTCCTGGGAGAGAGACTTGTCTCTTGGTTTTGCAAGAAACAGGCATCTGTGTCTACTTCAACTGCTGAGGCTGAATATATAGCAGCAGCTAGTTGCTGTTCACAGATCCTGTGGATTCAAAATCAGCTCGTGGATTATGGGTACACACACTCAAACACAAAAATTCTGTGTGACAGTACCAGTGCAATATCAATTGCTCAAAATCCTGTGCACCACTCCAGAACCAAGCACATTGAGATTAGACATCATTTTCTGAGAGATAATGTGGAAAAGAACAAGATAGTAATGGAATTTATATCCACAGACCTGCAAAGAGGAGATATTTTCACTAAGCCCCTTGATGAACAAAAGCATTTGTTCTTCCTGAACCAGCTTGGCATGATTAATGGTTCAGAATAGTGAAAATTTGGTTAGTTTTGTTTTCTGTCTAAAATCGTCGAACGACTGATCGACGATCTTCGACCAGGTCAGAACTATCGTCGACCAACCGTCGACGACAGCTCGTTCTGTAGTAAGGCAGAAATCGTCGACCAGCTGGTCAACGATCTCTCCTTAGGTATCTATCGTCGACCAATGGTCGACGACAGATTTTCTGTGCTGGATGGAGAATCGTCGACCATCATTTATTGATCGACGATCGTGATATGTGCTTGTAGGCGGTCGATGTTTACTGTTTAGTCAAACGTTGACTATCGTCGGTCTGTGTTCGACGACCGATTTTATTCCGGGATCGACGATCGCAGATTTGTTTCTAATAGTCGATTTAGGTCTGGAGATCGTCGTCCTTCCGCTCCGTCTTTTCATATTCCTTCTTCTGGCTTAGAATTCGCTCTCGAACTCTAATCCCGCGCGATTCTCTTCTCCCCTGTTTTGCTTCTCGATTCGCCATCTTCTCTCAAATTCTATGGCGATTCCTTCTGCTGTTCTCTTCGGAATGAAGTTCGACACTGGCTTCTGTGTCGACTTCGATTCTTTCAGCCGATGCGATCAACCAATCCAAGATATTCTGAAGCTATGCGAAGACCAAGGCCTCAAGAAATTTATGTCGTTCTCTCCTAAGATTCATATACCAGAAATTCGTGAATGGGTATACACCTCGTCCTCCAGCGACGAAGCGATGTCCGGAAAGATAAATGGCGAGGAGGTCACTCTGACTCCTGAAGTGTTGACTGAGTTGTTTGGACTGCCAACAGGTTCTGAGGAATATGAGCAAAGCACAGAGGAATATGGCCGCATGCTCACTGTGATGGGCCATGCCGAAGGGATTCCGGCTAAGCTGCTGAAGATAAACTTGTCTCCAGAATACAAGTTTCTGGCCGACCTGGTGGGCAAGGTCATCTTGGGAAAACATTCTGCTCATGACAACATCAACCGGCAACAATTTGCCCTGATGTCAGCCTTGGTGAATAAGGCACAGATTGACTGGGGAAAAGTTCTATTTGAACTAATAAGGAGAAAGAACAATCAGAAAGAGGTAAACCTTGCAAGGGTACTGGGTGTGTTTCTATATGTGAAAGCACCCCTGCTGCTCGTTTCTGCACCGTCTGCAGTAAATGCCAGCAAGAGGTTGGATCCCTCGCTATTCAAGAAATCTCAGAGGATTATCAAGAAGTCAGCCAGGGTTGATCCTAACCCTTCTTCAGGCACAAGGGCTGATTCGGCCGCTCTCCCGCTTACTGGGGAAGGCTCAGCAATCCCTTCATCCTCCCTCCTTACCCCTGCATCTACATCTCCTGCATTACCCACCACTCAATCTGAAGTGCCATCACAACATGCATCCTTCATTCCACCTGCATCTCCACACCAGTCACCAACACCACAACACCTGGCAGCTTCAGCCAGTGTTGACATGGTGACTGCTACCATCCTCACAAACCTTTCTCAACATGAATCCCACACTCATGTTGATGTTCACCCATCTCCACATGATTCCTTTGATCATGTGGCAGATCATCCTGCCTCCATTCCATCCACCTCTACATCATCAGCATTTCAGATATCCCCTGAAATGCTTGCACACCTTGTACAGCTCATCACTCCCTCCATCCAAAGCATGATTGAGGCTGCCAATGCCCCTCTCATTGCCTCCATCAATTCTCTCACTGACGCCATCAAATCCATCTCATCTTCTGCTGAGCCCCCTTCTGTAAAATGCATGACTCCAGTCCCCACTGAAGTCATGCAGGGGGAGATGTCTGTTGAAGTGGTCTCAGGTGATGCCCTGACCCTTCAGGATAATTCCTCTCTTCCCCTTCAAGGATCTGCAGAAGAACCTCAAGAGAGTCAAGAGAAAGAACCAGAAGGTAAACCTTAAAATTCTTCCTCCAAAGGTTATAATCAGGACTTCAATTTGATATTTGTATCTAACAAAGACATTCACTCTCCAGTGAATCTAGCTTCTGAGGAAGAAGTTCCTGAAAAAGAAACTGAGGAAGTCCCCATGGACGTTTGTGAAAATGATGATGCTCAACCTGATGGTATAGCTTTATTTAAGATTCTAATTAATTCTAACTCCAACTTAGAGTTAATTTCTTATTCTTTCCTTTCCATCACAGCTGCTGATGATCTCACATCAGTATTGCAAGTTGACGCTGCTAAATCTATTGATTCTGATAAAGATTTAGAATCCTATCTTAACCTAGACTGTGAGTCCTCACTCACATCTACTCCTCTTGTTCCCTCTTTTCAAGAGAAAATGGTCCCTTATAGATCTGAGTACCTTGATGACCCCTTGGTCAAGGATACTCTTTTCTTTTCCTGTATGGCACTCCTCTTGTGCCTTGCAGAGGTGTCTATCCCTGATGTCACTGAACATCTAGAAGGAATTATAACCTCCTTCCTAGATGCAAAGTGGTATCCTGTGTAGAGCTTCAGGTAATCCTATCTATTACCTGTTGTTTGTTCACCTTGGGGGGAATATTTTATTCCCACTTGGTTGTTAACCTTTCTCTCTTTGCATGCAGGCACAACCATAAATGCTGATGCTGCTGCTGAAGAAATTGAAGAAGTGCAAGATAGGGCAGACAGTGCTCCCAAGATGACTGAAATGGACTCAAGCTCAGGTACTCTAAACCTAGAACAATTTATAGCCTTTGTGGCTGAGAACATTGCCTCTGAGTACATTGAAGGGATGGCTAATTATCATCTGGATTCCCTAGCCATCTCTCTAGAGAAAGCATCTGCCCCTGCAGATATTGTCATCTTTTCTCCTCCTATCCTCACCTATCCTATATCCACTCCTTCTATTGCAGAACTGGTCCCCAAGACAGTTCCTGAGTTGTATCCAGAATCAGAGCTATGGAAAAGTGCTCCAAATGTTGATCTGGATGCCCTTCTTAGGCAAGATGCCATTGAAGAAGCTAAAGAGAAAGAAGAAAGAGAAAAGAAAGTAAAAGCTGAACTTGCTGCCAAAGATCCATCTGAACAAAACTATGATGATTATGCTGGGAAAGACTCATCTCATTCTGATGATGATGATGATGACTCTGATGATTCTGACTCCTCTAAGAAAAGAAAAAGAGCTGCTTCCAAGAAAAGAAAAGCCCCTGCTCCTTCTACTGCAAATCCTAACAAGGATGTTCCCTATTACATTCTGAAGGGAATAGATCCTAAGAGCAAGGAATTCCAACCCTGGATGAGATTGTCAAAGAATCAGACTAAAGAGAAGAAGAGGACAAAGAGATATGACTCTTCAGTTCAGAAATTCCCCCCCAGAGGCCCTCCTCCACCTCCTGGTGCTGGAGCCTCTGGAAGTATCTCTTCTGCTCCAATTGGTAGATCAGCCAGTTCCAACCCCTCTCAATCTTATCAGAGAAGAAGTAGACAAGGCCAGGGAAGCCAAAGTGGTTCAGGACAAGGAAATAAAAGAAGTGACAATGCTCTCGTAGAACAAATAAAGGAGATGACTTATCAACATCCTACATTCTCTCCTCCTCCTTCTCCTAAGAAGTTAGTCCCAGAAAGGAAACCTTCTCCTCCCAGGAGAGGTCCCTCCTCCTCTTTAAAGAAACCTGCTGCAGCTGATTCTAAAGGAAAAAGAGTAGTCTTTTCAGAAAAATCCCACAAAAAGTTCATTGAGCTTGCACCTCCAAAATCTCTATATGCTCAAACTGATCCTAAGAAGACTGTGCAGATTCCTCTCGATTCAAGCAAACTTGCTACAGCTCTTCAAAGGAATATGGAGATTGCAGCTCATACAGATACTGATAGACCTCCCTCTCCATCAGACAAAACTGAAGCTGAAAGGATTGCCTCTATGGCAAGATTCAAAGAGTCTATTGCGCTTAGCATGATGGAGAGAGCCAAATCTCAAGGACTGGATCCTACAGCTTACTCAACAATGTCAGAATTCAGAGAAAAGGAACTAAGCAGAATTCAAGTCAATCCAGAAGCCTTTGACACTGAAGAATACATGAGACTACATCCTGCTGCAGTTCTACCTAGTTATGCTGAAAAGAAAATCATAGGTGAACATGATCTAATGCTATCCAAGAGACAAGCAGCAAACCCTAACAGAGAAATTATTTTCAAACCAGCTGCAATACCTAAAAAACTCATCTGATGCTAAGCTTGCTGATAAATCTGCTTGATACATTCCATTTCTACTGATTTATGCTTGATATATTTTCTGTGTATTGCCTGTGTTTTATCATTCTGGTTAATCTTTAGATTTGTTGTTGTCTGCTTTAGCCTTTTAAACTGGATTGGATAACATAACCCAAATAGGGGGAGATTGTTGGTACCCTAGATGTGATTTGGCTTATGTGATCCCCTTGCAGCCCCTCTTGATCCATATAAAGATATATGATCATGGTTAGACTTTGTTTAGTCTCCCTAGGGCAGTTTATAAACTGACCTAGAGCTTAGGTTAGAAGTTCTAGATGTTTTTGTAGTTAAGGCTTTTCCGTTCGACCATCGTCGAACGAGGCCTCGCGATCGTCGATCAATGGTCGACGATAGCAGGGCTAGTGAATCTTTGAAGTCAAGACAATTATCGTCGACCGTTGGTCGACGATCTCAGAGCAAGCTTACTACGCTCTGAAGGATGGTCGACGATCTGTCATCTTCAGGTCGACGATCGTGTTCTTGCTTCGCGATTTCTGTCTCGACAGATATTTGCCTTTGCTGGTCGACTATCTATTTGCTGGTCGACGATCTGTTCGCTGGTCGACTATCTGTTAGCCGGTCGACGATCTATTAGCTGGTCGACGATTTGTGGTCGACGATTTCTGTTCCGACAGATTCCTGCTATTGGTCGACGATCTGTTTGCAGGTCGACGATCTTCGAACCCCTGTTCGACGTTTTCTGTCTGATTTTATCTATTTGTATTTATGATATTCCTTGGTATATTTCCAAGTGTGTTAGCTTGTGGTTAGAAAGATTCTCTGAAGTTATTTGTTGCTAAAATTATGGCTTAAATTCAAAATGAATTATTTACAAATTCTGTCAAGCATAAATCACGGGATTCAGTATTCTTGATAAAGCATTTTTGTCTTATTATACAAAATATATTGCCAGGCTGTATTCTAGCCGTTGGCGGTGTATGCTATTTCCAAGAACGATAAATCTTTATGCTGAGATATTTCCCTATTCATTTATTTCCTTATTGGGACTGACAGAAAGTTAATAGGCCATTCTATTCCTATTGCTATATTCTATCTTGAGATAATCTGTTGCAGGGCTCGAGAATTCAAATCAATAGAGCCGTTTCAAAGGAAAACGTGAAGACATATTTAAAAGAGATTCTGCTCTCAGAAAAGATATAGTAACAGACACAGAGAAAGATTATTCATCCGCTCAAGCATCATCAGAGCACCTCTTCAACAATCTCACAACAAGAAGAAGAAAAGTTTTCCTGAAGCAAAAAGCCCAGAGCAATCATCTTCCATTCTCAAGTCTCCTGAGCAATTTGCTTAGAGTTTTTCAAAGACTTCAGAAAAGGCTCAAGATCTGCTTCAAGTGCTCCAGAATCTTAAGACCTGATAAAAATCAGTCTTCAGATTTCTGAGAATTTAGTTTCAGTTTATCTGAAACTCCTTCATCCTGAAGCAAAGGCTTTCCCTGGACTTCCACTGAGCCAGGGGGAGACTTTGATTCTTTAGAGAATCCACAAATCTTCTCTAATCTGTATTTAAAACAGAGAAGATAATCTAACCCTCTCAACCTCTTTGTAAAAAGAGTTTGTTCACACCTCTTCAAAAGTGAACGTTGGTGACAGGGCACCTTATCAACAACCTGTGGTTGAGCATCCTTATCAAAAGCTCAAAGGGTCTGTTTGATCTACCTGAATCAGATCATTGGTGGCAGGGCACCTTAGCAAAAACCTGTAGTGGATTCCTACCAGGGTGGTAGAAGAGTGGATGTACCTATTTAAAGGGAACCACTATATATCCTGTGTCTCTCTGGTTCTTGCTGATTTGTTTATTCTGTGGCTGTGATAGAACTACCTAGGATTGCTAGTTGCTGTGATAGGCTTTTAGTTAAACTGAAATTTCAGATTAACTCTCTCACTTGTGCACATCACTGTGTTAGGCTCTTAGGGTTCAAGTATCAGATTTTCTATTCCGCAAATATACTCTAAGTGAGCTGACTAAGTGTTCATAAAATTTTGAATACTCTATTCACCCCCCCTCTAGAGTAGTTTACAACTTATCCCCTCACTTTCACAGGTTCTTTTGTACAACTCATGCATGCGGCTGTTTCCCGGGAATTTAAAATCCAAATGGAGCGGTCCTTACACTGTTGTAAGTACCTCTCCATACGGTGTGATAGAGATTTGGGATGACAAGGACGACACTTTCAAGGTAAATGGGCATTGCATGAAGCGATTTGAGGGGAATGTCATCGATAAAGATGTGCACTGCGTACTACTGCAAGACCCCGATGAATGTTTGCCTTATTTAGTTGTTTTGCTTATATTTATTGCTTGGATTAGCTTCTTTCTGGGATTGTAAAACTATATATAAAACTGCTAATACAGGTATTTGGTCCACCTTAAAGATGGTAAAGAAGAGTGGATCCTGGGAGACAACCCATTATTTTGTTTTTGTTTTTTGCATATTCTTTAATATGGATTGGTGTGCTTATAGGTATTTTCTTTTGCAGGTGGAGTTCAATCGGGCCGTGGACTTTCAATAGAAATTAACGCCAATCTTCTGGTATGCTAATTTCTAAGCATTGGGTAACCCATTCTCCTTACTTGCTTTTTAATTTCATGATCACATTGTGGTGTTAGGATGTTTAAGCTAAGTCTAGTGGGGAGAGTTATGCGGGGTACTCACGCACGTGCATTAAACCATTGTCATACTATAAGAATATATTCATTTGTGGTCTATGATGATTGGTATTGCATACCACTGCACCACACTTGAGCGCGTGCTTGAACAGGAGCACGTCGTGAGTTTTATAGTCACCAGTGAGCGATCTGGAAAATTTCGGTGCTGGCCTAGAATTGCGAGGCGGAGTAAAGTGTTGACTCCATGAGTGCTCCTAATCGCGTGTTCACGTCTCATTTAGGATTACGTGTAGAATTAGATTCTTTTTATGCTCCTAGCATATTTTATTTCTATTTGCATAAATCTTGTTTATTTTACTCACCTACTTCGAATCCAGTGTGAATCAAACGATAGCGTAGGGATGCGTGTTAACATCGCTAGCCTCATATTGCTCGAGTCAGGAGGAAGGAATATCTTTCTCGGTGGCTAAGAACTTGCCCCTAGCTACTCTAGAAGCATTGGTGCATGGTTAGTCAAGTGCGCGCGTGATATAGGCCATCACTTTGTTCTAGTTTGAGCCTTGTACCATTCCAGATGTCTATCCGTTGCTATCCCTGTTGATCCTATCCCTTCCTTTGACATCCCTACGCCTCGCTACCAAAGCCGTATAGCCCTTCATACTCGCACACCCAAATGTGGTCGCTCTATTGGTTTGTTTTATTGTAGTTTTGTATCCGTTATGTGTGGCTGTTATGCGGGAGCTTTGTGCTGCTTGTGTTGTTGCTGTGTTTTTGGCTCGTTTTGGTATTTGGTTAAATAAAAAAGAAGAAAAAGAAAAAAAAGAAATGAAATGGAAATGAAAATTCCCAATGTGGAAAAAAAGAAAAAAAAATTTGCAGAGTTGTGGTTTTATGGTTGTGAAATTTTGTTGTATTGTGTTCGTTATGGGCATGCACACATCGTTAAAAGTCAAAGTTTAGTGGTGTGTTGCACGTGTTTGTCTTTGCGTATAGCTGTGAGTGTTTTCGGGCGGTCTCATTTTGGGTGTGCGTATCCGTCGTGTTTATCTTTGTATACCCCGCCTTCGCCTAAGCCTCCATTATACTCCAAGTCCTACGGAATCGCGCTTGAGTCAAACTAGTGTCATGGAGAGAGTGTGAATGGGCGAGCTCATGGTCATCATCATTGGTGGATTCCTTTGGCGGTTATCCCGATCCCTTGCTTTGGCAAAGCTCAACTCAGTGATTGTTTGGTTTCTCCTTGCACGTGACCGAATGATTCCCCTCGATTCTATAGTAGAGTAGTAATAATATTTTGATACGCCTTTAGAAATATATAGGCTATTAATGCATAATTAGAAATTCCTTCTACAGTATTCCTATGAGCGTGAGCATCCAATTTCGCATGGTACTCCGTTGGGCAATTATAGGCCAGCTATGTAATTTTTCTCGTCCACGTTAGGGATGATTTGCTCGGGACGAGCAAATTTTTAAGTCTGATGGTATGATGAGTCCGATTTATATATGGTTTTTCGGACTCATATGGGCTTATTATCTTGTATGTGCACTACTATTTCAGTAAGAAAAGTTATATATTTGATTACAGCTTCACTTAGCCATTGTTGCACTATTTCGGCCCATTTTGGTTTGTGAATTGCACCGGGATGTCGGCGGTAAGAACTAGGGTACTCTCCGTGCGGATTTGGTTATTTTATATTATATATTGGTGCTGGGAGCTTTTGCTCCAGCAATAGGTTTTGTTGTGCATGTGGTCAGTTTTACCCCAAATCAGGAATTCAGACTTTTGGAAAACGCACGGTCATGCGTTTCCTTAGCACACGCTTTGTACCAAATCATGCGTTTCCTGCAGGTTTCTCTGGAGGATTGACCAACCCGTGTGATTTCTTCATGCACGGTTTCTTTTGAACCGTGCGCGAAGGAGACACATAGTTTTCTTATAGTTGTCTATTTTTATAGGTCTCCATGGTTAATCATGTGATTTGTTTACGCACAAGCAGAAGTGCCCATATGCGAGTAAAACGAACGGTTCCACCTGCTTGCCGGGAATTTCAGCTCTCTGTGGTTACCCATGTGTTTTCCTTCATGCACAGACGGAAGCGTTCGTGCGTGAGTAAAATGCATGGGTCAACTTATCTTTCTCCATAAGCTTTGTCCTAGAAGTTAATATCACACGGTTAACGCGCGGTCGTGTGCCAAACCGTGTGTGGCCACTTTTCTGACCTACTCAAATTTAAGCTCAGGAGTTTACTAGAGCAGGGACGATTCTGCCATTTCCGCTCTTCTGAGCGGAAAAATCTTACTCCAGCCGTTTTTTCCTCTCTCCTCCTTGGAGAAATCGTCCAGCAACCGTTCTTCCTCCAAACTTCACCGCAAGCGAAGATCTTCTACTATTTTCTTCATCTCCATCTCAAGAGGAGCATTTGGAGCTCCTTCTCACTGCCATTGTAGAGATTTTTGGCATCTACCAGACTTCACGGATCATGAAGAAGACGGGGAAAATGCCTTTGAAGTAGGTGACATAACTTCAAGCTTCCTCGGATGTCAACCACCGACCGAGCACGAACGAAGACCGATAACCTTCGACTCCGGCTGAGAATCGTGGCTAGCTTTCACTCATTTGGTTGTAAATCTCCTCTTTAATCTCATTTGGATGTTGTTTCTATGCTTTGGATGTTAGCTAAACTTTCTAGGAACTCTTAACAATTTTCATGGTGGTTTATTATTGCAAATGTTGTTGTACTTCATAGTTTGGCATTACTTCCTTTGCTTGCTTTGGGTTGTTGTTGGTGATATGCCGCATTAACGTGTGTTAGGGACTGGCTTGGCGAAGAGGTTTTTTTGACCCTATACGGTTATGACCACATGCCCTAATACTCATCGGAGTATTCCACCTTCGAGAAGCGGTGAAGGAAACCGGCGTAATTAATTTTAGTTGTTCTAAAATAAAAACTTAACCCCCAAACCTTTGTTGCGTTTGCAATCACTTTCCAATGAGGAAGATCACACTCCAAATCTACACTCCTAGTGATATTTGATACTTGGAGGAGAACACCCCAAGTTTATTACTTGACGACGATCGGTGCACTTGTCGATATTGCATCAATGGTACACAATCAAGTATTGTTGGCCCCGCAGTGGCGAACAATAACTTTAAGATCATTTCCAACATTATACAAATGGTACAGTAGTTGGTGACCTTCGATGGTCTCCCGGACGAGGATCAAAATTGCCACATTTCAAATTATCTCGAGATCTGTGATACTTTAAAAACCAATGGATTCATGGGTGATGTCATTCGATTATGTCTTTTTCCCTTTTCCTTGTAATCAAAGTCTAATTAGTGGCTGAGTTCTCTTCCTAGAGGCTCCATCACAACATGGGCTTAAATGGCAGGAAAATTCCTTACAGAGTACTTTTCACCAGCAAAAACCACCAAATTACATACTAATATCGCATCCTATAGAAGTGAGCGGATAGATCTGACTAACTAAAGAGGGGGTGAATAGAGTATTGAAAGTGTCTAGTGTCAGCCTAATCCACCTATAGATGGGGTGAATAGGTGCAGTGACATCTTTTGCGGAATTAAAAATTACCTGCACAAATAAATAAACCAAGCACAGAAAACACACAGTGATTTACAGAGGTTCCCCAACATTGGGTACGTCCACTCTCCCCTTCGCCTATCTCCCACACGGGGACTGTAACATCCCATTTCCGGCTGGACCCCTAGGAGTCAGTATGCCATGACAAAACCACAGCAACCCAAGAATTGAAGTCCACCGACAAAGATTTCGGGTCACGAGTTGGTCACGCCCGTGACTGACCCGTCACGCCCGTGACCTGGGGCGTGACCCCCTTCGACGAACGTCGATCTCAGGAAGACGATCGGCGAACTCAGAATTCTCATCATGGGCCTGTCACGCCCGTGACCGACATGTCACGCCCGTGACCTAGGGCGTGACCCATCGACGATCGTCGATCTTAGGAAGGTGATCGGCGAGCGTAGAATTTGCATCACGGGCCTGTCACGCCCGTGACCGATTCGTCACGCCCGTGACCTAGGGCGTGACCCCTTCGACGATCGTCGATCTCAGGAAGACGATCGGCAAACGCAGAATTTGCCACCTTGCCCTGTCACACCCGTGACCGATTCGTCATGCCCGTGACTTAGGGTGTCACCCCCTCCGACGATCGTTGATCTCAGGAAGACGATCGGAGAACTCAGAATTTGCATCATGGGCCTGTCATGCCCGTGATCGACATATCACGCCCGTGACCTAGGGCGTGACCCCCTTCGGCGATCGTCGATCTCAAGAAGGAGATCGATGTGTCCAAAATTTGCATCACGGGTCTGTCACGCCCGTGGCCGATTCATCACGCCCGTTACCTAGGGCGCGACCCCTTCGACGATCGTCGATCTCAAGAAGACGATCAGCGAACGCAAAATTTGCAACCTGGCTTTGTCACGCCCGTGACCGACATGTCGCGCCCGTAACCTAGGGCGTGACCCCCCTTCGACGATCGTCTATCTCATGAAGACGATCGGCGAACTCATAATTTGCCACCCAGCTCTATCACGTCCGTGACCTACGTGTCACGCCCGTGACAAAGGCCGAAACGTCGGTTCAGGCCCGAAATTATTCTAACACGCGTTATAATAAATTATGGTATGGAAAGTTACACCAGGAGTATTTATGGGCCGTTTTCTTCTCTAATTACTTAATAAGAAAGAGAAAGTATTGGTCCAATAGGAAATCGCCACCTTGTAAACACCTCTTCTTATTCAAGTGTTTCCTTTCCTCCACCATAACCGAAACATTATTAAGAGAGAGTTTTCATGGCCATGAATGCTTTACCCTTTCCCCTCCCCATTTGGAGATCTATAAAAGCCCCCTTAGATCAAGATGATAAGGTTACACTCTTGACCAAACGGATTTAGATTATTGTTCTTGCTGTAGGAGAAGTTCGGGAACGCCACCACCGCGCCATGACAATCCGACGTTCATTTCACCTCCAAACCGCGAACAAGGTCCTCCTCTACTTCTTCTCTTATGGGTAGATCTTAGGATCTTAGAAAGGAAGTTCGTGCTCAAAGGAGCTGGACTTATCTCGTGTTTTTATGGAAAAACCTTGAAAAATATATTTTCGGGTATGCCGGAAACCGCCACCTCCGACGACAGAACCACCGCCGACTGATAGCCATCGCCTTAGCGGAGGTAGTGGTGGTGGCTGGCCAGGGAAGTGACTGGATAGCCGGTGATGGATCTCGGAAGAGATACAGGAAAAATATGTTTCTTAGTTCGGTTTTCTGGCTCTGTAGAAGATGAACAGTAAAAGTATTTTTATTATTTAAAAATTATGTAAATAATTTATATCGAAAAGATATAATAAATGGGCATATTTTGATGCTGTAAAACGAGACACTTAGAGGCCGATTTAGGAAAAATGGCCAGTCACAAAAGGTTTAGCCCATTGAGTCTAGATTAATCTAAAATTGATTTCAGCTCGTTTGGGGAAGCGGTTTGACCGCAACACCTGTTTTATTCGGGGCTGTACCTAGAGTTGGGCAGAAACTAAAATGGATGCCCACGCTTCCTCCCTTGTCCAAATGACCTGAAATTTGGGCATGGGGTTACCATTATCCATATCTAGAGGCTATACAAAAATGGGAATTTTTGGAGATACTTTGCTAAAGTTTTTGTTTTAATTTAATAAAGTTAGAGTAATTTATTTAAGTGGTCAATTGACCTCCAAACCCTCCAAAATTTTTGTGAGTGGTCCCTAGCTATAAAACCTAGTTTCTGTACAAAATTCCAACTCATTTGGATGAGTTTTGGGTAGGAAATAACCTATTCTTAACTAGGTATTAATGAGGCGTTTTTGAGTAAAAAGTGCACTAAGAGGTTGGAACAGTCAAATCACCTCAACAGAGGCTGATATTTTGACCAATGACTTAGAGGGGTTATTATAACCCACTTGGAGAAAATGGTGTGATTTAGGGTTGGTTTACCCTAGGATCCAAACTCAAACCCTAAATGGAGGGTTTTGAGGGTTGTGAAGGACATGTAGGTAAATGCCCTCGTATTTCCCTGAAATTCAGTAAAGTTGATGATAACATAATATAAATCATCTGGATGGAATCCTAGAGGATTTGGAGACAGGTAGATACCTTAAAATCCTAACCTTAGCTTTAGGGTAAAATACCAAATAAGTAAAATCTATTACTAAACATTATCTAAAAGTTGTGAAACTTAGGTAGAGTAAGTTTTGTGGTGGGTGGATTCTATATCAATTTTATTGAAATTTTATGATGTCTATTTCTAGCACTTCATTTGTAACATTTGTTATAGCCCTAATTTATGTTTTAATTATTTGGATCTTTATATTCATTGAAACCCCATGAAATCTTGGAAGTAAATGTTTTGGGACAGAATGGTAGCTCCTGAATTTTTGTATAATTTTTAGTTGAGTAAATCCAGTACTTCCTTCACAAATGTTAAAAATGGGTTTTATGCTTTGAAAATTAATTGTGGATGATATTGCTGCTGAAAAATTATGAAACTT